>OZ023267.1:27641623-28290828 GCA_964006375.1 Tillus elongatus
AGTAAAATGAAGGGCAATGACGGTCGAATCTGAAACTTAAGCAAGTGCACTATGGTGGTGAATTTTCATTAAATGTTTCAAATTTGAATAGCTCAATTTGCTATTAACCTATAAGGTTCCTTGGCCAGGAAACCATATTTTTTTCTGGAACACTAGGTTTACTTTCGGAAAACTTTTGTACATTTTAAAATAAAGTTATTTAGATAAAATATGATACATTGTTTCGCCTATACAGGTTATACTGGTAAACAAATCTGATGCCTGGCTTTCTTCATAAAAAGCATATATTTGCTATTAAAAACATTTATATGAAAATTCACTCTTGACGGTTCTCAACACACATGTATAATCCTTTGTTATTGTTTCCTTTATCTATAGATGTCAGCATTCCTCGGGCATCTTCTTAAAGCACCTCCTCCTTCCTTAGAGTTGCGAGGCGCAGGCGATTCATTAAGCATTAAGTCAGAACAACTAAATCACTCAAGACGTATAGTCTGTATACAGGGCTTTCATTAATTCCCAAACCCCACGTGAACGTTATGCAACCCGGCATACACGGTTGTACAACCTGAATTAATGAAATCCCTAAGATGCCAGTGTTGTCTCATATTTCCTTTGGGGTTTTATAAAAAATATAAAAATTATAATAAGTTGAAACAGTAAATGTCTAAAATGTATTTATTATTTAGTATTTTTAACAGCAAGTCTGTTCATGTATGGTTTACTGTTATTGATTGTTAAAAAATAAATTAAAAACATAATAAAATATTACTTTTAGTTTGTATAGATATCAAAATTTTGTAATGTACATAAACAACTTGAGGTCCGATTATTTAAACTTTTAATTTACGGTTTTAGGAATGTGTATCGTGTAACATGTAACAAATATGTACCTGTTTGGGCAGATTACCGACGAACAGATTCGGTAGGGCTTCGTTCCACGCGATGTCAAATATCGTCAACAACATAACCTTAACATACCTACACTTTTAACTTACGTAAAAACGCAATGAAAATGCTAAGTTTTGATAAAAACTATTTATTTTTATTGGCCAACAGATAGAAAATTATTTGAAGAAGGTAAACACTGGTCGAACTTGGAAAATGCACAATATACATACAAAATAATCGTCAAAAGGGAATTGAGCGCCAATGGACTGCACTGTCAATTGATTTAGTAACTTAAGGGTCCCTAGTCTAGTGGTTTTTTTTTGGTTACTTTTTGACTGCCAACTCATAAAATCATATTCCACTAAGAGAGAGACAGAATCCGGTCACGTGGGGTTCAGGAATTAATGAAAGCCCTGTACATTATACAATACACCATACAAATATACATACAGCATATTTATAAAAAATACAAAGTAAACAACTGTAATTCACTTCTACATCACATAGTTATAGTGTTAAGTGCAAATAGAGTTGTGTACATACAAATTAATAGTTATATAAAAACGTTAGTAAGTAGTCCGAGAGTGTTAAGTGTTGTTAACCATCCTTTAACTCCATGTAAGCAAAATAAATCACCCAATTAGTGTTGCTTGTCAACATTCACTACCATAACATACTTGCTGCATCCAGACTTTTTTGTTATACCTGACCTGACCTTCCATCCCATCTAGCAGATTGTGATGTGTTGTATTACACTTGCTGAAACTCGGGCTGGTGAATTTCAATTTAGAAACTTCAGATAAACATTGACGGCACGAAACGAAACTTACTCTGGTGAGAAACTCCTATATATGTACAAAAAAAAAACACTTAAGATACAAAATTATCACATGTATTTACAAAATTTATATTAAAAGATAAAATTATTGTTCAAAAAGTACTATCTAATAGTTGCAAACTGCTGAAACTCCACTGTGGAAAAGTTTGAAAAATTATCAATGGTTAAACCAAAATTTTCAACAGGACTGTGAACTTTAATCTGCCTCATGTGAGTATCCCTTCCATTTTGATGATTACTCGTCACAGCAATTTGAATCATAAAAACTCTAATAGGCCTTTCTCTTATGTCTTTAATAGGAATATGCACCCATCCTGCAATCACAAAACCAAAATATATTAGAGATAGATATTTATTGTACCAAAGCTGTTACAAAGACATGTATTTGTCAATAAAAATATATACACTGCTACGACAACTTGCTACTAAGTACCAGAGAGGTGGAACACACCACAATTTACTTAATAAGCAGCGGAGGCCTAAGCAGAGCTTGAGCATAGACATCTCAGAGGGGTTCGGATGTTAGATTAACACTCTGAGTTTAACAAGTCTTAGAGACTTAATTTAATAGGCGCCAGCCACTTTCTGCAACCCGTGTCCAGGTTCAAGATGTCATTAGTACCTACAAGGGTAACTATGATCGCTTGGTGACTTAGAATCAAGATCAATAATACATCTGTAATCAACAAAACGTGAGCTCAAACGACACAAACACAAGCAATGGCATGTTCAGCAAATAATACTGCCAGAAATAATATTAACCCATATATTCACAATATAATGACTGCAGTAGCATAGAATTATGCTACGATAAACAATATGGTGTATGGTAATAGGGACTGATATAAATACAGTAAGGTCCACCTACTATATATGGGCTATTAATTGACATCAGCGTTTTAATCACTGGTATGTGAGCTCACTTACCCTTCACAAAAGGCATCATAACTTAAACAGGTTCAAATGGTCTGCCTGAGCAGCCTGAACAATAAATTAATGTTCTACAATTCAATGTTCCAGAGTTAATGTTACCTATGTAACAAGCAGCTATCCCTTCAGAATAAAATGCTAAGGAGTGTGAAGCGTTTCTCACAAGGTAAACAGTAATGCACTTCACTGGCGGGGTGAAACTGAGTTAATTAAACACTTAGAGGTGACGCCTCTTCCTGGAGTTTATGTCATAATGACCAACAATCACAATTAAACGACCCTATAGGTCAGGGATCATAAAAAATAACAAATAATGAAGTAACCGGCCTTATAGGTCAGTAATCATAAATAATAATCAATAATAAAGTAAACCACCCTATAGGTCAGTGATAATCAATAATAATAACAATTAATGAAGTTGAATGACTGGCAACAATGGCACACAGTATATTCACTCAGTAATTATGGTATGGTGGCGACCACCAGGTCCACCGACTGTACCGGCAGGCAATGACGTTAACAGTCGCTATATGTCACACAAGCTCAAATGACACTTAAGATAAAACACACGCAAAAAAAGGATATCTGCACGTAGGCAATGGCACAATACCTAATTCACACAATTTAACTGAAATGCCTCGATGAGGTGGTTGTTTTAATACTCATCTACGTGAGACAGGGAAGCAGCTCTACCAGCGTAACTCAGAACGGTAACAAAACCAGATCCATCCCAATAACGGAGGCTTATCGACTGCAGCGACCATCTACGCTCTCAATTCTCCTTTACACTGGAATGGCAGTGACCATAAAACATGAACAACACTACTCTGGTTGTAAGCACCAGCTTGCCCTGAAGGACGACGTTATTTTATCGGCTTAACGTGGTGACATTAATCTGCACAAAATGGTCATGGCTACCATAGCATGTCATTGCAACAGTCAAAACCAGAAGAGAGCCACTCGACGGAGAAGACTCCCGTCGTCTCTAAATGCACATGCACTACCATTCATTCAGTCATGCCAACTCATAGACATTGGATCGACTTTGTGCTATGTAACTAGCCGTTCACAGGACATAGAAACACAGCAGATGACCCTCAGATCCGCTGTATTTTTATCATAGACAGTAAAATTATACGAGCAGGGATACTGAAGGTATCACTCGCTCGATGATTATTATGGACGAACACAGACATGGTCGGGGTCATCCTAAATAATTCACTCGCGTGAGAACACATTAAATAGAAACAAAACTTTAAAAAATAATGACGGATTAACAATAAAACAAGTTACAACATCTGGGTCGTAACAACACATAATCACTAACAACTAAAAAATACAGAACAAAAACACAAACAAATATGCACCAAAAAATACAAGTGATAAAAAAACAGGCAAACAATACACATCTTAACAAATTAAAATATAAATCGCTGGTATATAAATTTTACAGAAGCACCATCTTAAACTTAAGACACAGTTCCAAAAGACCCTACAATTTAAAAGTAAAAAAATAAATAAATTCTTTAGTAGAGTAAAAACAATTTTTTAATAAAAACTATTTAAATTGGCGTTCAAAATGGCTAACATTGACCATCTGCACAATGATGATAGGGAAGTGATTATATAAGTGGCCAGCAGCATAGTAAGGTGATTGCTCATAGACAGCTGTGTGGTGTCTACTTATGTCTATGGTCAGTTTATTTATCATGTCATAAGCACATACATCGACATTAAAATTAAATTAGTGAGGATATAGTCTCACATACATAATAGCCTTGTAAGGAACTATGAAGATGGAGTGTCTAGAAAATAAGGCTAACAGCTACCCTTCAGCTGAATACCAAACATAAGTATAATGATTCTTTTCTGTGCCACAAATAATCAATCTCAGTAGTACAACCCCAGGCAACAGTGTTGTAAGAGTGTGAAGGATAAACAAGTGCATAGTACACAGACATCAAACTGAGTCCTCCTGAAGGCTCCATGAAAGATTATTCTGTATAACAGAGCCCAAGTAAGTCACAAACTCAAAGAAGCGAAGGCCCATGGTGTCAATTGAACTAACAAAACCTTTCGAAAGAACCCTTCTAACAAAGTGGACAAGAACTGTTTTGCTTATGTTAATCAGAAGATTTTCATGACACCACTTCTTAAAACAAGTAACAATATTATTAGTCACCCCAAGAAGCTCACCAGGTGTAGCCACCGAGGTCACCAATGCAACATGGTCGGTATACACTGTCACGTCAATCTGCTAAATAGGGTGGAAGGTCAGGTATATCATTTTCATTTTAATAAACAATGTAATTTGCAATATAAAATGAAATACAATAAAATAGCATATGCCATCCAATATCATCCAATATCATCCAATATCAAGAAAAGGTGCAATACCTTCATCTCACGGCCACAGAACCACTTGAAATAATTATCAAAATGTTATTGGAATATATACAGAAATCCAGATTAAGTCAAGGGGCAATGTGAGTGCCACAGGGCTACATAATATCACCTTTGTTATTAAATGTATATTCATAATACAGAGCATCCAATATTAAAGCTTTCAAATACAAACTGAAAGAGTATTTGTGTTTTGACAGTGACAAGGGATGCATGGTGCCTTCTTTTTTATGTTCTCTTGGTGATCATATATTATACACTTAGCCGTAAAAATAACGCACAACCAAAAATTATGCTCAATTTCAAAGTTAACTGTAGCTTTTTTCTTTGGTAATTGCATTGTGAAGAACTTTTTATACAGCTTTCAGTTTAAGGCTTATACAGGGTGCAAAAATGATAATAGTTTTTTTACGTTAAATTTGAGACACTCTGTAGGGATCATTAGCCACAACAACGGATGCATAATGAAATCATACTGTAGCCTCATGTTTTCTAAACATTTTGTTTTTTAAATTTCTCTGATATCTGCAATATCAAAGAAAATACACAGTTTTATACCAGAACATGTTTCTTTTTCATCAAAATAACATTTTGACAACATTAAATTAGGAATAACACTAACAATAATTAATAATACATAGCAAAAAAAGTACATTAGTAGCACGTGTTTCCACCTCTACTTCTAATAACTGCTTCACATCGCCAAGGCATACTCGATATTAAATTGGATATACACATTAGTCTATGATAAACAAACAATATCAGCAAATGTCAGTTTGACAATTCCTTTATTCATTTATGTACCTATCGTCTTAAACTGTATAATTAAATTCATAATTTGTGATCTATTGTTCTTTCATGAAAATGGAACGTGTTAGAAGGAGTATGACTCATGATGAATGTGTTCAAGCAGTGACGTTACATAATGAAGGAGTAAGCTACAACGCTATTGGTTAGAGATTAGGATTTGCACATACAACAATTTCTCGTGTTGTCCAACGCTTCAGGGAAACTAATGACTATGACATACGTCCACGACAAGGCAGACCTCGGGTAAGTACTGTTGTTCAAGACTGTGTGCTTTAAGAGAACGTTTCACCAAGCCAAGGAAACTTTTGACACAACTCAGTGCAGTTCATAATATTCAAACAAGCCTTGATACTGTGAGGAGATGTCATTCTGAACACAATTTACATGTCAGAGTTCCAGCGACAGGCCCTGGATTAAATGCAGACCACCACAGAGCTAGACTGCAATTCGCCAGGGACCATGTGAACTGGACTATTGAGGACTGGGAACACGTTCTATTTACAGACGAATCTAGATTTTGTCTATATAGCTCCGATAGACGTCTAAGAGTTATCCGCCGGCCAGGTGAGCGTTATGCACAGTGCAACATATGTGAAACAACTTTATTTAATGGAGGCTCTGTGATGTTTTGGGCTGGAATTTCCTCCACAGGACGAACGTATATCATACCTTTACATGGGGGTGCTTTAAATAGTGAAAGATATATCAATGATGTTTTGTCTGAGCACGTTGTCCCTTTCGCTCTGTACATTGGAAATAATTTTTTACTAATGCATGATAACGCAAGACCTCATGTAGCACGGATCGTCAATGAATATGTACATTAATTAATATTCGAACTGTTAATTGGCCACCTCACAGTCCCGATATGAATCATATTGAGCACTTATGGGATATTATTGGTAGGTCACTCAGACAGCATCAACCCCCTCCTGCCAACCTGCAATATGTCGAAATAATGGTTACCGATATTTGGAATGGACTTGACCAAAATCAAATATACAATTTAATATAGAGTATGCCTCAGCGATGTGAAGCAGCTATTAGAAGTAGAGGTGGAAACACACGCTTCTAATGTACTTTTTTTGCTATGTATTGTTAATTATTGTTAGTGTTATTCTTAGTTTAATGTTATTTTGATGAAAACGAAACATGTTCTGGTATAAAACTGTGTATTTTCTTTGATATTGCAGATATCAGAGAAATTTAAAAAACAAAATGTTCCGAAAACGTGATGCTGCAGTATGATTTCATTATGCATCCGTTGTTGTGGCTAATGGTCGCTACAGGTGTCTCAAATTTAATGTAAAAAAACTATTCTCATTTTTGCACCTGTATAAGCCTTAAACTGAAATATGAATAAAAAGTTCTTCACAGTGCAATTACCAAAGACAAAAGCTACAGCAAAAAAAAAATGATCGAAATCGATTTATCGGTTCGCGAGAAAATCAACTTTGAAATTGAGCATAATTTTTGGTTGTGCGTTATTTTTGCGGCTGAGTGTATTTATTGTTGAGATTGTTAGAAACATTCACTGAGGTGTCTCAAAGCATGTGATGACTAAGGCTTATTATCAAAACAATAAATGCAACTTAAATTTTGGATAAGGTAGGGTGAACTGAAAAAAAAAACCCACTGACAACAGATCAATAACCATCCTAAAAAGTAGTATTACAACAAATGTCAACTGTTTAAGATTCATAGCGTTTTCGATTCGCTGCTCTCAGGTGGTCTAAGAGCACTCTCAGAGCAACCTCTATGAGATTCTGTGTTTGGTTGGTTCTATTGGTTCTGCTCTGACTGAGATTTGCCTGTTCAATTGCATCACCCGCTCCATGTAAAAGTGCTTTGAAATCGCTCTTCCCTGATCTGAATCCTAAGAGAGATCAATTGTGATATAACCTCAAAGTTATAAGTTTCTTCGAAGTATTATTATCGTAAACTGTACTAATCAGTAATACATTGCTAATTAACTCTTCGCTTTTTGCGACATTCTCAAAAAATATGGTAAGAGAGGTGTATTTTAATTGTTAATTCTTCACTTGTCATTTCTTGTTATACCTAATATATTTGACTATAATAATAATTAGATAGATATATAGATAGATAGGTGCTTTATTCTCCAAAGATAAAAATCTTATTGACAAGCAAAGTATTAACATATAAAAGTAAAAGTTGTCAAAATATAAAAACACAAAAATATCAGTTCACAACAAATAGTAATATAAGTGCCTAAGTAACTAGTATAACTATATAAATAACAATATAAAAAACAATATAAACATAAATACACAGCTAACTAACAATATAATAAAAACACACAATATATAGAAAACAGTCCAAATGAAAGCTCCCAAACAACACCAATCGAATCTGCCACAGTAGTGCATCATTACAAAATTCATCTATTGAATAATAACATTTTGCAATTAAACATTCCTTAAGCTCTTTCCTAAAAATTTCAATGTTACCAATTCTCCTCAAGTTTATTGGTATCTGGTTGAATATCTTCTTACTATTATATATTAATGACCTCTTTAACAATGATGTGGACGGTATAGGAAGAGGAATGCAGTTCTTTTAGTCTTGTATCACGAGAAGACACTGACCTGATTTCATCTTTATATTTTTCATGCATAAAGCATGCAGTCTCCAAAACAAACAGAGATGGTAGGGTCAATATCAGCTCAGAAACAAATAAAGGTCTACAAGAGTCACGGACACTAACCCCACACAAATATCTGAGGGCTCTTTTCTGCAGAATAAATACAGAATTGAAAAGATAACCTGCACAAGAGCCCCAGTAACAAATGCCATGCCTTAGATGGGACTCCACAAGTGAGAAGTAACCACTTCTAGATGTACTCTTGTCCAAGCTTTTTGAAACAACTCTTAGTGCGTGACAACCTGATGAAAGCTTCTTACATAGATGATTTATATGTGTTTCAAATTTTAACGATTGATCAATGTATAGTCCCAGAAACCTAACACAGCTCTCCTTCCCAAGTTCCTCAGCTGCTAGAGTCACAGCAGGCAGACTACATTTTAAATGCATGATATTAGTCTTAGAGACATTCAAAGTTAACAGATTTGAAATGAACCAGTTTTCTATCATCTTCATATCCTCTGCCACAGTGCGCTCCAGTGCTCCAACACTATCACTACTCCACAAGATGGTTACATCATCAGCATAGATAGTCATATGACCCTTAATTTTCAACATAGACGGTCATTAATACAAAGTAAAAACAGCAGTGGGCCAAGAACAGACCCCTGCGGAACACCATGGTGAATATGTTGGTACCCAGAGCTAATATGACCAAGTTCAACACTCTGCTGATGATCAGATAAATAGGACCTCAACCATTCAAGCAAAGTCCCTCTAAAGCCATAAGTAGGAAGTTTGCGTAACAATATCTCATGGTCAACACAATAAAATGCTTTAGTGAGACCACAGAACACTGCCGCAGCTACCTGATTGTTATTTAGTTCAAGGTAGAGATTTTCAAGAAAAGAAAATATTGCATCATTTGTACTTTTTTTAGGTTGAAATCCAAACTGGGAAGATGTTAGGATCTTGTGTTTACAAAGAAATACCTACATTCTATTTTTAATTAATTTATCAACTATTTTAGAGATGGTAGGAAGTAGAAACAGAGCACGAAAACTATTTGGAGAATCTGTTTCACCTCCTTTGTATGCAAGAATTACTCTAGCCATTTTCAGAGACGAAGGAAAAGATCCCGTTATAATCGAACTATTAATTGCATCTTTCAAGATTTCAAGAACCCAGTTAGGAAGGTGAAGAAGCAGTTTGACAGAGATACCATCCCACCCGATAGAATCCTTTTCTTAAAGTCATGGAGCACTGCATGAACTCCTCAGAATCGACCGGCGTAAAAAAGAAGGTGTCAGGGATAAAAACATCATCCATGAAGCACAGTGGATCCGTCCAAGGGACCCTCCACTGTATCAGCCCAGAAGCAATGGAACAATAATAATCATTGAGATGATTAGGATCCAGTTCAGGAGTCACCCGATGAGAACCATGTCCCCAATTAAAACGGGATAATCACAGTTACAATATACAATAGTGTTATATCATTTCAGAAATCAAAAAACCAATTGTTTATGGTATGACAAACAATAATAAATATTAAACACAATTTGTTGTGTTCCGTTGATATGCACCCACATCCCTCGAGCACTGAGGAAGAGTGACTTTTAATGGCGTAATGATGTCACTGCCCGATCTGTTTGGTAGCTGAAAAATTTTCGAGCAGCGAATCGAAAATGATATAAGATTTGGAAACAATAACCCTTAAACTACTGACTAAATATTTTAAAATGTTACCTGAGGGCTCTGACAGCACAACAACCTCAACTTCTTGTAAGTCATTAAAGTGTGTCCCTACTCTAATGGATATTCTGCTAGGTGTGTAACTTTCATCAAGTTTGTAATCTGTGTAAATATAAATATCGCTAACTGTTGTCTTCTTTTGAAATTGTATGTTGACTAAGTGAGGCAACTGTCCATCCGACTGCCAGTAGGTATCTGCTCTGTCATCCCTTAGCTGGTCAACACCAAAACCTAAAAGGAAATATAGAACATGCTTAATTAAATTTAAAAGCCCTAGCACTAACTGCATTGTGGGAGTCAATGTTATGATTTAGAGAAATGCTCGTTAACTTTTCTCAGTAACTCTGTAAACAAGCAAGATTTAAATTATCTTTTAACAAAATAATTTTGAAATGGATATTGCGCACCTCGGCAGGTTGGAGATGGGATTCTTATTCCTAGCGCTTCCATAAGTTACTCTCTTTACATTTTGTAATTATGTGTATTAGCTCAGTGTCCCCTTGCTTCGGGTCCCATCCATGCACCGAGAAAGCAGCATTGCCGGACGGTGCTTATGGCTCTAGGGTCCTGCCTGTACTGACCTACAGGGCTGCCTGACCTGACCTGCCCTGTAGGTCAGTTCAGGTAGGCCCCTAGAGCAATAAGCACCGTCCGGCAATGCCGCTCTCGCAATGCATGCCGTTTTTTAAATAAAATCACATTTAGGATTTGTTTATAATAGTGTGATAATTTTATAAGTAGGTATGTAGTAAACATAGTAGTCAATAGTAAACATTCTAACCTGGTTTGCAAGATGAAAGGCTCCATATTGCCTGTGAACCGACTTCTCTGACGTTACCCGAACGTTCATTACTGGCAGGATCATTTTCACCTACTACAGGCCGTCCAGACATAGCAATGTTGATTGCAATTATTCTAGTATTTAGTATTAACACTTAACTTTTCAATAACAATAATTGGCAGACTTCTTTCAAACTAGTGACAGATAACACTGACATACTTGACATTTGTGACACGCAATGACAAACATCTGAGGCTCTATTTCTTCTTATTCTCTTTGCGTGATCTGTAGGTATACCCAGGTCCAATATTAGCTACGCATGTGTATTGTAAGTTGCCTAACTTATCTTCTATTTTGTTTGATTTAAGATGTAAGTTTATTGAGCCATTATCACGTAATCTAGTGATGGTTGTCGGACCTTATATTGGCACCAGTTAGCTGTACTCACATTTCTTCTATTATTTCTAATACCTATTTAGAATAGGTGCGGCAGATAGTAATGATGGTAGTAGACTTTTTTATCTAATTTCTATGCCAGGTCATTATTAGCAAGATCAGGTTCGCCACCAGATTGTACAAATATTGCATGCAATGATTCTGGTTCTTAATTTAAACACTTTTAATTCTCATCCGTTGCAGTATTTTTTTTAATTAGTGACAGGTGACAGTGACAGTGGGATACCTCACAAATGTTCCATTCAATGCAGCATCATTGTTTTTTCTTATTCAGTTTGTTCAGCTGGCACAATTTTTCTCTTACTCTCATCTTTAGCTATAGCGAGGGCCAAAATTTTTTATACCCGTCTCTCATGTGAGCTCCATTTAAAGCTAGGGTCATACAGAAGCAAATTACGAAACCTACCTGTTTATTTTAAAGAATATCGTAATCTTATTTAAAATGAACCAAAAGGAATTAATCTCTCATTAAGCAATTTGCGAGTGTATAAAGCTAGCCCAACTTATTTTATAAAGAGCCTATGTGGTTCAGTGGTAAGAACGTGTGCCTCTGGATTCGATCCCAGGGTTCTTCTTCCACTTTTTCAGTACATACCGTAACATTAATATCAACCGAGGTTGTGGCATTGTATTTGAGTATGTTAAATATGTGTACGTTCCGCCCTTCAGAGGGGGAGTAAGTCCGTCCGTTCCGTGTCCATGCGATGTTGGGCACGTTAAAGATCCCTACCCTCCTTACTGAAAGGCGGGGGTTTGGCAAAATTCGCAGAGAAGTGAGATGAAACTGCTCCCTGGCATCGGTGATTGGCCATAGCCGCGGAAATAAACCGACGTTAAAGAAAAAACACCTTATGTTATCTTTTATTTTAGTTTCTAATTTATTTTTATATGTAAAATGGAATTAATCGTTGTTGCCCTTGCCTGGTGAAACCATTCGATACAAATATAAATGTGGAACACTCTTCTCTGGATTCACACGTGCTTGTTTTATTCTCTGTAACTAATTTCGCCTTTTACGGCTTCTCAGGTAGTAGAAATTTGATTTTATTAATACGCATTCATGACAACTACAAGAACAAGTCCTTAGCAACATTACGCTATTTTGATTAAAAATTCTAAAAACCAAACCAAAATGACAACTGACGTCTTTAAAATGGCTCTGTTATTTATCTCAATATTTAACACGAAAATAAAACCAACATATAACAATAATAACCATAACAACAATCATGAAAATCAAATTACTAATTAACTCTAACAGCAATAAAGGCAGGTTCTATGCAGCCAAAATATCGACATACATCAACAGCATCCCATTTAAAAAAGCACATACACAACAACTGCTTTGTTTGACCGCTTATGACAGTCTCACATGGAACAGGTACAGTATTTTATCAGTTTCTAGCGAATTCTCTGAAGAAAACCCCGTCCTTTCTAGATTCTATTCAGTAACGAGCTGTTCCCCTTATAGAAGATTCATCTATCACAGTCAATCTCGCTTCTCTTGACTCCAGGAGAAAGTTTGGAGATCTCTGCTCTTCTATCGACATTGCTCCTCAGAAATTGCTTCGTAAGTATCTTTGTTTGGGTGCTTTAATCGGCCGACCCGTTTTAGTCGAAAAGTTAACGCTTTTAGTGTCAAATTACGCACTTATCGACGACTTGCTACGAATGTTTGTTATTTTCTAGAGCATCTAAGCTTTGGATTACTCTCCCGGCGGACATATTTCCGAAGACATATAATTTCAAACTATTTAATAAGTAAGTAAGTACCCATATTGTGGCACAAGTTAATGATATCTTTTGAAGGCACATAAGCTTTAGATTTCATAAACTAAGTCATAAAAAAGCTAAGGCAATGAAAAAACACAAAGAATTTAAATTAAATTTTGTACTATAACGTATAACTAACTAGAGGAAAACTTGGTAAGTAGTTAATAACTATTAAGTTTAGTTAGTTTAGTAAGTAGGTTTTTTTTATAATACATTTTCGGGGAAAAAAGAGAGGCGAGCCCTTCATTTTTAGTGAATTTTTATTTAAAAAAATTCACTAATAGAGAGGTATCGATGGAGAGACTCACTATTCCAAAAATTATTCTTTGTGAAAGTGTATATTTTTGTACAAATGGATTTTTCATTTAAATACTGAAGTGCCAGGAGAACGCGTGACCTTGAAAATTGACAAAATTGTTGTCTGCGGCGCAGAGGGGGTCCTCGGCCCCCTGAACCCTCCTTTGGGTCCGCGTGGCTTCTGCTTCACCCAATCCCAAAGTCACGAGCCGCCACTGCAAAATATACAGAGAGGTTATAGAAAATGTATTAAGGTATTTATAGTTTAAGTAAAAATATAGAGTTAGACGTGATCACGGAATAAGGGTTAATGTTAAATGTAAATATGTTTCTTTGAATATCAAATCTACAATTGACAAAATTTGAGTTTATGAGAGATCATTTCAGTTGAATTTGACATATAAAAAAGAAAATTAGAAACGGTCTCGTATAGTAATTTAATATTAAAAGAAAAATTATTATTTGAAATGAAAGGTTCCAAAACATTTTAACTACTTATTTGATAATAAGTACCTATTCGAGATTTAGAGGGAAATTATTTTCTCCAATAAAGAGATAACTGAGCCAACTTTGGACCTCCCCTGAGAACCATAGAGTCGGCCGAAGAGAAAAAATGATCAAAGGTAAGTGGCATAAAGCTTACAAATTTTAATAGAACATTTACCCTTTGTTTTGCATTCTCTGAATATTAGAAAAATAAATTAACAACAAAACAAAACAATACAATATATATATATATATATATATATATATATATATATATATATATATATATATATATATATATATATATATATATATATATATATATATATATACATACATACATACATAAATATTGGTATTCTGAAAGTAACGCGGAAATATGGCAAGAGCTGCGGTAAATTGTTACAGTAGTGCTGATAACAACTTTATTGGCTTATTCTTGTTTGGGATTCTTTCTAAACACATACCGGGCGGAGTGTACTTCTGGTCTAAAGGGTTTTGTGCAAGTGAGGACGCAAGCAGGCTTTAGACTATAGATTTCATACCAGTCTTTTTGTTTGCACACTGTGTTCCGTGTTATTTGATTGATAATTATTTTATTTAAACCCATTTCTATGAAAATTTGCTACCACAAGGCATTTGTTGCGGCCGCACTTTTTAAATTATTATGTAAAATACCTACTTGATCTTGTACCTTATTTTTATTTAAATGTACAAAATAATCAGTAGATATAAAATGAAAGAAATAATGTGATTATGACGGCAATCACGTTAGCTCTGCTGTTTGTTTGTATACTATGTTGTTGCTTGGCAAAACTATCGACTATTTAATTTATTATAGGTTAAATTGTCTTTAGGATATTCATTGTTTTGTGTTTTACTTAAGTTTACAATAAGTAAATGTTTCTGAGTGCAAATCAAAATGGAGTTAGAATTATATAGAGTAGATTACACTATTGTTGGTTTAACTTCAATAAATTGTATGAAATTATTACCACCGCAGTCATCCAAAGATTCCCAAAAGGTAGGGGAGTAGTACATATTCACTAGTTTTTAAAAGAAACTTGAAACACGATGACTATGGTTTTATAGTTTATTATCCTTCACATATTGATACACACATATACAATATATATATATATATATATATATATATATATATATATATATATATATATATATATATATATATATATATATATATATATATATAGATAGCTGTGTGTGTGTGGGTGACTGTTTGATATAATTGGTTCTCGGGTTGAACCGCGTCCAGAATTTATTAAAACTCGACGTTTCGGATCCTGTTTTGGAGCCATTTTCAAGAGGTTAAGGAAATGTGAAAGAAAATGAAATGTAAGGTTTCAACCTGCCTACTCCTTAAAGAGGTGGATAAGGGTAGGTTGGGTTGTAGATTTTTTGTAGAAAAAATTATCTTATATCGAGTCCACGTCTTTCATATTATTTTTTATGGGCATCTTCTTTCATTGTAACAATTTTATTTCCAGGTAGCTGTCGCGGACAGTGATGGTATCTTACAGATATTTTCCGTCAAAAAAGAGGATATTCAACTTCACTTCAAGACTCTACCAGGACCAAAAATTTCATCTCTTCAACTTGGGGGAGAATCAGGTAACGTTCTTAAATGTGACAAGTACAACCGGATCTTCTGTCACGTGAATATATTTTTATTGTTGCATTTCCAAAGCACTATTAAATTAACTACAATAAATTATGCTCAAAACGTCTGAACGCAGCAGGTGCGTTATGGTAGTGAATTTTCATATAAATGATCTGGTCCCAAACATTTTTTAAAATTAAATGCTTAGAACTTTTTTTCTTGTTACATAGAGATCTAAATTTTGGTACGTAGTTTACGTTTTATAACGTAAACCTCCGTTTTAGTTACCATACCTTTGTTATTTTCGGAGAGAAAAATCAAACATTTACCTGGAAAGCCTGCTCCGATTTTCCTGGCTAACGAACCTATCCAAGTCACTTACAAAAGGAAGGTACCTGGCAAATTTAATTAAAAACCACCTAGTATTTTAACTTTATCTGTGTGATGCATATATATATATATATATATATATATATATGTATATATATATATATATATATATATATATATATATATATATATATATATATATATATATATATATATATATATATATGTATATATATATATATATATATATATATATATATATATATATATATATATATGAGACATACTTGGTTTTCGGGTTGAACCGCGACCAGAATTTATGAAAACTCGACGCTTTGGCTCCTGTTTTGGAGTCATTTTCAAGAGGTAAAGGAAATATGTAAGATCTCTCTGAGGCCTAGGGTTGAACACACTGAGACCTCACAGACGATCTCCGGCGAAATTTGGGGAGTAGGCAGATTGAGGCCCCGCAGCCACGAGTGTATCACTACTTCTTTGGTCACGACGATTTAAAACTCTTAACTGACTAAGGCGAACAGTCGTTACTTTTTGTTGGAGTTTCAAATACTGGTTGATAAATTTGTGTCGGCGGACTTTCTAATAGAGCCTCAGTCGAATGAATGAGGTCTACGGATATGTCTGCAGATAGGTCTGCGGATAGGTCTACGGATAGGTCTACAATTCTAGTAAATTAAATGTACGGAATAAGCTGCATGAAAAAAGCTGTACGGGCTAGGCTTAAAAATGAAATGAAAAATATTTGTCTAGTTGGTGTTGACATGTCGAGTCATTAACGTCCCGTGGGCCATTTTAAGTGAACGTTGGCATCTGGAAATCAATTTTTTCTTTCTGGTTTCATAATTCCTGTAAATTTGTGCCGGATTTGGAATATGTCAAGCCGAGCTTCTATTTTGTTGACAAATAGAAAATTGAACGGTAGGAGGAAGTGAGTTTTTTCTGAATTGAGTGAGTCTAGCATACTTTTATCTTACATCTAAACTTTTTTTTTGGACAAGAAAGGCTAGTTGGAAGTCGCTTTCTCTTAGTGGCATTGCTACTATTTGTTCTTGCCTAAGTTATAACATGTAGTTGTTTGCAATAATTACTTTAATTTAATAAAATTTGTTTTAGTACCTAATATTAATGATTTAAGAACTGTTGCTCACCAAAAAATTTGAAATCCGTCTCTTTGATATTTTATTTTTTTCATAACCTCAAGAATTTTCATTATAAACATATGTACAACTTTCTTCTAAGTAAAGCTCAAAACATTTTTGTCTTTTGGTCATAGAAAATTTTCAATGACATATTGGAATAGAAACAGGGAGCCTAAAGCTACAATTTAATTTATTTTCGAACAGGGCATACAGCAGCTACAAATGAATTAACCTATCTGGCCAGATACATAGATTAATATATAAGAACTATTACATTTGAGAATCATTTTTAAATAACCGATATAACGTCAAGATTGACTCATTGAATCTATCACCCATCTTGTGTCTTTAATAATCAAGAAAAACTATTGTTGTGTTTTACTTTTGTTCGTTTTGTAATTAATATCCTAACCAAGTTTTTTCAGAGTTCAACAACTGTATAGTTCGTGTGTTATCTAGATACCTAATTAATACCTATGGATAGCAAACACCAGAATTTTGCACCAAGGCTCTGATAATTACAAGTTTTCACTCAAAATTACCCCAGAAAAGGATCCACTTCAATTTAACTTTTTACTCTCTCAACCATAATATGATTGTCTTTAACTAGTTAAGTAAGCTTAGAAAAATAAAACAGAAGAAACCACTACAAAATCTTTGTTTAAAAGTGTACAATATTGATCTAATTCTAAATTTTTAACTCAATAATTAGCAGGTTTTCACTGGGGTACTTAAGGTGGGGTTCTAAACTTTTAAATAGAGGGTTGGGGTGTTTCAAAATGTATTAATATAAGGTATTAGCCATAAACTAACAATAGTTTCATATTTTTCTAGGTACTCTTCCTGACAAGATATTTATTGCTGCTGAGAATGAAGTTAGAGGGTACACAAGAAAAGGAAAATTATTCCTGTCGTTTGACTCGAGTTTAACAGAGCCTATAGTATCAATGTACTGTCTATTAAAACAGTTAGGTTTAGATAAACAATAATTATTAACTTTGTTTTTAGGTACGTTTTACATAACGATTTATTTTTATGTGGGAGGCATGTCTATAACCATTACAGGGATTGCAGAGACATTGGATCTTATCTTTGTGGCGACAGGATAGTTGATGTTGTCGCATTTTATTCTGAAAAGGTAAGTTTGAAGTTGCACCATGTGAGGTTAATAACAAAGTGGATCGACGTTAATATGTGAATGTGTGGGGCTGCCCCATCTTGCATAAAACTATGTTAATTTCTTTGTGATAATTTCACAACTTTAGAAGTAAATGATCTCAACATTGTCAGCAACAAGTTTCATATAAGCCTCATGACAGCAAGTTGACGGCAGTTATACAAACATTAACTGATAGACAAAACGGATCGGTAATTGTTGCGGATAGTGTATTTTACAATGATAGACCTAAATATTTAGCTGAACTGTTTTCGTACTGTGGGGAATAGATGATGAGATGCAAAGTTTTTTCTGGATTTTGCGCTAATAACAACACTATTCTTATTCTGTTACTTAAAATTAATATAGGGACCCACTTTAAAGAGGATAAGAAACAGACAGTTTTATTTGGTAGCTTAAAATGTGAATCATACGTATTGAAAAATACAAATTATGGAGAAGCGTCCTTTTTTAGCAACGGAGACAGAAGTATTACATAACAAACATACATTTTTACCTTTAACTTCTGTAAAGAAGTATTGTTCTTCCCATTACGAATAGAATACATTCTTACTACTGTTTGCCATAACATCTGGTAGGTGGTAGTGGACTTTTCATTTACGTGATACTAAAGGATTTTTTTCACCCCCAAGGAGGTACCACCCCTTACATCAACGGACGTTTCAGGTTCTGGTGTATGAGTCGGTTTCCCTTATAAACAACAATGATGATGGCTCATCCTTGTACAAAATATTTCGAAGATAAAATACCCCTCCATTCGGATATCTGGGAGAGGGGTGTGCAGGGGGTTCCGGCATCAAGATTTAACATATCCTTCTCGAATATATGTGGCCTAAATTCTAACCTGAACTCCGTGCACCATTTCCTCCAGGCTAATAGGCCCCAACTCCCCCTCCTCACCGAAACCCAAATCAGTGACAACACAGCCACTAATCACCGTAATTTCCCGGGGTATGAGCTCCTTACTTCATTTAGATTGCATGAAGGTGTGTGCGCATATGTCCGTAGCCATCTACCCTGCACCAGACTCCCCAATTTGGAAGCTGGAGGAAAATACATACTTTGGATGAAACTCTTTCTCTCAGGGTTGCAGCTAAATTCATCAGCTAAAATCTCAGCAATTGTTCTCAAAAAAGGCGCACCACAACTTGCTCCTGTCCTGACTGAAGCGGCTGCTAAGAAATTAGGTTTCCTCTTCCGGGCTCGCAAATGCTTTTCACCAGCTAATCTCTATACTTTATATACTTTACAAATAAGGCCAAACCTCGAATACTGCTCCCACATCTGGGGTGCCGATGCCGCTTCTTCACTCGATATCCTAGACTCCATTCAGAAAAAAGCTATACGTCTCATCGGTGACCCTACCTGACCCAAAGGCTGCCATTCATTGCACACCGACGTGCCGTTGGTGACCTCTCTCTCTCTCTTTTATAGATATCTGCACGGGCACTGCTCAGAGGAGTTTTCTTCCATAGTTCCTCCACCTGTTGCCCCTACAGATCTACCAGGGGAACATCTTATTATGCCTGCTCTTTTGTCCCGAGGATTTCCAAGTTGTGGAATTCCTTGCCGGCACATGTTTTCCTTCTCCTCCGAACCTCCAATTCCAGAATTAACAAGTTGCCTCTTTCCACCTTGTCGACACCCACGGTAGGGTACTATTTAGGCTGTGAGCCCTCGTGGTGTGTTGGTGTAATAAATATTTTTTATTACTCACCACTAGCCCAACCGCTGGACGTTGATTATGCCGTTTAGTTTTAAACTGAGCGCAATGTCGCCGCGGCATGCATATTTATCCCGTTCAAAGCAACCCAGATTCTAGCATAGTGACGTCGACGGCAGATCGCGCACTGCAGTGTTGCCGCTGCTTGTGCTTATTATGAGAATTTGTGAAATTTACGGAAGCTTCTAAGGTTCTTACATCTTTGTATTTTTAAAATATATTGTGAGCTAAGAATTTTCTTTGCGAGCTACCGATAGCTCGCGATTGGCAGGTTGATGACCACTGCTTAAAATAATGAAACTGTTTTATTTTAGCAGATATACTAGGTTTTGGTTGAACGGTTCCACATTTTACTACAACCTTGTTTACTTATCCGTACCTGTTCATCTTCTTTACCTGTGTCTCCCTTCCTCTTTTTTACTTTCTCCCTTGCTAATCTATATGTGTAACATACTGTGCAATATTTTTTACAGACTCGTCGTCTCATATCGTTGATAGCTTGTGAGGGTAGAATGATAAGAGCAATCGAACATGCTAGGGTTACCTTGAGTATGGAAGTTGAGAGCGCGCCCACAATACTTCATGTATACAATGAGAAAGAAAAAGATATAGTTATATTTGGCACTGTGGACGGTAGAATTGGTTTACTGGAGGTAGAAAGGTAAGTTGTATTCTTTCGTAAAGGAAGCCACTTGACTCTTTTGAAAACAAAACTATTTAAAAGGGTTCAACTAAATCAACCAAATCAATAAATGGGTGGTTTTTATTTGGGTTAATTGTAACATAATGGTTACCAGATTCTTCTTGTAAGTTTGTTTGTATACTTTATAATTGTTGCAGATTACAGGGGTTTCAAAGATGGATAGTAAACAATAATGTATACAACAGTGGTATATCTTGTATCACAACTTACGACATGGATGGAAATGGCACACAAAACTTAATTTTAGGAAGGCAAGACGGTAATATCGAAGTATATGTGGTAAATGTGGAGGACGAAAAAGACGAAGCTGTAATGATTTTTCAACATGTTAGTTGATTTGAAACCTTTAAGTAATCTATTATATTATGGTATTTAGTATCTTATAGGAAGTTAGCAATATTAACATTTTTGATACTACCAAGTCCTTCATTATCATAGTTTAACAGCGATGGTGTCCTCCTGTCACTCGCATTCCCCTCTCTTCCACAGCTCGTGATATGTCATTGTAGCTTCAGCACTTTATGATTTGGGTTAGGCTTCCCAGAGGTGTTCATCATGGTCTAGCTCTGCCCTTTTTCTGAGCATGTGTCCCTCAAACAGTGCTGTTGGAGAGCTTTTGTGTCTCAGAATTTGCCTAGGAAACTTTATCTCCCTCGTTTCAATATCCTTCAGCAAACATTTTTTTCACTCACATCTTCTAGCCCACATACTTGCCCTTCTATCAGTGTACCTCTCCCTTGTTCTTTTATGTCCACATTTGAAAAGCCTCAGTTATATTTATGCTAAGTCAAAGTCCAGCTTTCAAACATATAGATTATAACACTTCATATGTATGACTTGAAGAAATCCTGTCTCTTATTGAAGTTAATATGTTTATTAAAGACAATGGTATGTACACTGTCTATTGAGTGATTGCCTTGACAACGTATTTTTCCTTCTGTCAATCAGCCAGGCATTGCCTTCTGGAAATTATGTTCAAAGGCAGAAGCTCAAGAATGGTCTGATATATAGCCATCTGCTTCCTCAGTTCTTTGGATCCTTGTTCTGTTGTCCGGCACATATATACCTGCATCATTCCATTTGTCTGTTATCAATTTTTTGCTTAGATTTGTCATATTTGTATTTGGTTTTGCCACAATATCTTCGGTTTGGCATTCGTGTCTAAACAGGTTCATCGCCCTCTTGCACCGGTCCAAATTCGCTTGTAGTAGCTTTATTTTTGTGTGGCTACTCGTCCTTTTTCTTCCATCTTCTGCGCTATGACCAATTTTCTGTATTCAGGAGAGCACATTGTTTCGGTCTTGTGTCCCGCTATGTTAGGTTAGGTTAGGTTAGGTTTGAATGTGAGTGGGTCATACCGGTCTTTCCACCGCGACCATAAGGTCTATTGTGGCTCACGCCTAATGGTCTATAATTTACCCAACAAAGCCAGCTTCCTGCAGACGTCGATAATCTTTGTGGGCGAAAGTTGATCCAGATCTTCCGGAGCAAGTTTTGTCTTGCCAAAGAGCAGGTATCTAGTCCTGTCCGCCGCCGGACAGGAACACAGTACGTGCTCTGCTGTCTCGTCACTCTCCATACACAGCCGGCACTCGGTCTCCTGACCGACTCCAATACGGTGCATGTGGTGACGCAAGCGGCAGTGTCCTGTATACAGGCCCACTAGAGTACTCAGTTGTTGTCTGTTTAACTCTAGAAGTTTTTTAGCCGTTGACTCAGACAGGCCATTTATGAAAGCCTTAGAGTGAGCTAATCCTGGCAGATTTTGCCATTGCTGGCTTGTCATTCTTTATGTCCAGGTCTTTAAGGTGCATTTTGCTGTGCATGATGTTATCTCCAGCACCGGTCCTGGTCCGATAAAGCCCTCTGGGCACCGCTCCAGGCAAGCGCGTCAACCGCAACATTGCCATCATGGTCCGATAACCAGGTATCCAGACCAGTGACACCTCATTACAGCTCCCCAGTTCGTTGAGGGCAGATTTACAACTCCATACCGTTTTTGAATTGCAACGGTAGGAACCAAGAGCATTATCGATTTGTGTGTGCACTGGTCTCCTATACTTTCCCTTGCACACATCGCGATGGCTGGTGTATGGTTGCGTACTTGCCGAGGCTAGTTGATAATCTAGCATCGGTGTTGCCCCCATATGCGCCGGCTCCTACTCCTATATTGGTTTTGGAGCCATCAGAGTACCAGCAGAGATCGGCTCTCAACAGGGTCGTTTAATTTCGTTCCCAGTCCTCCCTTTCCAGGAGGACGGTCTTGAAAGACAGATCTCTACTGATCTTTGTAGGCATCAAGCCTGAGACCATTCCCAGAATCTCATGACCCTAAATGTCATCAAGGAGTCCGGACCCTCCCAGACTGATTTCCTTCGGCATGCTCTCGGCCATTTGTTTAAATCTGTACGTTTCCACCTCGCCACCGTCTCCAGCCATATGTGAAGAGGTGGAATATTAAGGAGGACCTCCAGAGCGGCTGATGGTGCGGTGCTTATCGCTTCCGTTATCATCAGACAAGCTTGTCTCTGTAGATGAGCCAGTTTGGCATTCGCGATACCACGAAGTGCCTTGGGGCACCAAACTATGCCTCCATATGTTATCATTAGTTTGCTAACCACTACATAGAGCCAGTACATCTGTTGGGGGTTTGTTCCCCAGTTATTTCCACAGATTCTTCGGCATGTCCACAGGGTCAGTTTAGCCCTACGAATTACATTTTCTAACTGTACGTCCCAGTTGAGCTTCTTATCAAGCAAAATATCTGGGTAACCCCCAGATATTTTGCTTTTTCCGTAAATGGAATCGTTTCCCCCATAAGAATAGGTAGTTTTAATTTATCCAGCCTTCTTCTTCTGGTAAATGGAACAATGATCGTTTTGCGGGGGTTCACAGATATCTGTTCCCTCCGACACCAATCATTCACAACATTTAGAGCCTCTTGAAGAGTACTTGCTAGTTCCTCCTCATATTTGCCCCTAATCACTATGACTAGATCATCAGCATACGCCTGGACCTCAACCTCCCGCAGCCCCAGGATAGCCGGCAAATCGTCCACAAAGAGGGACCACAGCAGGGGGGATAGAACTACCCCCTGAGGGCACCCCCTCGCAGCCCTGAAGCTGGCCACCTCCCCCTGCAGCGAGGTAATAACGGTCCGATTGTGGAGCATGCTTCCGATCCAGCCACAAATGGTAGGTTCCACCCCTCTAGCGATAGTGGATTCCTAGAGGGAGATAGGTAATGCATTGGTGAATGCTCCTTAAATGTTGAGAAATGCAGCCACCGCCACCCCCCCGTTATTCAGGGAGTATGTGATCTTCTCGACGAGGTTATTGAGTGCTAACTCAGTAGATTTGCCAGTTTGGTGGGCATACTGGTGGGTATTAAGGGGGTTGTTAACTAAGATACCCCCCCTAATGTGTCCGTCCAGTATTTTTTTTCAATCCCTTCAAGAGAAATGATGTAATACTGAGAGGTCTCAGTGATGTGGGTAGGAGGTCATTACGTCCACATTTGGGAATGTAAACCCCCCTAATCACCGTCCAACTGGATGGAATATAGTGCAAAGCCAGACTGGGTCTATACAGCCTGATTAGGAGAGGTAGGAAAATCTCTAGTCCATTTTGTAGTACACTTCTATTCGTAATTTTTCGAGGTTATTGCTATGTTACATAGGTAGAACTTTTGTTGATTTTGGCATTCTTTTCTCATGTGTTCAGCCTGTCCGCAGTTGTAGCATATTTTTTCCGCATCCTTTATTTTGCAGTGGTCAGAAGTGTGCTCGACCCTGTGACATTTATAGCATCTTAGCGAATTGTGTATTTCCTTAACTCTCCATCTGTGTCATGCTTGCCCTACCGTCCCTTTTCTATCAGAAGCTTGGCTGCGCCTTCTTTTTTTCCCCTCAGGGCTCGTACGCGGCCTTGCCGCCCCGATACCACTGCAACCTTTGACAGGCTGCGCCTTCTGCTACCAAGGCATATTTAAACCGCTCTTGTTTTCCTTCTCCGAGAGTTTAATCCGTTTATCGGTTAGTCCGCTATACTTTTCTAGATATTTTTTGAGTGGTTGTTGAACATATTTTTCCAGCAAAGTTTCTTCTATATCCAGCATCATTACCGTTGGATTTTTCTCTTTGACAGCAATTTCAGTCGTCCTTTCAAGTTACTTAGTCAACAGTTCTGTGAAAGATTGTGAAAGATTTTTCTTGCAGTGCCTGTTTGATACATTTCCTAGCGAATACCTGGATGTGCAAGTTTGCGGGGAAAGCTCCGTGTAGGCAATTGTGAATGTTTATGCAAATAAATTCAATGGGCCAATTTGAAATAAAAACTATTTACACCTTTATTTTAAGAGTAGTACCAACATGTAGACCGCCGGGCCCGTTTCATTACTTATGTTCCCCAATATACATAGCTAGTTAAAAGTTAGGTGTTTGTAATCATTTTTGGTGAATTTTCGTAGAAAAAATTCACTATTGGGGAGATCCCGACTTTTGAATTTTGAAAAAATTTTTGCAAATGAGCGCGAACTAGGACCCCTAGAACCCATATCCGGTGTCAGTTTCAATTTTTATATGTTTATATATATATATATATATATATATATATATATATATATATATATATATATATATATATATATATATATATATATATATATATATATATATATATATATATGTATTATCACACCGATAACTCAAAAAATAATGGGCGGATTTTGATAAAATTTAGCATGTACCTTCCTTTTGTAAGTGGCCTGGATAAGTTCGTTAGTCAGGAAAATCGGACGAGGTTTTCCGGAAAAATTTTGAGTTTTCATTCAAAAAAAATTTTTATCTCAAAAAATAAAAAAGCTATGATAACTAAATTTGGTAGGTAGGTTAAAGATATAAAAGTAAACTATACGCAAAAATTTGGATTTCTATGTTACAAGAAAAAAAAGTTATAATAAAATATTTGGTGCCAGATAATTTCTATGAAAATTCACTACCATAACGCACTTGCTGCGTCTTTGAGTTTTTAATAATTGTCTAATTCCGTCTTATACAAAGTTATATGTTATTTTTAGTGAATTTTTATTTTTTAGAATTGTCAGGAAAGTGTGACCGCCCTACAGTGCGGAGTTGTAAATACATCAGGTTATGATGAAATTGTTGTTTAACTCAAAAAATAATGCGCCGATTTTGATAAAATTTAGTACGTACCTTCCTTTTGTAAGTGGCTTGGATAAGTTCGTTAGTCAGGAAAATCGAACGAGGTTTTTTGGGAAAATTTTGAGTGTTCATTCGAAAAAAAATTTTAACTAAAAAATTAAAAAAGCTATGATAACCAAATTTGGTACGTAGGTTTACGATATAAAAATTAAACTATACACAAAAATTTGGATTTCTATGTTACAAGAAAAAAGGTTATAATAAAATATTTGGTGCCAGATAATTTCTATGAAAATTCACTACCATAACGCACTTGCTGCGTCTTTGAGTTTTTAATAATTGTCTAATTCCGTCTTATACAAAGTTATATGTTATTTTTAGTGAATTTTTATTTTTTAGAATTGTCAGGAAAGTGTGACCGCCCTACAGTGCGGAGTTGTAAATACATCAGGTTATGATGAAATTGTTGTTTAACTCAAAAAATAATGCGCCGATTTTGATAAAATTTAGTACGTACCTTCCTTTTGTAAGTGGCTTGGATAAGTTCGTTAGTCAGGAAAATCGAACGAGGTTTTTTGGGAAAATTTTGAGTGTTCATTCGAAAAAAATTTTTACTAAAAAATTAAAAAAGCTATGATAACCAAATTTGGTACGTAGGTTTACGATATAAAAATTAAACTATACACAAAAATTTGGATTTCTATGTTACAAGAAAAAAAGTTATAATAAAATATTTGGTGCCAGATCATTTCTATGAAAATTCACTACCATAACGCACTTGCTGCGTCTTTGAGTTTTTAATAATTGTCTAATTCCGTCTTATACAAAGTTGTATGTTATTTTTAGTAAATTTTTATTTTTTAGAATTGTCAGGAAAGTGTGACCGCTCTACAGTGCGGGGTTGTAAATACATCAGGTTATGATGAAATTGTTGTTTCTACTTACACAGGTAGAATTTTTGGATTAACAACTGAAGTGGTTGAAAAAAATGTAGGAGGGGACAATACTACAGGAAATTTGATATTTTCTGCCGATACCAGCCACAAAATCTCTAGATTAAAGTAAGTTAGTTTTTTTTAAATTTAATTTAATATTCCAGTATATTCAATTGAAGATTTGAGTAGGTGAAAACCCATTATCAGGAGCGATCCTGTTTAACGTCTGTCGAGAAAAGTTTTCTGAACTCTTCCTTATAACGATTTCGTTTCGTTACTGCTTTAATTATTCAAAACAAACTCGTGAGAGACTTAATTAATAGCCGACAATCCAATATCTGTGAGGCAATTCATGTTTTGATTTTAAAATTATTTTCATTAAAAGTCGCCAATGTTTAACTATCCTGAACACCGTACTGCATTTTAAATGTGTACGTCAAAAGTCAGGAAGGAATATTTCTGAGAAATAAATGTCGTTGCTACTGGCTCTGTAATTTTCCGCATGACATCACGGGCCACGGTTGAGAGAATTGCCTGCACGGGAGGTGAGTCGACGTGACTTCAGCACCTATTGGAGGTCTCGCTTTATCTCATTCGAAGAATGGAGGCTAGAAAGAGCTCGCGCACAGCCACCAACCGTCACAGTAAGAATTTTTGCGTGCAGCGACTAGCAATCGCCGAACCCGAGACATTAGCGCGGACTCTCTGGTGAGCGTTGATAGGGCGAACATTCGTCAGTTTCGCTGGCTATTAAATTATCTTAAAAACGGGGTTATAATATTGTTTCTGTTAACTGTACTACCTAATGATATTGTCAGTGATTATTTAAAGTAATTTAAACGATTTTCGAGTTTAAATATACATAGCATTCAGCCTAAAAACGGGATTTAAGTTGTGGTTCCTTGTTCCGATGTGTTAATTTCTTGCCTTAATCAGAAAGACTTCCTGGTTATTATCGAACCTTAAGTCAATTGGTAGTGAATTTTACTTAAGCAAATTCACGTTTTAATTGCGATTCGCAAAGTTTCCATCAAGCGAATTCAGAACATCGACATATGTGTCAAATGGTCTTGTAGTATTGGAGCACTAACATCCACCGGCCCAACAATTTCTGATGGGAAGTCCCAGTCGTTTCCCCCAGTTTTTCCGCTCTTATTGGAGTCTGGAATCTGTGTCAGGCACTCATGATTGATCCCACCTGGAAAGCATCTTTACAGGGTCATCAGGTAACTTAGTACCGGAGGACTGGTGAGTCCAAGCAAATCTTTTCTCTGAATCAGCAGAATTCTCATGCCGAAATCCAACATCTGAATTTTTAATAACCTGAACTTTCAATATCACGTAATCAAGTTTGAGCTTAAAAAATGTCAGGGAGGTGCTGTCAGCATAACTATAAATTTCCTGTTTAATCTATAAGATTTTGTCAATTTTGTAACTTTAAACACATAGTTTTTATATATTTTTTTATTGTAATTAGCAAATTTTGTCTGTACAATATCTAACGTATACATTCTCTTTAACATCTCTTATTTTTGATAATTAATGTAGAAATTTCACGTAGGATTATATATTCTTTTTTTTTGAGCCTTACTCAAAGAACTGGCCAGTTAATTCACTATAAAACTCAGCAATTGATTGACAAACGTCAAGTAATTTACCTAATCACTTGTGTTAATTATTTTTTTGAGCGATACCCTAAGTAATTAATAGTAACATTTTAGTAATATGCAACTATCTTTATCTTATTGTTTTAACACATGTATGTAAATTAATAATTTCTTGTTCTTCAAATTCTTGCTATTTATCTGATTGTTATTTGTGTGCAATTAATGTTTATGAGAGATTTACCAACCATTTTTATTTCACTTTGTTTGCTATTCCAAATTTAATTTATATGAATAAATTTATATATTTTGTTATATTAAAATATCTGTTTAATTGAAGAGAAATTCCTTCCTAGTATCTACTTTCTTTTGACGTCGGCGCAAACAATTATCTCTTACTAACTATTATCTAGATATCTAAATTTCAATGTAACCTGGCTCTAGTCTGGAGAGCCCACAAATATAGGACTCTGGGCGAAGCAAACAAAGAGAGAGAACGTGAGTATCAAACTATATCCAGATCTGTCAACCTCCTAAAGAGTGCTGCTAATCTTAATAAATTTGATAATCTGATAGATAGCTACTTTAGGGTAGGGTGTTATAGGCAATTGTGACCTCACCATTGAGCAGATATATATATCCACCTGAGGTCAATCACCATATACCATGGTTCTTGTGCGTAAAGCTTTTCTTTGAAGGAGGTAACATCCTGCAGCATAGTATGATAAGTGGGATACTTGTGCTTCATACTCACATGATTTACCGTGCTTTTGCTTATTGCTAAATCATGAGCGATTGGTCTGGTGTTAGTGTGAGGATTTTCAGAGAGTAATATTGACGGCTCATCATCTTCATTAGGTCGGCTTTGGTCTAGATAATGTGAAACACTTCCTCTTGTATACCTCGTCTTTGCAAAGGCATTCGACAGGGTGCCACATAGTTGGCCTTTGTTAAAACTCGGTCGCTATGGAAGTCAAGCCCTGCGGCTTTGCTTGGATTTTCGAATTTCTTATTGACAGGGTCCGGGTTTAACGCGCAGCAGATTTAACGAACTTGTCATTTAACGAGAAAATTTTGGTGATTTGAATGGACTTGTGTAAGAGACAATGCTAAAATATTTCTGATTTAACGAGACCGCTTTTCAGGCGATTTCGGTTTTAGCGAGGTAATTGTTTTGCTGACCCGTACACATTTTTTATTAGGATACATAGATGTGCGAAAGTAAACAAGAGGGCTTCGTCGATCTATGAATTTTGTTGCCTCTCTACCTAAAATATGACCATTCAGACACACTAGGACTAGATGCACATGTCTCTTCATTGAGACATGACACTAATGAGTAATAAATTTTACTGTACCAACACAACACAAGAGAAAATATTTATGGGTTCTTTCTTTTAAACAATGATAGAGTTCTACTTACCACTTGAAATCAACGTTCGTTAGTTCGTTACAACCGTACATATGTAAGGCTTATTGTTTTTCTGTTTAAATCTTGAAAATTGCGCCTTTTTCTAATCAGTTTTCGATCACAGCGTGTTTGGGGCAGGCGAATAGAATCTTGTTTACACAATGTTCGCGTCCGGTAAAGAAAACGCGTACCATTGAAGAGAAAATGTCGATATTAAAACAAGTGAAAACAGGAACGAAAAACGTGATGTTTGTAGGCAGTATCGTATTGCATTGTATACATTACCAAAACTTTAAAATGCGAGAATGTTATTGTCCAGGTTAGTGGTTTCAACACTATTGACAACAAGAGAAAAAGTCTAAAAACAATCGACATGGAGAACTTGGACCAAGTATTGTTTGATTGGTTCAAATATCAGAGGCACCTAAACATTGCTATAAGTGGTCTATTTCTGAAGGAGAAAGCTTTTCCTCTTCGTAGAGAAATAGGATATGGAGACAATTATCAACTCTCTGAAATGTGATTACAGGAGACAACTCGTCACAAAAATAATTGACAACATGGACAAGAATCAGTGTAAACTTTCGGTAAATGTCCTCGAAGCTATTCATTTCCTTAATCGTGCATGGTAAAATGTCTCACAAAAAACGGTGCAAAATTGTTTCAGGCATGTGGGTTTTTATTTTGGGCATAGAAAAATTATTGGTCGTCCCATTGACTCCTCGTTAAACATGGTTTCTACTGTATACTGGTACGTGCTAGCACCAGTTTTTTGTAATCAGCATCTGTGTCGAGTGGCGTGTCCCAAGGTTCCGTTTCAGGACCCATCTTATTTTTCATTAATACAGCTGGCCTTCCCTCTGTACTTTCATTTAAGTGTTCCTTCTATGCAGACGATGGTAAAATATATGGGAGATCGCAATGAATAGCCCAAAACGAGATTTTCACGTTACAAAGGAATTGTGATTCATCTGAACATAAACGAGGGCGAGGCGCCGCAGCTTCATCAATTGTTTACAATTGACGAGTCATCAGAGCGTTATGACGATCTAAAAGAAAACTGTGCGTCATTATTGCTTTTGCTCTATTGTGGTACCACCGTATTCTGAATCCTATCTTCATAGTGATTGTTTTCACTTTTTAAATCTTCTTCGGGTTACCATTGCGATACCTGTATAACTTTATGCACAATATACTAAGACCAAATTTGGAGTTTGCTGATCTTATTTGGGGAACGTGTCTTGTCTGAGATAGGGATATCCTTGGGTGTATTTAACGCTAAATAACCGATGTCTTTGGCTCGTTCGCCCCAGTTATAATGGTTGCTTACATTTAGGAAATTTAACTACATTCGAGGCTAGGCGTGAGAGAGGAGATCTTATAATTACTTTCTGTTTATTTATGTATTGGATACTGACTGTCGACTACGAGGGCATTAGTTTAATTAATTTAATTTGAAGAAAGGGTTATGCGCGACAAATTTTCGCCCCAACCGGGTCTTCCGTGAATGGAACGATTTTCCGAAGGAAGTGGCGTGCATTGCTTCATTTCGTGCAGTATAATAATAGTAATATTAATAATAATTTTAATATTATCAATAATAAACGATTTTGAAATCTTCATAAGCAGGAATTGTGCTTAATACAAGCACGAGCGTAAAGCCGGCGGTCACGTGCACCATGTAAATCTTGAGCAATTAGAGATCCTTATCCTCGATACGGGAAGGAAAGGCTTCGTTAAAATCTCCAGGATGGGGAGTTCAAGCTGCTTCCTGGCGTCAGTCATTCGCCAGATTTGCCTAAAAGACAAACGTTAACGAAATAAGATACAATATAATAATATAAGTACCTACAAGGATTTGTTTACTTGTAAGGCAACGTGTATAATCAATAAAATATTGATAATATATAAATATATCTCAAAAAGTAATTTCAAATTTAGGTAAAAACCAAAACACTAGATAGAACATCACAGTATAAAGTTTAGTAAGCTTAGACACAGTGGTTCGGTTTTACAACTATGCTCGATGAGCACTTTTATATCCAGTGCTAATTGAAAATAACTATCAGACCGAAACACTGTGTTTGAGTTTAATGAATGATATCCTGTAAAGTTTTGCTAAGTATGTTGACCTTTTTTTTAATTTAGAGAAGTTGCTTCACCAAGAACCAAGCGATAATTCTCTTTCTTTTAGTAAAATTAAGGTGATAAAGATGCTCACACGCGACTTTGCCTGGACCATTATGTGTATTTGTAATCTAAACGAAGAGTTTTGTTTTATAGAAGTTTTAAACGCCATTTATTAACTACATAAAAAATGGCAGTTTAGGTTCAATATTTGTTGGCAAGGGTTTTAATTTACATATAGATATTATATAAAATGAACCTTGTTGCATAGAAAAATAGTGCTGCAAATTCCATCATAACTTCCACATAGCCGCGATAATTTATTCTCCGCAGAAAGACAATCTCATGCAATGAATTTAGGGCCCATGACTTGACCAAAAAGAAAATATTTGTATTCCTGTACCCATAAATTTTGAAACGTTATATTACTCGAGTCTCATTGAAAAAATGTCAATTTTCACCAAATCACCCCTTATTTATCCCCCACCCTCTGAAGCGATCTTACCCGAAAGCAATTCGAAGCGTCCCTTTTCGGGTTCTGACTGGACACCAAATTTAAAGAGGATATGCCAATTCGTTCGAAAGTTATAAAGCCTATTAACAGACAGACGTACATGCCGATAGACTGACCGACCGAGAGACAAAAAAATTCGTTCCAGAATCAAGTTTTCCATATACTTTGAGACTTTTTACGCCGTGTTAGCAAAAAAAATTGTCAACAATATTCCACCCCCACACATTCAACCCCTAATTTAATTTCAGGACAGAATACCAGATGTTGGATGAAATGAAACGTTTTCTAATAAATAAACCATAAGACGTTGTATTACTCGAGTTTTAACGAAAAATTCAATTTTCACCAAATTACCCCCCCATTCATCCACTACCCCCTAAAGCGATTTTACCCAAAAACACTCCAAACCGTTCGTTTGTGGAGTGCTAATTGTTTACCAAATTTGAAGACGATATCTCAATTTGTTCTAAAGTTATCGTGGCTACAAATAGACAGACACACAGACCGACAGATAAAAAAAAATTCGTTCCCAAATCATGTTTTATATATGCTTTGATACATTTTACGACGTTTAAGAGAAAACAAATTTTTGTCACCGATGCGATACTTCCACACGTTTTGACGATGTGGAAGTAATTAAAACTGAATCGGATATTTACCTAGGAAATTTATTGAAGAAAGTTTATAAACAAATCAGAGGTTATACCGCTTTATTACCGTAAATATTTTTAATAATTAATAAAGGCAAAATACAATCATTGTTGTAAAACATAATGACTCATTCCAAAGGTGGAATACCCATCATTTAATCTAGAAATGTTTCTTCAAACATTTTTGTTAAACTTGTCTTATACGTTAGGTTAGCGTAACAGGTATAATAGTTACTTTATTAGATAATGATAAAGATTTTGTAGCGGAATATTTTGAAAAGATTTGGTCGTAAAAATAACATATTCTAAGATATTGTTACCAACATCATGTTCTTGAAAACGAATTGAAGATCAGCATACTTTAGAACGTTAAAACATTATAAATTGTGCTTTGTTAGTTCAACAAAAAATAAAATAAAAATAACATTGGAAACATTGGGCCCCTTCGTTCTACCAGAGTTCATTATTCTCTGCTTACAAACCTGTTCGATGAAAGGTAAAAGCTCTACTGGTAGTTTATTTAAAATCCAACAGTATCCCCAGGTTTTTGAACTCTTAAAGTAAAAAAACAAACAAAATTAATAAACAATCTAGGCAGATGGTCTGGCAGTTTTCGTTGGATACTTAAAAAAAATCACTAATCGGGTGATCCCGACTTTTGAATTTTGAAACAGTTTTTTCAAATGAGCGCGAAATAGGACCCCTAGAACCCATATCCAGGGTCAGTTTTAATTTATATATATATATATATATATATATATATATATATATATATATATATATATATATATATATAGATCGATAGATAGATAATTTTATTAGCCTTTGATCAAGAACATACATCCCATACAGCACAAGATATTCTCAGAATGTTCTCACAATGTGAGAACATTCTTTTTTCAGAATATTTGTTTCTGAATGTTCTTATAACATTTATGGATTTCAAACTGCAATCCTAAATATTCTCAGTACATTCATTCAATCACATCCCAAGAAAATTCTTCATCAATATACTGAGAATATTTGAATAGATATTTATACCTAATATTCGCTCAGAATGTGCTTGAGATATCCTTATAATATTATATAACTTTAAAATTTAATGAAGAAGATAGATGATGATTACAGTATAGTGGTGAGAATTATAATAGTAACTATTTTGCATGTTTGATTCTGTTACCTGTCTATGGTAAACATATCCGAAACTGTATATTTAGGCAATCCATTCTTTGGGCATAGAGTGCATGTCCATGCCGCCGGGAAGGGCAGATGGCAAGATGGCCGCTAGACGTAAATAAAAAGTAATCTCAAAATAAATGGTCTGTGGTCAACGTTGTATAAGGTTCTATTCTAGTATTCTAACATAATTAATTAAAAATAATAATGTGACGTGAACACTGAGAACAGTGTGTAATAGCAAACAGATCCAGAGTACAGAAGCAACTAAACATGGTGTGAAGTTCTCAAGAACTAAGACGCACCCAGTATAGAAACAAGTTTTAAAGCATCTCCTGTAGTTCACACTGACGATGGGTTCGCCAATTTTGCTTGAGACTGGATCGTCTTACGAATTAGATACATCTATATTGTATAATATATAATTTAAAAATTGTGTTAAGTTCAATAGTACCTAAGTCATGCAATATAAACCACCACCATCACAGTTTGATGCGGATGGACTGGAAAAGTGCAAGAATACTGCAAATCTATAGAATTGTCTGAGCAACATCTCAGGCTTTTTACTCCTGTGCAAGAAGTTAAGGCTGTGAGAAGTATCACTATAAAGTGCAGAAAATGTGGACGTGAACATATGACATGAAGATGAATGTACAATAAAACTTGCAATTTATCAGATACGGAATCACTTTGCCAAAGTATGCCTTTACAACCAGAATATCCATGCTGTTGGTGACAAACATTGGGCATTGGGATATTGAAATAGCTTTAGAAGTCAAAATCAATTCCGCGGATGCAGAGCAGATAGAAACCATACAAGGGAAGGCTCAAAAGGTCTGATCGATGACTTTCAGTTGCTGTTTTGTGTAAGTGCAAGTGAGTGTGATTTTGTGGAATGTTCTGTCCAATTTAGTTGTATTCTATAAAGATGTAAGTACTATTGCGTAATGTAATTCCTTTAATGCCACACTGAAAGCCTGCAGGATCAATAGTCTAGCCAAATTTCCAGTTACTTCAGTGGGGGTAACCGTGATTATTCATCTCGGAAACTTTGTATTTGGATATTAAATTTTCTCGCAACTCCAAGAACTGTATCTTTATTTATTTGATTTTTATGTTATTGAAATTTTAATTATTTTATTAATATTTTATTCAGACCTTTCTTTGTATTTGTTATAAGTACATACTTAATCTGAATAAATGTGCAATACTCGAATTGTTGACTTATTTGAGTTTACAGGTGTGTGTAGCCACTGGAACAATATGGTAACCTACACAAGGGTGAGTGATTAAAGTCCAATTCTAGCCTGTTGGGCTTGCTTATACGAAAAGTAAATAATATATAAAAGGCCAGTTAAATGGTGGAAAATCAGCAAATTTTGAAGAGAAATCCAATATTTCGTATCTTTGCATTTTCTTAATTTCTGTATCATTCAAAAAATGTATACAGGCTGTTACGCATAAGAACCAACACAGGGCAGGGGCATGTAGGTAAACGTAAAATATGGTGATTTAACGCAACTTACCCCTATATGATTGCACCCCTGAGAAGTTATAGGCCTTCAAACAAGGGTTTCAAATTTCGAAAAAATCAATATCTCTGTAATATTTTAACTTAGAAAAACCAAGTTCGTTAGCCAGGAAAACCGAACAAGGTTTTCCGGGAAAATTGAGTTTTCTTTCGAAAAAAATTTTTTTCTCCGAAAAGTACAAAGACATTTTGATGCAATTTGAAGGATATGTTGCCTTAAGAAATACCTTACTAGGCGCCAAAATTTAACTTTATAAGTTTATAGAAAATTGAGTTATTCAATTTTAGGTTTTCTTGTGAAAATTTTTTTCTCCCAAAATTACAAAGCTATATAACTGAAATTTAGAATACATATTGAGTTAGGGAAGGCCTTACTAAGTACCAAAGCTCAACCTTCTAAGTTTATAGAAAATTGAGTTATTTCGATTTGAAACATTTAATAAAAATGCACTACCATAACACACTTGCTGCGTGCCGAATCTTTTTACTTCCACATCGTCAATACGTGTAGAAGTATGGCATCGGCGAGAAAAAAATTTTTTTTCGCTTAAACGGCGTAAAAAGTGTCAAAACATAGAAAACATTATTTGGGAACGAAAATTTTTTTTGTCTGTCGTTGTGCCGGTCTGTCAATCTCTCTGTCTGTATGTGTGTCTGTTGCCACAATAACTTTTGAACGAATCGAGATATCGTCTTTAAATTTGGTATACAGTTAGAACCCAATAAGCGAACGGTTCAGATTGTTTTCGGGTAAAATTGCTTTAGGGGATCGGGGATGATTTAGTGAAACTTGACATTTTCCGTTAAAACTCGAGTAATATAACGTTTTTGTTGTTTATTTATTACCAAACCTTTGATTTCATCAACTATCTGGTATTCTGTGATGGAATGAATTAAGCGTTGAATGTGTCGGGGTGCAATATCGATGATAGAAGTTTCAAAACCTTTTTTTTTTGTTGCTAAAACGGCGTAAAAGATCTTCAAACATAAAGAAAATTTAATTCTGAAACGAATTTTTTTTGTCTGTCGGGCTGTACGTCTGTCTGTTAGTAGGCGCAATAATTTTCGAACGAATTCAGATATCATCTTCAAATTTGATATCCAGTTATCACCCGAGAAAGGGAGGCTTCTAATTGTTTTTGGGTGACATCGCTTTAGTGAGCAGGCGATAAATCAGGGGTGATTTGGTGAAAATGTATATTTTTTTCGTTAAAACTCGAGCAATATAACGTTTCAGAAGTTTATGGGTACAGGAATACAAATATTTTTTTCAAGGTCAAGTCATGGACCCTAAATTCATTTCATGTCGTTCTGACAAGAGTACATTATCACGGCTATGTGGAGGTTATGATTCAATTTGTAGTACTATTTTGAAAGTAAAGACTGTTTATAAAAAGAAAATTTTATGATTTCTTTTCAATGTTTTTAGGCTAAAAAATACAGCATATAAAAAAGTCTGGATGCATTAAGTAGACTATGGTAGTGAAACACCAAACATTGTTTCTAATTTAATGCTTATACCTTTTAGCGATTTTTTTTAAATTCGCTAATGAGATCTGTGTTTGGAGTTTTCTTCAAAACGTCTAACTCAAATTCTAAACGTCAAAATTGGCAAGGTTTAGGCAAATAATGTGAAACAAATACCGATTTTGAAAAGAAAATGTTGCAAGAAGAGTGTTCTGCAAACACTTAAGTTTCAGATTCAACCGTCATTGCCCTTTATTTTACTAAAATATTTACAGAAAATTCATCTCAAATAGACCCTTTCTGTGATGTTTTGGCTGTCAGTTTAGTTAGGTTGATGCTTTTTTAGATATTTATTTGCAGGTTTAGTGAACTTTATGGTTTAACGGTCTATCCTTTTTTTTGCTAATTTTCGTAGAACAAATTTGTTAATGCATTTTTGCATTTTTTATCGAAATATGATGCGTTTATAAGAAAAAAATCTGGACTCAGTAAGTGCGTTTTGGTAGCGAATTTTCGGTAAATTTGCAGATTAGCTCCCGAACGCGTTTCAAAAAACTGTTTACAGAAACCTGCCTAGCCCCCCCACTGGATCCACAAACCCCAAGAAAAATTTCTTGTTCACACCCCCCAAGGAAGTTACGGGACCAGGAGTGAATAGGGGTGCTGGGCGGGGTAGGTAGTAAAAAGGAAATATGAGCAGAAGATGCGAATAAAACGGGCTTGAAAGTTGTCTTTTTCACATCTTGAAGCCATATCCCCCTTAAACCCTGCCTACCCCGCACATCACCCCTATTCTCCCAGGTGCCGTAACTTCCTTGGCGGGTATGAACAAGAAATATTTCTTGTGGTTTATGCAACAAGGGGGAAGGAAAATCCCCACGACGAATCAGCCACCCCAACCCCCCAACCCTACCACAAGTCAAAGCGGGAGGGGGTTGCTTCATTGTAGGCATTCTCCTTCCCCCCTCGTGTGCATACAATCACCCTCGTTGTATAAACTTCTTGTTCATACCCCCCAAGGAAGTTACGTGACCATATTTCCTTTTTACTACCTACCCCGCCCAGCACCCCTATTCACTCCCAGTCCCGTAACTTCCTTGGGGGGTGTGAACAAGAAATTTTTCTTGTGGTTTGTGCAGCCAGGTAGGGTCCTAGTAATATTTCTGAAAACAATTTTTTGAAAAGCTATCTGCAAATTTACCGAATTTTCATTAAATCCTTCAAATTTCAATTAGCTATTAGCGTAAGCTTTGTTAGTTAGGAAACCAACATTTAAGTTTATTTTCGAAAAAAATGTGTGTATATTTTCAAACCATAAGTAATTTTGATAACATATGGTACATTGTTTCTACTACATAGGCTATACCGATAATCAGATTGATGCCTGCTCGCATTTGCTATTAAAAACATTTTTATGGAAATGGTTGTATATTTTCAAACAATAAATTTATTTCGATGAAATATGGTACATTGTTTCTACTATATAGGCAACCAAGTTTGATGCCTGCTTTCATCAAAGAAAGACATTTACTATTAAAAATATTTAAAGAAAATTCGCTACCATAACGCACTTGCTGCGTCCAGAGATATTTTTATGGTAACATAGAGATCTAAATCTTGGTACGTAGTTTACTTTTTATAACGTTTTTATACGTACCCAATTTGGTTACCGAAGCTTTGTTATTTCCGGAGATATAATGTTTTGCGAAAGAAAACCCAAAATTTTCCCGGAAAATCTGCTCCAATTTTCCTGGCTAACGAACTTATCCAAGCCACTTACAAAAGGAAGGTACCTGCCAAATTTCGTTATGTATATATATATATATATATATATATATATATATATATATATATATATATATATATATATATATATATATATATATATATATAAACATATAAAAATAAAACGGACTCCGGATGTGGGTTCTAGGTGCTCTATTTCGCGCTGATTTCAAGAAATTTTTTGAAAATTCAAAAGTCGGGATCTCCCCAATAGTGGATTTTTTCTACGAAAATTAACTAAAACAGGAACAGCTGAAACTTTTCTAGAGCTAACATTATTTGAAAAAAATCATAATCATAAAAATCATTTGTATTGAATCAACTAATTGTAAATTAATCGCTAAATATAATTAAATTATATTTTACAACCAACCTATTTATATTTTGACTTGTTTGTTCCAGGAACGATATAGAAGAGCTGGAACATAAAGTCGTAAAGGAAAGAGAAAAATACCAATCATCAACTATGTCTTTCTTTGATGAAATGTCCGCGATTCCCTTATTGGACATTAACGATTCGGTAAGACCCTTGATTTTATGATATGTCATTGGTGAGTCAGAAAAAAAAAGTAGTTAGAATTTTACAGTTAAGTTTAACGTGAAGTGTCATTCACAAATCACACAAAAACACATGAGTTAGAATTTTCTTTCAAACAAAAATTTCCACAGTGAGACCGACTCTATTACAATTTTTACTCTGTGGTATTAGCGTGAAAATTAAAACTGCGTCGTCACTCCAGTTTTACCGTAGTAACAAGTATGCTTTGGAGATTTGTCTAGCATCGACCAGACATAATCGTATCGTTGTAGTAAACGAAAGAATACATAATTCAACAACGAATATTTTGTGTTCAAAGTTTTGCAAAAACTGCATCAATAACTTAAACCCAGAGAAAATGTTGACGTCAGTCCAATTTGGGTAACTCAATTTATAATGACAATGTTGGTTGAGAAGTGGCGTACGGGTGGATATTTCAGCGATGAGCCAACGGGAGCTCATGGCACTCTGTGTACTGTAAAAATCAACTGCAACTTCCATAAACTTTGGTTCGAAGTACAGGGTGGCTCAAATTTGAGCCTCATCATTGGGATCTCGGAAACTGTAAGAGATACAACGTCAGTTAAATTATGGCAAAGTTGCGTAATTTGATGCTCAGCAAAATGCAGTTTCGAAAATTAGAAAATTCCGAATGCTTCCGGTGATAATCGGAAAAAACCGAACACTTATAAAATATGTTTCATTTTTTCTGGCGTTATTTGAAAAGATATAACAAAATGAATCACACTTCACTTTTCCTTTTCCACAAGATGGCATTTTTAAATTTGAAATCCGATGTTTCGTCTTTCAGAAACCATCATCAACTCCATTCTTTCAAATACGGCCCTGAATTTTTTATTTCATATTTTGTTACCTTTGGACTACCTCAAAACTAGTGATGGGAAAAACGGTTATTTTCTATTAACAGTTGAAGCCGTTCACGTTATTTAATAATAACCGTTGAAAATAACAGCTTCAGTTATTTATCTGTTATTTTAAACTGGATAGTCGATCGATAGTATCCTACATTCCCAAAGCTGTGAGCGAGAGCGAGCACACTAGTATAAATGCATTGTATTTTTACCCCGTTCTTTCACGTAGTGTATAAATCTCAAATTTTGTCGATATGAAAATGAAACAAAGGGTTAAGAAATTATAATAAGCTTGTCGTAAATCTTTTGCCACTCTGAAGTGAAACTTTTAGAAATCAGAAAGGAGTCTTCTATAAGTATTTACTTAGATGTTTTAGGAATTATAAACTAGGCATTTCTAACAAATTTATTTTATGAGGGGTCTTTACGTAAATGTCAATGCCACAGCAAGAATCAATAAATATCATTATTTATCACGTCTTGGGATGTTAGACGTTAGAACTTTTATTGCAAGGCAGCACTAGCTTCAACAAATAGATACTTTATACACTACTACACTACACAGGCAGAGGGAGTGATTCTAAGAACTGCATAACATAATGCAGCTCATAAAGAAATTTGCCTTTATTCTGTACATATGGTTTGTTATTACATTATGCTTTTATTCTTTCTTAGAAAGATCGCTAGTTACATTTTCTGTTCACTGGTCATCTTTATTAGTCCACTTTTAAAAACTGTGCAAACAACAGCCAACAGTATAAAAAATTGAGTGTGAGTTTGTGTTTTAAAAAAAAAAAGGAAGATATATAGTATTAATTGTTTATTACCACGTAATTGATTTTTCAGCAAGTAACAACCACTCTGTAAATTCATGTGACATCGATCTGAGTAATATTTTATTTTTTTGTGATGAAACTAACAATTTTATGAGAAAATATCAAGACATCAAAAAGTTGCTAAATGAATCCTTCTTTTTAAATCATTTTTTTAAAATAGAAAACGGTACACACAATAAAAAGTAGTGATAAAAAATTATGTAAGGGTAGGTTTTTTCACCCTCTTGTGATAACATTATAGGGTTATAAAATCCTTTTAAAACTGCCATTTTGTTAGCCTTATGCATCTGCAAAATTTCGTTTTTTAAAATTATTCCATAACGGAGAAATTTCATAAAAACTTTTTTTTGCCAAAATTTCAAAGGGCTGTAACTTGAAGGAGAAGGGGTTTCAAGAAAAACTTAATAAAAAGACACCCCTTATTTTTCGCCAAAGAATCACCCTGTAAAATTTTTCGCATCAATTTAGAAACAGCCTGTATATATATATATATATATATATATATATATATATATATATATATATATATATATATATATATATATATATATATATTTAATTTATTCTAATTAAATGTATATAGATATTAAAAAATGTATCAATATATTTTGTTTATCAATTTGATAACTATTATCAGACAAACGAAAATGACGTGTTAACTGTTTTCTTAGGTAATGTATATAAATTTAAATAAATAAGTACTTTAATTTCACGAGAAATAACCCTATTTTGCGTTGTCTTTAGTGAAAGTAATAACACGTTTTTACAGAAATTCATCTTTTCACCCAACATTTTTTATTATTAAATATTTGGCTTTACATACTAGTGGGAAACTCAACTGTTTCAAAAATAACAGCTTCTCAGTTTAACAGAATAATTCTGTGTAGTAGTGTCCGTATGCCGTATCCCCATCAACAACCGGTTAAAGTTAAAATTAAAATTAAACCGTTTTATTGTACCGAAGATCCTACGTTCCTAAAGCTGTGAGCGAGAGCGAGCACACTAGTATAAATAACGTGTTAAGTATAATGTTATGAAGTAAAGTCCGCTCTATACTGTATACCCATACATATTTAGCATTCCCAGTCTCAAGGCTATTCATCCCGTTAAATGGTTAAATAACAGTTGCCGATGAAAACCGATGTTTATTCATCGAACCTAGTTGCAGTGGAACTGAAACAGATACGACTCCGAATTCTAGTTTAGTGTAAAAAGCGTTATTTTTTAAGCTGTTATTATTATAAGTCCATAACTGATGGTTACCGTTACGGCTCGGCAACCGTTTAAAAATAACCGACAGTTAAAAAACGACCCATCACTACTCAAAACAATGCCTCATTACAACTACTCGAAAATGATAAATCTAATTTGATGAAGTTTGATACGCATATTGCCTTGTGTACCAAAATTTAAGTTTCTGTGCTAAAGAAAATTGAGTTAGTGGTGTCCTAACATTTTTATGAGAATTGGCTACCATAAAGGCTTCTGATTTATCGTTTTTAACGTAACTAGATAAGTTATTATCTGTACGGCAACACTATATGTTTATTTTGATTTGCCACAAGTGACCTCAATGGTACCGATTTTAACGCTATACACTAACTTAGCGGTTTTTAAAGTAAATGTTATGATAACATACAAACCTAGCTAACAAAATAAAAAAATCGCATCACAAAATATAAGCAGCGGCCACCAAAGGTTTAAGGCAAGTGTAAATTCTTAGCATATTGTTTCTTAGTCTCTAGATTTCAAGAATATAAAACTAGCAACCCCATAAAGCAGCATATTTATAGGCTGTAAAACGTAATCACCTGAACTTGCCAATGGAGAATTCAAGGTCTATACTGTCTGTAAAAATAACAAACGATAAACACATCTTGTTGGAACGAACTGGAAAAATAGCGTATTAACTTTAACTTCCAAAGGTTACCCTACAATAATCAGATAAACGAACTTTACAAAATGTTAAATAACGGGTGGCCCATAAGAAAATTTATTTTGTATTGTGCTGTACGCCAAGTGGGCAAAATACATACTCATCATGGTGGTGTGGTTGTGTATCTCGGTTATAGGAATTTCAGTCCAGATGCCGCACCACATGGGAACGGGTTACTTTCTGTGTCAGAGCGTTTTACAAAAGTTCGGGACGCAGCAAGTGCGTTTTTATAGTGAATTTTTAATAAATGTTTCAAATTTGAATAACTCAATTTTCTATAAACTTAGAAAGTTTAATTTTGGTGTGTACTAAGGTCGTCTTTCTTAAGGCAAGACATCCACCAAATTTCATTGAAATAGCTTTGTAATATTCGGAGGAAAAATTTTTTTTCGTAGAAAACTTAAAATTTGAAAAAGTCAATTTTTTATCAACTTAGAAAGTTAAATTTTAGTACGTAGTAAGGTCTCTTCCAAGGCAGCATATTTAGTAAATTTAATTATAACAGCTTTGAAATTTTCGGGAAAAAAATTTTCGCTAAAGATAACTCAAAATTTTTCAGGAAAACCCTGTCCGATTTTCCTGGCTAACGAACCCATCCAGGCCACTAATAAAAGAAAGGCATTTGCCGAGTTTCATCGAAATCGCTTAATTATTTTTTTAGTTATCAGATGGACTTATATATATATATATATATATATATATATATATATATATATATATATATATATATATATATATATATATATATATATACATATATACATATATACATATAAAAATTGAACCTGACCCCCGATATGGGTTCTAGGGGTCCTAGTTCGCACTCATTTGCTAAAATTTTTTCAAAATTCAAAAGTCGGGATCTCCCCATTAGTGAATTTTTTCTACGAATACTAAAAATGCGCCTATAACTTAATAAGATTTTATAATAAGATTCCTTTATCAATAGGAAGTTTGCTAATAAAAATCCTGAAGAATAAACTGAAGAAATATTTAATTGATCTAGTCTGGTATAGTATAGATTAATTTTTAGATAGTAACTTGACACCTGATGTATTTGGTGAAATTGGAACTGGTTTATGTTGCCATGCCTGATTGTTTTTTGTCACTTAAATTTGTGTACAGTTTTTAGCATGTGATTTTGTCTCAAGATTTATCATTGGATTTTATTTATACACGTTTTTGACGTTATTTATAATGCATACAGACTTGGAGAATTCTTCTCTGGCTTCACTGTTGGTTTTCAGTGGTGAAGGACGTAGCCAGCGTGTGAGCTAACTGGAGCAAGTGGCCCTTCGAATTCTGGAAGTTCTAGGATGTTCTTCAATGCTTCTGTGACTATAGTTTCGCTGCTTGACAGCATTTTCAGACAGAAAATGCTGTCAAGCAGCGAAACTAGTTTCAATTTATATATATATATATATATATATATATATATATATATATATATATATATATATATATATATATATATATATATATAATGAATCTGACCCCGGATATCGGTTCTAGGGGGTCCTAGATCGCGCTCATTTGGATTTTTTTTGCAAAGTCTCACCATCGATACCTCCATATTAGTGATTTTTTAAAATAAAAATTCACTGAAACAGCGTCTAAAATTGTACATAAAATGCCTAAATTAGGCTAATAAATTCTAGTCAGTTATATCGATATTTTTCCGCTTAAAATGTTTAAAAATAATGTGATTAATAAACAGCCTATTGGATCAGCGCCTCCTATCAGATGTAGAAGGAGAATACATTGGTTTAATAATGCAGGTAGTAATTGCGTGTTTATTTTTAACTATCTGTACTGGTGTGTGCTCTCCGTGTTCTTCTTTTCTTGTGCTTTGACGTCTTGGTATTTTTATACGCCAAGTTTTTTAAATTTGTATGTTTCTCTCTTATGTTTTTATTGATATTAGTGTTTTGTATGATTGTCCGTGTCCCCGTCTTGCTTATATATGCTGATATTTGGTTAAATATATTCTGTAAGTTGACTAACGCATATTTAAGTAATTTGTATTGATTGTAGATTATAGACTAAGCGGTACAGGAGTGTGTGTGTGTATGTATCACACCGATAACTCAAAAAATAATGGTTGGATTTTGGTCAATTTGGCACATACCTTTCTTTTACAAGTGGCTTGGACGAGTTAGTTAGTCAGGAAAATCTGCTCAGATTTTCCCGGAAAATGTTGTTTCCTTTCGAAAAAAATTATATCTCCGGAAATAACAAAGTAAGGGCAACCAAATTTAGCACGCTGGTTTCTGTCATAAAGAGTATCCTATGCACTGAAATTCGGATCTCTATCTTAAAAGGCAAAAACGTGAGAGGTAAATTAATTTTTTATTAATTAAACATGATTTAAGAAAGTTAAAACGTCAAAATTGATTGAGTACGACTGTGAGTGAAAAATACTATAAGAAATGACTAACAAGCTCCTAGATATGTGTCTAAGTCGTTATTTTCCTTGATTTCGTTAAAATATGAGCAAATCCATTGTAAATCAAAATGGTTTTGTGTAAATTGTAAAACGTTGAACAATTAACACGTATTATGGGATATACCTGCTAGTACATACATGTCAAGCGTAGCTCAGTGGTCTAAGTCCCTGTATATATATATATATATATATATATATATATATATATATATATATATATATATATATATATATATATATATATATATATATATATATATATATATATATATATATATATATATATATATACATATATATATATATATATATATATATATATATATATATATATATATATATTATATAAAGGGTGAACAATTTACCAAAATTTAGGTATGTAAGTTTAAAGACAAAAAATTTAGAGGCATTTAAAGAACAAAAAAGGGGTTTTCCCCAAAACGTGAAAAGTCGCGATTTAAAACGTCAAAATTGACAACATTTAGGCAAAGAACCTGAAAGAAATACGGATTATGTAATGAGTGTTCTGAAAACCCTCAAGTTTCAGCTTCAACCATCATTGCCCTTCATATTAATTAAATATTTCCAGAAAATTCATTTCTAATAGATTCTCTGATGCTTTGGAAGTAGTTTTAGTTACGTTTATGATTTAACGGTCTGTAATTTTTACCTAATTTTTGTAGAAAAAATTCGTCAATAAGACCGCGGCTTTCGAATTCTAAAAATATTTCTTCACATGAGCGCAAACTAGCCCCTCTAGAATACATATCCGAAGATACGAGAAAAAATTGTATACGCGACCTATAGGGTGTCTTGAGCTGCATCTTATAAAATTATTTTGACAATCACAGGTGGCCCATAAGTATTTGGTGATACCTAAAATTTTTGTTGAACATTCGTTATTGAATTTTTGCATTTTTCATCGAAATATGGTGCATGTGTGTAAAAAAAATCGGGACGCAGTAAGTGCGTTTTAGTAGCGAATTTTCATTAAATGGTTCAAAATTCAATAACCAAATTTGCTGTTAACCTAAGGTTCGTCAGCTAGGAAACGAGTTTTCTCGGAAACGTTTTAAGTTTATTTTCGGAAAATTTTTGTACATATTCAAACAAGCTATTTTGATAAAATGTGGTACATTGTTCCTACTGTATAGGTTATATCGGTGAACAAATTGATGCCTGCTTGCATTAAAGAGACATATTTGCGATTAAAAACATTATTATGGGAATTCACTTCCATAACGCACTTGCTGCGTCCAGACTTTAATTTATGTACTGGATGTATTTGAGCTAAGAAACCTCTATCTATCTATCTATGAAAATGTCCTGACAAGTAAACCGCAAAAACGCAAATAATAGTAAATCCCGCCAAAAGACAAAATCCAAAGCGCTTCTGAATGACCAGTGGATTGCCTCTAGCTGTCCTATTATGTAGATGACCAGTTAGTTTACACCAGGCGCTATAAACTGTGTGGCGCAGTGGATCACAAAAGTGAACATTGAACAACGCAGAGGTACAACGTTATAGCTACGTTTTGACCTTGACTTACCTGTAATATACTGACTCTTCTGAATCTATATTTAAAAGAAACTTGGCGTACAAATGTCTAAAAAATCTAAAGTTTGGCGCATTGTTACCCTAATCTAATGATAAAAATAATAATAGTTGAAGTTTCAAAGGTGTAGTATCTTTGAAAACAAAATTAATATAGAACAGTTGTAGAGCTGGTCAAAGAATTTTGGCTAAAAGATAAATCGTCCACAAGATATATAAGGCTCTATTCGATTTGTGTAAAATTTCACCAAAAATCAATTCAAATATATAGCATTTTCGAGAAGAAAATTTAAAGGTTTTTATAGCAAAAGCAGGCGGACGTATCAATACCAGAAATTGATTTGTGCAGAATATATCTAAGCCTCTATTTAATATAACCAGTACCTGCCTTCAGAAAAATTGCAGGCGAAATATGGAAATTTAAATGGTCCTTAGATATAGTGCCCTCACCCACACAGCACAGACATATTCTGAGAATATACCATTTATGTTTCGAAAGAATATTCAAACATCCCCAGAACATTCTTACAAGATACAAATATATTCATAGAACATTCTATGAACATGACAATTGGACAGGCTCTGTCATACTAATAGGGTTATTAAAATGTTATTAATAATATTCTTAGGAGCTCCCAGTGTTATGTTGTGTTTCTTGGATTGTAGTTACTGCTGTTACGTATTGAAATGGACTGTATCGTGTTATGAAATAAAATCTCTTGGAAACACTTAACTTAGTTATATATTGAAACAAATATAAACTATATACTATTGATATACATTATATGTAGGCGGAACGTGTAATAACACAACGCGTGGTCGTGTACGAATCAAATGCACTCGGTGCTGAAGCTCTTCTAAGCTGATCTGATGAACGAATAGACTTTTGTCCAGGTCTTCATTATTGCAGGTACCTTGTTTTCGAGGGATGGGACATGCGCACAATACACTGCAGTTATGTCAGCTTGCTTGTGACATACAAGACGGCACTGCTACAACTTCAAAATTGCGCGGTAAAACTAGACACCCAGTATGCTCTGAAAATGTCCCACGAACAATTGAATTAATCTTCCCAAAATGTCCATAGATATCCTCATGGGGAACATTGCTTTTGTTAAAAGATATACAGGGTCTCTCGCATAAGTACCGATACAAATCAGGGGCATGTATCAGGGAAACCTAAAATATGGTGATTTAACGCAACTTACCCTTATAATACAAGTTGCACCCCTGAGAAGATATAGCCATTTAAAGTACCTTAATTGCTCTACTTACCATCGATTCATGCTCTTGATATACTCAGAATGTGTACCAAATTTGATTTTTCTAAGTTAAAGTATTGCGTAGATATTGATTTTTTTCGAAATTTGAAACCCCACTTTGAAGGCCTATAATTTCTCAGGGGTGGAACTCAGTATAGGGGTAAGTTATATTTTAGGTTTACCTACATAGCCCTGCCTTGTGTAGGTTCTTATGCGAAATACCCTAGGTACATTTTTTGAATGATATAGAAATTAAGAAAATACAATCTATGAAATATTTGATGTATCTTCAAAATTTACTAATTTTGCTCTATTTACCTGGCTTGGGTATATTTTCGTATAAGCAAGCCCAACTCGCCATATATGTTAGAGTTTGAACTTCAATCATTCACCCTAATGTAGGCTACCATCATTCGAGTGGTTACAAACACCAAACTCACGTTCAGATACAATTCGAGTATTGCACATTTATTATTATATAAAGATACAGTTCTTGGAGTTTCCAGAAAATTTAATAGCCAAATTCTCACATTATGAGAACATTCTGAGAATACCTTCTGCTGTATGGGCATTTACGTATGGTAAAAGAAAATTTACAGAAGTTCCACTATCGTAACTCTAATTTAAGAATTTACTTAATTCTTACTAATAAATTAATTGCAAAAATATTTCATATATTTGTTTTAGATGGTGCTATCAAAAGAGACTTCAACTTATAACTTAACTATTGAATTACCAATGGCCATTGATAATATTTTGCTCCAAAGTGACGTAAAGTTAGATCTTTTGGACGTTGAAAAGAATTCAGCTGTTATAAGCTACAGCAAATCTACAGAATCTGTAAGTACGCATAATATTACTGTTTGATCCATTAATTGTTGGCGCTCTTTCTTAGCAAACCCGTTAGATATCAAACATAGATGGGCATATTGTTCTGGCTTCACAAGTATTTGTTCTCTTCTCTACAACCGTTTTTGCATCGTCAGGCGAAGCCTGCTGGAGAAGAGGAAAATAAGTACTTTTGAAGCTACAGATTGGCTCGGTGGTTCAGTGGTAAGAACGTGTGCCTCTGAACTGAAGGGTAATGGGTTCAATCCCAGGGTTCTCCTTTCACTTTTTCAGTGCATACTGTACAATTAACATCAACCGAGGTTGTGGCATTGTATTTGAGCAAGTTGAATGTATGCATCATCCCCCCTTCGGAGAGGGCGAAAAGTCGTCGGTCCCTTGTCCATGCAATGTTGGTCACTTTAAAGATCCCTACCCTCCTTATAGAAAGGCTGGGGTTCGGCAAACTTTCCAGGATAGTGAGGTGAAACTGCGCCATGGCGTCGGTGATTGGCCATAGTCGCGGAAATAGACCGACGTTAAAAAAAAAGAAGCTACAGAAGAAATGTCTACATCTGTATTTATCACTGTTTTAACCATAACCTCACCCTTTAAATTTAGTAAATTTCCTTTAAAAAAAATTCACCAATGAGGAGACCTCGATTTTTGAATTTTGAACAAATTTTTTCAAATCAGCGCGAACTAGGCCCGAAGTCGATTAAGCTCAAATACAGTGGCTACCTTATTTTGCAAATGGCTTGGATAAGTTCATTGGCCATAAAAATCGCCCCAGTTTTGTGTTTCTTTCGGAAAATTTTAAAATTTCCGGGAATAATGAAGTAAGGGCATTTAGTGCGCTGGTTTACGTCACAAAAGTAAACTACTTGCCAAAATTTAGACGAATAGGGTGAAAGGGAAAAAATTCGGGACGCAGAAAGTGAATTATACCAGTGAATTTTTATTAAATGTTTCAAACTTGGATAACTCAATTTTCAATAAACTTAGAAAGTTGAATTTTGGTATGTAGTAAGATCTTTCCTAATACCACATACCCACCAAGTGTCATTAAAATCAGTTTGTAATTTTCGGAGAAAAATTTTTTTCGAAAGAAAACTCAAAATTTTCCCGGAAAACCCTGTCAGATTTTCCTGGATAACGAACTAATCCAAACCATTAATGAAAGAAAGGCACTTTCCAAGTGTCATCGAAATCAGTTAATTATTTTTTGAGTTATCGGTTGGATACATACATACATATATATATATATATATATATATATATATATATATATATATATATATATATATATATATATATATATCTATATATATATATATCTGTCTGTCTGCTTCTCTCATCCTGACCCCTCTGATATCTCACAAAACGTCACCGAAATTATCCAAGCTGGCATTGAATTATTTATTCCACGTACACAGAAAACCTCTGCAGCCACTCAAGAGCCCTGGTTCTCTAAATCCTGTACAAAGGCCAGACTTGAAAAGGTCAAGGCTCACAAAACGCTTCTACACAATCCCAGTCAAGAAAACCGTCAAGCATTTAACGACGCAAGAAACCGCTATGTTCGCATCCTTTCTGAGGCAAAAAACTCGTTTCATAACCACATCAAAAACAAAGTCTTCTTAAGCTCCAGCAGCAGCAAACGCTTCTGGACTCTTGCTAAATCTATTGGAAATAATATCTACAAGAGCACGTTCCCACCTCTTGTTTCAGGGGATGAAATTGTTTCTACCGCCCTGGGCAAGGCTGAACTTCTTGCCTCGTTATTCGCCAGCAATTATACTCTCAACCCACCTCCAAATGTTCAACCACCAACAGTCCCCAATGTCGCGCATAAAATGGCGGATATCATTTTCAAAACTAAAAAGGTACGAGAAGATGCTCTCCTCTCTTAATACCAGGAAAGCCTCTGGCCTTAACGAGATCCCAGAAATTGTTCTCAAGAAATACGCACCAGAACTTGCTCCTGTCCTGACTCGTCTGTTTCAGACATCTTACAATAGAGGCATATTCCCTAGTAACTCAAAAACTGTTCGAGTACAACCCGTCCCCAAAAAAGGATGGAAGAAAGCTCCTCTGAGCAGTGCGCGTGCAGATATCTATAAAAGAGAGGGAGAGGTCACCAACGGTACGTCGGTGGGTACGGGATGGCAGTTTTTTTCTGGATGGAGTCCAGGATAGCGAGTGTAGAAGCGGCAGCGGTACCCCAGATGTGGGAGCAGTATTCGAGGTTTGGTCTTATTTGTGAAGTATATAAGGTATAAAAATTAGTTGGTGAAAGTTATATAAGTTATCTAAAAAAATAATTTAGGATCTTCGTAAAAAAATTGTTTGTAAATTTTTATGCTAAAACCTTTTTGGGAGTTTCGTCGAAGCTTATTTGATGAAATATGCTACATTGCTTCTATTATGTGGATTATACTGGTAACCAAATTTGATGCCTGCTTTCATTAAAAAAAGCCATATTTGCTATTAAAAACCATTTGAAGAAAATTCACTACCATAACGCACTTGTTTTATCCAGACTTTTTTTTATTGTAGACTTATCATCCAATAAGTTAAACACCTATACATTTTTATATTTTGCAGGATGGCAATTTCCTTTTGGCTACTTACAGATGTCAATTAAATACCAATAGGTTAGAAATAAAAATAAGAACAACAGAAGGCCAGTATGGAACATTAAAAGCATATGTCACTCCTGCCATGCAACCGAAATGCAGTAGACTAAAAGAGTATATTATCAAACCGCTTTCCTTGCATTACAGAATCCACAGTTTTGATGAAAAAAGGTATTAATTTGTGTTGAATTCGCTGGATTTTTTGTTTGATAGTAGTACATTGTATATCAACATTTTCCTCTTTAGACATGTTGACTGCTGTGCTTTACTTTTCGTTGACATACTTTACATATTACGTGCTGTTGTTTACAAAGTCTGCTTTGCTTAGAAATTTAAAAGTTGATGAACTCACCCGCGACGCTATTTGACACTGTCAAAATGTATTCTGTTAATTGTAGTTTAAAAAATTTCCGAAAATAAAAAAATGAATTATTCTGAAGCCGAATTACGAGATACGCTCTTAGGTTTGGGTGAATGTGATAGTAATACATTATTAGCATCCAGAATTTATCACCAACGTTTTCCCGATAGGCGATTGCCAACCAGAGCGTCATTCTAAAGGCTAAACACCCGTTTTTCTACTACAAGCAGTGCCAAATATTGCAGTAATGCCAGGGGTCCGTACGAAAACGATGAGCTAACGCAATTAGGTATAATTTTATCTGTGATTAAGGATCCACAAACCAGTACGAGAAGAATATCAAGACAACTTAACATAAGCGATTGGTCAGTGAGAAAGGCTTTGGAAAGAAACCGTTACCATGCCTACCGTGTTTCAAGGCTGCACGCTTTACAAGAGGCAGACTACAGGAATAGGGTGCAATTTTGTGAGTGGGCAGTAGAAATGATGAATAATGATCCCAATTTCTTTGAATATGTCCTTTTCAGTGATGAATGTTCATTTAGTAGTACCGGTAAGCCAAACCAACACAATCTTCACTACTATGCAGATAGTATTCCCCATTTTAGGCATACTGTGGACAACCAACATCAATGAACTCTAACGTAGGGGCAGGATGTTTAGGAAACTACATCATTGGGCCATATTTTTATGAAGGTACTCTGACAGGCCAAAGGTATTATAATTTTTTAGAAAATATTTTGCCTGAATTTTTAGATAACGTGCGATTATAAACGCTGCGACGAATGTGGTTCCAACAGGATAGTGCACCACCTCACACAACGTTATGTGTCCGTGATTGGCTCAATAATAATTTTGCTAATCGCTGGATTGGTCGCGGGGGACCAGTTCCCCCGCCAGCTCGGTCTCCGGACCTCACATCCTGTGATTTCTTTTTGTGGGGGTATAATAAGGATCTTGTTTATTATGTGCAACCAGCCGCTACAGAGGACTTCTTAGAATTAGGGAAGCATTCAACTCGATAACACCAGCAATATTGCACAATGTTAGAAACTCTTTTAGACGAAGAGTGCATTTCTGTCTGCAGGAAACTGGACGTAATTTCTTATTTAGTTTAGTTTCATTAATATTTGTTATCTCATTCTTTGTTATAGTCATTCCAATCGTTTCTAAAGTTTTTAAGTTAATTTTTTTATTGTTATCAAATAGGTACTATGCAAAACCTTTATTTAACGTATTATCTTTGAACTTTATGATCTTATTTTTCGATAAACCGGTTAATAATGTTTAAGGGGTATGATTTAGAATTCTAAAGTATTCAAAGTCCAACTAATTAGCCTATACTGGGTCTTTCTTAGCTCCTACACACCAACAGACCTATAATTCATTATAAATTTGTTGTTTCATCATATATCTCAAAATGTTTTAAGTTTTTGTATAGGTATGCATACATAGGATAAAAGGTAATGAAATTTCAAGTTCAACGATATAATAATATACAGGATGTTCCATTTGAAACAAAAAGTTTTTTGATTGTTGAAGTTGCCAGAAGCTGATGCCCTTTTGTGAACGCACTGTATATCCAGTCACGCTTTAGTGTACATTAAAATAATCACAATAGTATTGCGCACCTGCTTTGCTAAAATGATGGTCCTTTCTCTATCACTTACCAAGATAGAGACTTGTAAAATAAAGACTGCAAAGGCCATTATTTTTGAAAAAGGCGTAATGACTCAAAAATGAATGTTTCTGCTCATACTACCGTATACATTTTCGAGGTAGAATCACTCTGGAAATCCGAAAATGTGAAAACATACAGGCTGTTCCATTTATAATAACGAAGTTGGTGAGTGGTCAGCTCAAACGGAACATCCTGTGTACTCGAAAATAATTTTAAGTTATGAAGTATATGCTGCCTAGTGATTCTGAAGTGAAATCTTTGATAATGCCATTAGTGTAAGCACAGTCTAGCTTTACCAGCGAAATCTCGCACCCTGTATATATAATTTCGCTAAAAAGCGAAAGCATTTCTATGAAACTTGGCTAACGTAGCGCACTTGCTGAGTCCAGACTTTCAAAAGTTTCTGTCTGTCTACATTTTTGTGGCCAATGAACGTAAAGTTCCAGGCCAATCTAACACAAACACAAACTTCCTGAATATAATTTTTTAGACGGTTAGTTAGATCATAATGCAAATAAAATATGAATTATGCGATTTGTATCATTCAAATGGATTACCTTTTTTTTTAGTTAAATTTAGATGCAATCTTTAAAGTCAAGGTGAACTTAAGCATTCATTTATGACAATTTAACATTTGTATTCTGGACAGTCACGTGTCTGTTCTCAGTTTAATTTAGTTGCTTCAAATAAAAATATTGTTCTTCCAGTTACAGATTTAGACGAACGCAACAAATCTCTAAAAAAGAACACGTCTTAGCTGACTTTTTTGTCCGATGATCGTTTTACAAACGAAGCTGGCACGAATTGAGTGAAGATTGCAACCTGCGATGAGTACTGATAGGGACACTTGGAGAACCCAACGCACCACAGCATATTTACAAAGACTGACGTTCATTTCACTAACCAAGTTGGCGTCATCAAAGCATTAAAAATTTCAATCTCTTCAGTCTTTGATGTCATTAACTAGGTTAGTGAAAAGAAAGTCATAATTTTTAACAATTTTTTTTTTAATTCGCTAATGAGGAGATCTGTGTTTATATATATATATATATATATATATATATATATATATATATATATATATATATATATATATATATATATATATATATATATATATATATATATATATATATATATATATATATATATATATATATATATATATATATATATATATATATATATATAATATTTACAACAGGATTTTTAACACGGCATTTCTGTATGCTATACAAGGAGAAAGGTTAAGGGCACGGCTGCAAGGAGACAACCGCATACACGTGTTGAAGCTTATTAGCTATCATCAGTACGATATAGCCAGGTGATGATGGGAACATTCTGGTTGTTGGTCTCAAATTGAGGGTCTTCCGAATGTTGGTGCAAATGTGCACTGGTTGCCTGTTGTGACTCCGTGTATTTTTACTTTTTCATCCAGAGTGTTCTCATTATCACCTGGCTATAGCGTACTGATGATAGCTAATAAGCTTGAAACACGTGTATGCGATTGTCTCCTTGCGGCCTTGCCCTTAAACTTTCTTTTTGTATAGTATAGTATATATATATATATATATATATATATATATATATATATATATATATATATATATATATATATATATATATATATATATATCCGACCGATAACTCAAAAAATAATGAACCAATCTTGATCAAATTTGGTGAGTACCTTTCTTTTGCAAGTGACTTGGACAGGTTTGTTAGCCAGGAAAATCGGACCAAGTTTTCCTAGGAAATTTTGTGTTTTCTTTCTAAAAAAAATTCATATATCCGGAAATAACAAAGAAAGGGCAACCAAATTCGATACGCGTGTTTGTGTTATAAAGAGTGAACTCTATACCAAAATCTAGGTCTCTGGCTTTAAAGACAAAGAAGCTATGGGAAGTTAAAGAAACAAATTTTGGAGTTTTCCTCAAAACGTCAAACTCGCAATTTTAAACCTCAAAATTGTCAATGTTTAGGCAAAGAACGTGAAACAAATACGGATTTTGAAAAGAAAATGTTGCAAGTAGAGTATTCTGCAAACCCTTAAGTTTCAGACTCAATTATCATTGCCCTTCATTTTACTAAAATATTTACAGAATATTCATTTCAAATAGACCCTTTCTTTGATGCTTTGGCTGTCGGTTTAGTTAACTTGATGCTTTCGCTGTAGGTTTAGTTAAGTTTATGGTTTAACAGTCTAATTAAATAATTTTTTTTAAGCTAATTTTCGTGGAACAAATTTGTTAATGCATTTTTGCATTTTTTATCGAACTATGATGCGTTTGTAAAAAAAAAGTCTGGACGCAGTAAGTGCGTTTTGGTAGCGAATTTTTGGTAAATTTGCAGTTTGGCTCCCGAACGGTTTAACAGTCTATAAATTATTTTAGGCTAATTTTCGTGGAACAAATTTGTTAATCCATTTTTGCATTTTTTATCGAACTATGATGCGTTTGTAATAAAAAAATCTGGACGCAGTAAGTGCGTTTTGGTAGCGAATTTTTGGTAAATTCGCAGTTTAGCTCCCGAACGGTTTTCAAAATACTGTTTTCAGAAACCTGCCTAGCGCCCCCTGGATCCACTAACCCCAAGAAAAATGTCTTGTTCACAGCCCCCAAGGAAGTTACGGGACCAGGAGTGAGTAGGGGTGTATAATTTTTTAAAGATAATTTTCGTGGAATATTCATACCACTTATTGTTTGAAAATGTACAAAAGTTTCCGATAATAAGCTTAAAATGTTTCACAGAAAACTGGTTTTCTAGCCGACGAACGTTATGTTAATAGCAAATTGAGTTATTGAATTTTGAAGAATTAAATGAAAATTCGCTACCAAAACGCACTTAGTGCGTCTCGATATTTTGTTTTACAAAGATGCATTATATTTCGATGAAAAATGCAAAAATGCAATAAGGAATGTTGAAAAAAATAATTGTAGGTATCACAAACGATCTATGGGCTGCCCTGTGATTGTTAAAATAATTCTGTAAGATGCAGCTCAAGATACCTTATAATTAACGTATATAATTTTTACTCCTATCTTGCATAGTAACAATTATATTGAGCTTCACCGTAGAAATGCCTCACCCTGTATATATGCAAACAGATAAAAACTGAAACTAAACCCGGATAAGGATTCTACGGGGGCCCAGTGTGCACTAATTTGAAGAAATTTTTTTTAAATTCAAGAGTCGCGGTCTCCTCAATAACAAATTTTTTCTACGAAAATTAGCGCTAAAAGTTATAGACCATAAACTTAACTAAAACAACTACCGAAGCGTCAGAGAAAGCGTCTATTTGAAATGAACTTTCTGGAAATATTTTAATAAAATTAAGGGTAAAATAAAATGAAAGACTAAAAAAATTTTAATAAAAAAAGAAGTCACTAACTAGGATTAGAACTCGTCCTATTATAAGTCTCGATTATCTAGACCGCTTACCCACTCGACCACCGTCGACATGGCAGGTATATACGCAAGTATATACGCTAGTATGGTAATTTTCTAACGTCTTTATTATTTATACCAAACAATTTTTATTTACAATGAATTTTTTGCTCACATTTTAACGAAATGAAGGAAAATGACCACTTAGACACAAATCTAGGAGCTTGTTAGTCGTTTCGTGTCGTATTTTTCACTTACATTAGTACGTCTACGGTAATTATAAATTTTGACGTTTCAACTTTTTTTAATCAGTGGCTTACCTATATTTGACCTTGGATATATGAATTTTTGTACATAGGATCTTTTGGAATGTTGCTGCTTTTAAACATACACTTTATTTGTTTTCTATACTCTTTGTAATTTTTTATTGGTTTACGTGGAGTGCAGTTTCGACCCGCCCCAGTTCATCATCAGCACGCTACTGACTGTGATCGCTACTCTGTCATCTACGCCTGAGATTGTACGTGGCGCCTGCGCCTTGAGCTTCTGTTGGTCGGTTTACTGTTCTCTGATTGGTTGTGCCTTGGGACTGTGTCGTGTATCGGTCTCCTGTCTTGATAACTGTGGTTTGATAATTTGTCTATTTGTATGGCCTTTATTAGGTTTTGTTTAAATCTTTGTACTTCGATTTGTTCTAGCATTAATTGTCTTTTTGTGGTTTATATATATATATATATATATATATATATATATATATATATATATATATATATATATATATATGATTTGAAACTGACCTTGGATATGCGTTCTAGGGGGGCTAGTTCGCGCTCAAAAGCAATTTTTTCAAAATTCAAAAGTCGGATTCTCCTCATTAGTGAATTTTTTTAAAGAAAATTGGCTAAAACTAAGAAGTTTAAAATTGTATTATCACATTTTGCAAGTGAATTCTGTTCTTAAAATCAAAAGTGAAGATTTATAAAGACGCCAGATTCTAGAAATGCATAAGAATACTTTGGAGAACTCAGTTCACTACAAGACATTTTTTAAGACCTGACGATCGTTTCGCTAACAACGTTAGTGTTAATGTAGTAGTAATAATTTGGAGAACTTAAGTCACCATATCACATTTTTTGAGACGTGTCTACAGTTTCGCTAACAACATTATCGTTCTTAGTGGTAGAAATATTAAACGATCGTCAGGTCTTAACAAATGTATTCTGATGCAGTGTACTTATCAACGCTCATCACATGTTTCAGTCTTCACTGAGTGGATTACAAGTACATTTTTTGATTTTGACTTTTTTTGTGATTGTGTGTTTTTAGGCCACTGAATATTTTAACCATCAAAGGAACGTTCAGTCTCGCTGAAATACATTCATGGATTTACCAGTGCATACCGGAAGTTTCTGAAAAACCGATAATACAAGAAAATTCAACGTTATGTTTTCAGTCCGCATTTTTAGACACTATTCTACAATGCCGCTACCAGTAAGTTTCTCAGTATATAGATTGAATTTCTAATATGAAGTTTTTTTTATAGAAAAGGAGAAGGTGAATTCAGGTCAGATAATATGTCAACAATTGCAATTATGAAAGAGTTTCTGACTAAAGGAGCTACAAAGAAAAACATTAAAATTGAGTTTAGTTTATGTAAGTAAACAGATATTGGAAAATTTGTCATGACATTTTCTTTCGATTGGGTGTGATTAGAAAGTTTTTACATACATGAGGTTATACAGCGGTTGCAAAACTAATAGTTCATCAAAATATTACGATTTTGTCAAACCTACCTTAGCGTGAAAGTCAAAATTAAAGTATGCTGAGGTGACAAATTGAATTTCGATTTTCCTTGATATGTACAAAAGTATTGTCTTGAAAATCGGAAGAGATGATTCTTTCATAGCCTCAAAAATAACTTATTCCAAATTTTGCTCTAGCGAATAAAGAGTGTGTGTTGTTTCCTGATCGCCTCGGAAACTAGGTCCGTTAGCCACAAACTGTTACATTAGATAAACGAGAAAGGTTTATGACTAACAATACCAGCAACAAAATTGAGGATTAAACCATACACATCGCTTAGTATACACCCACAGATATAGCCATATACCTAGTTCCTATAATTAAATTGGAATCATTATTTGTTTTGTATATATACACATATTATATATTATTTGTTTCATTAATATAGCGAATAGAGTTTCTTACGTTACCTTTAATTATTAATAGTCATTTTTATGAAGTCTCTTAAAAAAATTCACTAATGAGGAGATCGCGACTTTTGAATTTTGAACAAATTTCTTCAAATGGGTGCAAACTAGGCCCCCTAGAACACATATCCGGAGTCAGTTTATGTGTTTACATATCCTGGAAAATGTTGTGTTCTCTTTCAGAAAATTGTTATATCTGCCGAAGTAACATAGTAAAGGCAACTAAATTTGATATGCGGGTTTATATCATTAAACGTAAATTACGTACCAAAATCTAGATCTGTTAAAAGACAAAAAAGTTATAGGCACTTAAAGAAAAAAATTGTGGTTTTCCTCAAAACGTCCACGTCGCGATTTGAAACGTCAAAATTATCAGCATTTAGGCAAAGAACCTGAAACTAATACGGGTTATGTAAAGAAAATATCGTAAGAAGAATGTTTTACAAATCCTGAAGCCTCAGCTTCAACCGTCACTGTCCTTCATTTTACTAAAATGTTTCCAGAAAATTCATTTCAAATAGACCCTTTCTCTGATGCTTTGGAAGTAGTTTTAGCTATTTTTTATTGTTTAATGAATGGTATATAATTTTTTGTGACTTTCCGAAAAAAAATCTCAATATGTCCGTTATTATACAAGATTTGAAGATGAAAAGATAATCAAATACTCAGCTTTAGTCTTGTTACGTTATTTCTGAAAGTAACTAAGTGAAGATTGGAACCTGCGAAAAGCACTGATAAGTAAGATGAAACATATAATTTTTCATCCTCTGATGACGCCAATTTTGTTAGTGAAACGATGGTCAGATCTTTAAAACGATGTGTTGTCGTGGTTTGGGTTCTCCAAGTGGACTTATTACTGCTCATCGCAGGCTCCAATCTTCACTTAGCTACTTTCAGAAATAATGGAGTGGTGTCTTCCCAAAATTTAAGATGCTGGTCCCATCAAAGTCCAAATTGGGTAATACATTGCAAAAGGATATGTTTCCGTATGTATTATGAACACTCTGTATAAGATATGAGGATTATATTGTGTAAATTGATACACTAGGTGACTCTTAATCCACTGGCATTCTAATATGTGCAATACACTCAGTATGGTTTACACAGGGCACTCTAAAAAAGTCGATTTTTAAATTATTTGCACTTAAGTTGTGAACACTGGCTATAAGTTACGATATTGAAACTTGAGATTTGTGGTTTACAGGTTTGTCTAAATCGATATAGATATTTGCTTTTTTTTTTTAAAAAATGCCTAATATGTTTTAGTAATTTCTGGGGTCTTATTTGTTAGTGTAGTATGCTATAGAAAAAGCGAATCTTAAAATATCGATACCAGGGTGTAGAGCTTTTTAAGTACTTTATTTGAAGAAAAAAAAAGATTGGCCGTCCCGTTATGAAATAATGAATTGTCGCCACATAAAGTGAAACACACCGTATATTACTTGACACAATGTATTTCCTATTGTCAAACCAAATGTTCTATATAGGGTGGCGCATGGAAAACAAAACAGACCGATTTGCGCCCAGATAAATTTTCTTTTAAGAAACGCTGAAACACGTCAATTTTAATATTGAGGGGGACATGTTTGGACACAAAACCCAACTTTGTCACATCAACCCCTAAAGGGTGGTGATAACAACCCTTATATTTTAAATAGGAAACATGGGTCGAGTGTTACACCATTTGAAAGCTCTTTCTTTTCTGAATTCATAACACTAATTTTTTTGGAAGTTTTATTAACTCGTTTAAAAATTATTCACAGTTGCAGTTGCAAGAACGTATTTCATTCATTGTGATCAGAAATGCACTAATTAGTCAATTTTTCGTTAAAAAAACTAAAAAACAAAATCAAACGTTCAAAAATGTTTATTCAGTTAAGTAAGTGTTCAAATTATTGACCACCAGCTTCCATACAAAAGTACAAATTTTGTTCAAAACGAGCTCTGATATTCTGGAGCATTTGTGGAGTTATTAGACGGCATTCTTCAACAATGCGTCGTCGTAATTCTTCCAGAGACCCCGGTTATGTTGCGTAAATTCTACTCTTTAAATGGCCCCATAGAAAGAAGTCTAAAGGAGTTAAATCCCGTGATCTAGTGGGCCACTTAATAGTATCTCTATCCATTGTCCTGAAAACTCTCTGCTTCAAAACTCCCTAACAAGTTGTGAAAAATGCGGAGGAGCTCCATCTTGTTGAAACACGAATTGATTTTCTTGATAGCGATCATCATTTGCAACAATGTCAATTAGTCGTGGGTAAACGATATCTTCTGGTAACTCCAAATACGTTTTGCCACTAAAATTGCCATCAAGAAAAATTGGTCCGATTAAACGGTCTCCAAAAATGCCAGTCCAGACATTCAATTTCTGTGGAGTTTGAGTGTGGACTTCGTGAAATTTTCTTGGATTATTATCTGCCCAACAACGACAATTATGACGATTGACTGTAGAGTTTAATAAAAACATACCCACGTCTGAAAAACAGATATTGTACAGAAAGTTCCCGTTATCAGCTATTCGTGCAGTCATAAATCACAAAACTCCAGCCGCCGATCAAAATCATCTTCATTCAGTTATTGTACAGGATAAATTTTATACGGGTGAAATTTATGATGCTTCAATATTCGCTGAATAGTTCCTCTTTTGATGTTTGAAACAGTGGCCAATTTTCTCGTGTTCAAAGTTGGGTCTGCAACAATTTGTCCTAAAACTGCAATCTCAGTAGTCTCATTTCTAACCGGAAATTCACGTTCAGGATCCCGTTTTTTGTTGGCTACTGAACCACTTTGTCCAAACTTTGCAACTAACTCCAAAATTAATTTTCTGTTAACATGTCTGTTCGGTTGTCGTTCATTAAACAAATTTGCGGTACGGTTGGCACAGTCATCGTTTTTGAAAAAAAAAAGTAATTGTTTCAATTCTTTCTTCTACAAAATATACCATTGTGAAATTAATTTTCGGTAGTACTATCAAGTATCAAACCGACCGATAACCTGAAATAATAAACCGCATTCTCTCATTACGATAAGAAATGTTTACAAACCAACAAAACATTGACTATCGGCACATTTATCATCGGAATGAGTGAAATGCGTTTTTGCATCTTCAACTGTGGATAATTTTTAAACGAGTTGACAAAACTTCCAAAAAAATTAGTGTGCTGAATTTAGAAAAGAGAAAGCATTCAAATGATGTAACACTCGACCCATGTTCCTTATTTAAAATATAAGGGTTGTTATCACCACCCTTAAGGGGTTGATGTGACAAAGTTGAGTTTTATGTCAAAACATGTCCCCCTCAATATTAAAACTGACGTGTTTCAGCGTTTCTTAAAAATTCTCTGGACGCAAATTGATCTGTTTCGTTTTCAATGCGCCACTCTATATATATTGTTTTTAATCGTCTTGGATAACGACACTCTTCCAAATAATAATAAAAGTCTGCATTTGTCTGGTCAGTTATTTTTTGACAGTATTGCACATCATTTTCTCCAGGTGATTAACTAATTCGAAGTTAATAACACAGACTTGTGAAACTTGACTCTTTTATTGATGTGGAAGTAATGAAGAATAGATAAACAGCTTGTATTTAGTATTAATAACATACTGATATAATAGCTCCAGATGATCCAGAAGTTTCCACAATGCTAATCATTAATGGGACGCCTGTCTAAGCCTATTATCAATTATTAGGTAACAAGTTTTACATAATAGGTATGACAATGACTACATTTAGACAAGAATCGACACAAATTTGAAATCATTAGCTAATAATTGTTTCTCTTTATTTTAAGGGCATCCAAATATTACGATTTGCCGAACTTATCCCAGTCCAAAAGTCAAATTTAAAAGAGATAACAAATGAAGGAATTACATTTCGCTTTTCGTGGATGGATATTTAGAAAACCATTTAGCGCATTGTCTGAAAAATGGTACAGATGCGATACCAAAATTTGTGTCTGTTAGTTAAAATACGTAAAAGTTATAGGCATTTATGAAAAAAAAGTTTGAGCCGCAGCAAGAGCGTTATGGTAGTGAATTTTCATAAAAATGTTTTTCATAGTAAATATATATTTTTTTAAGAAAGCTTGCATTAAATTTGGTTACCAGTATAACCTATATAGGAGAAACACTGTACCATATTTAATCAAAATAACTATTGTTTCACAATATACAAAAATCTTCCGAAAATAAACTTAAAATGTGCCCAAAAAAACTGGTTTCCTGGCCAACGAATCTTAGGTTAAAAGAAAATTAAGATATCGAAAGAAACATATAATGAAAAATCGCTACCATAACGCACTTGCTGAGTCCCGAATTTATTTTCTTACAAGCATGCATTATCTTTCGATGGAAAATGCAAAAATTTCAATAATATAAGGCGTGTTCGATTATGAAAAAAATTGCACCACCAGCACCTATGGGCCACTTGTGATTGTAAAAATAATTTTATAAGATGCAGCTCCAGACATCGTATAATTAACATATAATTTTTTTCTCATATCTTGTATAATAATGGATATATTGAGCTTTACCCTAGAAACGCGTCACCCTGTATATATGAAAACAGATAAAAACTGAAACTAACCCGGATATGGGTCCTATGGGGCCTAGTTCGCGCTCATTTGAAGAAATATTTTCAAAATTCAAGAGCCACTAAAATTGTATCCAACTCTATGAGTAAAATTGTGATGGCCAAAAAAAATGTGAATGTAAGAAGAAGAGCATGCCTATATTTGTATTACAAATGTCAGAAAATAAAATACTTATTTACATGTCACTTTGAAAGTAGATCTGACATTTATCAAAATAATTTGTCAGTTGAATATGACATGTACTGTTGCCCTGGACTATTATGTACTATTGTATTACGCCTTATAAGAATCTTTTTTTTTTGGAGTCTGAAGGCTTATTTTACTGTTTAAATATTTTTCGATCCCTTAACCTGAAATAGTTTTTGTCTAATTTAACTTTGTTTCATTATATAGTCACAGTAGGTTTTAGAATCTAGAAATATTTCTATTTTGTGTATCATACCTAGAACAAGTTTTATTTTCCTTTAATAATAAATGACAATTTTAAGTAAATTCCTATATTTTCTGTGCCCCATGTGTTGAACAGATGCGAAACGGGAGAAGGAAATTTCATTTAAAGTTGAAATGACGAAGAGAACTTTATTCGAGGCACGAGCGTTGTTTCCATTTTTTTAATAATAATTACATTTATTGGTAAATTAGCAGATTAGCGTATTGTTCGTTTTTTGAAACAAAAATAATTCAGAAACATGCTTAGAGGAACCCCTTTATGCATTAACCGTCGGACAAATGCTGTGTTCTCAACTCCACAATACAGTTAAGAAACCTAAAGTAAATTTGAGGTTCTGTGCAAGGTAAACATGCTACAACGGAGCTAAAAATGCAAACTGTAAAAAAAACTCCCCTTACAGAAGTCCATAGAAAGGAGAAACTACTTACCAACACCGTTTCTCCATAAAAAAACTTCCACTTTGCCAAATTGAAAAAAAAGACGCTAAATAATAAGCGTAATCTGATTCCTTAAAATTAAATAAATAACTGAAACTGCTACCAAAGCATCACATAAAGGGACTATTTTAAATTAATTTTCTGCAAATAATTTAATAAAATAAAGCACAATGAAGATTGTAGCTGAAACTTAAGGCTTTTTAACTTCTTACGACATTTATGCTGCATAGCCGTTCATGTAGATTCATCTTTCTAGAACAGGTCAATTTTGACGTTTTGAATCGCGACTTTTTTGACGTTTTAAGAATGAAAACTAAAAAGCTTATAACTTTGTTTTATTTTAATGTAGAGATTCAAATTTTGGTGCATGGTTTTCATTTTATAATACAAACTCTCGCATCCAATATGGTTGCCCTTACTTTGTTATTTCCGGAGGTATAAAAATTGTCCGAAAGAAAACGCAACATTTTCCTAAACACACTAGTCCGATTTTCCTGGCTAACAAACTTATCCAAGCCACTTGCGAAGGGAAGGTATTTTTTTTTGAAAATTCACTCAAATGGGGTTTTCCTCAAAACGTCAAAGTCGCGATTTGAAACTTCAAAATCCGCAACATTTAGGCAAAGAACCTGAAACAAATACGGATTACGTAAAGAAAATGTCGCAAGAAGAGTGTTCTGCAAACCATTAAGTTTTCGCTTCAACCGTCATTTTCCTTCATTTTACTAAAATGTTTACAGAAAATTCATTTCAAATATACCCTTTCTCTGATGCTTTGGCTGTAAGTTTAGTTAAGTTGATGCTCTGGCTGTAGGTTTAGTTAAGTTTTTGGTTTGACGGTCTATAATTTTTAGCTAATCTTCGTAGAAAAAATTGGTTAATAAAGAGACTGAATTTTAAAAAGATTTCTGCAAATGATCGCAAACTAGGCCCCCTAGAATCCATATTCGGGTTTACTTTCAGTTTTCATCTGTTTACATATATAAATAATGCAGTAGCGGCTCGTGCCTTAATGCATTGGGGGTGCGCAAGAAAAAAAAGTTCTGGACGCAGCAAGTGCGTTATGGTAGTGAATTTATATTAAATGCTTCAAATTTGAATAACTCGAGTTTCTACAAACCTAGAAAGTTAAATTTTGGTGTAAAGTAAGGCCTTACCCAAGGCAACATATCTACCAAATTTCATCATATAACTTTGTAATTTTCGGAGAAAAATTTTTTTTTCAATAGAAAACTCAAAATTTGAAAAACTCAATTTTCTGAAAATGTAGAAAGTTGAATTTTAGTGTGTGGTAAGGTCTTTTACAAGGAAACATATCCACTAAATCTCATTAAAATAGCCTTGTAATTTTCGGAGAATTTTTTTTTGAAACAGAAATCAAAATTTTCCCGGAAAACCTTATCCGATTTTCCTGACTAACGAAATGGTCGAAGGAATTAATAAAAGAAAGGCACTTGCCGAGTTTCATCGAAATCAGTTGCTTGTTCTTTGAGTTATCGGTTGGATACATACATACATACATATATATATATATATATATATATATATATATATATATATATATATATATATATATATATATATATATATATATATATATATATATATATATATATATATATATATACATCTAAAAATTGAAACTGACCCCGGATGTGGGTTCTAGGGGTCCTAGTTCGCGCTCATTTGAAAAATTTCTTGCAAACTCTCTCCATCGATGCCTCTCTATTAGTGAAATTTTGTTAATAAAAATTCACTAAAAATGAAGGGCTCGGCTCTTTTTCCCCGAAAAAGGAATTAAAAAAAACTACTTCCTAAGCTAACTAAATTAATAATTATTAACTACTTACCAAGTTTTCCTCTAGTTAGTTATAGGTTATAGTAGTTAAAAAGTCCTTTCCTTTGATAATTACTAACACAAATCACAATTCTGTCAACACTCAGCATTCACTTTAGTTTATAAATTATAGCATAACTTTAAATCTGGTGTAGGTCGTCTTAAACTTTTAATTTTTAAGTCTAACTGTGAAAAGTTAACCTTTCAAATATTATCCACTGAATTAATCACAGTATCACAATTATTTTGTCTACTTATTAAGCAACCCGAAGTAGTATCCATAATAATAATAATAATTGTCTTGTTAGAACATATAAACAATAACGAAATGATCTAATTACAATCAATCAGACGCGAAGCACTACACGAAAATTACTACACACGCTCTGCGAAAAGTGCACTACAAACTGCAAGTGTGGAATTTTAAAGCGCACAACCAGATTGCTTATTCGGTCGTTGTTGACGAAGATAGTCGTTCATTTCGCATTGAAGTATCGCATTTCCCATGAGCGCCGAAAAATACACACCGCCGCGCGACTGTTGTATATGGATGTATATCACGTCTGCAACCATTAACACTGTATTAATGGCTGCCGACTCAGCGATCCTCGATCCTCGATATACTAATTTTGTTTGTTGAATGCAGGAGGTAAAACATTAAACAAAAATTCATTAACATATAGAATAGCAAAAATATTATTTTTCCACGTCAGGCGGCAGTGCGCGTGCACGGGCGCACTTATTGAGGAGCCGCCCTTGACACGATGACGCATTTCTACCGGAAAGCTTAATATAATTGTTATTATACAAGGTACGAGAAAAAAATTGTATACTTGCATTTTTTGATTTTTTTATCACGTTTTTAAGAAAAGAAAATCGAGACGCGGTAAGTGCATTTTGGTAGCGAATTTTCATGAAATCCTTTAAATTTCAATAAACCAATTTGCTATTAACCAAACGTTTGTTGGCTAGGAAACCAGTTTTCTCGGCAACATTTAAAGTTTATTTTCAAATAATTTTTGTAGATTTTCAAACAATAAGTAATTTTGATAAAATATGGTACATGGTTTCTACTATATAGGCTATATCGGTTATCAGATTGATGCCTACTTCCATTAGAAAGACATAATCTTTGCTATTAAAACATTTTAATGAAAATTAACTTCCATAACGCACTTGCTGCGTATAGACTTTTATTAAATGTTTTAATACTCTTCATATACATACAGATGATGACTGGCTCGAGACGCAAGTTCAGTGGAATAGGTTGTTCGCCTTTTCACTCTCTAGTGAATGTCAAGGTCAGAGAGATGTGAAATCTAATATCAAGTGTGAATTAAAGTCGTCGGGTACCGGCACAACTTTTTGGTACAAAATGCGTATATACCTAGTAACTAGTAATGTAAAAATAATTAAGTGAATATGCAATAACTGCGACGTTTATAAAATAGTGCTGCAAATTGAATCACAACTTTCACAGAGCTGTGATAATCTACTCTCCTGAGAAAGACTTTCTTATGAAATGAATTTAGGGTCCATGACTTGACCACAAAGAAAACATTTGTATTCCTGCACCCACAAACTTTTAAAGCTTATATTACTCGAGTTTGAACGAAAAAATGCTATTTTTCACGAAATCACCCCTCATTTATCCCTTCCCCAGGAAGCGATCTTACCCGAAAAAGAATGCGAAGCGTTCTTTTGTCTCGTGCTAACTGGATACGAAAGTTCAAGATGATATCTTATTTCGTTCGAAAGTTATTGCGCCTACTAACAGACAGACGTACAAGCCGACAGACCGACCGACCGACACACCGACAGTGAAAAAAAAAGTCTGGACGCAGCAAGTGCGTTATGGTAGTGAATTTTCATAGAAATGATCTGGCACAAAATATTTTATTATAACTTTTTTTTCTTGTAACATAGAAATCTAAATTTTGGTGTATAGTTTACTTTTTATATCGTAAACCTACCTACCAAATTTGGTTATCATAGATTTTATATTTTTTAAGATAAAAAAATTTTTCAAATGAAAACTCAAAATTTTTCCGGAAAACCTCGTCCAATTTTTCTAAATAACGAACTTGTCAAAGCTATTTACAGAAGGAAGGTACATGCCAAATTTTATTAAAATCGGCTTATTACTTTTTGAGATATGAATTTTTTTCAAATGAAAACTCAAAATTTTCCCGGAAAACCTCGTTTGATTTTCTTGACTAACAAACATGTCAAAGCCATTTACAAAAGTAAGGTATGTGCCAAATTTTATTAAAATCGGCTTATTACTTTTTGAGATATGAATTTTTTTTTAATGAAAACTCAAAATTTTCCCGGAAAACCTCGTCTGATTTTCCTGACTAACGAACTTATCCAAGCTATTAACAAAAGAAAGGTACATGCCAAATTTTATCAAAATCGGCCCATTATTTTTTGAGTTATCGGTGTGATACATATATATATATATATATATATATATATATATATATATATATATATATATATATATATATATATATATATATATATATATATATATATATATATATATATATATATATATATATATATATATATATATATATATATATATATATATATATATATATATATATATATATATATATATATATATATAAACATATAAAAATTGAAACTGACCCCGGATATGGGTTCTAGGGGTCCTAGTTCGCGCTCATTTGCAAAAATTTTTTCAAAATTCAAAAGTCGGGATCTCCCCATTAGTGAATTTTTTCTACGAAAATTCACTAAAATTCGTTCCAGAATCAAGTTTACTATATGTTTTGAGATTTTTACGCCGTGTTAGCAACAACAAAAAATTCGTAATTTCTCTCACCGATATTCTACCCCCATACATTTAACCCTTAATTTAGTTTCAACACGGATACCAGATGTTTGATGAAATTGAAAGTTTTCTAATAAATCAACCCTAAAACGTTATATTCCCTGAATTTTAACGAAAAAATGTAAATTTTTACCGAATCATCGCCCTGGAGCGATTTTATCCAAAAACAATCCGAACCGTTCGTTTTTCGTGTGTTAACTGTGTATCGAATTTGAAGACGATATCTCAATTAATTCTAAAGTTGTCGTGGCTACAAACATACAGACATACAGACCGATAGACACAAAAAATGTTCATTCCCAATCATGTTTTTATATATTTTGACAACTTTTACGATGTTTAAGCGAAGAAAAATTTTCTATACTTTCACACGTACTGACGATGTGGAAGTAAAATAAATACCCAGGTTAGTTAACTGTTAATGGCGACCCCGTCGTACATCTCACAATGTTTACCCAAGTTAGTTATTTACGAAACAAGAAAATTACGATAGTACCTATGAAAAACAATAAGAGTCAAAACAAAAATGTTTGAAAAACTTTTATTTCATTTAGTTTTCCAGTTAGTTCTAAAATTTAAAAAAAGAGTCTTTTTTGAGAAGAAATCGTAAGTTAAAAGTTATTGGAATAGCAAAATAAAAAGTTTGTAATCTTATATCTTCTACTCTACAGGCCAATGAATTGATCGTTAAACTGAAAATTTTTGGGGGCAGTATATTGTATTTAATTAAAGTAAATAAATATTTGTTAATATATCACACTAATCAGTTATTGCACATAATTTTCTGAATCACAAAAATAGAGTAAAAAATTCGGGACACAGCAAGTGCGTTATGGTAGTGAATTTTTATTAAATTTTTCGAACTTGGATAACTCAATTTTCCATCAATTTAGAAAGTTAAGTTTTGGTACGTATTAAGGCCTTTCACGAAGCAACATGTCCGTCGAATATCATTAAAATAGCTTTGTAATTTTCAAAGAAAATTTTTTTTTTCAAAATAAAATTCAAAATTTGAAAAACTTAATTTTCTATAAACTTAGAAAGTTGAGTTTTGGCACATAGTAAGGCATTTCCCAAGGAAACGTATCCACCAAATTTCATTTAAACGGCTTTGTAATTTTTGGAGAAAAATAAAAACATATAAAAATTGAAACTGACCCCGGATATGGGTTCTACGGGTCCTAGTTCGCGCTCATTTGAAAAAATTTTTGGAAAGTATCACCATCGATACTTCTCTATCAGTGAATTTTTTTAAATAAAAATTCACTAAAAAGATATATTTGCTATTAAAAACATTTTTATGAAAATTCACTGCTATAACGCACTTTACATGTATTTGTATAATTTCGTGGTAGTAAATGAAATATAAAAAACCTATATAGTAGAAATAATGTGCCATATTTTATAAAAATAACTTATTGTTTGAAAATGTACAAAAATTTTCCGACAATAAACTTTAAACGTTGGTTTCCTAGTCAACAAACCTTAGGTTAATAGCAAATTGAGTTATTGACATTTGAAGCATTTAATGAAAATTTGATACCAAAACGCACTTACTGTGTCTTGATTTTTTTCTTACAAACATATTTCGATAAAAAATGCAACAAAATAAGGCTGTTCGAAAAAAAATTGTAGGGATCACCAACGACTTATGGGCCAGCCTGTGATTGTCAAATTAATTTTTTAAGATGCAGCACAAGATACCCTATAATTAACTTATACAATTTTTTCTCGTCTCTTGGGTATTAATACTTATATTGAGCTTTACCGTAGAAACGCGTCACCCTGTATATATGTAAGCAGATCAAAACTGAACGTAAACCCGAACATAATAAACACTGCTTAGTCCACCCACTAACATTAATAAAGGAATAATTTGCACTTGTATATAAACATTTGCCAAATAACAAATAATATGTCGACTCAAACACATAAACATATAATATAAAGCAATCTCATACCAAACGTCAGTTACAGCGTCTAACAAACCTGCGCAATAATATCAAATGTCGCTTAGCAACGACATACTAGATCTCATATAAGCCAGGTTTACGATTGACAGTGAAACGCCGTGGTATTAAAAATAAATGTTTCAAATTTGAATAGCTCCATTTTCTGTAAACCTAGAAGCTAAACTTTGGCGCATAGTTGGGTCTTTCCCAAAGCAATATGTACACCAAATTTCATCAAAATATCTTTGTAATTTTCGGAGAAACATTTTTTTTCGAAAGAAAACTCAACATTTTTCCGGAAAAACTTGTCCGATTTTCCTGGCTAACGAACTCATCCAAGCTATTAATAAAATAAAGGAACTTGCCGAGTTTCATCAAAATCGGTTAATTATTTTTTGAGTTATCGCTTGGATATATATATATATATATATATATATATATATATATATATATATATATATATATATATATATATATATATATATATATATATATAAACATATAAAAATCGAAACTGACCCCGGATATGGTTTCTAGGGGCCCAAATTTGCGCTCCTTTGAAGAAATTTTTCAAAGTCTCACCATCGATACCTCTCTATTAGTGAATTTTTAAAAATAAAAATTCACTAAAAAACGTGTGAGATATGCGCGCTATTATTTCTCCAAATGTCAACTGTCGTTTCAACTGCATTTCAGGTTTTATTTTTTCTTTGGAAAAAGCTATAAACATTGTGTGCAAAATAACTTAAAATTGACAACATAGGTTTATTTACACCATTTCTAGCCACATGTAAAGTATCATTTCAGTTACTTTGACACTTACAAAGATATAGCGGTTTCCAAAATATTTTTGTATATTTTTGCGGGGAAAATATCCGTTATAGCTGATATATGAACTCGTTCGCAGTCTTAATACAATAAAGATATGTGCCAAGTTTCGTTTAAATCATCAGTTGAGTATTTTTTGAGTTATCTCTCGGATACATAGATACACACAGATATATATATATATATATATATATATATATATATATATATATATATATATATATATATATATATATATATATATCTGTGTGTATCTATGTGTATCTATGTATATATATATATATATATATATATATATATATATATATATATATATATATATCTGTGTGTATCTATGTGTATCTATGTATATATATATATATATATATATATATATATATATATATATATATATATATATATATATTCGCATTCATCTGAAGAAATTGTTTCAAAAGCTTTCAAAATTCGCTAACACACCATATTGTGTTATTTAGTGTTGAACTGACCTCCAATTAAAAAGATCCAAGTTTAACATCTGCAACAATTTTCGTATAATTTTGTTTTGTTTTACCCAATAATCTAATAAAAATGCTTATTGATTTGGGTTTTATTGTTATTGCTCTTTGTTAAACATTTTATAAATGATTGTTGTTACGTCAAGCAAATAAAATTACTCATGTTATCATGAATTGCTCTTTTATGTCAGTAATTTGGAAGAAATTAGCATTTCATTCAATGTGTTTTTCTTAATTTTATAGCCACCAATGACGAATGTATTGCACACGTCATAAAACTTTTTGAAAAACAACTGGTAAATCAGCAAGAACTATCGACAAATATTGCTCTCTTGGATGCTTTAAATGAATTAGAGGTGACAGAAGAAGAAACTTTGAACTATTTGTCACCCAAATATAAGAAGTTGTTAATGGACGAAAAGGATATTAGAAAGAACTACTTGAATCAACCGGATCATCTTACTAGGCTTTATGGTAAAATATTTTCACTGTCAAATCTCCTAAAAATACAAAGTCAATTCTAATTCACTAAGAAGGTGTAATTTATGTATAATAAAGCCAGATAATACTTTTCTCTGGCAGGTCAGGTCAGGTAGGTTAATTAAACATAATAATATGCTTTATTAATCAAAGTTGGGAGCCTCGTTGGTCCAGGGGTAACAACGTGTGCCTCTTAACCGAAGGGTACTGGGTTCGATTCACAGGGCTCCGCTTTCACTTTTTCAGTACATACTGTAAAAATAACATCAACCGAGCTTGGGGCATTCTATTTGCGCAAGTTGAATATCTGCACGTTCCGCCGTCCGAAGGGGGCATAAAACTGTCGGTCGTGTGTAACATATGATGTTGTGCACATTAAAGATCCCCATCCTCCTTACAGAAAGGCCGGGGTTTGGCAAAATTTCCAGATAGTGAGGTGAAACTGCTCCCTAGCGTTGGTGATTGGTCATAATCACGGAAATATACCGACGTTTAAGTACACAATTTTTTTTCAAAATTATACAAACAAATCTTGAGACTTGTGTATTTATAGATAACTTTGCAAACGTAGTTTTAAGCATGTTTTACATTCTCCAAATTCCACACTTGAAATTTTGACATGACAAAATGTATCAGATATAACAATTAAAATAGTTAATTACTCTTCTCTGAATTGTCATTGCCCTTAGTTGGTGAAACTGTTCTATACTAAATATAGATGCAGAGACTATCTCTGGCATCACAAGTGAACGTTTCTTTTTCTGTAGGCGGTTTCGCTTTCTACAGAATCTAGTTAAGTCAATAAGTACACTTTGAGAACCCAAATCACCACAACACATATTTAAGAGATCTTACGATCGTTTCGTTGACCGTGTCAACATCTTCAGAGGAAAAAAATTCCAAAATTAAACTACTAGCTACCGTGTATTTATACCGCGTCTAGGTAAACGAACTAGTCCGAAGTAAAATTGTCGTCGAAGACCCATCGTTTGTTTATTGTGTAGTGAAACTACGAGGTAGAACACCTGCTTTAATTTTCTGGTCGACAAATTTTATGAGCCCTTATCTAATATAAGGATAATAGGCTTAAAAGGAACGGTACCCTTTCGATCTAAAAGTTTACTATGTGGATATTGGAGCAAGCCGACAACCACATCTGGCGAGACAAACACAATAACCTCCGCTCATATTTTTTATATAGAAAACTAAACCCGGGTGTTTGGCTTACATTGTTAACTCTAACAAAGGATAATATATTCAACTAAAATACTATTTATTATATAAGCTGACGCCAGGCAAGTAGACCTCGAAATGAAGGCCATGACGGTCTTCCATTGGACAGTACTTACCTAATTCCTCTACAGAGTCCTCAAACCGAATAATTCTGCTCGAAGACCCCCAAAAGCCTCGCATTCACACAGGTAGTGCTAAGACGTCTCTTCACTCTCGCCGCATTCCTGGCAAATGGGATCCCTCTCGACACCTATCAATGTGAGGTGTCTTCTAAGGGCGCAGTGACCTGTCAGTACCCCAAGGATGCGGCGAAGCGCAGGTCAACGCCTACCGAGTAGCCAGGCAGTCTTATCTCTGTCTGGCCCCTCCACGAAAACCCTCGCTTGCCTACAGCCACCGGCCGACCCCCAGTGCCTCTCCATGGCTTCTTTAGTCCACTTGTCTAAGGCGACAGAGACCGTATTTCTACTTATGCCTATCGCAGGCTCCGGGCCACAGAACGGCCGCCGGGAACCAAGTCTTGCAAGATCATTTGCCACCTCTTTCCCCGCTACGCCACAGTGTCCCGGAACGCACACTAGTTGTACCTCCTTTGTCCTGGCTAGTCCTTTAAGGGCATCAGCGCACCCCTGAACCAGTGTTGACCCAATTCTGGCCACGCAGACTGCCCGGAGTACCGCTGGGCGATCCGAGCAAATGTACATTTCTCGGGGCTCATCCTCACATCCTGTAGATTGGCCACAGACAGGATAGCATACACCCACGTTTTGAATGCCGTGGTACATGCGCCCAGAGCATAACTCTCGCGCACCCCCAGGCTGTCGAAGTATATTCCTGCCCCGGAGGATTGTTGATCCGCCAGCCACTATCCGTCGGTAAAACAGACCAGGCTTGCGGGCTGGAATGCAACCTCATTTTTCCTCCACTGATCCCTACTGGGGATTCTTAGGGTATATGGCCTAGTCAACCTAATATCGTCCTCCCTCATTTCATCAAAATAACTTTTTTGTTTGAAAAAGTACACAAATTGTCCGAAAATAAACTTAAAAATATACCCGGTAAACTGGTCCGATCGCCCTGGCCAACGAACCTCTTCAAGGTATTTACACACCTGCTAAAATATAAATATCCACAAAAAGCTTTTTTGAGAAAATGTTTGCATGAAAATGGCAAACAATTTCTCTAACGATAATTGCCAGTTTCATTACTAAAATTGGTTAAAGTAATGTTACACGAAAATTATCTTTTTTACGAAAATTTGCGGAACAATTATTTTTCACGAAAATGAGAAGTAATTATTTTTTACAATAGCTTATACACTTATTATTACCAACACTCCACAAAAAATCTTCCAAAACAGACTTGAGATCAAGAATTTTCCATGTCGAACACCGACACTAATAAGACATGCCTATGAGTAATTTCCAACCATTTTAACACTTTGGGCTCTACCCGCCAAGTAATTAGAAATCAAGTCAAGTGCTTTTTATGCCCCCTCCGAAGGGCGGAACGTGCAGACATTCAACTTGCTCAAATACAATGCCAGAACCTCTGTTGATGTTAATTTTACAGTTTGTACTAAAAAAGTGAAAGGAGTACTCTGGGATCGAACCCAGTACCCTTCGGTTCAGAGGCACACGTTCTTACCCCTGAACCACCGAGGTTCTTAAACCTGATAATGTACCGCTTGTTTTTAACAAACAGGCACATGTCTGTACAAGGAAACTTTATTTTAATATATCTTAAAAACAGTTTACAAATAGTTGATATTTAGTTTTGTAACTGATTAAGAAACGCCTAATGATAATTGTTTCTTTAAAGATAATTAACCTATTAACATTGTAGGTAATATATTGCAACAAATAATTTAGTTATGTGGAAAATAATAGATTTTTATATTATCAGTTTACAGTAATATAATCTGAAGAAACATAAATTTCGTCGTCAGTGATTAGAACTATCGAAATCATCTTTTGAGCAAACGTTTCATAACAAGGTAATTGAGTAGTAAATCGAATCTATTGTATTATTTATTTATCAAACAAAAAAGCATTAAACTTATCACTATATTATTATATTTTAATTATATAAATTTAAAAAGATCGGATGCAGGAAATGTATTATGGTAGGAAATTTTGTTTAAAAAGGTTCAAATGCTAATAAGGCTGCTCTCTGTTAACCTTTATTATTTTTTTATTTTTAAAGATACAATAACTTTCCAAACCACTTGCAGTAGAAAGGTACTCACCAAATTTTACCAAATTTTATATGTAACGTAAGTTTTAAACATAATCTTTAGTAGAAACTGTACCATTTGATATTTTGTATGATACTTAACGACACTGCGAATGCAGGGGAACTCAGGTGTGTTAAGGGTCTATCAACCACATAATCTTTATGCATAGATAACATAAAGAAACTGAAACGTTGAATGCATTCACAAAGCAGTGACTACATGATTGATAATGTTTGACAGCAATGTCTATTGCTGGAATTTCCATGTTTTCATCTGTAATTTGTTTGGTAATAGTTCTGTAATAATAGTAGTTATTATGCAATTAAAAAAATACAATGTTTCATTTAAAAATTCAATCTATAGAGCGTACCCGATTTGGGTATACAAATATATCTTATTTTTTTATTTAGAGCATCCACTATATATATATATATATATATATATATATATATATATATATATATATATATATATTTATATATATATATATATATATATATATATATATATATATATATTTATGTTTGTGTATGTGTTTCAAACTGGTAACTCCAAAAACAATATACCGATTTTGATAAAATTTGGTGAATACCTTCCTACTGCAAGTGGTTTGGAAAGTTTTTGTATCTTTAAAAATAATAAAGGTTAACAGGGAGCTGCCTTATTAGCATTTGAACCTTTTTAAACAAAATTTCCTATCAGAATACACTTCCTGCATCCGAACTTTTTAAATTTATATAATTAAAATATAATAATATAGTGATAAGTTTAGTGCTTTTTTGTTTGATAAATAAATAATACAATAGATGGATACAATCGATTTAGTACTCAATTACCTTGTTATGAAACGTTTACTCAAAAGATGATTTATATATATATATATATATATATATATATATATATATATATATATATATATATATATATATATATATATATATATATTTAAACTGACCCCGGATATGTGTTTTAGGGGGCTTAGTTGGCGCTTATTTGTAGAGTCTTTTTTCGAAGTTCAAGTCGCGATCACCTCATTTGTAAATTTTGAAATTCACTAATTTAGTTTGCTGAGATAAACCGTTAAATCTGAAAATTTTACGATTATGTTGGTACCTCAAACATAATCGGGCAACTTCGGTTGTTGTTAATTTTACAGTCTGTACTGAAAAACAATAATGCGCCTCTATCGGGAATAAAAAACAAGAAACGTCGTTAAATGCTTTTTTGTAATTTTAAATAACATTAAAAGGCCTTTATTACGAGCTTTAAGCTATTGAGCATTTCAGCTCTGTCTACAAAAAAATTAGTCCAAGTAGAGTAAGATATCTCCAAGGCTAGCTGTCGACTGCGTGTCAAAAATAGTAATGGTAGCATATTTTGATAAGTTTTACAATATATATATATATATATATATATATATATATATATATATATATATATATATATATATATATAGTAAAATACACCTATAAAGTAATACGGATATGGTAGCCAGACTTCCAACACTAAGTGAGATGTAAGGCACGAAGCACGTGCCACAACCTCGTTGCGGAACCATGTAGTATGTTCTTGCGGCAGCTCCAAATGACACAGAATGTTAAAAAATAGAGGTGGCGGCACGTGCTTCGTGTCTTACATGTTACTTAGTGTTGGAAGGCTGGCTACTATAGCCGTATTACTTTATCGGTGTATTTTCGCTGCAATTAGTATTTCGTACTGACGAGCTCTAATTGGACCGAAACCGGTCTACGGTTCTAATTGTGGGAGAATGCATATAGCCTTACATACTTTGTCCTTATATTAGGGTAGAAATGGGCCACGGCTGACAATTTACTAAATCGTTAGTTGGTTGTATACAGTCTCTATTTTTTAACATTCTGTATTATTTGGAGCTGCCGTGACAATATACTACCTGGTTCCGCAACGAGGTGGCGGCACGTGCTTCGTGTCTTACGTCTAACTTAGTGAACCATTACCTCTATTTAAAAATATAACACTGCTCTACAAAAGTTTGATGTACGATTCTAATGTCGTTTTTTTTTTGTTTCAGCTGTCATAACCGATCTTTATGTTGATTATCACCAATTTAAGGGAGGCAATGTTCGCTCTAAAATCCCCAAGCTGATGGAAGTTTTAAAAAATTACAGCTATTCCAGCCTTTTGCATTTTTTTCGTCCTGATATGATAAAAATATATTAGATATTTTTAAACAGTACCTGTCAATCTTTTATAACTGTATTACATCTTGAAGTAAATAAAATACAACTTAGGTTTAATTTGTATATTTTGTATTAAAATTAATATGCCACCTCCCCAAATTTGGTATACCAGTTGCAAAATAATTTGCTCTTGGCATAAATCAAAAGAAAATACTTAACTGAAAACCTTTTTTGCTTTTTTGTTGGGTAAGCTAACTAAAAAGTAAGCAAAACTATTTTAACGTCGACCTATTTCCGCAACTATGGCCCATCACCGTTGCCAGGGAGCAGTTTCACCTCACTATCCTGGAAATTTTGCAGAACCCCTGCCTTTCTGTAAGGAGAATAGGGATCTTTAACGTGCCCAACATTGTATGGACACGGGACCGACGGATTTACGCTCCCTCCGAAGAGCGGAATGTGCAGACATTCAACTTGCTCAAATACAATGCCAGAACCTCGGTTAATGTTAATTTTACAGTTGGTACTGAAAAAGTGAAAGGCGTACCCTGGGATCGACCCCAGTACCCTTCGGTTCAGCGGCACACATTCTTACCCCTGAACCACCGAGGTTCTAAGCAAAACTAAAAAGGTACGAAAGATGCTCTCTTCTCTAAATACCAGGAATGCCTCTGGCCTTGACGAGATCCCAGCAATTGTTCTCAAAAAAGGCGCACCAGAACTTGCTCCTGTCCTGACTAGCCTGTTTCAGACATCTTACAATAGAGGCATATTTCCTAGTAACTGGAAAACTGCTCGAGTACAACATATCCCCAGGAAAGGATCCAAAGCGCTTCGTAGCAACTATAGGCCTATTTCTCTCAGCAGTCTAATCCACGATAGGCAGTATGGATTCCGTCAGCGCAGATCAACCGACCTCCTTTCCTTTATCATACATTTTTGGAACAAGTCTATGGAACTACACTGTAAATCCCAGATTGTCGCTCTAGACATATCCAAAGCTTTCGACCAGGTCTGACCCGCAGCGCTGCTTAATAAATTTCCGACATACGCTTATGGCCTACCACCAAAACTCTGTACCTGGACAGCAAATTTCCTCTTCAACCGGAGCATTTCTGTTGTCGTGGATGGCCATTCCTCTAAACTGTGTTCAATTAATGAAGGAGTCCCTCAAGGTTCAGCTTTAACCCCTACTTTGTTTCTTCTCCACATCAATGACATCCTCTCTAGCACATCCAACCCAGTTCACAGTTACGCGGACTACAGCACCCTCCACTCAAATATACAATGTTCTAAGCCTGTCTCTTTAGCCCAATTAGATGAGGATCTCAGGCTCATTGAGGGTTCTGTCTCTGTGGATCTCCAAAAAATATTAGACTGGGGAAGTAGAAATCTTGTACAATTCAACTCCACCAAATCTCAGTCTTGCTTTCTATCTCATAAGAGATACACCAGCCCTAGGCTCATCAAAATGAACAAACAAGTTATTCAAAGTAATGTGTCCTTTTCTCTTGTTGGCATTTCTGTGGATCGAAATCTCAATTGGCACCAACATGTCACATCAATTACAGAAGCGGCTGCTAAGAAATTAGGTTCCCTTTTCCGGGCTCGCAATATACTTTTCACTAGCTAATCTCTATACCTTATATACTTCACAAATAAGGCTAAACATCGAATACTGCTCCCGCATCTGGGGTGCCGCAGCCGCTTCTACACTCGCTATCCTGGACTCCATTCAGAAGAGAACTATACGTCTCATCGGTGACCCTACCCTCACCCAAAGGCTGCCATCTCTTGCCCACCGACGTGCCGTTGGTTACCTCTCTGTTATATATATATATATATATATATATATATATATATATATATATATATATATATATATATATATATATATATATATCTGTGCGGGCACTGCTCAGAGGAGCTTTCTTCCGTAGTTCCTCCACCTGCTGCCCCCAACATATCTACCAGGGGAACAGAGCGAATACACCCTTTTACTGTCTAGGTCAGGTCAGGTCAGGTCACCAGACATGGAACATCTTGTTATGCCCGCTCTTTTGTCCCGAGGACTTCCAAGTTGTGGAATTCCTTGCCGTCACATGTTTTTCCTTCTCCTCCGAACCTTCAAACCTTCAAGTCCAGAATTAACAAGTTGCCTGTTTCCTCCTTGTCGACACCTACGGTACGATAGTATTTAGGCTGTAAGCCCTTGTGTTGTTGAAATATAAAAAAAGCTTTTAAACTCATTTGTCAACCAGTTTGCCTAATTATATGTCGGGATATAGCTGAAACAATAGATTTTTATGGATTTTTGGGAGACAATACGTTTCAGGACATTTGGATGCGCCACTTACTGTAACCTTCATCCTAAGGCTTTTGTTATAAGATTGTGATAACTCCATAAACTAATTTCGACACGAGGAATTATTTTTGGTAAGTGCTTTTAATTTATTTTTTATATGGTAATGTTTTTAATTGCGTTAACTCTATCTTCATAAAAGTTTTTGACCAAAATAGAAACCTTTACCTCTATCAGCTTTCACATAAACAAAATTATCTCGCAGTCGTTTAACTATTTGCATTTGATTATATTTTTGTTTTTAATGGACTCATTTCCTTGCAACTTCTTTGTAATTTTATGTTTAAATGCTTCTCGAATAAAGTTTAGAAGATTCGTATAATTTTCAATTTCTGTTTCAATACTAGCAAGGACTTCTACTAGATCGTCCTTTTGTGACTGTATACAGAATTTCAGCCCCTTGAGGTCGATCTCATTTAATATAAATGATAACTATAAATGAGAGCTACTGTAAAAATATATTTTCTACGAAATCTGTTTTTAATTCGACATTTTGCCAGTTGTTTTAGTATTTTATTCTGTATATTAGTTTTCTTAATTAACTTCACGTTAATGAGTATTGAAGAAGTACAATATATGAACTCAAAACGTAGTCTGTTACAAATACAGGCATAAGTGTGGTTTAAAAAGCAAACCTTTAGGTCAGATAACTTAGAATATGAAGAATGGTGCAATTTGCAGAAGAAGATGCTGTAGTCTTCAACGCGAAGTTTATTAAGAAAATTAATATAGAGAATAAAAGTTAGGAGTCTCGGTGGTTCAGTGGTAAGGACGTGTGTCTCTGAACCGAAAGGTACTGGGACCCCGGCGTTCTTTCACTTTTTCAATACATATTGTAACAATTAACATCAACCGAGTTTCTGGCATTGTATTTCAGCAAGTTGAATGTCTGCAAGTTAAGCCTTTCGGAGGGGGCGCAAAGCCGCCAGTCCCGTGTCCATTCGATGTTGGGCACGTTACAATGTCCTATCCTCCCTACAGACACACACACTTAAAAATTAAAACAACCGGTAAAATGTCGAATTAAGAATAGTCTGAAATTGGTGATTTCATAGAAAGATCTTTTATACGAAAATTCGCTACAAACGAAATCCTCCTCGTCATCAGAGCTTGATAAAATTATCCTGTTTTCCGATAAGAATTCGTTCTCTTTTAGTTATATTTCGATTATCGGTGATAATGTAAAGTTATTAATGAAAAGTAAATATTAGTGAAATTATAAGTAAAATGAGGTATTTTGTAGTGTTTAGCGTTTGTTATTTAAACTAAATGTTTGTCTAGTTCATGAACGAACTAAAAATGATTTTTTTTTAAGTGTCGTGCCTTAACCTATATTTTTAAACTTAGTTTTATAAGCGAAGGCCTTTAATTGCTGTAAATATCTTATATTACAATTTGGTCATCCTGTTTTTAGGGATGAGGACTGGTCATAAACTAATAGCATCTAACAGGTAGGTATTGTGTATGCAGGTTATTTAAGCGTAGGTAATTTTGATTGGTGCTATGCTAATTTCTGTGAAAACAATGTATAAAATAAAGTAAGTGCATTTAAGTGGCCTAATATTGGACAGTTTTTTACAACGTAGTATAGCAGTTACAAAATAATATATTTTAAAAATATACACATTCAAATATTTTGCAAAAATTAATTCTGAAAAACAGCCATTTTTCTGGGAAATAAAAAAGTCTGGACGCAGCAAGTGCGTTATGGTAGTGAATTTTTAAAGAAATGATTTTAATAGCAGATACGTCTTTTCTTTTAAAGAAAGCAGGCATGCAATCTGATCACCGTTATAACTTATATAGTAGCAGCAATGTACCATATTTCGTCAAAATAACTTTATTGTTTGAAAATGTAAAAAAAAATCAAAAATAAACTCAAAATGTTCCCGAAAAAACTGGTTAGTTGTTTTGTTAGCCTATGTAATGCTTGCATGTTAAACCTACCAGAAACATAGTTTGTGACAACTACATTTATATATTCTAGGTTATTAACCGCTGGAGATGGTTTAAATGAACCGAAACGCGCAGGGTTGTTTAAATATAAGATACTGTCTGATAGAAAAGCCTTTCATTCCTGTTCCTTTGTATTTTTTAACGCCGGTCTATTTTCGCGATTAGGGCGAATTAGCGACGCCGGGGCGCAGTTTCAGTTCACCATCCTGAAAATTTTGTCCAATCCCTATCTTTCTGTCGGGCGGGTAGGCATCTTTAACTTGCCCAACATGGTGTGGTAAACGGGAACCACGGCTATAACCCCCTCCGAATTTCAGTAGACGTTAATTTTACAGTATGTACTGAAAAAGTGACAGGAGAACACTGGGAAACGAAGCCAGTACCCTTGGGTTCAGAGACACATGTTCTTATCACTGGACCACCGAGGCTCTTCTTATTCCTTTTATCATATGGAACCGAGACGTATTGATGTTTACATATAAAATATATATTTTCTTAATGAGCCATCAAATTTGGTATAACCTATATAGTAGAAACAATGTACCGTATTTCATCAAAATAACTTTATTTTTTTTAGGAAATACGACAATATTCCTCTCCAACGAACGTCTACAAGCTACTTACACACCTACCAGGATATAATTATCCACAAAAAACTGTTTGAAAAATTTAAAAACAATAGGTTGCATGAAAATTCTCCAACATTTTAGGAAATTGGCTATTTCACTACCAACAGTACACAAACATCCTACAAAAAAAGATTTCTACGGAAACACTAAAAGAAAATTGAGGTAATGCTTTTTTTTACACACAAATTTTCTAAACAATTCATAAAATTCAAATTATGTAAGTACCTAATCTGTAATTAAAATTGAAAAGAAAGTAAGTTTTTAACTTTTCACCGAACTTTGAACCCATGGAAGTAAAGAAAAACATAGGCGGAAATATAATATTTTCATGACACAAACTGTCAGAAATAAGAAGGTTATTTGCCACTTTGAGGTTTCATTTGGTAAATAAGCCGCAACACAATGTTTGACATGTGCCAAACACGTAAAAAAAAAGGTGCAAACCGGTTGAAATAACTCAAAGATCATGAACGATGTCAATTTTTTTCTCTAACACATGATTACAATTTGATGGAGAATGCAGAAATGCAATAATATATGGCGCGTTTTATTTAAAAAAACCTTGTATTACCAACCACTCATAGGGCATTCTGTAATTGTCAATATAATTTTATAAGATAAAACTTGAGACACCCTATAATTAACGTATTTAATTTTTTTTTGTATCTTATATAATAATGGATATATTGAGCTTTATAGTAGCAATGCGCTACCCTGTATCAGATGAAAACTGAAAATCACCTCAGATATGGGTTCTAGGGGCTTGTGTGAAAAAAAAACGTTTAAAAATTCAAAAGTCGTGGCCACCTCAGTAACGATTTGTCCCACGAAAATTCGCTATTAATTATAGGATATTAAACCATCAGGTTTGTAACTAAAACTACTGCCAAAGCGTCAGAAAAAGGGTCTATTTGAAATTGACTCTGTGCAAATATTTTAGCACAATAGACAATGAGAGTTGAAATTAAAACTTAAGGCTTTGTAAAATACAAATCTCGCGATATTTCCTCTATATTACCCGTTATGCGGTTAAGGTTCATTGTCTGAAAGTTGTCAATTTTGACGTTTTAAATGACGACATTGGCGCTTTAAGAAGAAAAAATGTTCAAAATAATTTTTCTGGTGTTTCTGGAACTTCTTAATTAATCTTGGTCTGTAATATACTATAGATTTTGTTGTATACGAAAAAATATTTTGGTGCTTTTCTAATCATCACAATCAAATGTCGGATTTCCAACAAGTTATCGATAATCATGAAATATTTCCTAATGAATTTTGATGGGACTTGATTTGGTTATACTCAACATTCGGCAACATTGGATACAACGCTTATCTTTGATTTTATGCACTTGTAACTAAGTCATGATGTATATGATTGTGGATTTTTTATGGTCGATTTCCAAGTAACTACTTAGAATAATGTGGTTTTTCAGTGGTTAAATGCATTCTTAATTACTTAGTTTTAAAAAAATAACTATATGTTTAATAGCTTTAAACTCGAACATGTTTCATCTAAATAATGCAGCTTCATTTAAAACTCAATCTCATATCGTTTTCGAAGTTTCAAAAGCATTACTTTATATTTGTACTTTTGTAAGTATATTACGCATAAAATTTCTTCGCGTGCGAGACATAGTTTATGAATAGATAAATAATATTACAATAAATTAGATCATAGTAGTCATAATATGCCATTAAAAAACAAACATTAGATGCGTATACTGAATGGAAAGGTACTTGACTTCTGTTTTCGCGTTTGTATGTTATTTAGGAAATTGTCGAGCTTCTAGTAAACACAACGTCTCGCATTAGATTTCAGATAGCTATCTTCAGTGATCCTTGAATACGACATTATAAAGTCGCCCGGCCGCCCGCCCTCACTAATTCAGTTTCAAGCTTATACCTGGACGAAGCATTTCAGCACAGCTTTTCTCAGAAGATGACCCGCAACTATTGTTTCGTCATATTTGCAGCTTTATTTCAACTGTCAAAAGCTTCAGATTTAGAGCAACTGACGACTTCTTTTATAAAAAGTCGGAGTTTATTTGATTCAGTACAAATTTTAATTCCGACAGTGAATTCGAAAAATGAATTGTGCAGAAACCACAGTAGATTTTATCAACAGGAGCTTCAGCATTTCAGGCTGTGGGCTTCGGAAAGTATGTTTGAATCTAAATATTATAAATTAATTAATTGTGATTAATAAATTATTGTGTTTTTAAGTGTTTGACGCATCGTCGAAGTTTCCTACTGGCGTACTGACGGGATCAGTCTACGATTTAGGGAATTTTGATGAGTGTGTTAGGATCAAAGTGCCACTCGACGATGGTGGTTTTTCAGGAAAATATTGTTTAGCGAAATTCAAGATCACACCGCTTAAATATTCGCATCAAAGTAGGCTGAGTCATGAAATTGAAAGTGACCCACTGCAGTTTAATATGTCGACCTGGGAAAAAATTGCGGTAAGTGATTATTTCATTATTATTTGTAGAATTGTTATAAAATTATTAGAACATCACGTAATTGTTTGCATTTTAATGATTTTTAAAGTCAATCGTTTAATTATTTAAATTGTGGAACTAGCTTTTAGGTATATCTATGGCTGTTTTGAGAACAGAAAAAAAAATCGTCGATATTCCACTTACGTTCTGTACATACCCGGCTCTAAACTTACCATATTTAAATTAAGGTTCTAGATTACTAACAAAAAAAGTTCGGGACGCAGCAAGTGCGTTATGGTAGCGAATGTTCATAAAATGCTTCAAACTTGAATAACCCAACTTTTTATAAACCTAGAAAGTCTAATTTTAGCACGTCGTAAGGCCTTTCCCAATGCAACACTTCATTGAAATAACTTTGTAATTTTCATAGATAAAAATTTGTTTCGAAAGAAAATTCAACATTTTCGAACTTGTCCAAGCTATTAATAAAAGAAAGACTTTCGCATTGAAAACCAAACAGACCGATTTGCGTCCAGAGAAATTTCTTTTTTAAGAAAAGCTGAAACACGTCAATTTTAATATTGAGGGGGACATGTTTTGACATAAAACTCAACTTTGTCACATCAACCCCTTAAGGGTGGTGATAACAACCCTTATATTTTAAATAGGAAACATGGGTCAAATGTTACATCGTTTGGAAGCCCTTTGTTTTCTGAATTCAGCACACTAATTTTTCTGGAAATTTTATTAACTCGTTTAAAAATTATTCACAGTTGGAGTTGCAATGACGTATTTCATTCATTGTGATAAGAAATGCACTCATTAGTCAATTTTTCGTCAACAAAAAAAAAAACTAAAAAACAAAACCAAACGTTCAAAAATGTTTATTCAGTTAAGTAAGTGTTCAAATTGTTGACCACCAGCTTCCATACAAAAGTAGAAATTTTGTTCAAAACGAGCTCTGACATTCTGGAGCATTTGTGGAGCTATGAGACGGCATTATTCAACAATGCGTCGTCGCAATTCTTCCAGAGACTCCGGTTCTGTTGAGAAAATTCTACTCTTTAAATGGCCCCATAGAAAGTCTAAAAGAGTTAAATCCGGTGATCTAGTGGGCCACTCAATAGCACCTCTACACCCACTCCATTGTCCTGGAAACTCTCTGTTCAAAAACTCCCTAACACGTTGTGAAAAATGCGGAAGAGCTCCTTTTTGTTGAAACACTAATTGATTTTCTTGATAGCGATAATCATTTTCAAGAATGTCAATTAGTAGAGGGTAAACGATATCTTCTAGTAACTCCAAATACGTTTCGCCACTCAAACTGCCATCAAGATAAATTGGTCCGATTAAACGGTCTCCAAAAATGCCAGTCCAGACATTCAATTTCTGTGGCGTTTGAGTGTGGACTTCGTGAAAATTTCTTGGATTATTATCTGATCAATAACGACAAGTATGACGATTGACTGTAGCGTTTAATAAAAACGTACACTCGTCTGAAAAACAGATATTGAACAGAAAGTTCCCTTTATGAGCTATTCGTGCAGTCATAACTTCACAAAACTCCAGCCGCCGATCAATATCATCTTCATTCAGATGTTTTACAAGATGAATTTTATACGGGTGAAATTTATGATGCTTCAATATTCGCTGAATAGTTCTTCTTTTGATGTTTGAAACAATGGCCAATTTTCTCGTGCTCAAGGTTGGGTCTGCAGCAATTTGTCCTAAAAATTCAATCTCAGTAGTCTCATTTCTAACCGGAAATTCACGTTCAGGATCCCGTTTTTTGTTGGCTACTGAACCACTTTGTCGAAACTTTGCAACTAACTCCAAAATGTATTTTCTGTTAACATGTCTGTTCGGATGTCGTTCATTAAACAAATTTGCAGTACGGTTGGTACAGTCATCGTTTTTGAAAAAAAAAAAGAGTAATTATTTCAACTTTTTCTTCTACAGAATACACCATTGTGAAATTAATTTTCGGTAGTACTATCAAGTATCAAACCGACCGATAAACTGAAATAATAAACCACATTTCTTTTATTCCGATAAGAAATGTTCTGATAGTCAATTTTTTGTTTACAAACCAACAAAACATTGACTATCAGCACATTTCTTATCGGAATGAGTGAAATGCGTTTTTGCATCTTCAACTGTCAATACAACTGCCCACTGACATTACCTCATTCGGCGCTGAAAATCTTCATTTTCCAGTGCTTGAGCTATTCGGAAGTGGTAGGCATGGTACTTATGAAAGTTGAAAACTGGCTGAACTGAGGACCAATCCTGATTTAGTGTTTTCGAAATAGCTCTTTAACTCCGAGTTGGGTCCTCAATTACTGATAAAAGCACACTAAGGGCTACATCTTCTTTGACGGCAATTTTTTTTGGTGCTCGGTAAAATACAGACGAATTATATTCAAATCTATGTCTGAGCCTTTTCAATGAAAAAACTGTCGACTGTCTTCGTAGAGGATAGCGCTGCTTATAAATACGAGAAGCCAAAAGACAAAACATTCACCAATTATGTACACAATCTGTCTCAATTCTTCGTTATTGAAGTTCATTTTTAATTATTTATACTAACTATAAAACAACTACAGAATTACACAACAACGAACACACAATGTTGCAAATACTTGTAAAGTTTAACATTTTGGAGAATTCTGTCATGAACAGTGCACACTAGACAACAGTCTGGACGCAGCAAGTGCGTTATGGTAGCCAATTTTCGTAAAAATGCTTTTAATGACAAATATGTCTTGTTTTTAAAAGAAGGACATTTGGTCGGCAGTATATATATATATATATATATATATATATATATATATATATATATATATATATATATATATATATATATATATAGTACCAATCTACGGTATTTCATTAAAATAGCTTTGTTTTTTCAAAAAGTACAAACATTTTCCGAAAATAAACCTCAAAAGTTTCAGAAAAAAACTGGTCCGATTTCCTGGCCAACGAAGCTCTTTAAGCTGTTCACACACCTGCCGGGATATAATTATTCACAAACACCTTTAGAACCAAAATTGAAAAAAAATATATGAAAATTTGCAAAAATTTATTTTACAGAAAGTCACCATTTTTTTTTTTACAGAAATTGCCTTCAGTAATGTTACACTAAATTATATTTTTCTCCAAAATTCGACAACTTTTTTTTACAATAACTTACTAAACATTTATTATTAATTACCAACACATCACAAAAATCTTCAAAAAATAAGTTCCACGGAAACACTAAAAACATTTCTACGAAAACTTTTAAAATTCAGCCACTATTTAAGCGTGCCCGTATACGGTAGCTCGGTTTTTTCGATGAGTTATACAAACAAAAAGCTCTCGGAATGCGTCATTTCCATGGCGCTCCGCTATCTATTGCTAAAAGCGCCGTTTCACAATTGGTGATATATCTTTCAAATATGTGCCAAAAACGTGGAAAGTTACAAAACAAGTGAAATAACTCAAAAACGATGAACGATATCATTTTTTTTCTTACAAACATGCATTATAATTCGCTATAAAACACAAAAATGCAATAAAATAAGGGGGTGTTTTGTTAAATAAAGAAAATGTGTATCACCAACGACTTATGGGCCACACTGTGATTGTCAAAATAAGTTTATAAGGTGCAGCTCGAGATACCCTATAATGAATGTATATACTTTTTTGTTATATCTTCTATAATAACGGATATATTGAGCTTTGCCGTAGAAAAGCGTCATCGAGTATATGTGCAAACAGACAAAAACTTAAACTGACCCCGTAGGGTTTTTGGGATTCTAGTTCGCCCTTATTTTAAGAAATCTTTTTAAAATTCATAAGTTGCGGTCTTCTCAATAACGATTTTTTTCTACGAAAATGTGCTAAAATATAGACTATTAAACCATAAACTATAGCTGAAACTACTGCTAAAGCAACAGAAAGAAGGTCTATTTGAAATGGATTTTATGAGAATATTTTAGTAAAATGAAGGACAATGATGATTGAAGCTGACTCTTAAGGCTTTGTAAAACACACTTCTTGCGACATGTTGTCTAAAAAATTCGCATTTGTTCCAAATTCGTTGTCTGAAAATTGCAAGTTTTGACGTGTCAAATCGCGACTTTGGCCTTTGAAGATGAAAAATTATCAAATTTTCAAAATATTTTTTTTGCTATTCCTTGACGTTTTTCCGTCAAGAAAACTTAACCGTTGGATGTAATATTCAATTGGTTTTGTTAATCACACTAAATATTTTGTTCTTGTGCTTTCCTCTGATCACCAGTGGCACCCAATTTTTTTTTCTTAAAATGCCTATAACTTTTTTCCTTTCAACTTAGAGATCTGAATTTTGGCGTGTAGGGTAAGTTGGATAGTAGAAATGTACATACCAAATTTGGTGGTCATCGCTCTGTTATTTTCGGAGATACAAAAATTTTCCCAAGGAAAATCCAAAAATTTTCCGGAAAAACTGGTCCGATTTTCCAACTTATCCAAGCAACTTACAAAAGGAAGAATATCATTTAAATCGGTCAATTATTTTTTCAGTTATCGATACGATATATATATATATATATATATATATATATATATATATATATATATATATATATATATATATATATATATATATATATATATATATATATATATATATATATATATATATATATATATAAACACAGATCTCCCCATTAGTGAATTTTTCGTTTTACGAAAAATTCGCTAAAAACCGGAAACAATCTGATCCTTATATCATGTAGTTGCAATCAAATTGATAACTTTTGAATAACTCAGAAATTATCAGCACTATATGTAAAAAAAAACCATATCCATCCGAAAGAGAATCAATTTTTGCACTGATTCAGGTGCGCATATATAGGGTGTTCTATCTGAAATTTTAGAGTTATTTATATTGGAATTTCAGCAACTTGAAAAGCACCGACTTTTATGGCAGAGTACTTCCTATAATTTTTAATCAGAATTTCATCTAGAATAAAAAATTCAATAATATACAGGGTGTTTAATTTAAAAAACAAAGTTACCTAGTGCCTGTGACCCATGGACCACGCTGTGTAGCTGAAAATAATTAAATAATTTTAGATTATGGACCTTAACATGGTAGAACACTTTTGTCTGAAAGTTTATTCCAAGAAGTGTAGATTAAAGAAGCTATTGGACTTTATTGAGAAAATGAATCACATTATATATATATATATATATATATATATATATGTATATATATATATATATATATATATATATATATATATATATATATATATATATATATATATATATATATATATATATATATATATATATATATATAGTTACTAGAAGATATCGTTTACCCTCTTCTAATTGAAATTGTTGAAAATGATGATCGCTATCAAGAAAATCAATTAGTGTTTCAACAAAAAGGAGCTCCTCCGCATTTTTCACAACGTGTTAGGGAGTTTTTAAACAGAGAGTTTCCAGAGCAAAGGATTGGGCGTAGAGGTGCTATTGAGTCGCCCCCTAGATCACCGGATTTAACTCCTTTAGACTTCATTCTATGAGGCCATTTAAAGAGTAGAATTTTCGCAACAGAACCGGAGTCTCTGGAAGAATTACAACGACGCATTGTTGACTAATGCCGTCTAGTAACTCCACAAATGCTCCAGAATATCAGAGCTCGTTAGGAACAAAATTTCTACTTTTGTATGGAAGATGGTGGTCAATAATTTGAACACTTACTTAACTTAATAAACATTTTTGAACGTTTGGTTTTGTTTTTTAGTTTTTTTAACGAAAAATTGACTAATTAGTGCATATCTTATCACAATGAATGAAACACGTTCTTGCAACTCCAACTGTGAATAATTTTTAAACGAGTTAATAAAATTTCCAAAAAAATGAGTGTGCTCAGAGCTTTCAAATGGTGTAACACTCGACCCATGTTCCCTATTTAAATTATAAGCGTTGTTATCACCACCCTTAAGGGTTTGATGTGACAAAGTTGAGTCCTATGTCAAAACATGTCCCCCTCAATATTAAAATTGACGTGTTTCAGCGTTTCTTAAAAACAAAATTTCTCTGGATGCAAATCGGTCTGTTTCGTTTTCAATGCGCCATCCTATATATATATATATATATATATATATATATATATATATATATATATATATATATATATATATATATATATATATATATATATATATATATATATATATATATATATATATATATATATATATATATATATATATATATATATATATATATATATATACATATAAACATGAAACTGACCTCGGATATGGGTTCTAAGAGCGCTAAAGCAAAAATTAAAATGTGGGCCACATTTTTAATTTTGGATTTTTGAAAGAAAATTCTAAAACCGTTTTATCTCTCTGTAAGCAAAAAGTTGTTAATGAAAATTCCCTAAAAGCAGCTTTAACAGTGACGAATACATGTCACTCTAAAAACCGTACAGTATGTTCTCCTTCTCTAATTTTGTGAAGCAACGACTTTTACTGTTAATCTAACAGCATTTTTTCTTAATCTCTTTTACGTTTTATATCTAAAATTCTAATCATTATATGAAAAGACGGTTTTTTGGTAACACATTTAATCTTTTAATAAGTCTCAGAATTTTTTTCAAAATTTTCCAAATTAATGTGGAAAAATAACTGCACAATTGTGAGCTTAGAATATAAAGCAAATAATGAACTAACAGAAATTCCATTCTGACCGGTTCGCCACGTAATATAGAATTAATTGAATGCTAACGATCTGATTATTAAACGCACACATTAGTCAGATTAAAATGATATAATTTAAAAAGCCGAATTTTGTGTTAAGCTGTAGAAGTTAACAGTATTTCCTGTGAACATTTAAATAGGCAATAAAAACCATTATTACATATGTTTATATAAAAATAAAACTAAATCAAAATATATTTTCAATTTGTTTTGAGCGCGATTAACAGAAATTCTATTTTTAATGCGGCTATGCTATTTTTAATTTTGCCTTATAAAGATAGCTTTTACAAACCAAACTGTTTTAGTTTTGTGTGAATAAGTCAGTGAAGAATTTAAATGCTGGGTCACCTTGAGTCAAAGTTCTTTGCACCTGGATGGACCATCTTTGCCTCAAGTTTTTTTTCTTATAAAGCTGCCAATTTAGGCTGGTAAAATTCCATGGCTTGACCATCAGGTAAAAGACCTGGGGAAGAAAACATAATTCGTGGGTTGACCCTACTTTTTACCATCACAGCGAAATATATCATGCAGATAAGCAATAATAATTTATGTGTATTAATACAATAAAAAGTTCGGGACGCAGCAAGTGCGTTATGGTAGTAAATTTTTATTAAATGTTTCAAATATGAATAACTCAATTTTCTATAAACTTAGAAAGTTCAATTTTGATATGTGGTTAGGCCTTTCCTAAGGGAACCTATTCACCAAATTTCATTAAAATAACTGTGTAATTTTCGGAGAATTTTTTTTTCTTCAAAACAAACAAAAATTTGAATAACTCACTTTTTTATAAACTTAGAAAGTTGAATTTGAGTGCGTAGGAAGGTCTTTCGCAAGGCAACATATCCATAAAATGTCATTAAAAAAAACTTTGCCATTTTCGGAGAAAATTTTTTTTTCGAAAGAAAAATCAAAAATTTCCCGAAAAACCTTGTCGGATTTTCCTGGATAACGAACTCGACCGAGCCATTAATAAAAGAAAGGTACTTGCCGAGGTTCATCGAAATGGGTTGATTATTTTTTAAGTTATCGGTTGGATATACACACACACACAGATATATATATATATATATATATATATATATATATATATATATATATATATATATATATATATATATATATATATATATATATATATATATATATATTGAGACTGACCCCGAATATGGGTTCTAGGGGTCTTAGTTCGCGCTCATTTGACAAAATTTTTGCAGTCTCTAATTTTTTTAAATAAAAATTCACTAATAAGTCATAAGAGTGAAGTTCTGCCAAAATAATTAAGCCAGTGAAATTAGCAACACCAAATTATTAGAGATTGTAAAATTGTTAGAAATATATGTAAATCCACCAAAACATCTTAGTCATATAATATTGGAAAATATTTAAAATGTCGTGCGTTATGATAGTGAATTTTCATAAAAATATTTTTAATAGCAAATATATCTTTTCTTTTCCAGAAAGCAGGCATCAATTTGGTGACCGTTATAACCTATATCGTAGAAACAATGTACTATTTTTCACCAAAATAACTTTTATTGTTTGAAAATGGAAAAACAAAGTCGAAATTAAACTCCGAAAAAACTGGTTCCTAGCCAACGAACGTTTAGTGAATAGCAAATTGATCTATTGAAATTTGAAACATATAATGAAAATTCGCTACCATAACGCACTTGCTGCGTCCTGAGTTTCTTTTCCTACAAACATGCATTATATTTCAGAGGAAAATGCAAAAATGTAATAATATAAGGTGTGTTCGATTAAAAAGAAAGATAATTTTAGCACCGACAACTTATGGACCACCTATGATTTTAAAACTAATTTTATAGGGTGCAGCTCAAGACAGCCTATAATTAAAATATACAATTTTTTCTCGTAACTTGTATAATAACGGATATATTGAGCTTTACCGTGGAAATGCGTCACCTTGTATATATGAAAACAGAGAAAAACTAAAACTAACTCGGGATATGGGTTCTAAGGAGCCTATTTCACGCTCATTTGAAGGAATCTTTTCAAAATTCAAAAGTGGTGGTCTCTTCTTTAACGAGTTTTTCTACAAACATTCACAAAAAATTATAGACCATTAAACTATAAACACAATAATTGAAACTACTGCCAAAGCATCAGAGAATGGCTCTATATGAAAAGAATTTTCGGCAAATATTTTAGTAAAAAGGACAATTACGGTTGAAGCTAAAGATTTGGAAAACATTCTTCTTGCTATATTTTTTCTACACAACCCATATTCGTTTCACGTTCTTCGCCACTTTGACGTTTGAGAGGAAAATCACAATTTTTCTTCAAACGCCCATAACTTTTTTGTGTTTAAACCTACAGATCTAAATTTTGGTAAGTAATTTACCTGTAATGAAGCGTACAAAATCTGGTTGCAATCACTTTGTTATTTCCGGAGATATAAAATTTTTCCGAAAGATAGCACAATTTCGGGATAAACCAGCTCATTTCCTTGACTAACGAAAAGGAGGGTACTCACCAAATTTGATCAAAATCAACCCATCATTTTTTTAGTTATCGGTATATATATATATATATATATATATATATATATATATATATATATATATATATATATATATATAGACGTATAAAAATTGAAACTGGCCCCAGATACGTGTTCTAGGGGGCCTATACGCGCTGAATTGCAGAGATTTTTAAAATTCAAAGTCGAGATCTCCTCATTAGTGAATTTTTTAAAGAAAAAACATTGAAATCGCTTTCGGGAAAAAACAAGCACTTACGAAGCAACGGGAAAAGTCTACAACTATATTAAATATGGAACGTTTTTACTAAGTTAGGGCAAGAACAAACAACCAGATATGCTATTCAAATGGAATGATGTCTTAAAAGCTTTCATCTCGTCTTAAATAAATTATATTTTATACAGAACTCGCCAAAAATTCATCGGAATAACAACAATCTGATCATATAACAGTGAAATGAAAGGCTAAAAAAATTAATAAAAAGTGAATTCACTAACTAGGGTTAGAACTCGTCTTGTTATAGGATAATCTGATGCACACCGCTTAGACCCCTCGATCACCGTCAACATGACACATGTATGTGCTAGCATTACGCCAGTATGTTAATTTTCTACTTACTTATACCAAAATTTTTTTTTATGAACAATGGATTATATAAATATATATATATATATATATATATATATATATATATATATATATATATATATATATATATATATATATATATATATATATATATATTGAACCTGATCCCGCATATAAGTTTTAGGAGTCCTAGTTCGCGCTCAATTGAAGATGTTTTTTTAATGACACCTGTTCAATGATACTAATATCTATCTAAACAGTTACAGACAGTAAAAATCATTTATTTTTTAGGTATTTTCCTCGGATAGATCTAAAGGACCAAGAAATGAAATTTATTTCTCATTTTGTTTGCCATCTTCCTGCACCAATGAAGATTTGGAAGAGGTTTTAGACAATAACATAGGTCACTATATACAGTCGAGCGATTTCAGCGTTGAGGCTTTTGTTGAAAAAAATCATTGCCAAGTTCAACGAGATTGGAATTATTCAACTGGAAGTCTTATATTCATGTAAGTAACTATTATTTAGCTTTGTATCTATACCAAAAAATACAAAAGTGACAATACCAGATATGATTAAATAAAGCCAAGAAAATACTTTTGGTCGATGAATAATGGCAAACTCCACCATATATAGGTACATCGTTTACTACGGAAAAGCTTTGTTCGAAATTTTTGGGGTAGTCGAACCTGAAATTTTTGTTTTATAGTAAAGTCATGGCACTTTCGGTTTTACCGGAAATGACCATCAGCTTTCATATTTAAAATATAATGTCCTGTACATTATCACAATTTTGCATATGAAGGCAATAGTTTTGACGTCCTTTAGCAGGTTGGTTGGGCTTGCCCAATTGTTTTTAAGCTATAGCATATTTTCTCAATAATTGATATTATATGGGGGTGGGTGGGATACACCAAAACAAAATAATTGGTCCATTTTTTTTAAATAAAAATCTCACAGGTGTAGTTTATCTCCATTTGCTACAGGAGCAAGTTGAGGAATATTTGGATGACTTGCCAGTTATTCTAAATTTAAGAGCAATCTGACAACAAGACGGAGCTCTCCTACATAACGTTAGACCTCTGACGAACTACTTAAACCAAAAATATGACCCCTGGATAGAAAAAATGGTCCTATCCATTGCCCGGCTAAAAGTTCCGATTAAAATCCGCTAGATTTTTTCCTTTGGGGTGCTCTCAAGAACAATATTTATAGTGAAGACCTGTCGGAGGACACTGTGCAATTAAAACAGCTTATACGACGAGAAATAAATTCTTTTAACGAATATGCAGGGGTATTTGAAAATATGCGATCAAATATTTTTACGGCGTTGTTTCAAAAGCTTAGAAAACAACGGAAGTTATGTAGAAGATACAATGTAAAACTTTATATTATTTTCAAATTTTTGTAAGTTTGATACTTTTATTTAATTTGTTTCCTTGTGTATGGTTTTCGTTATATATTTTGTTGTGACAATCATTGAATAGATATCTTAGCTAGTTTTGTATAATAATTAACTAATTATTGGCAAACCATACTTTTAGGATAAACTAATAGTTTGACGTTTGTATACAAAATTAAAATTTTGTTTCCAAAGGCTTCTTTGTATATTATTGAGTAATACGTAAACAGATTTGTCGTTTTAGCCGATCTGTCCTGCCGGTTCCGGCGACGCACTCGCTGCCCACAGCCACGCAGTTTACATATTTCATCATAACTTAAAAAAGCCTGGACGCAGCAAGTGCGTTATGGTAGTGAATTTTCATAGAAATGATCTGGCACAAAATATTTTATTATAACTTTTTTTTCTTGTAACATAGAAATCTAAATTTTGGTGTATAGTTTACTTTTTATATCGTAAACCTACCTACCAAATTTGGTTATCATAGATTTTTTATTTTTTAAGATAAAATTTTTTTTCAAATGAAAACTCAAAATTTTCCCGGAAAACCTCGTCCGATTTTTTTGATTAACGAACTTGTCAAAGTCAATTACAAAAGGAAGGTACGTGGCAAATTTTATCAAAATCGGCTTGTTATTCTTTGAGATAAAAAATTTTTTCGAATGAAAACTCAAAATTTTCCCGGAAAACCTCGTACGATTTTCCTGACTAACAAACTTGTCAAAGCCATTTACAAGAGAAAGGTACATGCCAAATTTTTTAAAATCGGCTTATTACTTTTTGAGATAAGAATTTTTTTTGAATGAAAACTCAAATTTTTCCTGGAAAACCTCGTCCGATTTTCCTGACTAACAAACTTATCCAAGCCATTTACAAAAGAAAGGTACATGCCAAATTTTATCAAAATCGGCCCATTATTTTTTGAGTTATCGGTGTGATACATATATATATATATATATATATATATATATATATATATATATATATATATATATATATATATATATATATATATATATATATATATATATATAAACATATAAAAATTGAAATTGACCCCGGATATGGGTTCTAGGGGTCCTAGATCGCGCTCATTTGAAGAAATTTTTTCTAAGAAAATTCACTAAAACTGCTTATCCAAATGTGCTATAACTATATATTTTTGTAATAAGAAAAAAAAATGGCAAATTATAATATGTAAAAAAATATAGGGCCTTTCATTAAAAAAAACTATATTTTTTGTTCCTCCTCGTATATTTTTCAAAATTCTTAAAAAACGATACCAGATTCAGAAATTACGTTAAAAATCGTCAAAAATAAGTTTTGAACGGATCAATTCTCCCAGAAATAACGAAAATAAAAGGGGGTTATCATTTATAATACTCACCCTGTACATCACCAAATGACGTGAAACGTGGAACCAAGGACACTCGTCACATGTCCCAGCAAAGGTTGCTCTGCAGATGAATGCCAAGAAATTTTAGGGTAACAAGGAGTTGTAATGTTTCGCCTTCCATCCTCAAAACCATGGGTAGGCCAGATCCTAACGCCCAGCATGACATCTTACGTAGCCTGCCTTGTCGGTATTAACAAGAAGTCTGTTCTGCAAAAACCAGCGTGACAGGCTATTCTGGGCAGCATGGGACTGGGTCTCAATTTTATCCAGCTTAGCTGTAATAAAAATATTAGTGTCGTCGGCATACATAACGACGTTCGGTAACACAGCCATATCATTTACGTAAACATTAAACAACACAGGGCCCAACATAGAAGCCTGTGGGACTCCGTACTTGACTGAAATTGTCTTCGATCCACTACCATAGAGTTCGACATCACCAGAAGACACCTCAATACATTATCTCCTGTTCTATTCAAATATCTTCTAAATTTCAATCCCCATTAATACTTCCGTAACAATTTTGTACATCAATCTACACTTCTACTGGAACACTACCTTTTGTACAGCCAAATAATAAACATAGACGCGAATTGATACAAGCACAAAAGTTATTTGTCATACGTACGACTTGAATAACTTGTGCCTCCAAGTTGGAATCTTCATTAGTGAGAAGAGTATTTTGTCTATTGAATGCTTGCTCTATTATCTTAATCTCCTCCTTAATTATTTGCTGCATTTACCATCATTTGGAATAATACTCCTACGCTACGTCAACGATTATGCTTATTTCAGTTATTCTTCGTTTAGATTATATCCTTTTTCGCATACATATCACTGCGTGTCTTATAGGACTTTGCTAAAGATACTTGATGTAATGTTTTCCACCCATATTGAAACTATTGTCACTCAACATTTTTAGAAAAAGAAATTAAAATTTGCACATAAATTTTTCTCGTACTTAACCTTTTTGCGCGAAAAAAAATTAATTTTTAACCATACTATTTAATACATTTGGTTTAAACGATGGCGTAAAATTTTTTAGAGATATATAATAACTACAATTCTCGATAATCTATTTTTTTAATTTTTAATATTACCTTCTTATTCTGACTTTGTGATAATCTATTTAATTTTCAGCATTGTCAGTGCCACATTTGTCTTGGTGTGCATTCTCGCTACAATTTACCATCTGATGACCAAGCTAGATGACTTGAGAAAATACCAGTTACCTGGTAAGTGATTTATTAGAGATTTAGTGAATTTGAAATATTTTTTACGTCAATTTGTAATTATATTAAATACCTACCTGATGTAAAAATATCTAACAAATATATGTTTTTATCTCTCTTAAAAAAATCCTTTTCAATTGTAAATCTAATATCGAATCTTAAAAATTTATGACACATTAAGTCAATTTTGTGTGAAATGTTGGTTTCATTTTAGCCATAACGATTAACTTTGAAAACAGTTTTACACGGAGTTTTTAAATTAAATTATTTGCACGAACCAAAACAATTTTTAATTAATATATATATATATATATATATATATATATATATATATATATATATATATATATATATATATATATATATATATATATATATATATATATATTAGTAGAACCCGGATTTAATGAAGAGCCAGGGGACCAGCAATAATATCTCGGAAAAACCTGATCTCGTTATATCAAAATCAAAAAGTAACTACAAAAATATATAGCTATGTACATACCGGACATCCCGCTACGAGTCTCCATCATATTGAAATGCCAGGATTATATCCCAGTCTTATCCCAATAAAATTAAGTACATAAAAAAACTCTGGACGCAGCAAGTGCGTTAGGGTAGTGAATTTTCATAAAAATGTTTTTATTGAAAATATGTGTGTTTTATTTTTATTTAAGAAAGCAGGCATCAATTTTGGTTACCAGTATAACCATTATAGTAAAAACAATGTGCCATGTTTCATAAAAATAACTTTATTGTGTGAAAATGTACAAAAAATTCCAAAAGTAAACTTAAAGTGTTCCCGGAAAAACTCGTTTCTTGGTCAACCTTATAGGTTAATAGCAAATTGGGCTATTCAAATATGAAGCATTTGATTAAAATTCGCTACCATAATGCACTTGTTGCATCCAGAATTTCTTTTCTTTCAAACATGCATTATATTTCGATGGAAAGTGCAATAACATAAGGCGTGTTTGATTAAAAAAAAATTGGCTACCATAATGCACTTACTGCATCCAGAATTTCTTTTCTTACGAACATGCATGATATTTTGATGAAAATGCAAAAATGCAATAACATAAGGCGTGATTGATTAAAAAAAAAAAAAAAAAATTTGTATCACCAACGACTTATGGGCCACCCTGTGATTGTAGAAATATTTTTTAAGATGTAGCTCAAGACACCCTATAATTAATATATACAATTTTTTTTCATATCTTGTATAATAACGGATATATTGAGCTCTATTGATTTTTTACAAAAATTCGACAAAAATTATATACCATTAAACGACAAACTCTATAGCCAAGACTACTGCCAAGCATCAGAGAAAGGGTCTATTCGAAATGAATTTTCTGGAAACATTTTAGCAAAATGAAGGACAGTGACGGCTGAAACTAAGACTTCAGGGTTTATAAAACATCCTTCTTGAGACATTTGATTTCCATAGCCCGTATTAGATTCAAGTTATTTGCCTAAATGTTGCCGATTTTGACGTTTTAAATCGCAACTTTGACGTTTTGAGGAAAACTCCAATTTATTTTTCTTTAAATGCCTATAACTTTTTTTGCCTTTGGACCTACATAGCTAAATTTTGGTAGGTAACTTATCAATAAGGATATAAAGCCGCGTACCAAATTTGGTTGCCCTTACTTTGTTAATTCCGGAGATATAATTTTTTTTTTCGAAAAAAAAAAAACCACAAAATTTTCCGGGAAAACCTGGTCAGATGTTCCTGGCTAACGAACTTATCCAAGCCATTTGCAAAAGGAATTTATTCATCAAATTTAATTAAAATCGGCTCATTATTTTTTGAGTTATCACACACACACACACACACACACACCGATATATATATATATATATATATATATATATATATATATATATATATATATATATATATATATATATATATATATATATATATATATATATATATAAAGCCTGGACGCAGCAAGTGCGTTATGATAGTGAATTTTCATAAAAATGTTTTAAATAGCAAATATGTGTTTTTTTTAAGAAAACAGACACCAAATTACATATATAGTAAAAAAATGTAGTATATTTTATCAAAATAACTTTATTGTTTGAAAATGTAAAAAAAATTTCGAAAATAAACTGTTCCCGAAAAAACTAGTTTCCTGGCCAACGAACCTTATAGGTTAATAGCAAATTGAGCTATTCAAATTTTAGGCATTCAATAAAAACTTGCTACCATAACGCACTTGCTGAGTCCCGAATTTATTTTCTTACAAACATGCATTATAATTTCGTGGTCTAAATTCCATACATTTAAGGCTGGCTCAGAACTGACACTGATAGGCGGAATCCGTCTGTGTAATTAAAAGAAAACATTGTTTAATCTATTTCAACTGAGCAGATTTTCCTGGTTAACGAACTTATCCAAGCCACTTGCAAAAGGAAGGTACTTACCAAATTTCATCAAAATCGGCCCATTATTTTTTGAGTTATCGGTGTGATACATATATATATATATATATATATATATATATATATATATATATATATATATATATATATATATATATATATATATATATATATATATATATATATACCGACCCCGGATATGTGTTCTCGGGGGCCTAATTAGTGGTAATTTGAAGGAAGTTTTTCAAAATTCAAAAGTCGAGATCTCTTCATTTGTGATTTTTTTTTAAGAAAATTCACTAATAGTAGTAACAAAATCAATAAGAATTTCAATCCAAGACAAATGTTTGTGTGCGTGCACATATATAAAATAAAAACAAATAATTTGTGTAATTCAGTGCTTGTCAGAATGATTAATTTATGTATTGAAATACATAGTGATCGGAAAAAACAAACAATTCATATTTATATATGTTCGTATTACCCCACTAAGTATTATTCAGACAGATATATCCCGGAAATATTTTTTAAAATCACAGAAAAATGTGCGAATGGCAACCTGCCGCAGCCATATACTGCCTAACTAACTAACTAACTAACATATTGAAATGCAACTGTAACTGCCTAGTTTCATTGAATAATTTTATTCACACAAAAAAATCACATTACTGTATACACTGTACATTATTAGTTAATCTACCTTTATTTACATAATAAAAAGTAGTCTGTGATTTTGAATTTTTGGTGTCAGTTTTTTTCTTCTTTTCCGAAAGGTTTTAAGCTTAGCTCATTCGTGGAATTTGGGGCCCTCTTTTAAAATATTCTAAGCTTCTAGGCGGAATCTCTACCATCTTGTAATGAAATATTGGTGCATTCGGGCTTTCAGATTCGTTGTCCGAATCAGAATTTTCTATCACTTCATGGGTAGTGTTCAAATTTGCAGCTTCAATTATCTCGCAATCTGTTGGAATACCTGAAGTCTCCACAGAATTATCTATATTCAGGTACCAATATGCAGCTTGACGTCAGTTTCGCCAAATACCTGGATCCGATCACCACCGACTGCATTTACTCTGTCTGGCCCTCTTACTCGCCATCTTGGAACCATGTCGAGGCGAATAATCGTCCTAGGTCCGACTGTGTCGACAACCATCTGAGTCTTATTACCGCTTACGTATCCGTCTACGACAAGAGCGCTGTCAGAATCGCTAACCTGAGAAATTGTGACCGCCCTTAGCTTTACTTTTTCACTTTCGCGTGATCTTAGAGCCCAAAATTCGGCCTTTATATGTCACACCTTGCCGGAGTTCCAGCAGCGCAAGGCATTTGCACGGTGAGCTCTTATTGGGCGTCCATGAGACGTCGGCCTTATTTGTTTTGCTGTTTTTTCTAGTAGGTGCATGTACTTGGATGAATCTGTTTTATTTTCTTCTTGGACTTGGAGACTGCGATCTTTCACATGACTTTCCGATGCTTGCTTTACCACTTTAAACTCAAGGAATGTGCCAAAGCATCGTTCAAGTTTTTGTGTGTAGCCATCCTCAGCGCCTGTTGAGTGTGGGTATCTCTGATGGCGTTCAATGAAGGTTTGCACCGACAGCTGGTTTAAAACTCCATTGGAGCTATATAGTAGGCTAATCGCGTCAGTTTGACAACGTCGGCGTGGAGATGTTGGAGACTTTCGTCCGGTTTCTGACAACGATTTTTCAACTGCAATCGATACAACTGGTCGCCAAACCTCATTTCTAATTAATGTCTAATGCTGTCAAAACTCAGCGGTTCTTCCCTGGGAATTGCTTAAAGCACATCGAGGGCATCTCCGTTGAGAGCTACTATTAACGAGGTCGATTTCGCTCTCTCGCCCCAACCATTTGCAGTAGCAGCGACTTCGAACTGGCGTAGATAAGTACCCCATGGGACTGAGCCATCAAATGTGAGAACCCTAATTCTTACGTGGCTATCTTCGAGTCTGATTTTCCCTTGACTAGGGTATCACACTTCTTTTCTAGTGATTTCATTTTCTCCTGTACCTCCGCTGGTACTTCCTGTACACTCGCCAGCTTGTCATGTACATCGTCACTGATACCCCTTACTCGACTTTTTCTACTTGTTGGAAGATGTCGTCTTTTACCTACTTCAGACGTTCGTCCACACACGAAGTAATATTCTCAATTCTACTGGCTTGTTCATGGGGAATTTTCATTGTTTCTTCATCTCTTCTTATCATCTCTTCCTTAACTTCTTCATCTCTTCGTCTGGCCTCTCCATCGCTTTTTTTAATTTCTTCTTTGGCTTCTTCATCTCTTCTTCTGACCTCTTCATCTCTTTTTCTCATTTCTTCTTTGGCTCCTTCGTCTCTTCTTTTGACCTCTTCATCTCTTTTTCTGGCTTCTTCTCGTGTTAATTTAGCTACTTCGTCCATTTTTTAAATCATTTTCAACAGCTGGGTGTCCATATTGGCTCTTGCGCTACGTGTCGTAGGCATAGACGTGCTGGTACACAGTTTATTCTGTTTAAAAAAACACGCCCAGTTATGAATTACTGCTGACACTGATCTTCCAGAGATTCTAGATATTTCCACGTTGTTTAACGAATATTCTGGAAAAAATTTCTGCTAGTAGCTTGAAAATACCACTTCTGACACCAGTTGTTACGTTCTACGGGGTTCTGGATTTGTTGGCTAACAAAACACAGCTTTTTAAACTACTAATTTATTATAAGCAACTATTTTCCAACAGTATCAACTAAAATATTTTTCTCTATTACTAAATGTCCATAGAATTATATTCCACTATTCGCCTTCTATGATCGCTTCTTATACACCAACACTTACTGCTAATTAACTCGCTTAATACTCTATGATACCTCTCACTTCTGGTCCCTTCTAGAAATATAATTCCAGAGTGTTCGTTCTTACCAACACACTTTATAACCGACATCTGACCATAGAATAAACAAAGTCCATAAACTTAATTCTCATAGACAAATGTGACACTATATATATATATATATATATATATATATATATATATATATATATATATATATATATATATATATATATATGTATAAGAAGCGATCATAGAAGGCGAATAGTGGAATATAATTCTATGGACATTTAGTAATAGAGAAAAATATTTTAGTTGATACTGTTGGAAAATAGTTGCTTATAATAAATTAGTAGTTTAAAAAGCTGTGTTTTGTTAGCCAACAAATCCAGAACCCCGTAGAACGTAACAACTGGTGTCAGAAGTGGTATTTTCAAGCTACTAGCAGAAATTTTTTCCAGAATATTCGTTAAACAACGTGGAAATATCTAGAATCTCTGGAAGATCAGTGTCAGCAGTAATTCATAACTGGGCGTGTTTTTTTAAACAGAATAAACTGTGTACCAGCACGTCTATGCCTACGACACGTAGCGCAAGAGCCAATATGGACACCCAGCTGTTGAAAATGATTTAAAAAATGGACGAAGTAGCTAAATTAACACGAGAAGAAGCCAGAAAAAGAGATGAAGAGGTCAAAAGAAGAGACGAAGGAGCCAAAGAAGAAATGAGAAAAAGAGATGAAGAGGTCAGAAGAAGAGATGAAGAAGCCAAAGAAGAAATTAAAAAAAGCGATGGAGAGGCCAGACGAAGAGATGAAGAAGTTAAGGAAGAGATGATAAGAAGAGATGAAGAAACAAAGAAAATTCCCCATGAACAAGCCAGTAGAATTGAGAATATTACTTCGTGTGTGGACGAACGTCTGAAGTAGGTAAAAGACGACATCTTCCAACAAGTAGAAAAAGTCGAGTAAGGGGTATCAGTGACGATGTACATGACAAGCTGGCGAGTGTACAGGAAGTACCAGCGGAGGTACAGGAGAAAATGAAATCACTAGAAAAGAAGTGTGATACCCTAGTCAAGGGAAAATCAGACTCGAAGATAGCCACGTAAGAATTAGGGTTCTCACATTTGATGGCTCAGTCCCATGGGGTACTTATCTACGCCAGTTCGAAGTCGCTGCTACTGCAAATGGTTGGGGCGAGAGAGCGAAATCGACCTCGTTAATAGTAGCTCTCAACGGAGATGCCCTCGATGTGCTTTAAGCAATTCCCAGGGAAGAACCGCTGAGTTTTGACAGCATTAGACATTAATTAGAAATGAGGTTTGGCGACCAGTTGTATCGATTGCAGTTGAAAAATCGTTGTCAGAAACCGGACGAAAGTCTCCAACATCTCCACGCCGACGTTGTCAAACTGACGCGATTAGCCTACTATATAGCTCCAATGGAGTTTTAAACCAGCTGTCGGTGCAAACCTTCATTGAACGCCATCAGAGATACCCACACTCAACAGGCGCTGAGGATGGCTACACACAAAAACTTGAACGATGCTTTGGCACATTCCTTGAGTTTAAAGTGGTAAAGCAAGCATCGGAAAGTCATGTGAAAGATCGCAGTCTCCAAGTCCAAGAAGAAAATAAAACAGATTCATCCAAGTTCATGCACCTACTAGAAAAAACAGCAAAACAAATAAGGCCGACGTCTCATGGACGCCCAATAAGAGCTCACCGTGCAAATGCCTTGCGCTGCTGGAACTCCGGCAAGGTGTGACATATAAAGGCCGAATTTTGGGCTCTAAGATCACGCGAAAGTGAAAAAGTAAAGCTAAGGGCGGTCACAATTTTAGCGATTCTGACAGCGCTCTTGTCGTAGACGGATACGTAAGCGGTAATAAGACTCAGATGGTTGTCGACACAGGCGGACCTAGGACGATTATTCGCCTCGACATGGTTCCAAGATGGCGAGTAAGAGGGCCAGACAGAGTAAATGCAGTCGGTGGTGATCGGATCCAGGTATTTGGCGAAACTGACGTCAAGCTGCATATTGGTACCTGAATATAGATAATTCTGTGGAGACTTCAGGTATTCCAACAGATTGCGAGATAATTGAAGCTGCAAATTTGAACACTACCCATGAAGTGATAGAAAATTCTGATTCGGACAACGAATCTGAAAGCCCGAATGCACCAATATTTCATTACAAGATGGTAGAGATTCCGCCTAGAAGCTTAGAATATTTTAAAAGAGGGCCCCAAATTCCACGAATGAGCTAAGCTTAAAACCTTTCGGAAAAGAAGAAAAAAACTGACACCAAAAATTCAAAATCACAGACTACTTTTTATTATGTAAATAAAGGTAGATTAACTAATAATGTACAGTGTATACAGTAATGTGATTTTTTTGTGTGAATAAAATTATTCAATGAAACTAGGCAGTTACAGTTGCATTTCAATATGTTAGTTAGTTAGTTAGTTAGGCAGTATATGGCTGCGGCAGGTTGCCATTCGCACATTTTTCTGTGATTTTAAAAAATATTTCCGGGATATATCTGTCTGAATAATACTTAGTGGGGTAATACGAACATATATAAATATGAATTGTTTGTTTTTTCCGATCACTATGTATTTCAATACATAAATTAATCATTCTGACAAGCACTGAATTACACAAATTATTTGTTTTTATTTTATATATGTGCACGCACACAAACATTTGTCTTGGATTGAAATTCTTATTGATTTTGTTACTACTATTAGTGAATTTTCTTAAAAAAAAATCACAAATGAAGAGATCTCGACTTTTGAATTTTGAAAAACTTCCTTCAAATTACCACTAATTAGGCCCCCGAGAACACATATCCGGGGTCGGTATATATATATATATATATATATATATATATATATATATATATATATATATATATATATATATATATATATATATATATATATATATATGTATCACACCGATAACTCAAAAAATAATGGGCCGATTTTGATCAAATTTGGTAAGTACCTTCCTTTTGCAAGTGGCTTGGATAAGTTCGTTAACCAGGAAAATCTGCTCAGTTGAAATAGATTAAACAATGTTTTCTTTTAATTACACAGACGGATTCCGCCTATCAGTGTCAGTTCTGAGCCAGCCTTAAATGTATGGAATTTAGACCACGAAATTATAATGCATGTTTGTAAGAAAATAAATTCGGGACTCAGCAAGTGCGTTATGGTAGCAAGTTTTTATTGAATGCCTAAAATTTGAATAGCTCAATTTGCTATTAACCTATAAGGTTCGTTGGCCAGGAAACTAGTTTTTTCGGGAACAGTTTATTTTCGAAATTTTTTTTACATTTTCAAACAATAAAGTTATTTTGATAAAATATACTACATTTTTTTACTATATATGTAATTTGGTGTCTGTTTTCTTAAAAAAAACACATATTTGCTATTTAAAACATTTTTATGAAAATTCACTATCATAACGCACTTGCTGCGTCCAGGCTTATATATATATATATATATATATATATATATATATATATATATATATATATATATATATATATATATATATATATATATATATATATATATATATATCGGTGTGTGTGTGTGTGTGTGTGATAACTCAAAAAATAATGAGCCGATTTTAATTAAATTTGATGAATAAATTCCTTTTGCAAATGGCTTGGATAAGTTCGTTAGCCAGGAACATCTGACCAGGTTTTCCCGGAAAATTTTGTGGTTTTTTTTTTCGAAAAAAAAAATATATCTCCGGAATTAACAAAGTAAGGGCAACCAAATTTGGTACGCGGCTTTATATCCTTATTGATAAGTTACCTACCAAAATTTAGCTATGTAGGTCCAAAGGCAAAAAAAGTTATAGGCATTTAAAGAAAAATAAATTGGAGTTTTCCTCAAAACGTCAAAGTTGCGATTTAAAACGTCAAAATCGGCAACATTTAGGCAAATAACTTGAATCTAATACGGGCTATGGAAATCAAATGTCTCAAGAAGGATGTTTTATAAACCCTGAAGTCTTAGTTTCAGCCGTCACTGTCCTTCATTTTGCTAAAATGTTTCCAGAAAATTCATTTCGAATAGACCCTTTCTCTGATGCTTGGCAGTAGTCTTGGCTATAGAGTTTGTCGTTTAATGGTATATAATTTTTGTCGAATTTTTGTAAAAAATCAATAAAGCTCAATATATCCGTTATTATACAAGATATGAAAAAAAATTGTATATATTAATTATAGGGTGTCTTGAGCTACATCTTAAAAAATATTTCTACAATCACAGGGTGGCCCATAAGTCGTTGGTGATACAAATTTTTTTTTTTTTTTTAATCAATCACGCCTTATGTTATTGCATTTTTGCATTTTCATCAAAATATCATGCATGTTCGTAAGAAAAGAAATTCTGGATGCAGTAAGTGCATTATGGTAGCCAATTTTTTTTTAATCAAACACGCCTTATGTTATTGCACTTTCCATCGAAATATAATGCATGTTTGAAAGAAAAGAAATTCTGGATGCAACAAGTGCATTATGGTAGCGAATTTTGATCAAATGCTTCATATTTGAATAGCCCAATTTGCTATTAACCTATAAGGTTGACCAAGAAACGAGTTTTTCCGGGAACACTTTAAGTTTACTTTTGGAATTTTTTGTACATTTTCACACAATAAAGTTATTTTTATGAAACATGGCACATTGTTTTTACTATAATGGTTATACTGGTAACCAAAATTGATGCCTGCTTTCTTAAATAAAAATAAAACACACATATTTTCAATAAAAACATTTTTATGAAAATTCACTACCCTAACGCACTTGCTGCGTCCAGAGTTTTTTTATGTACTTAATTTTATTGGGATAAGACTGGGATATAATCCTGGCATTTCAATATGATGGAGACTCGTAGCGGGATGTCCGGTATGTACATAGCTATATATTTTTGTAGTTACTTTTTGATTTTGATATAACGAGATCAGGTTTTTCCGAGATATTATTGCTGGTCCCCTGGCTCTTCATTAAATCCGGGTTCTACTAATATATATATATATATATATATATATATATATATATATATATATATATATATATATATATATATATATATATATATATATATATTTAATTAAAAATTGTTTTGGTTCGTGCAAATAATTTAATTTAAAAACTCCGTGTAAAACTGTTTTCAAAGTTAATCGTTATGGCTAAAATGAAACCAACATTTCACACAAAATTGACTTAATGTGTCATAAATTTTTAAGACACTATATATATATATATATATATATATATATATATATATATATATATATATATATATATATATATATATATATACATTTTACGGTTCATGTAAATACTTGTACTTACCAATATGATAACCGGTATGGTCTTTTTAGCAAAAATTATTTTGATGGAGTCTGTAAATTTCCACAGCTTACTTAAAATTAAACATATTTTTTTCAGAATCATACCACAAAGTTATGAAATGTTTTTCGCTGGCGTGCAATTTGAAGAGACTTTCTAAAAAGGCTTCAGACGAGGATGGTCTGGAATGTATTCATGGACTAAAGGTCATTTCAATGTGTCTTATTATTTTGGGACATAGAATCATGTTTGGGATTGGGTCACCTGTAAGCAGTTCGGAGTATATAGAAGGTGTAAGTATTTTGGTATTTCAATAATAGTTATTACAGCTTATAATTAACACTATCTATTGTTTTAATATAAAACATACGACAAAGACTGGGTGCCACGATAGTATGAAGAAAGGTCTATGCAATCAATATATCTCGCGTGCCTTAAAGCAGACTTATTGGTGTACTGAAGAGTCCAATCAAGGACGGAACCGGTCTATGTCTCATGCAGCAAGTCCTGGCAGGACTGACGTGATGTTGTCTAGTTCTTGTCGTGGTATTATCCAAGGGAGTGGTTGTTCTCACTGGCTAGTTTCTTTCTACAGCATCCTTTTTGTTGTGCTGTGCGTACGTAAAAGCTGCTGTGAAAGCTTAGGACTGTCACTAAACCAGAAATGACGCTTTGAGATTTTCTCTATTTCCTTGTATGGCGAAGAGTCCAAACAAGGACGAAAGAGGTCTATTTCTCTTGATATGCATATATATATATATATATATATATATATATATATATATATATATATATATATATATATATATATATATATATATATATATATATATATGTATGTATGTATGTAAATAACATTTAATTATTGAAATAATTTAATGAATTATTACGGCGAAAATCACCTTGTTAGCAGTGGCGGCTCGTGACTGGGAGTGGGTGAAGCAGATTCCACGTGTCCCCAATGGGAGGTTAGGGGGACAAAGACCCACTCTTAGCCTTTTCTCAATTTTCCAGTTCACACGTTCTCCTGGCACTTCAGTATTTAAATGAAAAGTCCATTTGTACAAAAATTTAGACTTTCACAAGGAATAATTTTCGGTATAATGACCACGAACACTCGACGAGAGGACATACATAAATAAATTTATTATTATTTACCTTATTTTTGTCATACTGTACACACACGAGCACGGTAATTTAATACAGCGCCTATTATTAAAAGCTGTTTACAGTGGGAGAAGCTACAAGCATTTTCTTCAAATTCAAGGCCCTTCTCTTTTTTATAACTTGAAATTTTGTGTCCGATATTTTATTATTTTGAAATTATTCTTTTATAGGTGATAATACACAAATCAATTCCACTTACCAAAAAGAAACATGAAAAATACAGCTTTTTAAAGTCTGTAAATGTAACATACCGGATAATTTAACGGCAACATAGTAATAATAAAAATACGTGTCCGACGATCCGACTAAATCTAAATAAACGACGGAAACTAAGATTTGAAGCAGGCTCAGAATTCTGCATCACTTGTGTGGCCATAATACATACCAACTCAACAGCGCACGTGCCGTTGCCATGACAATCGTCGCATGTAAGCGATAAGACATCAAGGCAGCATTTGTATATACACGATTCTGGCTCAGTTCAGTCCTCAGTTGCTTGTTGCTCTGCAATAGTCTGTGATCTGCAACACGTCATACGCTGCGCGTTTGGACATGCTGTGTAACATTCAATTCGGGAATCAGGGGCTTGAAAATTATATCGTACCATAAAATACAATAAAAATACATTATCAACTGCGGCGCAACGTAACCAGACATTTTTTTGTGGTTGTCCAAATAAATTTGAGAGAGTGAAAATAATTAAAATTATGGTGGATTTTGAATAAAAAAATTTAGCCTAACCGAAAAATATTTCTACATAATTTAACGAGCCGCCACTGCCCGTTAGATGATTTTAGGTTTGGTAAATAAACATATTTGGTGCTATAGTATCTATTCTTATATCTAATAAATAGTAAAAATTACCAAACTAGTATTTAAGCAAATCTAAATTATTTAGAATAAATGCAAATTAAAGTGGTGATTCATTTTTACTATAATTTGTTATTTGGTAAGTAATAGCAGGAAGTTTCCAAACAGTTAAAATTAACGACGTTTTTGGAACTAGCGCGTGTGCGTAAAAATTATAAAACCATTACAAAATAAGGTAAATATCCGCTATTTTATTGTATCATTATATGGAATGTGGATAATCATGTTTTTAGATGTAATGAATTAAGACAGTAAAGGTCTTAGTAAAACTGTTTTGATAATATATATATATATATATATATATATATATATATATATATATATATATATATATATATATATATATATATATACTTATGGTCCGTTTTTTCGTAAAGAGTTTTGCTACATTTTATTGGGTATGGTTTCGCGGAAACTTCTTCATTTCTAACAAAAATCAAAATAACTTTTTTGAGTTTAAGTTTGCCGTTGCATGCGAAACTTTTTCAGGTTATATATTTTTTAATTTTTGAAAAATTCTAAACAAAGTGTTAAAAGAGTACATTCTACAATTATGTTGAGATATGTGTGCGTCACACCATCACCCAACTATATTCATTAGAAAATATACTCTATGGAACTACACGGTGAACCAAAAATTGTCGCTTTAGACATATACAAAGCATTTGACCAGGTCTGGCACGCAGCGCTGCTTAATAAACTTCCGACCTATGGCATACCACCAAAACTCTCTACCTGGACAGCAAATTTCCTCTTCAACCGGAGAATCTCTGTTGTCGTGGATTGCCATTTCTCTAAACTGTATACAATTAATGCAGTCCCTCAAGGTTCAGATTTAGCCGCTACTTTGTTTCTTCTGCACATCACTGACCTCGTCTCGCACAGCCAACGCAGTTCACAGTTACGCGGACGACAGCACCCTCCACTCAAATATACAATATTCTAAGCCTGTCTCTTTAGCCCAAAATTAGATGAGGATCGCAGACTCATGGAGGGTTCTATCTCTATGGATCTCCAAAAAATATCAGACTGGGGAAGTAGAAATCTTGTACAATCCAACTCCACCAAATCTCAGTCTTGCTCTCTATCTCATAAGAGATACACCAGACCGAAACCCATCACAATAAACAACCAAGGTATTCAAAGTAATGAGTCCTTTTCACTTGTTGGCATTTCTGTGGATCGAAATCTCAATTGGCATCAACATGTCACATAAATTGCAGAAGCGGCTGCTAAGAAATTGGGTTCCCTCCTCCGGGCTTGCAAATACTTTTCACCAGCTAATCTCTATACCTTATATACTTCACAAATAAAGCCAAACATCGAATACTCGCTATTCTGGACTCCATCTAGAAGATAGCTATACGTCTCATCAGTGGACCTACCCTCACCCAAAGGCTGCCATCCCTTTTCCAACGACGTGCCGTTGGTGACCTTTTTCTATTTTATAGATATCTGCACGTGCACTTCTCAGAGGATCTTTCTTCCAAAGTTCCTCCACCTGCTGCACCCAACAGATCTACGAGGGGAACAGAGTTAATGCACCCTTTTACTGTTCAGGTCACCAGACATAGAACATCTTGTCATGCGCGCTGTTTTATTCAGAGGACTCTCAAGTTGTGGAATTCGTTGCCGGCCATGTTTTTTCTTCTCCTCCGAATCTCCAAACCTTCAAGTGCAGAATTAACAAGTTACCTCTTTCATCCTTGTCGACACCCACGGTACTATAGTATTTAGGTTGTACGTGAGGTCTGTTGTTGAAATATAAAAAATACTCCCATTATTTACAACTTGTTAGAAATCTAACATTTACTTGCGTTGTTTTCATTAGATAAGATATTTTGTCTTTAAAAATGTTCTAATTAACATATTATATATTAGAAAGACCTCAGAGGCTATTTAGTGTGACCCCAGCATTAGAAATATTTTGATAAATAATTGAATAAACCATTTATTTTACAAATAGGTAAAGCGGTATAACATTAGCATATTAAAATAAATCTTTAAATCAGTACCTACCATCTGATACGAGTACCTATACGCAAAATTTCAGCAGTATCGATAATTATTTATTCCTTCTAATAAATCAACGCCCGTCACAAACTTGTTTTGTTTAAAGTTGTTGAAATACTGTCGAATCAGGCAAGATAATGATTTAGTTTTCATGTTTTATGTAACAGATCTCTGACATGACATAGAATTCACATTTGTCGATCAATGTCAAGTTTAATTCTCAGGATGACCTGAATATTCAAGTGGTTTCGCTTTCAGTTTTAATTGAAATTTTTACTGTCTGCGTTATTAGGTCTTTGGCAGAGATCTAATCTTAACAAGCGACCACTCAAATAAAATTATTCTTTTGCAAAAAATTGGACACGTGTAAAGTATAGAGAAAATTTCATCCACACAAATTCAATCATCCTCCCTTAACTTTTTAATTTTTTAGTTGAACAAAACGTAAATAAAAAGGCGTGGACGCAGCAAGTGCGTTATGGTAGTGAATTTTCATAGAAATGATCTGGCACCAAATATTTTATTATAACTTTTTTTTCTTGTAACATACAAATCTGAATTTGTGTGTATAGTTTACCTTTTATATCGTAAACCTACTCACCAAATTTGGTTATCATAGCTTTTTATTTTTTGAGATAAATTTTTTTTGAATGAAAACTCAAAATTTTTCCGGAAAACCTCGTCCGATTTTCCTGACTAACAAACTTATCCAAGCCACTTACGAAAAGAAGGTACATGCCAACTTTTATCAAAATCGGCCCATTATTTTTTGAGTTATCGGTGTGATATATATACATATACATATATATATATATATATATATATATATATATATATATATATATATATATATATATATATATATATATATATATATATATATATATATATATATATATGTATGTATATATATATATATATATATATATATATATATATATATATATATATATATATATATATATATATATATATATATATAATATAAACATATAAAAATCCTTCAAATTGTGGATTTTTTAAAGATTAAATGCTTATAATTTTAATTGTAACTTAGAGATCTAAAATTTGGTATGCTGGATACGATTTACAGTAAAAATTTAGAAATTGGCGTACCTAATTTGTTCAACATAGCTTTGTCATTTTCAGATATACAAAAATGTTTCGTGAGAAAACCCAACATTTTCCCCGAAAATCATCAGACCGGTGACACGTGAAGCTTTCCGTGAACTCCTAGTTTTCGCAGGCTCTGTCGATCTATAATGTAGTTTAATAACAGGATTGGGAGAGTTTGTAACAAAGTATACTCAAGCAACATCCGAATATCACAGGGGATGCCACGACACTGGCATGATTAGGTCTGTGTCACCTTCAAACTATTGGGCAGAGATATGTGCTTGACTGTGCTATACCAATAAATCATGGTACATAGTGTGGATTGACATATCTTGTCATTCCATCATATCCTAACAGGAGTTAATCTGGAAACATTCCGTATCATACGTATCATATATATATATATATATATATATATATATATATATATATATATATATATATATATATATATATATATATATATATATAAAGTGTGAAACTGACCAGAAATTTGGATTCTAAGGGGTCTAGTTCGAGCTCATTTGAAGAAACTTTTTAGAAATTAAGAAATCGCGATATCTTCAGCAGCGAATTTTTTCTACGAAAATTCGCTACAATTTGTAGCGAAGTTTATTGAGTTTAATATACATTTCAAATAAAAAATAGAGCCTCGGTGGTTCAGGGGCAAGAACGTGTGCCTCTGAATCGAAGGGTACTGGGTTCGATCCCTGGGTTCTCCTTTCACTTTTTCAGTACAAACTGTAACATTAACATCAACCGAGGTTTTGGCATTGTATTTGAGCAAGTTGAATGTCTGCACGTTCCGCCCTTCAGAGGGGGCGTAAAGCAGTCGGTCCCGTGCCCATGCGATGTTGGCCACGTTTACCCTATCCTCCTTACAGAAAGGCAGGGGTTCGGCCAAATTTCCAGGATAGTGAGGTGAAACTGCTCCCTGGTGTCGGTGATTGGCCATAGTCGCAGAAATAGGCCGACGTTAAAATAACAAAAAAATAGAGCATCATGTTTTTGGGATACATGTTTTTTTTATAGAACAGCCTGCATTTTATAAGTTTTTTATAATCTGGTGTTTTAAAAGTTCGGGACGCAGCAAGTGCGTTATAGTAGCGAATTTTCATAATAATTGTATACTATTATTATACAGCATATTCGTAAAGTTAATACTTTAAACTTATAGAGACCCTGAATGTCGATTATAGGGGTCCTAGGACGCGCACATTTGAAGAATTCTTTCGAAAGTGTTACCATCGATATCTCTCTATTATCAAAAAAATCTTGTGTTCTAACTCCTTTTGAGAAAAATGCCTAAAACCCAAATTTCTATGAAACTAAAGAACTAAATTTTGCTATATCTGTGGATAGCGTAAGTCTCTTTAAAAGAAACTTGTATTACAAATTTCATTAAAGTTACACAGAAGATTTCCAGAAGGAAACTTAACCCATATTTAGAAAAGTAAAGTATCTGCCAAATTATAAACGTAGCAGTTATTTTTCTTTAATAATCGCCAGTATGATTTTGTTTTAGTCAACCTAATCATTTTTTTCAATATCAACAATAGGAAAATTATAATTTCAGACTCAAAGGTGACAAACTTATTTAGGCGTTTTAAACAAAAATGAGATGTTGTTCAAAATGTATGAAATCTGTGAACTATCGTTTCTCCAAACGCCAAAATAAAACATGAAAAAAACAGACTTTCATCGAACTGGATTCGATCGCGTAACTTTATACTTATGAGGCAAGCGCGAGACCTTGGAGCCATCTAGGTATACGTCAAAAAACCGTTTTGTTTCCGTGATACATTAGATCGGCTTCACGCTCGGGATATTAAATTCAAAGTATACGTAACAATTCGCAGAGTTATTATTAAAACACATCCTACGACTGTTTCGGTCTTATATGACGTCTTATTTTTAAGTTTAAAGATAAGATGAACTATTTTAGAATCATTTTTTACAGACTTGGCTTGATTAGTTCACATTCGTACTATATTATGCGACAGCATAATATATCTATGCTGCGCTAAAACTGTATTTGAGGCCATTCATAAAGCTACAAATATAGTGTCTTTTCATAATTGATTGAATCCCTCAGTTAAATCCCAGATTGTCGCTCTAGACATATCCAAAGCATTCCACCAGGTCTGGCACGCAGCGCTGCTTGATAAACTTTTGGCCTATGGCCTACCACCAAAACTCTGTACCTGGACAGAAAATTTCCTTTCCAAACGGAGCATTTCTGTTGTCGTGGATGACCTTTCCTCTAAACTGTATCCAATTAATGCAGGAGTCCCCCAAGGTTCAGATTTAGACCCTACTTTGTTTCTTCTCCACATCAATGACCTCCTCTCTAGAACATCCAACCCAGTTAAGAGTTACGCGGACGACAGCATAGTATTCTAAGCCTGTCTCTTTACCCAAATCTCTCTGTGTATCTCCAAGAAATATTGGACTGGGGAAGCAGAAATCTTGTACAATTGAACTCCACCAAATCTCAGTCTTGCTTTCTATCTCATAAGAGATACACCAGCCCTAGATCCGTCACAATGAACAACCAAGTTATTCAAAGTAATGAGTCCTTTTGACTTGTTGGCATTTCTGTCGATCAAAATCTCAATTGACACCAACATGTCACATCAATTGCAGAAGCGGCTGCTAAGAAATTAGGTTTCCTCTTCCGGGCTTGCAAATTCTTTTGACCAGCTAATCTCTATACCTTATATACTTCACAAATAAGGCCAAACCTTGAATACTGCTCCCACATCTGGGGTGTCGCTGTCGCTTCTACACCTGCTATCCTGGACTCCATTTAGAAGAGAGCTATACGTCTCATCGGTGACCCTACCCTCACCCAAAGGCTGCCATCCCTTGCCCATCGACGTGCCATTGGTGACCTCTCTCTCTCTCTCTCTCTCTTTTATAGATCTCTGCACGGGCACTGCTCAGAGGACTCCACCTGCTGCCCCCAACAGATCTACCAGGGGAACAGAGGGAATGCACCCTTTTACTGTCCAGGTCACCAGACATAGAACATCTTTTTATGCCCGCTCTTTTGTCCCGAGGACTTCCAAGTTGTGGCATTCCTTGCCGGCACATGTTTTGCCTTCTCCTCCGAACCTCCAAACCTTCAAGTTCAGAATTAACAAGTTGCCTCTTTCCGCCTTGTCGACACCCAGGGTACGATAGCATTTAGGCTGTAAGCCCTCGTAGTGTGTTGTTGAAATAAAAAAAGAGTTGGCTAGCGAATTTTTAATTTCTTGTCGGTTGTCATTTTCCATAATTGCGGCCAAGATTTCACTATTGTTGGTTCAGGTATTATGTTTTAGGCCTGGTTTTTAGTTTGGTCACCGTTGATGTATAGTTTATACCTGTTGTATGAATCAATCTACGCGCGGCAGCTAACTACTCTTTCTCTCAGGCGTTGGACTTTAACCACTAAGTCGTTTCAACGCATGGCTTTGGGATTTTATTTTTAATTTTGAAAAAACTCTAATTATTTTGTACCAAGTTACTTAAAATTCACAATATAGGTTTATTTGCACTATTTCTAGCTACATGTAAAGTCTAATTCCAGTTACTTTGATACTTACAAATATATAGCGTTGTCAAAAAGTTTTCCCCGATTTTCCACTGGAAAAACTTGAGTATAAAGGCTAGTTAACGAACTCGACTTCGCTTTTGGCCCAAACAAGATTTTTTCCAAGTTTGATTGAAGTCAGTTTAGTATATTTTTAGTTATAGCTCGGATACATACATATATATATATATATATATATATATATATATATATATATATATATATATATATATATATATATATATATATATATATCTATATATAAACATGTAAAAATTTTAAGGGACCTTGGTTTTGGGTTCTAGGGGCCCAAATTCGCGCTCATCTGAAGAAATTTTTTCAAAAGCTTTTCATTGTGACCTCTCTATCAGCGAGTTTTTCTTAATGAAAGTTCGCCAAAAGACACGAACTCTTTTTTAGAAGAGTAACGAATTTGGAAACTTGGAAAGTTTATTTAACTGAGCGCGTTAGGGTCCATTATAAATACATATATATATATATATATATATATATATATATATATATATATATATATATATATATATATATATATATATATATATATATATATATATATATATATATATATATATATAACCAATTAGCAGTTCACTTAAGTAACACTGATTGCTTACATCGAAAATCAATCATAATTTGATTTGTTTCTTTTTCCAGTTCTACCAAAAAGTAGAAGCTACTGTTTTACTGAATGGGCCTATCATTGTGGACACTTTTTTTAACATTTCTGGATTTTTGGCAACATACTTACTTTTACAAGAATTCCATCGAAGACAGAAAGCAGTAAATTACTTTATTATTTACTTACATCGGTTAATAAGGTAGGCAAAGAAAGATATAGAGCTTATTAAGTATAGGGAGAGACTTGATAATTAATAGTATTGTAATGGACTGAAACATATGGATAACTGTACATTATCTGAGAGAAATCAGCCTTAAGGCTTAAGATAGTCTATTAAATGACTTAATTTTGACACTAGGCTTAAATATTGTTGACTTTGTTTTCCAAAATTAAATAAGCTTTAGATTTGCACGTACTAAATAGACATTCCGTCTTTTAATACACCTTTTAATATTTTAAGACAAGTGCATTCAATAGACGTAAATCTTAACGATGACAGCATTCAGGTTCCACACAAATTTGTCTCATCCGCCACACATTCTCACCAACTTTTTAATTTTCACACAGCCCAAATGGCAGCAAATATCTGACTTGATAAATATAAAATATCTTGTAGTTATTTTGTCGGTAAACAATCGATTTATAGAACAAGGTTATTATAAGGTAAAGGATATATTCCAGGTTTTTATGGATTTTTATCGAGTTAAGTTACACAAGAGGATGTGAAAATTTCGATTGCTTAAATAGTGGGATTTATTTTGTCTAACAGTGGTGAACGCAAATGTTCTATGTGTTGTCCATTTTGCTTCTTTACAATCACTAACCTTTTCTTAAAATTGCACACGGAATTATTTAGAATTTATGGTTAAATTGCAGTGCATTTTGGTCCCTAATAGAGCCCCTTAATTCTTTCAGGGTTGTTGGTCGTGCTCAAAACACCGAATTTTTAATTAACCCCACAGCTAGTAACCCGCTGATTAAGATCAGCGGAAAAATGTCTGTTTATTTCACGACTTTAAAAACGCCAGTTAACAATTCTTTAACTGGCCTAAATATGCGGAGGTGCTCCACCCTGCATATAAATCATGTTTTCAATTCCCCCGTGCTCGCTTTGTATCGGTGGAATGGCATAATCTCGTTACATTTTTAGGTGTCGTTCACCAGTAAAATAGTTACAGACACGACATCGCAATTATGTGTTTCCTTAAAAAGCATGGTCCAGTGATAAAACTAGCTGTGAAACTGCATTAAGTGATAACTTTTTTGTCATGAAGACCTTCCTAGACGATTTCATGTGCATTATTTGTTGACCACGTTCGACAGTTTTGAGTATTGACTCCAGAGAACTGGACCTCATCTATCCATAAATCATAGGGTAACCATTCGGATTCAATTTCCATCTGAGCCAATATTTGTGAAGAAAGAAGAAGAAAAATCCTATCTGATGGAAAAATCTGCATCCATTTCAAACAGAAGTTTCAGTTTATAGAGATACATTTTTAAGGATTTTGCATAAAAATTTCCAAAGCGTTGTGTATGGCATTTGTAATCATTTTGATATCGAACTCATACTACTGATTGCTAGCCGATTAGTTTTGGGTATATTTTGATTTTCCAGAAGAGCTTCTCAACTTGGACATCACTGATCTTTGGTCTTTCTGATCTCGGTAGGCCAGTTACAGAGTCTATTCGGTCAAACTTATTAATCAAATTACGGTCCGCTTGCATTTGAAAGGGCCCTGTTCTCAAGCCAATTATCGTACCAAATCTCCATAATCCAGCAGTAAAATTTTTCCCACAATCGTAGCAATATTGTACTAAAACAATTCTTGTTCGTAGATCTATGTTATTAAACTTTAAATCATTTCAATGTACGTTTACGTGCGTTTTATTTTGAGAACAAATCTCTACATTGCGATTAAAATATATTTGAGACTTGTATCAGCAGTGCTACGACAACTCGCTACTAAGTATCAGAGAGGTGAAACACACCACAATTTCCTCAATAAGCAGGGGAGGCCTAAGCAGAGCTTGAGCATAGAGATATCTCAGACGGCTTCGGATCTTATATTAACACTCTGAGTTTATCAAAGTCTTAGAGACTTCATTTAGTAGGCGCCAGCCACTTTCCGCAACCCGTGGCCAGGTTCAATATATCATTAGTACCTACGAGGGGAACTATGATGGCTTAGTGACCTAGAATCAAGATCAATAATACTTCTGTAATCAGCAAAACGTGAGCTCGAGCGACACAAGCACAAGCAATGGTATGTTTAGCAAATAATACTACCAAAAATAATATTAACCCATATATTCACAATATAATGACAGCGGTAGTATATAATTATGCTACGATAAACAATATTCTGTATTGTAATAGGGGCCGATATAAATACAATAAGATCCACCTACTATATGGGTAACCACTGGTAGGTAATATCACCAGAAATTAATTGACATCAGTTGTTTAATCACTGGTAGGTGAGCTCACTTACCTTTTACAAAAGGTATCATAACCTAAACAGGTTCAAAAGGTCTGCCTGAGGGGCCTGATCAATAAATTAATGTCCCACAATAAAATATTCCAGAGTTAATGTTACCTATGTAACAAGTCAGCTATCCCTTCAGAATAAAATTGTAAGAAACGTGAAGCGTTACTCACCAGGTAAACAATAATTCATTTCACTGGCGGGGTGAAACTGACTTAATTAAACACTTCTAGGTGACGCCTCTTCGTGGAGTTTATGTCGTAATGACCAACCATCACAATTAAACGACCTTATAGGTCAGGGATCATGAATAATATTAACAAATATAAAGTAAACGACCCTATAGATCACTAATCATGAATAATAATAACAATCAATGAAGTTGAATGACTGGCCCAGTGGCACACAGTTTAATCAGTCAATAATTATGGTGCGGTGGCGACCACCAGGTCTACCGACTGTACCGACAGGGAATGGCGTTAACAGTCGCTATATGTCACGCAAGTTCAAATGACATTGAAAATAAAGCGCACGCAAAAAAGGATATCTGCACGTAGTCAATTGCACAATACTTAGTTCACACAATTAAACTGAAATGCCTCGATGAGGTGGTTGTTTTCGTACTCATCTGTGCGAGACCGGGAGCAACCCTATCAGCGTGACCAAGGCCGGTAACGGGACCAGATCTATCCAAATAAGAGCTGCCTATCGACTGCAGCGACCATCTACGCTCTCAATTCTCCTCTACACCGGAATGGCAGTGACCTTAAAACATGAACAACACTACTCTGGCTGTAAGCACCAATCTGTCCTGACGGACGAAGTTATTTTATCGGTTTAACGTGGTGACATTAATCTGCCCAAAATGGACATGGCTACCATAGCACTCGCCGATGCAACAGTCGAAACCACAAGAAAGAGGTCGACGGAGAAAACTGCCGTCGTCTCTCAATACACATGCGCTTTCTAAACGCCAACATATAGACATTGGATCGACTTTGCGCTATGTAACTAGCCGTTCAAGGAACACATAAAGACAGCAGATGACTCCCAACATCGCTGTATTTTTATCATAGACTTAACGAAATTAGAGGAGCAGGGATACTGAAGGTCTCACCCGCTCGATAATCATTATGGAAGAACACAGACACGGGCTAAATAACTCACTAGCGTGAGAACGCATTAAATATAAACAAACTTTAAAAAAAAGATGACGGATTAACAATTAAAAAACAAGTTACGACATCTGGGTCGTAACAGCAGTTGCACAACTTTTTTGTTTTCCATAAATACGGTAAAATCCCATTATTTAAACAATTGTATTCCATTTACTTTTTGATACTAGCTTGATTTCTTAAAACGATATAAACGACTTTAAAGTATACTCTTTACTTTATGACGACAGTATATTATATTATTAATTTCTGTTTATCATTAGTTTAAACTGTTTTAGCTTTTGCATGGGAAAGCAGTTAGCACGCATATCGTCAGATAACCAAAGCGTACAATACATTTGTATATTCCTACCAATACTATCTTGCTCTTTCTTATGCACAGTAAATTATAGTCTCATGTCTCTTATTATATTTAGCAAGCTGTGCAACATGTAGTCAAGTGTTTTTGTTGAGTGATTCTTAAAGACACGTGTAGTCAACTATTTTCCATTCCGTTGCTTGGCGACGAAAACTTATTTTTTATTTGTTTTGCTTGGTGACCAAAATTCTGTATATTCTTTCTTAAACATAGTCATATTTTTTAGAATTACCCCAGCATATGCTATCGTATTGTTCTTTTATACCACATTACTTGGACAAATTGGACAAGGGCCATTATGGAATGATAGGATAGGAGTTGAACAAGAACGCTGTTTGTCAAGTTGGTGGACCAACCTTCTTTACTTTAATAATTACTACAACACTGAGAAATTGGTAAGTAAAAAATAACATTTTGAGCATCTATAAACACGTTTATCACTTTCAAAATCAATTAAATAAAAATTTAATGAAAGTGAACAGAAATATATACAGAGTAAATCAGACCACCTGTACCAGTTGTTTATTAGCCTACTGGATGCTCTAAGGAACAAAATAGTCTGCGTTGCGTTGAGGTAGTTTCCGTCTCATATCTTCCGAATAATCAAAAACCTGAAAAGTAGTTTTCAGCCGCGTGTTTTCCCTTTTAAGTGGAAAACTGTCAGATCTGTCACTTCCGCTAATATAGCTTTTTATTTTCCCTTTCAAATTTATATTTTCTAAATTAGTTACGGCCAATTTTATATAGCTGTCCCTCCAAGTTAACCCAGAAACAAATTCTAATCTTATTTTTATTCTTCCGTGCTTCCACATATAGATGTTCTGATCTAGTTGTCTATAGAAGTCTTACACTTCGTCCTGTGGTTTATCTGCTGTAGGGTCATAGACCTGGACAATATTGATATTAATAGGCCTACCAAGCAGCTGAATTAGAATTACTGTTTCGGAAAGGGAAACGAAGTTTTTCACTGACTCTTGTAGGTTCTCATCTACTAAAATACCAATACCATGTTGGTGATTTCGATCAGCATTAATACAGGAATGGTAAAATACCTTACCTTTGGATTTGAGCATTTAACTTCGAGGCCATCGGATTCAACTCACTCCAAAGATGTTTACCTTCATTCTGTTGTACTATATTATCGAGCTTTCCCATTGCAACTAATGTTCTTACATTATACATCCTTATTTTTGTTACCTTATCTAGTTGGAACCGAGGGATTCTTCGCACCTCTGCCTGGGACTAGATCCCATTTGTATTTGAGCTTCCAACATGATAAGAGTTGATCTCATGAATATCCTGGGGATATCTAAAATGATCTTTATGCAGTGGTTTCTCGTTGCATTTTGCATTCTCTTGCCGTTGACTATTTGCTGATTCTTCCGCCTTTAAAGCATGTTGCTCATCGCTAGGACAAGGAAGTCCCCTTACTCCAGTCAGTTTTTCCACCCGAAGCTGTTGACCAACAGGAGGGGACTGCTTATACCGGCAGTCGTTCGGTCGACAGAGTCTCTTCAGTTCTCTAGCAAGGTGCACCACGTCAGGCGAGGTTCTCGATTGAGTCAGCACATACTATCACCCCTTACACCCACACACCAAGCGAGCTGTGGGAATTTTCAGAGAATAATAATAAATATTATATCGCTAAAATTTTAAAAATTGGGGTCAAAAATTTTGGAATTGTCTGATTGTAGAAAATCTAAAACATAATTTTATTTTTAATGTAATTTATACGAACTTTCTGTTTCAGTGTATGTTCCAGTCATGGTATTTGACCTGTGATATGCATTTGTTTATATTAACACCTCTTATTGCATGGTTTCTATGGAAAAAACCAAAAGCTGGTGTAATAACAACATGTGGTTTGTTGTTTATTTCAATTGTGTTAGTGTTTGTTAAGGTATTCACCTCAAATGACGATGGCATCTTACTTCTGTATATAAAGTAAGTAATTTAAGGCTTGTTTACAGAAGAAATTCTAAACCACGTGATATTGATAGCGCTTCTTTAAAAAGTATGCTATAAAGTTCAACATTAAAACATAAAAAGTCAGGACTAGGGAAATCCGTTACGGTAGTGAAATTTTTTTTTATTTTTTATTTTTATTTTAACAACACACCACGAGGGCTCACAGCCTTAATACTATCGTACCGTGGGTGTTGACAAGGAGGAAAGAGGCAAGTTGTTAATTCTGGACTTGAAGGTTTGGAGGTTCGGAGGAGAAGGAAAAACATGTGCCGGCAAGGAATTCCACAACTTGGAAGTCCTCGGGAAAAAAGAGTGGGCATAACAAGATGTTCTATGTCTGGTGACCTGGACAGTAAAATGATGTATTCGCTGTGTTCCCCTGGTAGATCTGTTGGGGGCAACAGGTGGGGGAACTATGGAGGAAAGCTCATCTGAGCAGTCTCCGTGCAGATATCTATAAAAGAGAGAGGTCACCAACGGCACGTCGGTGGGCAAGGGGTGGCAGCCGTGGGTGAGGGTAGGGTAACCGATGAGACGTATAGCTCTCTTTTGAATGGAGTTCAGGATAGCGAGTGTAGAAGCGGCAGCTGCATCCCAGGTGTGGGAGTAGTATTCAAGGTTTGGCCTTATTTGTGAAGTATATAAGGTATAGAGATTAGCTGGTGAAAAGTATTTGCGAGCCCGGAAGAGGAAACCTTATTTCTTAGCAGCCGCTTCTGCAATTGATGTGACATGTTGGTGCCAATTAAGATTTCGATCCACAGAAATGCCAACAAGAGAAAAGGACTCATTACTTTGAATAACTTGGTTGTTCATTGTGATGGGTATAGGGCTGGTGTATCTCTTATGAGAAAGAAAGCAAGACTGAGACTTGGCGGGGTTGAATTGTACAAGATTTCTACTTCCCCAGTCTAATTTTTTTTGGAGATCCACGGAGACAGAACCCTCCATGAGTCTGCGATCCTCATCTAATTGGGCTAAAGAGACAGGCTTAGAATATTGTATATTTGAGTGGAGGGTGCTGTCGTTCGCGTAACTGCGAACTGGGTTGGATGTGCTAGAGAGGAGGTCATTGATGTGGAGAAGAAACAAAGTAGGGGCTAAAGCTGAACCTTGAGAAACTCCTGCATTAATTGGATACAGTTTAGAGTAATGGCCATCCACAACAACAGAAATGCTCCCGTTGGAGAGGAAATTTGCTGTCCAGTTACAAAGTTTTGGTGGTAGGCCATAGGCCGGAAGTTTATTAAGCAGCGCTGCGTGCCAGACCTGGTCGAATGCTTTGGATATGTCTAGAGCAACAATCTGAGATTCACCGTGTAGTTCCATAGACTTGTTCCAAGAATGGGTGACAAAGGAAAGGAGGTCGGCAGTCGATCTGCGCTGACGGAATCCATACTGCCTGTCGTGGATTAGACTGTGTTTTTCAAGAAATTTTAGTAATTCGGTGTTTATATACTTTTCCATCACTTTAGAAACGACTGAAAGGAGAGAAATAGGCCTGTAGTTGCTAGGAAGCGCTTTGGATACTTTTTTGGGGATGGGTTGTACTCGAGCAGTTTTCCAGTTACTAGAGAATATGCCTTTGTTGTAAGATATCTGAAACAGGCGAGTCAGGACAGGAGCAAGTTCTAGTGCGCAATTTTTGAGAACAATTACTGGGATCATGTCAAGGCCAGAGGCTTTCCTGGTATTAAGAGAAGAGAGCATCTTTCGTACCTTTTTAGTTTTGAGAATTATATCCGTCATTTTATGCGCGACATTGGGGACTGTTGGTGGTTGAACATTTGGAGGTGGGTTGAGAGCAGAATTGCCAGCGAACAACGAAGCAAAAAGTTCAGCCTTGCCCAGGGCGGTAGAAACAATTTCATCCCCTGAGACAAGAGGTGGGAACGTGCTTTTACAGAAATTATTCCCAATAGATTTAGCAAGAGTCCAGAAGGGTTTGCTGCCGTTGGAGCTTGAGAGGACTTTGTTTTTGATGTGGTTATTAAACGAGTTTTTTGCCTCAGAAAGACTGCGAACATAGCGGTTTCTTACGTCGTTAAATGCTGACGATTTTCTTGACTGGGATTGTCTAGAAGCGTTTTGTTAGCTTTGATCTTTTCAAGTCTGGCCTTGTCACAGGATTTAGAGAACCAGGACTTTTGAGTGGCTGAAGAGGTTTTCTGTGTACGTGGAATAAATAATTCCATGCCGGCTTGGATAATTTCGGTGACGTTTTGTGAGATATCAGAGGGGTCAGGATGAGAGAAGCAGACAGACGCCCATGGAAATGAGGAAAAGTAATCCCGCATTTCGTCCTAGTTTGCGGAGTTGTAGTGCCAAACGATACGTGGGTGGGATGACTGTGTGACCTCATGTTGCATTGCGCAGGAAGCAGTGACCATGCCGTGGTCTGAGCGACCAAGGGGGGCGGTGACTGATATGTTATAGCATTCAGGTTTTGTAGTAAGAAGGAGATCCAAGGGATTTGAGCTGTGTGTTGGGATACGAGGAAAGTAAGTAGGTTGCTGAACCATATTGGCTAAAGAATTGCTGATTGCAAAGGCCTCCGCTTCTCTCCCTTGTGGATCGGTTTTTGAAGATCCTAGCCATTCCTAGAAATTTCATAGGAATAGGTTTTCGTCAAAGGATTGTTAGTTAAATAATTAATTAAAAGCAAAAATAAATACATGAAGAAGAGTATGCATATTACGATGTCAGAAATTCTTAGGGTACTTAAATACGATAGCTTAAAGTTCGATCTGGTATTTGTCAGCAATATGTCTAAATGCTTTAGTTTCTAGTCTTTCTTCTTGGTAAACAATTTTAAAATTAGCGATTTGTGTAAGGAAAATTTGCTAATAAAGAGGTCACGATGAAAAGCTTTTCAAAAAAGATCTTCTGATGAGGGCTAATTGGGGTCCAAGAACCCAAAACCAAGATCCGTCAAATTTTTTTTATATATATATATATATATATATATATATATATATATATATATATATATATATATATATATATATATATATATATATATATATATATATATATATATATAGTCTAGCCTTTAAATCTAACCCCACGTGTTCCGTTATATAAATTTGCGGGCATATTTTGTAATTAAAGCATAAGATTTCTGTCTTTTTTCTTAGGATGTTAAGAGATCCAGTGAGGAACAACCAGTTTAGAAATGTATACATCCCAACACATCTAAGAGCCAGTCCATATTTTGTTGGAATATTGACTGGTTATATGAAATACAAAATGAAAATATCTGGCTACAAAATGCCAAAACTTGTTGTATATTTTGGATGGGTTGCCTGTGTTTTTATAATGGAAGCAACAGTCTACTCAGCATTCATCTTCTACTTACCACAGTTTTCCCACGGCAGACTGTTCTCTGCTCTCTATTCTTCGATGCACCATTTCACTTGGAGCTTGTGCATTAGCTGGATTATTTTGGCTGTGTCAGCCGGGCATGGTTGTAAGTATTTGGCTTCTTTATTTTTGCACACCAATAAAATATTAGGCTAAAGATATTACGAAAAATAGAAACTTATATAACGAATGATTAGAGGTCGCTGTAGTATAGTGGGTAGAACGTCGGCTCTATTCAGTGGATTCCGAAATTTCTGCTGACGACAGGCCTACACCTTTGAATATTATTATTAGTAATAGCAAAGTAATTTTGGGGAATGTAGAATATCCTCTATAATTTCAAAGACAATTTTTTTTCCCAATTTTGAGGTTAAGTTCTTATTAAAGTCCCAAAACAATCATGTAAGACTTTTAATAGATATATACTAATGTTTTAATGGCTACATAATGTTAACCTTATCTGCAAAATTCACAAATAAAAATATTGTCGCCTTTGACGTCCGTATATGGCCTATGTGCCCACCTAAGGCGAATGACACACTGCATCCATAATTACTTGCTGGTACTCCTAGACTTTTCTAGGAGTAACAGCTTATATCTAGTCGCCCACGAGAGCTTTCGGCAAATATACTAAAGTGCTTTGGTTCCCATGATGCACTAGCATTTATTTCTCCCCTTCGATTCAATTCTGGTAGAATATGCACTTATATTTATTTATATCAATTACAAGGAAGCTATGCATGTGTTTGTATTTACACTAATTTGTAGGACATTCTCTTCTGAAATTCTTTCTGTCAAAACCATTTTACGGAATGTCACTTTTTAAATTCATTCTAGAGACCGATTTGCGTTGAGAAATTTTTTTTTCCTAAGAAACGCTGAAACACCGCTATTTTAATATTGAGGGGGACATGTTTTGACACAAAACTCAACTTTGTCACATCAACCCTTTAAGAGTGGTGATAACAACCCTTATATTTTAAATAAGGAACGTCGAGTGTTACATCATTTGAAAGCTCTTTCTTTTCTGAATTCAGCACACAAATTTTTTTGGAAATTTTACAGCTTGTTTAAAAATTATTCACAGTTGAAGATGCAAAAACGCATTTCACTCATTCCGATAAGAAATGTGCTGATAGTCAATGTTTTGTTGGTTTGTAAATAGAAAATTGACTATCAGAACATTTCTTATTTTAGTTTATCGGTCGGTTTGATACTTGATAGTACTACCGAAAATTAATTTCACAATGGTGTATTCTGTAGAAGAAAGCGTTGAAATAATTACTCTTTTTTTTTCAAAAACGATGACTGTGCCAACCGTACCGCAAATTTGTTTAATGAACGACATCCAAACAGACATGTCAACAGAAAATACCTTTTGGAGTTAGTTGCAAAGTTTCGACAAAGTGGTTCAGTAGTCAACAAAAAACGGGATCCTGAACGTGAATTTCCGGTTAGAAATGAGACTACTGAGATTGAAGTTTCGGGACAAATTGCTGCAGACCCAACTTTGAGCACGAGAAAATTGGCCACTGTTTCAAACATCAAAGGAAGAACTATTCAGCGAATATTGAAGTATCATAAATTTCACCCGTATAAAATTCATCTTGTACAACAACGAAATGAAGATGATTTTGATCGGCGGCTGGAGTTTTGTGAAGTTATGTCTGCACGAATAGCTGATAACGGGAACTTTCTGTTCAATATCTGTTTTTTCAGACGAGTGTATGTTTTTATTAAACTCTACAGTCAATCGTCATAATTGTCGTTATTGGGCAGATAATAATCCAAAAAATTTTCACGAGGTCCATACTCAAACTCCACAGAAATTGAATTTGGAGTTACTAGAAGATATCGTTTACCCTATACTAATTGACATTGTTGAAAATGATGATCGCTATCAAGAAAATCAACTAGTGTTTCAACAAGATGGAGCTCTTCCGCATTTTTCACAACGTGTTATGGAGTTTTTGAACAGAGAGTTTCTAGGACAATGGATTGGGGGTAGATGTGCTATTGAGTGGCCCCCTAGATCACCGGATTTAACTCCTTTAGACTTCTTTTTATGGGGCCATTTAAAGAGTAGAATTTACGTAACAGAACCGGAGTCTATGGAAGATTTACGACGACGCATTGTTGAAGAATACCATCTAATAACTCCACAAATGCTCCAGAATGTCAGAGCTCGTTTTAAACAAAATTTGTTTGGAAGCTGGTGGTCAACATTTTGGACACTTGCTTAACTGAATAAACATTTTTGAACGTTTGCTTTTGTTTTTTAGTTTTTTTTAACGAAAAATTGACTAATTAGTGCATTTCTTATCATAATCAACGAAATACGTTCTTGCAACTCCAACTGTGAATAATTTTTAAACGAGTTGATAAAACTTCAAAAAAAATAGTGTGCTGAATTCAGAAAGGAATGAGCTTTCAAATGATGTAACACTCGACCCTTCCCTATTTAAAATATAAGGGTTGTTATCACCACCCTTAAGGGCTTGATGTGACAAAGTTGAGATTTATGTCAAAACATGTCCCCCTCAATATTAAAATTGACGTGTTTTAGCGTTTCTTAAAAAAAATTCTCTGGACGCAAATCGGTCTATTTCGTTTTCAATGCGCCACTCTGTATATAAACGGTTATTAAAGAAAATGTATTAATTTTTTTTTCAGCGTGGATAACCCCGATTATCTCTTGGAGGCCCCTTTGTCTGCTAAGCAGAATAACATATACTGCATTTCTATGCCATGGGGCTATACAACTTTATTCAGTTGCGATAATGAAAACACCTTGGGGTGTTAGTTTGTTTGCATTGGTAAGTCTTAATTTAATTATTTTTATTAAAGCAAGCATTCATTAGACAAGATACTCTTGCAACTAAAAAACATATTTAACTTGGACTGATGAAAAGGTTAGTTAGGTCATTGCGTAATCCCCTGTGGGTTCGGGGACTAAAAAACGAATACGTTCAATGTATGTTTGCCTGTTATAACAGCCGAATAACTAGAGCAAACACTATTGGAGCTCAGTCGGTCTCAGAAATAGATTATAGACTAGGATCTCTAAAGACGTGGAAAAACACAAAAAGATTGAAGCCTCTACTTTGGGAGCAGTTCACCCAAACAGCTCGCTAGAAATCCCCGGGAGGATCCTGAAAGGTGGAGTGGATGTGGTTCCCCCTTGAGTATCCCACATGCGCACTGAATAATGTCCAACTGGGACTGCTACAGCGATGCAGCGATTTATGTTGGAAGCTGTAGAGGATATCGCAGAAAAAGGCCCAAAGGTAAGGTTTCGAAGCTTGCCCACTATGACCTGGTTGGATCCTTAAGACGTGCCACTATTATATCTGTAACAATTAGTACAATTCAACTTTTTATAAACCTTCCATTAATTTTTTTCTGATTCGAATGGATCTAATAAGCTTTTTAATGGACTTGGGACTTTTTCTTTTGGAATTGCTGATCATTTAGAGCCCATTGCAAAGTCTCTCCATCTAGGTAACACTCATCGCCCAAATAGATTTAGAAGTCCAAAAAACTCACATCCAGCATCTGCACTAAATTGATTGTAGTTGGTTTTAAACAAGTAAATTTAATATTTCTCTTTTCGCATGTTTCAAAACTAATTTTAGGGGATAGGTTATTTCAAATCAATGCAATATCTCCTTCTTGACGTACCCACCACAAAGAAATTGAGTTCTCAACTCGTCTTCAAAACAATTGCATCGATTCAGCCACTTTTCGTGTGAATAAATTTAGCACATTCTAGCCCATTAAGAACCAACGAAAAACAATTGCATCGATTCAGCCACTTTTCGTGCGAATAAATTTAGCACATTCTAGCCCATTAAGAACCAACGAGGACCATTTATACAATCAGTTCTAAAAACTGTATGGTGTGGTAACAAAGTGCCTGTCACTTTGCCACAAAACTTCATCGACGTAGTATGCAGTCTATGTATTAAATTCGCATTTTACAAATTTTCTGATTATTTACCGGATTATCAGATGCATTGGTTTCATTATATGTTCTCTAGGGGGATATTAGCTAACTCTATTTTGAGATCCTTAATGACTCCAACTAAGATACTGCCCCCCTTTCTTGACAGACAATATCGGGTGATCACGATCAGAGCCTGGAACATTGCCCTTAAACGTAGCTACTGTAACAGTCTTATAATAATAATAATAATAATAATAATAATAATAATAATAATAATAATAATAATAATAATAATAATAATAATAATAATAATAATAATAATAATAATAATAATAATAATAATAATAATAATAATAATAATAATAATAATAATAATAATAATAATAATAATAATAATAATAATAATAATAATAATAATAATAATAATAATAATAATAATAATAATAATAATAATAATAACACCACAGTAGACAAACTCAGCACCCAGAAGTCTTAGACTTGTGCGGGGGAGCTTACATATACATATAGACAAAGGACAACACCCATCAGAAGCCGGTCTTTCCACATTCCAGCGAAAAAGACCGACTGTCTGAATACGGGACTCAATCCGGCGACCTTCTAGTCCGATTCTAGAGCTTATTCACCTCGCAAACTGAGCTATTCGTCCTGTTTAATTATCTATTATTATTATTATTTTCATTATTATTATTATTAATATCATCGACTTTATCCTGAAGGGCTTTCACACTCCCTTAAAGGGAAACATTCACTCATCCCAGGTATATCAGATACCAAAGGGACTGAGCTCAGATGGAGCCCTTTCTAAGTTATCTGGCCCTGAACGACAACGCAACGCATCTTCATTTCCCAGGAATCTCCGCACGGTGTGGGCAGTTGCAAGTAGTACCGCCTTCTGCATAACCCTATAAAGATGCTCTCTAGGATCCAATATTTTAATGTTCTCTCGAAGATTCTTAGGAACCCCACCAGTTGACGACATGACTATCACTCGGACACTATCTGCCCTTTACTGTCTCTTTACTTGTATCTTGATGTCTCTGTTCTTAATGATCTTCTCGTTGTACTTCATCTCTAGATTATTAGTATTTGGAATCGCCACATCACTTAGCGTCACTTGGTTGCAGGACTTATACACTATTAGTGAATTTTCGTAGAAAAAATTCACTAATGGGGAGATCCCACACTTTTGAATTTTGAAAAAATTTTTGCAAATGAGCGCGATCTAGGACCCCTAGAACCCATATCCGGGGTCAGTTTCATATTTTATATGTTTATATATATATATATATATATATATATATATATATATATATATATATATATATATATATATATATATATATATATATATATATATATATGTATCACACCGATAACTCAAAAAATAATAGGCCGATTTTGATAAAATTTGGTACGTACCTTTCTTTTGTAAATGGCTTGGATAAGTTTGTTAGTCAGGAAAATCGGATGAGGTTTTCCGGGAAAATTTTGAGTTTTCATTCGAAAAAAATTCTTATCTCAAAAAGTAATAAGCCGATTTCAATAAAATTTCGCGTGTACCTTCCTTTTGTAAATGGCTTTGACAAGTTTGTTAGTCAGGAAAATCGAATGAGGTTTTCCGGGAAAATTTTGAGTTTTCATTCGAAAAAAATTCTTATCTCAAAAAGTAATAAGCCGATTTTAATAAAATTTGTCGTGTACCTTCCTTTTGTAAATTGCCTTGACAAGTTCGTTAGTCAGGAAAATCGGATGAGGTTTTCCGGAAAAATTTTGAGTTTTCATTCGAAAAAAATTCTTTTCTCAAAAAGTAATAAGCCGATTTTAATAAAATTTGGCATGTACCTTCTTTTTGTAAATCGCTTTGACAAGTTTGTTAGTCAGGAAAATCGGACGAGGTTTTCCGGGAAAATTTTGACTTTTCATTTGAAAAAATTTTTTATCTCAAAGAATAATGGGCAGATTTTGATATAATTTAGCATGTACCTTCCTTTTGTAAATGGCTTTGACAAGTTCGTTAATCAGAAAAATCGGACGAGGTTTTCCGAAAAAATTTTGAGTTTTCATTTGAAAAAAATTTTTATCTTAAAAAATAAAAAATCTATGATAACCAAATTTGGTAGGTAGGTTTACGATATAAAAAGTAAAGTATACACCAAAATTTAGATTTCCATGTTACATGAAAAAAAAGTTATAATAAAATATTTTGTGCCAGATCATTTCTATGAAAATTCACTACCATAACGCACTTGCTGCGTCCCGAGTTTGTATTATATCTGGCCTGTGCAACTCGTTGATCTGTGAGGACAATCCGATCCCAGTACAACCTGTATCCTGAGTTCTCTAGAACAGGCTCAGGGGCGTATCTATAGTAGGGCACCTTACTAAGATTTAAAAGTCCCAGTTTCAGTGCCAGTTTTTGATGAAGTATTTTAGAAACTGCGTCGTGCCTCTCTTTATACTCTGTTGCAGCAAACGCTTGGCATCCTCCGGTGACGTGCTGGATAGTCTCGGATGAATGACACCCAAATCTACATTTGTCATTTTGGATATATATATATATATATATATATATATATATATATATATATATATATATATATATATATATATATATATATATATATATACATATATATATACATATATATATATATATATATATATATATATATATATATATATATATATATATATACTTCAGGTAGTTTCTTGTTGGGATGACCTGCAAAATGACCGGCCAAGACCCCTCTGTCTCTGGAACCATCTGTCCGGACATTAACCAGTAGTACGACGACAGTTTGTCGACATGTGGCTGGGTGGCCTCATTCAGATGTAGCCCATGGAGAAGCTTCTGCATCCAAGATTGCAGCTTGTCCTGATCAGTCCGATGGTGACTTTGTATTTCACTTTCTATTAATTGTAGCGGTGTTGATTCATCTGCCTCGCATGGCATGGTATAGTTCAGAACTAAGCGCCTGCTGATGGAAATATGTACGCAGGTTCGCTATCTGCTGGTCCAACTGTTTACCAATATCCAACACCCATCTTCCAATTTGGTATGTAGGTAGGGTTTTTTTTTTTGTTCCCTCAGGGCTCGTCCGCGGCCTTGCCGCCTCGATAGCACCGCAACCGTAGGTAGGGTTACTCGCTCGATATCACTACGGGGGTGATGCTTTTTGAATTTTGTTAGGAGTATTCACACCTTCCGTTGTACATTTTCGATGTCCGTTTTACTCCAGTTCACAATCTCAAATGAGTAGCTAAGCGCAGAACATGCATATGTATTCAGAGCTTTAGTCAGGTTCGTGCTGTTAAGATGTGATCGCACCACCTGCTTTACTCGTTTCGTATATTTATTTGTCAGGGTGTTCTTTATCACCGAATGGTTTATTTTCCTCGCTTGCTGTATTCCCGGTATTTATAACACATATTTACATCCATCGAGGCAATTTGCTGGCCGTTCTGCATTTTATATACACCTTACATTATTATTATTATTATTATTATTATTATTATTATTATTATTATTATTATTATTATTATTATTATTATTATTATTATTATTATTATTATTATTATTATTATTATTATTATTATTATTCGTTTATTGATATTAATCTTACAGTGCATCATTTAGCAAATAAGTTTTAAATTTGTGCTGGTCCAGGATGCAATTTTCATAGGTCGTGTCCAAACGGTAGTAACAAAACTTCCAGGACATTGACAAATTAAATTTTGACATGATAAAAATCGTGATTTTTATTCCACCATTTACTTACTCCATATTCAATTCTAACCGTTAGTATTACTTCCAGAGAAACACACACTTTTAGCACCGATTATTTGCTTAAGTTTTTTCTTTTTTTTTCTTGTAATATTAAAAAAACAAAAAAAAACAGACTGCTAATTTGAAACAGAATAAGTCAGTCATCCACTGCGACGAAAATTCCAACATCTTGGCAAGGTGTTGAACAAATACCTACTCCTAATGTTCATTGAAAACTCTCTCTCCACGATTTTCCTCGATTTCTACAGTCTAAGTTTGTTCTTCAAGAGTCTGATAGGAATTCCGCATGGTTTAGCACCTCGTCTTTGGCCCAATCGCGTTTTTGGAACGTCATTTGACTGCATTGTTTATAATTAGGATAAATCTCATAAATTCTAGCCTTACTGGTACCATATTTTTTGGAGCATAATCGATTTTCATTAAATTTAAAAGTAACAAAAACAAATGTTAGTTAACACCGATCAATATTAGAAGACTGGTATATGAACCAGTTAAAATATTGAACAACATCTGAATATCATTTTATTGTGGTAAATTTGTCTCACTACAGAATCACAGACAATGTCACGCTATTTTGATGTTAATTGAGCGGGGCGCCTCCGTGGCCGTGCGGGAAAGTCGATTCAGACTTTCCAATACGAACTCGGGGGACGACGGTTCGAGACTCACCGGTGGCGGATGATTTTTCAAATCACTGTCGTCGTTGAGATCGAGCTCAAGGTGGAGGGTAGGTTAGTTTAGATGAGCAAAAATGGTCAGCAATGGCCTAATTGCCAGTAAGCATCTTATCTTTACCTTTTTAATTGAGCGGGGAAACTAACAACAAAAAAACTGCTGCCTAGATTTGTTAACAGTTTCTTATTTCATTAGGTCAATACAATAAATAAAACAGTCACAAACAACGATTTAGAATTAGGTAAGTGGCATATTGTTTTTAATAGAAAGTTTGAAAGCAAATAAAATCACCAAACTAACAGAATCATCCATGACAGCTTGGTCCTTTGTGACGTCTAGACAAGTCATTTGCCATTTGAGTGTATAAACAACATTAGATATTTTTTTCTGTGCGGTTTACGGTAATTGGATAGACAGTCGTCAATTGCTTGATTTGTCTCACTAACGCCACATTGTATCGCTACCATTTTTCGTACATCTACCAAAATTTTTTCATTCTTTTTTTTTTTGGAACTGGGAGCGGAGAATCCATTATGGACCCACTCAATCACACACCATGGTGTGCGATATTTAGGTATTGTGGGACCCGCATCCACAAAGCCCACCTCCCTGGTGCACAACAACTTGGTCCATACCACCGCCGGAAAGATTCACACACGACATTTGGATTTTGAATGTTTCTATTATGTTAGGCCGCATGGGCATTAGATAGTCAGGATAAGATTGGACGCCTATCCCTATAAGTGGAAGTCGCTCGTCGTAGTCGGTGGCACGCGGAAGAACATTTGCATAAAAGCCGGCTTTGGTGAACTGAGTGGTAGATAGTCGAGTTATAAACTCAAGTATTGAGGCCATTCTCAATCAGAGTGAATCTGACTTTCTGAGAAACCATGGCGCTCCAGTAACCATTCTCAGAATTGTATTCTGGACGATTGAAGGGTACTGATATGTGCATCGGCCGCGATGGCCCACGCGAAAGCTTTATTTTTTATATTTTTATATTTATTTAAACAACACACCACGAGGGCTTACAGCCTAAATACTATCGTACCGTGGGTGTCGACAAGGAGGAAAGAGGCAACTTGTTAATTTTGGACTTGAAGGTTTGTAGGTTCGGGGGAGAAGGAAAAACATGTGCCGGCAAGGAATTCCACAACTTGGAAAGGGTGCATTCGCTATGTTCCCCTGGTAGATCTGTTGGGGGCAGCAGGTGGAGGAACTATGGAAGAAAGCTCCTCTGAGCAGTGCCCGTGCAGATATCTATAAAAGAGAGAGAGAGGTCACCAACGCCACGTCGGTGGGCAAGGGATGGCAGCCTTTGGGTGAAGGTAGGGTCACCGATGAGACGTATAGCTCTCTTCTGAATAGAGTCCAGGATAGCGAGTGTAAAACCGGCAGCGGTACCCCAGATGTGGGAGCAGTATTCAAGGTTTGGTCTTATTTGTAAAGTATATAAGGTATAGAGATTAGCTGGTGAAAAGCATTTGCGAGCCCGGAAGAGGAAACCTAATTTCTTAGCAGCCGCTTCTGAAATTGATGTGACATGTTGGTGCCAATTGAGATTTCGATCCACAGAAATGCCAACAAGTGAAAAGGACTCATTACTTTGATTAACTTGGTTGTTTATTGTGATAGGTCTAGGGCCGGTGTATCTCTTATGAGAAAGAAAGCAAGACTGTGATTTGGTGGGGTTGAATTGTACAAGATTTCTACTTCCCCAGTCTAATATTTTTTGGAGATCCGCAGAGACAGAACCCTCCATGAGTCTGCGATCCTCATCTAATTGGGCTAAAGAGACAGGTTTAGAATAGCTGCATAGGTCAAGGCTGGCCGGATCATGACTTTGTACACGAGAAGTTTTTTGTTCATGGAGAATTTGGAGTTTGTGTTGAGAAGTGGAAAGAACTTCCGAGATGAACAGCGAAGCTTTCTGTCAAGCATGTACATAGGCTACCGTCACATGCCATGCTTTACATTGCTAGCATTGGCGGTCGTTAGTGCTACCATCTATCGAAATCATATATTACTAACATAATATCTGTTAAATTGAAGGCAGAATCATCCGATATGTTTTTCGGTCATGTGGGACAACTCGCTTCTTTGTAAACACGACTAGGCCGGCTGACAGTGCGTAATATAAATACATTGTCCATTTATGACCTAAATAGTTCAAATCAATATCGATATCGATTCAACTCCACATAATATTCAATCTCCGCATATTATTTTATTTTCCTATGCAACTGTTAATATACCGCTTTGATTTACGTGTTGCCTACAAAAGCATGGGGAGGTATTTTAAATCAGGATATTTATTATAAATTTTATAATCGGTTCTAAACAGTCTTACGATTCTTGTGACTGTGATATTAGTTAAAAAAAAATTCGGGATGCAGCAAGTTTGTTATAATAGTGAATTTTTAGTGGAACTTTACACTATTAGTACGGCGTACTAAAAGTAATACCTTTAATTTAAACAGACGTCGAAGATCGAGTTTAGAGGTCTTAATACAAGCTCCTTTGAAGAATTTCTCTCTTTCTATTATCATAAGAAATGTTCAAATCTTGACTTCTACCCCCTTAAAAAAAACTTTGAATGCCCAAAACTCAATTTTTTATGATGCTAGAAAATTAATATTTGGTGAATCTAGATACCGTAAGTTGCTTTAAAATAAACTTGTTTTTTCTATTTTCCATAAACCTTCTTACACTGATCCAACTATACATTATACTTTCCATTATCGACACGCACACAATGTTCCAGCCAATAATTCAATGATGCACCGCTTACTACATGTACCTTTATCCGATGAAAAGTTTCAAAAAGAACTCAATTGGATAAACCAAATAGCGGTTAATAATGGATATAATCCAAATTTAATTGACTTTAGCTTTAGAACAAACATTCCCGTCCACTAGAATAATAGAGAATAAATTTACAACTTAGACGTAGATAAAACTAGCGAAAAATTAAAACATCTGTTTTCTAAATTTAGTATCAGGACAGCATATAGAACCGACAACTTTAGCAACTACATAAAAAACAATAAGTTGACAGTTGAAAAATCGGATAAACCAGGACTATATAAACTCTCATGTGGTTCCTGTAACAATATATATATATATATATATATATATATATATATATATATATATATATATATATATATATATAATATATATATATATATATATATATATATATATATATATATATATATATATATATATATATATATATATATATATATAGAGAGAGAGAGAGAGAGAGAGAGAGAGATACATATATAGGCAAAACATTTGGAAATTTTAAGACACGCATCGGCAAACATAAAAGAAGCTTTGAACATAATATATTTGATTTAAATAATGTAAGTCATTTATCAAATGAGAATCCTTAATTTAAGGATGATTTTGACATTTTCAAATTACGCACAAAATGTTTTAAATTAAATTTGTGCGAAACGGTAGAAATTAACAAACAAAAACATACAGGAAATTTACTGAACGCTCAAATTGACCCAACTAACAATAGTCGATTATTAAACAGATTTGAACAAAATTATAATTAAGCGAGGAGAGTTTGCTGACCTGACTATGTCGTAAAAGTCTGGACGCAGCAAATGCGTTATGGTAGTGAAATTTCATAAAAATGTTTTTAATAGTAAATATGCGTTTTTTTTTTAAGAAAGCAGGCATCAAATTTGGTTTTCAGTATAACCTATATCGTAGAAATGTGTTCATCAAAATAACTTTATTGTTTAAAAATATACAAAAATTTCTGAAAGTAAACCTAAAGTTTTCCCGAAAAAACTGGTTGCTTGGACAACCTTATAGGTTAATAGCAAATTCAGCTATTCAAATTTAAAGCATTTAATGAAAATTTGATACCATAACGCACTTGCTGCGTCTCGCATTTCTTTTCTTACAAATATGCATTATATTTCGATGGAAAATGCAAAAATGCAATAAATCAAAAAAAAAGAAAATTTGTATCATGTGTTTTTTTAAGATGCAGCTCAAGACACCCTATAATTAACTTGTACAATTTTTTTTCGTATCTTGTATAGTAACGGATATATAGTGCTTTATTGATTTTTTTAGACATTCGACAAAAATTATATATCATTCAACGATAAACTCTATAGCTAAGACTACTGGCAAAGCATCAAAGAAAGGGTATTTTTGAAATAAATTTTCTGGAAATATTGTAGTAACACGAAGGACAATGGCAGTTGAAACTAAGACTTCAGGGTTAGCAAAATATTCTGCTTGAGACACTCTCTTTCCATAGCCCGTATTAGATTTAGGTTCTTTGACAAAATGCTGCCAATTTTGACGTTTTAGATCGCGACTTTGACGCTTTGAGGAAAACCCAAATTATTATTTTTGTAAATGCCTACAACTTTTTTTTCTATTAACATACAGAGCTAAATTGTAGTACATGATTTACCTATAACGGTTTACCTGACGGTTGAAGCTAAAACTCCAGGCTTTGTAAAACATTCTTCTTAAGACATTTTACTTTTAAAGCTCGTATTAGTTTCAGGTCCTTTGCCTAAATGTTACCAAATATGACATTTTAAATCGCGACTTTGACCTTTTGAGGAAAACCCCAATTTATTTTTTTAAATGCCTATCACTTCTTTTAATCTACGGAGCTAAATTTTTGCAGGTAATTTACATATAATAATATAAACATGCGAACCAAATTTAGTTGCTCTTTCTTTGTTATTTCCAAAAATATAAATTTTTTTTCGAAAGGAAACCTGGGCCCATTTTCCTGGCTAACAAACTTATCCAAGCCACTTGCAAAAGGAAGGTATTCACCATATCTAATCAAGATTTGTTGCAAATCACTGAAAGTACATCAATCAAATAAAGTATATATATATATATATATATATATATATATATATATATATATATATATATATATATATATATATATATATATATATATATATATATATATATATATGTGTATATATGTATATATAAACATATAAAAATTGCAACTGACCCCGGATATGTATTCTAGGGGGCCTAATTAGCGCTCATTTGAAGAAATGTTTTCAAAATTCAAAAGTCGGTATCACCTCATTAGTGAATTTTTTAAAGAAAATTCACTAAAAAAAAAAACACGTAGTTCCGAGTCGCGACCGTTTTCCTGAGGAGACAGAAGGTTCGTTAAACACGGAGTAGATATTGAAATTTAAAATCTTAGTTTCATCCCGTATTTGACAAAGCTGAGAACTTTAGCGAAACTGAAGTTATGCGTTCAATAAAATAGTGTAAATTAGTTTGTTTATTTATCTAAGTATATAAAAGGTTTGTTTAATTTCACTAAAAGTATTCAATCATTTCTAAAAATTAAACAAGTCTTCAAGCAGCTACATTGTTCATTTCTTATTTATTTAAATAACTATAACTATATTCTATCATTTAGTAACCAATTTTTTTCAGATATCTGTAACAGCATCAGATATTGTGTTAGCATATGTTGCTGGTTTAGTACTCAGCCAAACTTTTGAAGCGCCTATTATTGGACTAGAGAAAATAATTCTAGGCAGAGGTAAGTGGAAATAAATATTATTTTTGACAATATAAATCAAAAAGACGCGAGGTAACTTTTCAATTTATAAGCTCCATTGTTAGCTGGACAAAAAACCTTTTTGGTGTAGTTATTTGAAATGTTTAGAAAATCATACGCTAATTTTCTTAGGGCACGCGCGGTTAAGTTCATCGATACTGTTGTAACAGGACCCTTGTCCTTAAGAGTTATCCGTTTCTAATTTTGATACTACCAAATCTATATGCGACAGAAATGAATAAAACCTTAAAAGCTCAAAGCACAGAAGAAGATAATACAGTGCTTTCATTTCAAAATTAGCCACCCCTAATAATTTCTTTATCAAGGAAATCTGGGTCAAAAAACAAACAGGTCAATTGGGGTTTCGAGGAGCACGCTCAAAAACAGTATGTTTGGAATTTTAAATGACACCCCCTAGCTTGAGATACATTGTTTTAAAGGTATTTAAAATCCTAATCCAACGGCGTTTACGAAATCTAAATCCACCGCCAACTTTTTAATTTAGAAGAAGAAAACCTCATCAAATTCGGAATATTTAAAAAATATATATTTAATAGTTTAAGACAAAAACCTACTTTATTAAGTGCTCAATGTGGCATCCGTTGTTAGCTAAACAATAAAATAGTCGATCGACGAATTCTCGTTTAACGTTTTGAAATGTTTCTGTATTAATTTGTCGGCAAGGTGGGTGATCCTATCTTTTAGAACTTGAATATTCCCTGGTGGAGAATTATGGTACACAACTGATTTTAAACAACCCCAAAGGAAGAAGTCCAGTGGTGTTAAGTCCGGAGATCTAGCGGGCCATTCCAGGGCGCCTCCTCTGCCAATCCATTTGTCGGGAAATCGTTGATTAAGCCACTCGCGAACACGTAAGGCATAGTGTGGTGGTGCACCGTCCTGTTGATAGTGCAAATTTTGTTCATCCAGCAGTGGGTTGCCTTCTTCATTAAGTTGGTTTTCTAAGGACTCTGTTATGAGTGGGTCAATATAATTTTCCAAAAAATTTAAATACAAATCACCAGTTAAATTTTCTTCAACAAACAAAGGGCCTATTATTTCATTTCCAAGAATTCCCGCCCAGACATTAATTTTTTGTGGAAACTGTGTATGACCCTCTACGAACGCTCGTGGATTTTGATTATCCCAATATCTACAGTTGTGTTTATTAACAAGACCATTTCGAAAGAACGTTGATTCATCACTAAAGCAAATATTCTTTACCAAATCGCCTATCGTCTTGAATTCTGGCAGTCATTATTTCACAGAATTGATTTTCTATCATAATCATCCTCGCCGAGTTCATGGAGAATGGTAAATTTATAAGGAAAGAACTTGTAAAGTTTTAAAACTTTATGTATGGAACCGACGGAAATATTCGTTAATGCAGCGACTTTTGGAATTGAAGTTGTAAGTTCAGCGGCAAAACATCCTAAAATCTCAACTTGTGCACCTTCGTTAAGAACTCGTAGTTGCTTATTTGCTTTGTTACATAATGAACCACTTTCTTCAAATTCTCGTGCAAGACTTAGCACATATTGGTGTCCCACCTTTTTTTCAGGATGCCTTCTGAGCACCATACAAGTAAATTATTTCAACTCTTTCTTGTGTAGTGTAAACCATGATTGTTAGTTTTATTTAAATTGAATATTTTAAATTGAAATGATGTAAAGGAGTTTAAAGTTTTCAAAATTTAAAAATTTAATCACAACAGACTCGGTTTTAACTCGTTGCAGTCGTCAAGAAATCGAACACTAAATACGAATAAGTAACAAAGTTATCAAGAAAGTAAAACTGGCTCATTTTATCTGAAATTTATCGTTAATTTAGACCTGGGCGTTATCGTTCCCACATCACTTCGTACCAGGAAAATTGATAGCCGTAAATGGCACCGGGGAGCTAAATTTGCAACAACATTACGCTTAGAAAAGAACTGATAAAAACAATTCAAACAAATAATTCGACAGTCGACTATTTTATTATTTAGCTAACAACGAGGGCACTTTGAGCACTTAATAAAGTAGGTTTTCGTCTTAAACTATTAAATATATTTTTTTAAATATTCCGAATTTGATGACGTTTTTTTCTTCTAAATTCAAAAGTTGGCTGTGGATTCCAATTTCGAGAACGACGTTCGATTAAGATTTTAAATACCTTTAAAATGATGTATTTCAAGCTAGGGGATGTCATTTAAATTTATAAAGTTGGGGTGGCTGGGACTTAGGGGGTGAAAAGTAAAATTCCGAAAATACTGTTTTTGAACGTGCCCCTCGAAATCCCAATTGACTTGTTTTTTTTTAACGAGATTTCTTTGATAAAGAAATTATTAAGGGTGGCTAGTTTTGAAATGAAAGCACTGTATAAATGAACAATGGAAGCAAATAAAAGAATGTATAAACAAGACATCGAAAGAACATATGGGGATAAAAGGAAAGAAGCATAATAAATGTTGGTGGAATGCACAATCCCAAGAAACCATAGAAATTAAATAAGACTACAGAAGAAAATGGCTAGCAACGAATAATCCAACCCATTGGAAATAATATGATAAAAAAAGAAAGGAATGCAGTAAAATAATTATAAAAGTGAAGAGACAGTGGATTAAGAGTGAGATAAAAGAAGTTGAAGAAGAGAGAAAAAACAGAAACACAAGAAAATACTATCAAAAAATTAATGAACAAAAGAAAGTACGCAAACCAAGGGCAAGGCATATAAGAAACAAGGATGGAAGATATGCTCAAAATGAAGAGGAATTTAAGAAAATATGGAAAGAGCACTTTTCGGGACTGTTAAATGAAAAGGGAATACCAAACCTCACGGAAGAATGCAACGCAAATAATAGCATACGCTGACGATGTAATGATAATATCCAGACAACGACAATTGATGATTACAGCATTAGAAGAAATAGAGGAAGAGGGCAAGAAAATAGGATTGAAGGTCATCAGAGAAAAAACGAAGATTATGGCATGCGGTAAAAACACTCGAAAACATAAAATAAGATTAAATAACTATGAATACGAAGTAGTAAAAAGTTTTAAGTATCTGGGAACCACGATAACCAATTCAGCAGATAGAAACACTGAAATAAAGGAGAAATAGAGCATTTCACGCCCCAAAGAAGATACTAAAAAGTAATGCATTGGCCAAGCGAACAAAGATAAACATATATAAGACAATGATAAGACCGATTATGACAAATGCTGGTGAAACCTTGACAATGACGAAGAAAGAAGAAAGCGAAATAAGAGTAACAGAGAGAAAAATTATGAGAGCGATACTCGGACCCATAAAGTGAGTGAGACTGAGTACCGAAAAAGCATGAACCAAGAAATAAGAGATGAAATGAGTTAAGATTATATCATATCTTGCATAAAAGCGCAGAGAGTAGATGGCTGGGTCATGTATGGAGATCGGGACATGCATCAACAATAAGATCGATAACTGAATGGAAGCCCGCTGGAAGAAGAAGGAAAGGAAGACCTAGAAGTACGTGGATATATAAAGTGAAGAAGAATCTGAGAAAAGCAGGAATCAAGGAATGGGAGAGACATACAAGCGATAAAAAACAGTGGAAAGAAATAGTGGAAAAAGTGAAACAGCTCGCACATACAGAGAAGTAAATGGAGGGAGTGATTCACCCTATCACACGAATCGTGAAGGATTCAAATATGAAGCGGCCAGACTCCACGGGAGTGTTGTCTATATATATATATATATATATATATATATATATATATATATATATATATATATATATATATATATTTGAAATGTCTCGAAAGTCCTACGCTAATTTTCTTGGGGCATGCGCGGTTAAGTTCATCGATACTATTGTAACAGTGCCCTTGTACTCAAGAGTTATCCGTATCTAATTTTTATACTACCAACTCCACCTAAGGACCCCAATATCTGATACCCTACTTTAGTCCGTGATTACAACTGAGCGAACTTTGGAACATGTAGTGAATATGTACTAATTGGAGAACCCACTTCATGGCAATACATTTTTGAGACCTGACGATCGTTTCTTTAACAAAATTAACGTCATCAGAGGGACGAATAAACTAGATGAATAAATAAACAGTTTATCCACCATTAGTTTTTTGTTTAATAAAAAGCGGTCCAATCATCTTTTCTCAATGATATTTATCAATTTACATACCAAAATTTTCCTGTTGTAATCGTACCTACAGTTTATCTGCTAACAAACTTTATATTAGCTTTACATCGAAATTTTAACGGTTCTATATTTTGCCGTCACACTTTCCCTGACTTTTTTTGATACAGCTAGTTGATTGTTCTCTAAATAAAGGCAAACGTTTTTTTATGACAAGGTGCGAAAACATTCTAATGTTTTTTTTTTTTACTATTTTCAGAGCGGAAACCACAGGAGAAGAGGAGGCAATCTGACTTTCAAACAAACAGTGATATTTATATTCCGAAAGTGACAATTACAAGAAATATAGGGCGATATTAGTTAAATATAAAACCATTGTGATATTATCATACCTCACGTATTTTTTAATTATTTTAACCTTGTGATCCTGATTGTCTATTTTGTTTGTTTTAAAACAATAACTGTTTGTCCTCTGTAATTTTTAGAGGTTTAACTTATATAGTAAGAGGTGATACATGTTTAATTTTAATTTCTCTGTTTTGACTTAGTGTTTGTGTTCTTTTGCTGATTGTATTTATTTTATCGATTATTTTAAGACAATAAATAGCTAAGTAAAAATTGTGCTGTGTTTATATATTTTTTAATTGCGAGAAGTATAGGTCTATGGGTCTATTAACCCTTTAATGACCAGACCCACTTTTTTTTTATTTGTCCCTTTTTTGGCTGAAACTTATTAAAGAGGCTTAAAAAACATATAATGAGGTTAAATTTTAGTTAAGAAACTAAACATTTATGAAAAAAATGTGGGACCAAAAGTACCGGCAGTATCTTACAGGTTCAGAAATGGATCATAAAACTTATATATATGAAAAATATTAGGTATTCTACAGAACTGATCTATTGCAAGGCAGAGATAATGGATCTCCGACAACTTTACAGCCTTTCTTGGCTTATAAATATTTTGAGGGAAAAATAAAATTGGAATCTACTAGGCACCTACGTCATAGGTGACACAGAGAGAAGAGCTGCATGGTTATGGGTAAGTTTAAGAGTATTAGTCAGAGGTCTACGAAATATTTGGCCTCAAGGCTGTACAATATTTTGCCTGAGGAATTGAAAGAAAAAATAGTTTTAAAATCGTTTAAAAAATTATCTAAAACGTGGATAATCAAAACTGATATATTTAAGACAGTGTAGACCATCTGCAGGTTAATGGTTAATGATATACTAGACAGAGAGCCAGAGGTGAAAAAATTCTCTGAATTTACAAAAGCTGATTTTTTGATAGTTAATTAGGTACGCTGTGCACGTTCACATATTCTGGTCAGTCAAGGTAATCTTAGAACAGGTGCCACAGGTGCGCCAACAAAGATGTCGTTTTTATCGGGGTAATAAAATGAATTTACAAAAGCTGATAATTATTATACAGATTCTATATTGTATAACAATAAAAGTTATGTCAGTCAGTCACCTGCATACGGGAACAGAGCTGGTCAGTCAGTTCGAATGTGTGTATGAAAAATAAATAATGTGCAATTTATTTAGAAAGCTTGGATTTTTTTTTGTGGGTATATATTGACCTATTAAACATTAAAAACATAGTCAGTCAAGGGGAGGCAAATGTATGCTTTCGAAAACATAACAAATCGTGCCTCATTAACCGTTTTTAATTTTTTTAATCCATATAAATTGCAAACAAATTGCTGCAATATTTGAAACACTGCATTCTTGTTGCACTCTGTAATGCCGCCGACATCGGTGAAAGCTTTTTGGAAATCTAAGTTTCGCTTCAATATCTGCAGAGGTTTTCTTTTTCATTTTTTTTATAGAAAGCTGAGTTATAATCACATTCAGTAAAAGCGTGCATAACTGGCAGTGCATTACATACAAATTTTCGGAAATCTTCTGCTAACATAGAGACATCAATTATTCTTTGATGGTTCCCACATCCAACTTCCATCCAAACCTTTGATGGAGATAGTAAATTTTCCATGTTTCCTAACATTATAATGAGTATGTCCGTATCTGAACACCTTATTAAAATATTAGAATCTCTTACGATGTTGCAAACATGTAAAACTATTTTCCTATCTGCCTCCCCTTGACTGACTATGTTTTTAATGTTTAATAGGTCAATATATACACACAAAAAAAATTCCAAGCTTTCTAAATAAATTGCACATTATTTATTTTTCATACACACATTCGAACTGACTGACTAGCTCTGTTCTCGTATACAGCTGACTGACTGACATAACTTTTATTGTTATACAATATAGAATCTGTATAACAATTATCAGCTTTTAGTGAATTTTCTTAAAAAAATTCACTAATGAGGAGATCTCGACTTTTGAATTTTGAAAAAATTTCTTCAAATGAGCGCTAATTAGGCCCCCCAGAACACATATCCGGGGTCAGTTTGAATTTTTATATGTTTATATATATATATATATATATATATATATATATATATATATATATATATATATATATATATATATATATATATATATATTTATATATATATATATATATATGTATCACACCGATAATTAAAAAAATAATAGGCCGATTTTGATTAAATTTGGTGAATAAATTTCTTTTGCAAATGGCTTGGATAAGTTCGTTAGCCAGGAAAATCTGCCCAGGTTTTCCCGGAAAATTTTGTGTTTTCTTTCGAAAAAAATTTATATCTCCCGAAATAACAAAGTAAGGGCAACCAAATTTGGTACGCAGGTTTACGTCCTTATAGGTAAGTTACCTACCAAAATTTAGCTCTGTATGTCAAAAGACAAAAAAGTTATAGGCATTTAAAGAAAAATAAATTGGGGTTTTCCTCAAAACGTCAAAGTTGCGACTTAAAACGTCAAAATCGGCAACATTTTGGCAAATAACTTGAAACTAATACGTGCTATGGAAATCAAATGTCTCAAGAAGGATGTTTTACAAACACTGAAGTCTTAGTTTCAACCGTCATTGTCCTTCATTTTACTAAAATGTTTCCAGAAAATTCATTTGAAATAGACGCTTTCCCTGATGCTTGGCAGTAGCCTTAGCTATAGAGTTTATCGTTTAATGGTATATAATTTTTGTCGAATTTTCGTAAAAAATCAATAAAGCTCAATATATCCGTTATTATACAAGATTTGAAAAAAATTTGTATATATTAATTATAGGGTGTCTTGAGCTACATCTTAAAAAAATATTTCTACAATCACAGGATGGCCCATAAGTCATTAGTGATACAAATTTTCTTTTTTTTTTAATCAAACACGCCTTATGTTATTGCATTTTCCATCGAAATATAATGCATGTTTGTAAGAAAAGAAATTCTGGATGCAGCAAGTGCGTTATGGTAGCGAACTTCGATCAAATGCTTCATATTTGAATAGCCCAATTTGCTATTAACCTATAAGGTTGACCAAGAAACGAGTTTTTCCGGGAACACTTTAAGTCTACTTTTGGAAATCTTGGTACATTTTCACACAATAAAGTTATTTTTATGAAACATGGCACATTGCTTTTATTATATAGGTTATACTGGTAACCAAAATTGATGCCTTCTTTCTTAAAAAGAAAACACACATATTTGCAATAAAAACATTTTTATGAAAATTCACTACCATAACGCACTTGCTGCGTCCAGAGTTTTGTAAATTCATTTTATTACCCCGATAAAAACGACATATTTGTTAGCGCACCTGTGGCTCCTGTTCTAAGATTCGCTTGACTGACCAGAATATGTGTACGTGCACAGCGTACCTAATTAACTATCAAAAAGTCAGCTTTTGTAAATTCAGAGAATTTTTTCACCTCTGGCTCTTAGACTATATGGTATGCCGAATACTATGAACAGTTTGTATTGTGTGTGACGCATTGCTGATAGTGATCTGTTTGGTGTGTGTTTGTTTGTTTGTGTTGTATTAGGGAACGGGGGAAATTACCTGGACCGGACATTTTACATGGACTGGACGTTTGACCTGACCTGGCCATTTTACTTTGCCTTTTTACCAGTGGTCATTGGAAGGCCAGTTACGCAAAAATAACTTTTATGTTGTCTCAGTGACTTAAATTGTTTTCTTTAGAACTTGTACACATTTTTGAAATAATCTTTTGTATTATCGTAATTTGTTTCTAAATAAACCTTATCATTATTATTTTCTTTGTTTTCTGTTTGTTAATTAATTTATTCGCTAGGTAAGCAGTGTGTCCGTTATATTCGGTCACGTACTTAATATAATTTAATTTTTTGGTATATATTTACTTTTGCTTAAAGGCAAATTAATTAACCGGTTTACTAAAAAATTCAGACTGGCCATTTTGTGTGCGTATGTATGATGTGTCATTCGGAATGTAGATTAGAGTGCTGGTTTCCTTTCTATAAACATCAAGTTCTAAAGTGTCTTTCTTCTTGATAACTAGTACATCTAGAAAGGGTAATCTATTAATAATTTCTAATTCGTGGGTAAATCTTAGAATCAAATTTATTGTTTAATTTGGCAATAAAATTTTGTATTCTGTAAATGTTTGTGTTAAACACTGCGAAAATGTCATCCACGTAACGAAACCACACTCTAGAAAAATACTCACTTCCAATTTCAACATCTGTTTCAATTGTACTCTTGAAAATGCCCGCGATAAATGGAGGTAGCGGGTTGCCGTGCCTTGGGTTTGTTCAAAAAATTCATTGTTGAATCGAAAAATATTTTGTTTAATAGAATAGTATGTTAAAGTTAAATACTCTTTGCAGATATTTTCGTTTATGTTATTCATTTTTAACACCTCTTCTAAATACGTTAACGTTTGCTTCGTGGGAACGCTAGGAATGAGGTTACATGGAGTGAAATTAAAACCTCTCCTTCAATCAACTTAACCTCTTTAATTTTATTAATAAATTCAAGTGAATTTGTTACTGATTTTTTTTTTGTATGAGTGGCAAGCTTTTAAAGTCATTTGTCAACCACTTTGCAAAATTTGATGTCATGGAATTTATAGCCAAAACGATAGATCTCATTGATTTTCCCGGTTTATGAATTTTTGGGAAACCGTACTTCTGGGGACTTTAGGATTTGCAACTTGTAACTTTCCTCCTAAGTTGTGACAAACTTTAGACTATCTTTAACGTTCCAAACTATTTTTGGTAGCGTATTTTTAATTAGTTTTTTATAGGGTCCTGTCTCTATGGCGTCATAAACTCTTATACTCGTCTTTGTCCAAAAATCGCAACCTTATTGCCTTTCTCTGCTTTAACACAAAAACAATCTTTCTCTCGCAATCGCTCAACTATGTTCATTTGATTAAAATGTTACTTTTTAGTGGACTTATTTTCTTTCAAGTTTTTTGAAATTTTATTTTTACATGCTTCTCTAATACATTTTTTTGAAGATTCAGGTAATTATTTAATTCTTGTTTCAATACTAGCAATGATTTATACCATATCTTAGTCTTGCTTTCTATCTCATAAGAGATACACCAGCCAGCCCTAGACCCATCACAATGAACAACCAAGTTATTCAAAGTAATGAGTCATTTTCACTTGTTGGCATTTCTGTGGATCGAAATCTCAATTGGCACCAATAAGTCACATCAATTGCAGAAGCGGCTGCTAAGAAATTAGGTTTCCTCTTCCGGACTCGCAAATACTTTTCACTAGCTAATCTCTATACGTTATATACTTCACAAATAAGGTTAAACCTCGAATACTGCTCCCACATCTGAGGTGCCTCTGCCGCTTCTACACTCGCTATCCTGGACTCAATTCAGAAGAGAGCTATACGTCTCATCGGTGACCCTACCCTCACCCAAAAGCTGCCATCCCTTTCCCACCGACGTGCCATTAATAACCTTTCCCTCTTTTATAGATATCTGCACGGGCACTGCTCAGACGAGCTTTCTTCCATAAATCCTCCACCTGCTGCCCCCAACACATCTACCAGGGGAACAGAGCGAATGCACCCTTTTACTGTCCAGGTCAGGTCATAGAACATCTTGTTATGTCCGCTCTTTAGTCTCGACGACTTCCAAGTTGTGGAATTTCTTGCCGGCACACGTTTTTCCTTCTCCTCCGAATCTCCAAACCTTCAAGTTCAGAATTAACAAGTTGCCTCTTTCCTCCTTGTCGACACCCACGGTACGATATTATTTAGGCCGTAAGCCTTCGTGGTGTGTTGTTGAAATATTTAAAAAAAGTATAGTTTTTGTGTGACTGTAGACCGGATTTTAACCCCTTATTTAGCAGATCAATTTCATTTTAACCAAACGACTTTTTTTTTTTTTATGTCAACAACACACCACGAGGGCTTACAGCCTAAATACTATCGTACCGTGGGTGTTGACAAGGAGGAAAGAGGCAGCTTGTTAATTCTGGACTTGAAGGTTTGGAGGTTCGGAGGAGAAGGAAAAACATGTGCCGGCAAGGAATTCCACAACTTGGAAGTCCTCGGGACAAAAGAGCGGCCATAACAAGATGTTCTATGTCTGGTGACCTGGACGTTAAAAGGGTGCATTCGCTCTGTTCCCCTGGTAGATCTGCTGGGGGCAGCAGGTGGGGGAATTATGGAGGAAAGCTCCTCTGAGCAGTGCCCGTGCAGATATCTATAAAAGAGAGAGAGGTCACCAACGGCACGTCGGTGGGCAAGGGATGGAAGCCTTTGAGTGAGGGTAGGGTCACCGATGAGACGTATAGCTCTCTTTTGAATGGAGTCCAGGATAGCGAGTGTAGAAGCGGCAGCTGCACCCCAGATGTGGGAGCAGTATTCGAGGTTTGGCCTTATTTGTGAAGTGTATAAGGTATAGAGATTAGTTGGTGAAAAGAATTTGCGAGCCCGGAAGAGGAAACCCAATTTCTTAGCAGCCGCTTCTGCAATTGATGTAACATGTTGGTGCCAATTAAGATTTCGATCCACAGTAATGCCAACAAGAGAAAAGGACTCATTACTTTGAATAACTTGGTTGTTCATTGTGATGGGTCTAGGGCTGCTGTATCTCTTGTGAGAAAGAAAGCAAGACTTAGTTTTGGTGGGGTTGAATTGTACAAGATTTCTACTTCCCCAGTCTAATATTTTTTGGAGGTCTACGGAGACAGAACCCTCCATGAGTCTGCGATCCTCATCTAATTGGGCTAAAGAGACAGGCTTAGAATATTGTATGTTTGAGTGGAGGGTGCTGTCGTCCGCGTAACTGTGAACTGGGTTGGATGTGCTAGAGAGGAGGTCATTGATGTGGAGAAGAAACAAAGTAGGGGCTAAAGCTGAACCTTGAGGAACTCCTGCATTAATTGGATACAGTTTAGAGGAATGGCCATCCACAACAACAGATATGCTCCTGTTGGAGAGGAAATTTGCTGTCCAGGTACAAAGTTTTGGTGGTAGGCCATAGGCCGGAAGTTTATTAAGCAGCGCTGCGTGCCAGACCTGGTCGAATGCTTTGGATATGTCTAGAGCAACAATCTGGGATTCACCGTGTTGTTCCATAGACTTGTTCCAAGAATGGGTGACAAAGGAAAGGAGGTCGGCAGTCGATCTGCGCTGACGGAATCCATACTGCCTGTCGTGGATTAGACTGTGTTTTTCAAGGAATTTTAGTAGTTCGGTGTTTATATACTTTTCCATCACTTTAGAGATGACTGAAAGGAGAGAAATAGGCCTGTAGTTGCTAGGAAGCGCTTTGGATCCTTTCTTGGGGATGGGTTGTACTCGAGCAGTTTTCCAGTTACTAGGGAATATGCCTTTATTGTAAGATATCTGAAACAGACGAGTCAGGACAGGAGCAAGTTCTGGTGCGCATTTTTTGAGAACAATTGCTGTGATCTCGTCAAGGCCAGAGGCTTTCCTGGTATTAAGAGAAGAGAGCATCTTTCGTACCTTTTTAGTTTGGAAAATGATATCAGTCATTTTATGCGCGACATTGGGGACTGTTGGTGGTTGAACATTTGGAGGTGGGTTGAGAGTAGAATTTCCGGCGAACAACGAAGCAAAAAGTTCAGCCTTGCCCAGGGCGGTAGAAACAATTTCATCACCTGAGACAAGAGGTGGGAACCTGCACTTGCAGAAATTATTTCCAATAGACTTAGCAAGAGTCCAGAAGGGTTTGCCGCCGTTGGAGCTTGAGAGGACTTTGTTTTTGATGTGGTTATTAAACGAGTTTTTTGCCTCAGAAAGAATGCGGACTAAGCGGTTTCTTGCGTCGTTGAATGCTTGACGATTTTCTTGACTGGGATTGTGTAGAAGCGTTTTGTGAGCTTTGACCTTTTCAAGTCTGGCCTTGTCACAGGATTTAGAGAACCAGGGCTTTTGAGTGGCTGAAGAGGTTTTCTGTGTACGTGGAATAAATAATTCCATGCCAGCTTGGATAATTTCGGTGACGTTTTGTGAGATATCAGAGGGGTCAGGATGAGAGAAGCAGACAGACGCCCATGGAAATGAGGAAAAGTAATCCCGCATTTCGTCCCAGTTTGCGGAGTTGTAGTGCCAAACGATACGTGGGTGTGATGACTGTGTGACCTCGGGTTGCATTGCACAGGAAGCAGTGACCATGCCGTGGTCTGAGCGACCAAGGGGGGCGGTGACTGATATCTTATAGCATTCAGGATTTGTAGTAAGAAGGAGATCCAGGGGATTTGAGCTGTGTGTTGGGATACGAGGAAAGTAAGTAGGTTGCTGTACCATATTGGCCAAAGAATTGCTGACTGCAAAGGCCTCCGCTGCTCTCCCTTGTGGATCGGTTTTTGAAGATCCTAGCCTGTAAAGAAAGGCTTTCTACGAGGTCAATTTTCCGAGGAACTGGTTCTTCGTTTTTAATTTGACATTTTACCAGTCGTTTAATTTTTTTATTTTGTATGTTACTTTTCTTAACCATTTTCGCGTTTATGACTACAAACATTTTCCTCTGAAAATTGCACCGTTCTTCATATTCTAAGTTGTCTAACTTAAAGGTAAATTTTTTAAAAAACAAACTGCCTGTATTTCTAACATACTACGTTTTGAATACAGATATTGCATTTCTAGATCCAGCCATTTTTACAAAAACATGTTAGACCGGCAGAAGCACGTCCGATAGATAATAAAATAATTTAGGTATTTCCGCAAAATGAAATATGTTAATTTTTATGCATTTCGAACACCCTTTATTGTTATGCACCGACTACCCGCACAAAAATATAGGCAGAGCTGTAGCTGTAATATATTTAGAATTATTCCACCTCTGATGACGCTAACTTGGTTAGTGAAACGATCGTCAGGTTTTTTGTGTTGTGGTGATTTGGGTTCTCCAAGTGCACTTAAAAGCATCAAGGTTGTTAACATCGTAACAACATTCAATTTTAATGGAAGCTAAGAGCCTCGGTGCTTCAGTGGTAAGAACGTGTGCCTCTAAACCGAATGGTACTGGGTTCGATCCCAGGGTACTCCTTTCACTTTTTCAGTACATACTGTACAATTAACAACAAGCGAGGTTGTGGCATTGTATTTGAGCAAGTTGAATGTCTGCACGTTCCGCCCTTCGGAGGGGGCGTAAAGCCGTCGGTCCCGTGTCCATGCGATGTTGGGCACGTTAAAGATCCCCACCCTCCTTACAGAAAAGCAGGGGTTCGGCAAAATTTCCAGGATAGTAAGGTGAAATTGCTCCATGGCGTCGGTGATTGGCCATAGTCGTGGAAAAAGACCGACGTTTAAGAAATAAAACACACACGCACACACACAATTTTAATGGAAGGTCTGAAGACTAACTAGATATCAATATACCCTCGTATATATACAATAGATGAAAAATACTGCATGATTTGTCTCATAAATGCATGGTCTTTTAGGTAAACAAAATAAAATGGTTAAATAAGGAAACATCACAGCCGCCTATAAATTATGTTACAAAAATAATATTTATTTTTAAGTTGACATCTAAGACGTTCACTAAGTGAAGATTGGAACCTGTGATGAGCACTGATAGGTACACTTGGAGAACCCAAATGACCACAACTCATCATTTTAAAGACCTAACGATCGTTTCACTAACAAAGTTAGCGTCTTCGGATGATGAAATGTCTGAATGTTTAGATTGATTCTTGAATTTTTCCTCATCTGTTGACGCTAACTTTGTTAGTGAAACGATCACCAGGTCTTAAAAAGAAAATATCACATCCGCCTATAAATTGTTACAAAAATAATATTTATGTTTAAGTTGACATCTAAGATGTTCACAAAGTGAAGATTGTAACCTGTGATGAGCACTGATACGTACACTTGGAGAACCCAAATGACCACAACTCATCATTTTAAAGACCTGACGATCGGTTCACTAACAAAGTTAGCGTCATCGGATGATGAAAATGTCTAAATTTTTAGATTGATTCTTGAATTTTTCCTTATCTGTTGACGCTAACTTTGTTAGTGAAACGATCACCAGGTCTTAAAAAGAAAATATCACAGCCGCCTATAAATTGTTACAAAAATAATATTTATGTTTAAGTTGACATCTAAGACGTTCACCAAGTGAAGATTGTAACCTGTGATGAGCTCTGATAGGTACACTTGGAGAACCCAAATGACCACAACTCATCATTTTAAAGACCTCACGATCGTTTCACTAACAAAGTTGGCGTCATCGGATGATGAAAATTTCTGAATGTTTAGATTGATTCTTGAATTTTTCCTTATCTGTTGACGCTAACTTTGTTAGTGAAACGATCACCAGGTCTTAAAAAGAAAATATCACAGCCGCCTATAAATTGTTACAAAAATAATATTTATGTTTAAGTTGACATCTAAGACGTTCACCAAGTGAAGATTGTAACCTGTGATGAGCTCTGATAGGTACACTTGGAGAACCCAAATGACCACAACTCATCATTTTAAAGACCTCACGATCGTTTCACTAACAAAGTTGGCGTCATCGGATGATGAAAATTTCTGAATGTTTAGATTGATTCTAGAATTTTTCCTAATCTGTTGACGCTAACTTTGTTAGTGAAACGATCGCCAGGTCTTTAAAAAGATCTGTTGTGGTGATTTGCGTTCTCCAAGCGTACTTATCTAAGATATTGATGTTGGTAATAAAACTTATTTCAATGTATGTATTTATTACGCATAAAACAATGCGTGTTGAAGCAATTAAGATTAAGGACATGTTGTAATCGGAGTAAAAGTGGACAACATTTACATATTGATTTTCACATTGTGTGTGACTAGAAACCCCCTTGTTTTATATCAGAACGAGATGCACAGCTATCGATTGGATTTTGTTTTTGACATTAACTAATGTGACATATATAAAACATTGGCTTATATTGTTACCTTTAACAGGACATCAATTATATTGTGAGACAAATGAAGGTTGTTAGTTTTTGAATTAAAGGGATTAAATTAGGAATGTGTCACTTACTAAAGGTTTCAGTTTTGTTGTCTTTTATAATCTGATGAATCGCTTCAATTCCATACTAAAGTCTTTAACAGCAAAAATGGAGAAACAGATTGGAATGTAATATTAGCAATTTTTTGTAAAAAAAAATGCTGTTGAGGTAATCACGACGTTCAAATTGTAAAAAAAATTATTTAAATAAGCGTGCAGTAGGACCGCTAGAACGCAGGGTTCTGCGGTTCTAAATGTAATATTTATATATATTCGCATAATTTTTGTATCTTAAAAATAACAAAGCTATGATAACCAAATTTGGTACGCAAATTTTTAACGTAAAAGGCATCCTACATATTTAAATTCAGATCTCTAAGATAAAAGAAAAAAACTCTGGACGCAGCAAGTACGTTATGGTAGTGAATTTTCATAAAACTATTTTTAATAGCAATAATGTGTGTTTTTTTAAGAAAGCAGGCATCAAATTTGGTTACCAGTATAATCTATATAGTAAAAACAATGTGCCATGTTTCATCAAAATAACTTTATTGTTTGAAAATGTACAAAAATTTCCGAAAGTAAACTTAAAGTGTTCCCGAAAAAACTCGTTTCTTGGTCAACCTTATAGGTTAATAGCAAATTGAACTATTTAAATATTAAGCATTTGATCAAATTTCGCTAGCATAACGCACTTACTGCGTCCATAATTTTTTTTCTTACAAACATGCATTATATTTCGATGGAAAATGCAAAAATGCAATAACATAAGGCGTGTTTGATTAAAAAAAAAAGAAAATTTGTATCACCAACAACTAATGGACCACCCTGTGATTGTAGAAATAATTTTTAAAGATGTAGCTCAAAACACCCTATAATTAATATATACATTTTTTTTCATATCTTGTATAATAACATATATATTGAGCTTTATTGATTTTTTACGATAATTCTACAAAAATTATATACCATTAAACGATAAACTCTATAGCTAAGACTACTGCCAAGCGTCAGAGAAAGGATCTATTTGAAATGAATCTTCTGGAAATATTTTATTAAAATGAAGGACAATGACGGTTGAAACTAAGACTTCAGGGTTTGTAAAACATTCATCTTGAGACATTTTATTTCCATAGCCCGTATTAGGTTCAAGTTATTTTCCTAAATGTTGCCAATTTTGACGTTTAAATCGCAACTTTGACGTTTTGTGGAAAACCCCAATTTATTTTTCTTTAAATGCCTATAACTTTTTTGCCTTTTGACTTACAAAGCTAAATTTTGGTGAGTAGCTTACCTGTAAGGATGTAAAACAGCGTACCAAATTTGGTTGCCCTTACTTTGTTAATTCCGGAGATATAAATTTTTTTTGAAAGAAAATTTTCCGGGAAAACCTGGACGGATTTTCCTGGCTAACGAACTTATCCAAGCCATTTGCAAAAGGAAGGTATTCACCAAATTTAATTAAAATCGGCCCATTATTTTTTGAGTTATCGGTGTGATACATATATATATATATATATATATATATATATATATATATATATATATATATATATATATATATATATATATATATATATATATATATATATATATATATATATATATATATAACATATAAAAATTTTAACTGACCCCGGATATGTGTTCTGGGGGGCCTAATTAGCGCTCATTTGAAGAAATTTTTTCAAAATTCAAAAGGCGGGATCTCCTCATTAGTGAATTTTTTTTAAGAAAATTCACTAAAAGTTATAAGCATTTAGAAAATTGGGTGCCACTAGAGAAGGGCACAAGACCAAAGTGTTTTGTGTTCTCAACAAAAGCTAGTAAATATTACAGATAAAGATAAGGTTTTCTTGAAGCAAAAGAGTCAAGAAGTACCTACCAAAAAAATATTTTTTAAGTTATCGGTGTGATTATATATATATATATATATATATATATATATATATATATATATATATATATATATATATATATATATATATATATATATATATATATATATATATATATGTATGTATCACACCGATGACTCAAAAAATAATTGGCTGATTTTGATAAAACTTGGCATGTACCTTCCTTTTGTAAGTGGCTTGGATAAGTTCGTTAGTCAGGAAAATCGGACGAGGTTTTCCGAGAAAATGTACAGTTTTAATTCAAAAAAAATTTTATCTCAAAAAATAAAAATCTATGATAACCAAATTTGGTAGGTAGGTTTACGATATAAAAAGTAAACTATACACCAAAGTTTGGATTTTTATGTTACAAGAAAAAAAGTTATAATAAAATGTTTGGTGCCAGAAAAATCAAAATCTTCTGGGAAAAAAAACTGACCCCGCGCTCATTTTCAAAATTTTTTTCAAAATTGAAAAGTCGGGATCGCCCCATTAGTGAATTTTTTCTACGAAAATTCACTAATAGGCGCAGAAAGTTCATTATGGTAGTAAATTTTTATGGAAATAATCTGGCACCAATTATTATTTTTTTATTAGTTGCTTAAAACTTTTTTCTTGTAACATAGAGTTCTGACTTTTGGTACATGGTTTACCTTTTGTAGTTGGTTGCCATAGCATTATTATTTTTGGAGATACAAATATGTTCCAAAAGAAAACCCAAAATGTTTTTCGTGGCTAACTAACTCGTCCATGACACTTACAAAAGGAAGGTACCTGAAACCGAAAAATTATTTTTTGAGTTATCGATGTTTTTTCTTCAAATAACCCGGATTTAAAAGAATATATTATTACGGAAAGAAATATTTTTACACGTGACATTTGTAGAATAGTTGGTGGCCAAGGGAATTACGATAAACCACCATTTGACCGAATATTTGTCAGGGACGGAATTTAATTTGGAAGTTATGCATTACGAAGAGGAAAGCTTATCAGAAACGTATACAAATAGAAAAGTATTAAGTTTGTATATATCTTGTACAGTTTTAATAACAAAAAAAGGATAAATAAAGCAACAATAGAATATATATAAAGTATAAAGTATAAAATATAAGTAAATAAAAACAAGCATTTTTAGAATTTGAAAGCTTTTTTGTTAAAATCGTTACCATAACGCACTTGCTTCGCCCGGATTTTTTAGAATATCGAAAGTAAGTTACATTGACTTGAATAGGAGATTTTTTTCTAGATACATTTATTTTTATTTATATATTATATAGTTCTCCGAAGGTTCTGTTTTGGCTCGTAACTCTTAAAGGATAGCTAAATATAAAACTACTCCTCAATAGGGGTGTTTCTTAGCCAACTTCTGGTAACGGATTTTTGCTACTAACAGTGGTTATATATGTTTAGTGACTGCAGTCAGTTAAACACTTCCAGTGGTGGTGGCAATAAACTGAAATATGTCAACAGTAAACTACCCCTAAATGGGGTATTTTCAGTAAACTTCGAGTAGCGAGCTGGTAGTTACCAGCATTGATTAGGTGTAAACGTATAGCTTTGTCGGATTCATACTCTTTCTGGCCGCACTGGAAAATGAAAAAACCTCAAGAGTAAAGTACCCTTAAATATTACGATTTTTTTGTGAAACATTGGCAGCGGAAAGACATTAACATTAGGATAAAAAATATGCAATATCAGAGAAATCCTTAAAGATTAAAGCCTCTGCCAGCAACGTTCATTTTAGTCAGCTAATAACATAGTCATGTAAACTATTCCTCAATAGGGGTGTTTCTTAGCCAACTTCTGGCAATGGGTTTTTGTTACTAACAGTGGTTATATAAGTATTTTGACTGCAGTCAGTTAAACACTTTCGCTGGTGGTGGCAATAAGCTGAAACATGTCAACTGCAAACTACCCCTAAATGGGGTAATTTTTCAGTTAGCTTTTGGTAGCGAGCTGACAGTTACCAGCATTGATTATGTGCAAGTGTAAAGATTTGTCGATTTCACACTTTAACTGGTCGCACTAGAAAATGAAAAAACCTCACGAGGGAACTACCCTTAAATATTAAGGCCTTTTTGTTAAACTTTGGTAGAGGAGAGACATTAACATTAGGATAAAAAATCGGCTATATCAAAGAAATCCTTAAAGCCTTGGTCAGCAACATTCATTTCGATCAGTCAATTACATCGTCATGTAAAGTTCCCCTAAATTGGGGTGCATCTTAGCCATTTTCTGGTAGCGAGGTTTTTGTTACTAACAATGGGTATTTATGTATTATGACTGCAGTCAGTCAAACACTTTCGCTGGTGTGGCAATAAACTGAAATATGTTAACAGTAAACTACCCCTAAATGGGGGTACTTTTCAGTCAACTTTTGGTAGCGAGCTGATAGTTATCAGATTTTGATTATGTGTAAATGTATAGCTTTGGCGGATTCATACTTTTTCTGGTTGCACTAAAAATTGAAAAAACCTCAAGAGTAAGCTACCCTTAAATATTAATATTTTTTTATTAAACTTTGGTAGCAAGAAGGAATTAGGATACAAAATATCCCAAAAATCAAAGAAATCCTTAAAGATTAAAGCCTCGGTCAGCAACATTCATTTTGGTCACCAAATTACATAGTCATGTAAACTACCCCTAAACGGGAGTGTTTCTTAGCTAACTTCTGGTAGCAAATTTTTGTTACTAACAATGGTTACTTATGTATTTTGACTGTAGTCAGTTAAACAATTTAGCTGGTAGTGGCAATAAACTGGAATATGTCAACAGTAAACAACCCCTAAATAGGGGTATTTTTCAGTCAGCTTTTGGTAGCGACCTGACAGTTACCCGCAATGATTATGTCTAAATGCATAGTTATGTCGGATTCATATTTTTTCTGGTCGCACTAAAAAAATGAAAAAACCTCAAGAGTAAACTACCCTTAAATATTAAGGTCTTTTTGTTAAACTTTGGTAGCTAGAAGGAAGTATCATTAGGATACAAAATATGAAATATTAAAGAAATCAAAGATGAAAGCCTCGGTCAGCAAGATTATATGTGGTCAGCAAATAACATCGTAAGGTAAAGTACCCTTAAATGAAGGTGCATCTTGGCCAACTTCTGGTAGCGAGTTTTTTGTAGCGAACAATAGTTATATATGTATTTTGACTGCAGTCAGTTAAATACTTTCGACGGTAGTGGCAATAAACTAAAATACATTATGGTTCTATAGGTTTCTGGTAGCATATGTGGCTGGTAGGTGGGGTTCAAGAGATAGAGTTTTATGAAAAACTTTTGTCTATAAGTAGTCGGTCAGCTAAAACAACCAATTTTGGCCAGCAATTTACTTTTCCCCAATATAAAAGCGTATATCGGAAGAATCAAAAGGTCCATGCAGTGTTGCCAATTCTAAAATGTTACTATAATATAGGTATACGTTTTAGAACAATCGATATGAAACAAGTTACTATCACGCATTTTCTGCCTACAGACTTTTAATGAAAAAAATTCTCGGGACGCAGCAAGTGCATTATGGTAGTGAATTTTTATTAAATGCTTCAAATTTGAATAACTCAATTTTCTATAAACTTAGAGAGCTTAATTTTCGTATATAGTAAGGTCGTTCCTAAGGCAAGATATCCACCAAATTTCATTGAAAGAAGCTTGTAATTTTTTGAGAAAAAAATGTCTTCTAAAGAAAATTTAAAATTTGAATGACTTAATTTTCTATAAATTTAGAAAGTTGAATTTTGGTACGTTGTAATATATCTTCAGAGGCAACACATATAGTAAATTTCATTAAAACAGCTGTGTTACTTTCGGAGAAAAATTTTTTTTCGAAAGAAAACTCAAAATTTTCCCGGAAAACCCCGTCCGATTTTTATTCAAGCCATTAATAAAAGAAAGGCACTTGCCAAGTTTCATCGAAATCGGTTAATTATTTTTTGAGTTATCAGACGGATACATACATACATACATACATATATATATATATATATATATATATATATATATATATATATATATATATATATATATATATATATATATATATATATATATATATTCAGACGGATACATACATACATACATATATATATATATATATATATATATATATATATATATATATATATATATATATATATATATATATATATATAAATTGAAACTTAAATTGGTTCTAGGGGTCCTAGTTCACGCTCATTTGAATTTTTTTTTTCAAAGTCTCACCATCGATAACTCTCTATTAATGAATTTTTTTTAAAATAAAAATTCACTAAAAAGGCACTAAGCGTGGTAATCTTTTCTGGCTTATCTTATACATGAGGTTGCTCAAAATTTAGTATGTAACATATAATAAATATCTGACATAATATAAATATATTGCCTAATTTTGAATATCGACAACCAAACACAGGCTTCAATCGACTCACGAAGAATAATTGTTATGTGACAAACACAAAACATGCCTACAAGTTAAAAATTATAGCGCAAACAAAGCTAATTACAAACGATTTTAAGGCGCCACAGCGTTAAAACAATAGAAAGATTAAGATTTTTGATACCGTGCAACTTGTACTGTATAATTTTTGTGTCAAATAAAATTTTAGCTAATCAAAAAAGTAAACGTATTTAGACTTTTATTATATGCTACACTCCAGCGAGGACCACGGGGAGGTATTTGAGCACCCTCGCCGCCTGAAAAAAAAAACAAGCGCAACACACATAAAATTAGTATTTAAATAAAAAACCTGAAAATTTTTAGTTCCCTGAAAAAAAACTGAATTACATTGTCTAAAAAAAAAATATTATCCCTGCAAAAAAAAGGGTTAGTAAAATCAACAAACTGAAATATGAAGAAAGTTATTAAATATTATTAAATCTAAAAATAATAGGCAATTAAAAAACAGAGAGTAACAAATTAAAATGGCGAAAAATGTAACCACAAAAATACATAACTCACCAGAGCTCTGAAAGAGAACAAATATTAGTAAAACAGGAAAAAATTATTACCTTTCGCTGAAAATGAATAAATTAGTCTAAAATACAGAGAGCTAAAGAGTGAATAATACATAAACATACACAAAAAGAAAACGATTTACTAACAATGAAAGAAAAATAATTGCTTGTTACATACAAACAATAAAATGTAATTTATAAAACAAGTACCATAAAATGTTAAATCAATATTACCGAAGATGAGGACTGAAATAAGTCCTTAGAGATTTGACATGTATGTATTAACTGGCCTCATCATTAAACGAAACCCCAAAGTATTTTGACCATTGGATCATTGTTTATATTACCACTATCATCTGGTAAAAGATATTTCGATTTTCTGTTTAGTATCTATAACAAAAATCAAACATTAAATTCAAGAGATATCACGAATACTATGACAAAAAATGTATACCAAATACTTATCTGATTACCGCACTCATTGTTCCAATTTTCGTATTACTTACACAAAAATAAACACTACACTTTTTAACATATTACCGCAGTGCGAACCAAATACGCATTTTGTCAGTAACCGATTTCTGGAATTGTGCGAATTTTTCGATAAAATTAAATAAAAGACACCAACCTCAACTGGGCGTCCCCTAAGGACGGCTCTATCCCACGTCGCAGCTGCAGTCTCTTCAATACTTACTCTGAAACAAAGAAACGAGCATAAGCATAAAATATAAAAAAGTCTGGACGCAGCAAGCGCGTTATGGTAGTGAATTTCACAGAAATGATCTGATATCAAATATTTTTTATAACTTTTTTCTTTTAACGTAGAAATAGAAATTTTGGTATATAGTTTTCTTTTAATATTGTTAACTTACGTACCAAATCTGGTTACCATAACTTTTCTACTTTTTTAAATAAAAATTTTGTTCGAAAGAAAACCCAAAATTTTCCAGGAAAACCTGGTTCGATTTTCCTCGCTAACGAAATCGAACTTGTCCAAGCCACTTATAAAAGGAAGGTACATGCTAAATTTTATCAAAATCGGTCTAGAATTTTTTGAGTTATGGGTGTGATACATATACATATATATATATATATATATATATATATATATATATATATATATATATATATATATATATATATATATATATATATATATATATATATATATATATGAGACATACTTGGTTCTCGGGTTGAACCGCGTCCAGAATTTATGAAAACTCGACGTTTCGGCTCCTGTTTTGGAGCAATTTTCAAGAGGTAAAGGAAATATATAAGGATACTCTAAGACCTCAATCTGCCTACTCCTTAGAGCGGTGGACAAAGGTGGGGTGTGTTGCTTTCAAGAGGTAAAGGAAATATGTAAGGACACTCTAAGGCATCAATCTGCCTACTCCTTAGAGCGGTGGACAAAGGTGGGTTGGGTTGTGGTAGCTCGATTACGGGGCCTCAATCTGCCTACTCCCCAAATCTCGCCGGAGATCGTCTGTGAGGTTTCAGTGTGTTCAACCCTAGGCCTCAGAGTGATCTAGGGTGGAACACACTGAAACCTCACAGACGATCTCCTGCGAGATTTGGGGAGTAGGCAGATTGAGGCCCTGTGAGGTTTCAGTGTGTTCAACCCTAGGCCTCAGAGAGATCTAGGGTGGAACACACTGAGAGCTCACAGACGATCTACTGCGAGATTTGGGGAGGAGTAGGCAGAATGAGGCCCCGTAATCGAGCTAACACAACCCAACCCAACTTTGTCACCGCTCTAAGGAGTGGGCAGATTGAGGCCTTAGAGTGTCCTTACATATTTCCTTTACCGCTTGAAATCAACCCAACCCACCTTTGTCCACCGCTCTAAGGAGTAGGCAGATTGAGGCCTTAGAATGTCTTTACATATTTCCTTTACCTCTTGAAACCAACCCAACCCACCTTTGTCCACCGCTCTAAGGAGTAGGCAGATTGAGGTCTTAGAATATCCTTATATATTTCCTTTACCTCTTGAAAATGGCTCCAAAACAGGAGCCGAAACGTCGAGTGTTCATAAATTCTGGACGCGGTTCAACCCGAGAACCAAGTATGTCTCACATTAAAGACCGCGGAAACCTGAACCTGAATATATATATATATATATATATATATATATATATATATATATATATATATATATATATATATATATATATATATATATATATATATATATATAAATGAATGAACCCCGGATATGGGTTCTAGGGGTCCTAGATCGCGTTCATTTGAAGAAATTTGTTTAAAATTCAAAAGTTGGGATCTCCTCATTAGTGAATTTTTTCTAAGAAAATTCACTAAAATTCCTGCCCAGAAAGTGCATTATGATAGAGGGTTTTCATTGAGTGCTTGAAATTTTGACATTTTAATAACGTAATGTCTATATATATATATATATATATATATATATATATATATATATATATATATATATATATATATATATATATATATATATATATATATATATATATAAACAATTAGAAATTCAACTGGACCTTGGTTTTTGGTTCTAGAGGCCTATTTAAGGACATTTTTGTCTCACCATCGATACACCTTTAGTAGCAAATTTTCTTCATGAAAATTCGCAAAAATATATAAAAAGTAAAGGTACACAAAAAATAAGCTACCACAAAACTTCAATGCCGTCACATTATACATACGTAAAAATATGTAAGTTAAAATTTATCAAAACTATTAACGACTTGAAAGCATTAAAAATAATTTTGCATAATTGTAAAAAAAAAGTAAGAGCAGACTTGTGACTAATAGCATAGGTAACTTAAAAAAATGTTTCAAAACTATATAGGGTAACCAAGACGCTGTTCTAAAAAATACAAAAACTTAGAAACAAAATCAAAAAAATAAACCCATGCTTATTTTCTTAGAGAAACATCACTGCAAGTTATCTTTATGCTATTCCAAGTTCTATTATATAATAGCCTTTCTGTGTAGCATGCTTTACTCCTAGCATCTACAGTTAACTCACAACTTAAATTAATAAAATTATTTAATAACTAATAGAGGCAAAACTCACACTTATCCTTGAATTCCTATGCTTTCCGCGCAGCTCCAGAAACCAGAACCATAACACCCCATAGAAGGACACCAAACACACAACACTCACGTTATTTTAACGAACTATGAATTATATGCTATTTTAAAAATATAACACTTCACTTGATTTGAAGAAATAAAATGAGAAACCGCACTTACTGACGACTTCCAAAATTTCAGGCATCTGTGGCTAAACGAAAGGACATTAAGCCAGAATTCCCAAACTTTTTGAAAAGCCGCCAGCAACTAGAAGTCCCTGTAACGTGGACTTATACCGACCCGAATTAAATTAAGAATGACAAATTTAATACAACATATTCACAGGACAAATCACGCCAGAAAGTGGACGATTTTAAAGGAAATTGAGATAAGGCTGTCGGTGAATAATTTTTTGTTCAATTACACAACTACGATAAGAATTCTTAATCATTTATAAAGGGACGAATACACTACAAAACATTTGTGTTAATAATATGTTCAATTAAAGCAACCAAATTTATTATTCCTCATAATTTAATATTTTAGTAGCGATAATGTTAATAATCAAACTCTAAGCAGTTAAACAACATATACTGTAATATACAATCAAAGTTTAGATTAAAGTTATGCCAAACAATAGGTAATTGCCACGCGATATTGTTCTTAAACGCAGATAACATCACATGGTACACAGAACCAACAACCTTATACCCCATACGAAGGGTAAACAGTTAAGTTAAACATACAGCACAAATACAATAAATAACTTCTAACAGTTGGTAGATTACAATTTATATTTTTACAAACAAATGCGCCGTTGGGTTTTAGAACGCCAGGTTGCAGCTGCGTAGGCTAAAACTTTGCGCCATCAAGACTGCTAGATGATGTTTTATTTATATATTGTTCCTTTAACGTCGGTTTATTTCCGCGACGATTATGGCCGATCACCGACGCCAGGTGGCAGTTTCACCTCACTATGTTGGACATTTTACGGAATCCCTTCCTTTTTGTAAGTAAGGTCGGGATATTTAACATTACACGAGGCCGTCGGTGTAGCGCTCCCTCCGAAGTGCAGACATTCAACTTGCTCACACATGCCACTACTTTGGTTGATGTTAATTTACAATATGTACTGAAAAAGAATTTGACGTTTCTAACGGAAATGGAACGCGAAACCTTTTGCTCCAGGGGCACACGTTTTGCCCCTGGACCACTGAACCAAATGATATATCACAGGCAACTTGTTTTTAGGTACACTTTGGAAAAATCTAGTTCACCACGATCTACTAAAGTCTCGCTCCCTCTCTTCGCAGGTGGTAGTGGAATTTTCCTTTACATAATAGTAAAGATTTTCCACGCCCGAGTAGGTACCACCCCATGCATCAAGGGTCCGGTGAAGTCCCAACGGACGTTTCCGGTTCTGGTGTATGAGTCGGTTTCCCTTATAAGCAAAAATTATGATGGCTCCTCCTTGTACAAAACATTCCGGAGGTAAAATACCCCTCAATTCGGATCTCCGGGAGAGGGGTGTACAGGGGGCGCAAACATCAAGATTCAAAATATCCTTCTCGAATATATGTGGCCTAAATTCTAACCTGAACTCCGTCCACCATTTCCTCCAGGATAATAGGCCCCAACTCCTCTTCCTCACCGAAACCCAAATCAGTGCCAAAATAGCCAATAATCACCTAAATTTCCCGGGGTATTCATTACCCAAACTTTTGTAAACTTCTACATATACTCAGTTGTTATAACGAAACTTTTAACATACAAAAATTGCCTAGTGTAGACGTAGCTTCACTGAAAGAAAAAAGTGTGTATATAAAGAAACAATATTGCGGTGATAAGAACAGGTGGTACTGTTCTCATAGCAACAAAAATCAAATATGACTTCAGAAATATTGAACATTCCTTAGATAATTTTTTGCTAAAAACTAAACGTATGACTAAGAAACATCTAGAATTTATTGCTTCTTCCTTTAATTTTACACTGAAATATTTGCATGTAGCAAAAATTCTGGGCGCAGCAAGTGCGTTATCGTAGCGAATTTTCCTAGAAATGATCTTTTTTTTTTACAAAAATTATAATAGTATAGGACAAGAGAATAATAATTGTATCCAACAGAAAACTATTTCAGTCTTGCGCCTTCCTGGGACCTTCAGTGGCGCCAAACATTTTTTTCATCAAAGTTTTATAACTTTTTTCTTTTAACTTGGAGACATAAGTTCTGGTATATAGTTCAACTTTTATAATTTTAAGCTCTGATATTTTCGAAGATATAAAAATGTTCCGAAACAAAATTTTAAATTTTCTCAGAACAACTGGATGTTTCTGGCTAACGAGCATTATCTAAGCTAATTACAAAAACTCTGGACGCAGCAAGTGCGTTATGGTAGTGAATTTTCATAAAAATGTTTTTATTGTAAATATGTGTGTTTTCTTTTTAAGAAAGCAGGAATCAATTTTGGTTACCAGTATAACCTATATAGTAAAAACAATGTGCCATGTTTCATAAAAATAAGTTTATTGTGTGAAAATAAACAAAAATTTACAAATGTAAACTTAAAGTGTTCCCCGAGAAACTCGTTTCTTGGTCAACTTTATAGGTTAATAGCAAATTGGGCTATTCAAATATGAAGCATTTGATCTATATTCGCTACCATAACGCACATGCTGCATCTAGAATTTCTTTTCTTACAAACATGCATTATATTTCGATGGAAAATGCAAAAATGCAATAACATAAGGCATGTTTGATTAAAAAAAAAAAAGAAAATTCACCAACAACTTATGGGCCAGCCTGTGCTTGCAGAAATATTTTTTAAGATGTAGCTCAAGACACCCTATAATTAATGTATACAATTTTTTTTCATATCTTGTATAATAACGCATATATTGAAATATGGTGCATGGTTTCTACTATGAAGGTCATACTATCTCTACCAAATTTGATATTTTACATCAAAATACATTTCATATTAAAAACATTTAAATAAAAGCTCGTTATCATAACGCACTTGCTGTGTTCCAACTTTTTTTAAATATAGGTTCAACAACTTGAATGTCATTTTATGTTAGACCCCTGGTGACGCTGTGAATAACGATACCACATATACTCCTCTTTAACAACTCGAAAAATAATGAAGTTAGGTTTGCGCATGCTCCATCCGCCATATGTATAAATGTCATTTTTTGCAAAGTAAAAATTCAGAACTTTATTATTTTGACAGGCCAGACTAAATGTCATTTTCAAATTTAACCTCTAATTTTTAAACCCTGGTCTGCCAACTTGGATTATCTCTTCGCGTTAGACATGGAAAATAAATTGTCGAATGTGTTTCTATCGAAACTCTGACAGTTTGTTGGTTAACTAGCTAATAATGGCACGGTTAAATTACACACACGAAGATTATTTTAATTTATTTACTATTTATGGAGAATGTAATAAAGTAGTTTCGCGAACGTGTGATACATTTGCTGATAGATATCCATATAAACAGAGACCGTCACGTAAAACCCTCAAACGAATAGTAGACAATTTCAAAAACTGCGGATCTGTCAAGAAAAAGGTGCATAGGGCTAAACCCGTTGTTAACAATGAACAAATTGAGACAGCAATTTTGGGATATTTTGCCGCATACCCTACAAAGTCAACGAGGCAAGTAGCACTGGAGTCAGGATTGTCCAAAACCTCCGTTCTGCGAATTTTACGTAAACATAAGTTCCATCCTTATGCTTTTTCAGTTGTGCAACATTTGAAGGAAACTGATTTTACCAGAAGGGTGGAGTTCTGTGAATTTATTTTAATGCGATTCCAAGAAAACGAGCAGTTTTTAGATAACATCATATGGACGGATGAAGCAAAATTTTCAAAAAATGGACTTTTCAATCGTAGAAATTCTCACTATTGGAGTGACACAAATGTTCATCCTTCTAGGGAAGGAAATTTTTAGGAAAGCTGGCAGTTTAATGTTTATTGTGCTATAAGGAATGACGGCGTCGTTGCCCTAGAAATATACGACGATAATTTGAATGGTGAGAATTAATCCGAAATTCATAAAATACGTTGTTTATTATGATTTATTTATTTGTAGGTGAGCGTTATTTGGAAATTTTGCAAAATTTGGAAGTAACTTATTTGGACAACCTTCCTTTGAATGAATATAGGCAAATATTTTACCAACATGATGGGGCCCCTCCTCATAATGATCACCTGGTTAACAATATTTTACAATCTCTATTTGCTGACCAATGGATTGCCAACAATGGGCCACACCTCTGGCCACCTCGATCGCCTGACTTATCTGTTCTCGATTTTTTTATATGGGGTACTATAAAAAATAAAATCTACAACACTGCAGTTTCTACTAAAGAAGATTGCATGCAGCGGGTTCGCGAATCATTTCGTGAATTGGATCCGGATTCAATAAGAAGGGCCACACATGAGGGATTGACACGTAGGTGTGAAAAATGTCTTGACGCCAGAGGTCGTCAATTTGAACACATAGGACGTTAATTTTTGTTTCATTTTATTCAGTCCATGTTGTGTGTGAATTTTTTTTATTTATTTGTATTATCTGTTTGATGGTTTTATATAAGGTTATATGGCAAAATACCTAAAAATTGCTGTCTCAATTTGTTCGTTGTTAACAACGGGCTTAGCCCTCTGCACCTTTTTCTTGACAGATCCGCAGTTTTTGAAATTGTCTACTATCCATTTGACGGTTTCATGTGACGGTTTCTGTTTATCTGGATATCTATCAGCAAATGTATCACACGTTCGTGAAATTACTTTATTACATTGTCCATAAATAGTAAATAAAATTTAAATAATCTTCGTGCGTGTAATTTAACCATGCCATTATTAGCTAGTTAACCAACAAACTGTCAGAGTTTCGATAGAAACACATTCGACAATTTATTTTCCATGTCTAACGCTTATGGTAAGAAATTTATCAAAATATGGCTTTGAAATGAGTTTTTTCAAAATAAAATGAAAATCGTTTAATTTAGGTATAGGTAATTACATACAAAGTGTCAGTGATTTTTTGAGTTTAACACGATAGTGTTATAAAAAAAGGAGGTTCCAATTTGAAAATCGCGAGATTTTCATAATTTCTCATTGCAAACTTCAAGAATTTTTTTTGGACACTCTGTATACTCTATCATTAGTCTCGATGTGGAAATAGATGGAGTGAAATATCTTTCAAGACAATTCTAAAAATCGTAACGAAATATGTTCTTATTATAAAAATATCGGTATCTATATGACTGGCCGTAAATGTCAAATTTTATCTTAAAGTCTAAATATCTTCTGGGCAGTTGATGATAGGTATAGAACATTATTTATAAAAAGTGTTCAGAATTTATTGTATCATCTGAAACTGCAATAAAATATAGGGTTTTCTATTTAAAATAAGCGAATTGATATCTACTTCCGGTATAACCGCAAGTGCCTCCATCTTGTAAATATTTTTAACCTGTGGCCCCCAACGACTTTAGTGTAATGTCCAATTTTTAGGTTTTTCCTATTGATAGTGTGCCCGCAATCGATCGTGGGACCTCCCGGACGACCGCCCTGTATATATATATATATATATATATATATATATATATATATATATATATATATATATATATATATATATATATATATATATAATGAAACTGACCCCAGATATGTGTTCTGGGGGGCCTAATTAGCGCTCATTTGAATAAATTTTTTCAAAAGTTGGGATCTCCTCATTAGTGAATTTTTTTAAAGAAAATTCACTAAAAGGAAGGTATCTGTAAAATTTTATCAAAATCGACACATTCTTTTTTAATCATGGGTGTGATACATATAAAAATTGTAAGTAACCTCGGAAATAACTCCAAGCGGCTTAGAAAATTGTATTAAATGTAAGAACCGCAACCGAAACTTTTGAATTTGGAAAAAAAAATTGAGATAAATTATATATATATATATATATATATATATATATATATATATATATATATATATATATATATATATATATAAATTAAAACTGACCCTGGACATAAAAATAATAGGCCGATTTTGATAAAATTTGATAATTTTGTAGGTAGATTGAAAAAGTTCGTTAGTCAAGAAAATCAAATCAGTTTTCCTGGAAAATTTTCGTTTTCCTTCTAGCAAATCAAAAAATAATAAAGCTATGGCAACAAAATCTCTTAGACAAGTTTTATTATAAAATGTTTACTATATACCAAAATTTAGATCTCTAAATTTAGAAAATTTATATCTCTAAATTCAGAGTTAGAAAAAGATAAGCATATAATAAAAAACATTTTTGGTGCCGCTGAAGGTCACAGGAGAGCACAAGTCGAAAACATTTGTGTGTTAAGCAAAATATATTAAACACTACAGAGAAATAATATTTTTTTCTTATTGCATATGTAGTTTCCGTAAAAAAAGTTAAATGAAAGATCGTTTCTACGAAAATTCACTACCATAATTGCCTTTGCTTAGTCCGGATTTTTTTTTCTTCGACAAATAAGAAGCCTGTCATTAGCACACTGGGAATAAATTGTACCGAAAGCATTATAATGCAATAGACTTTATAGATTTTCCCATACAATATAATTTGCTTTAATGTTTCACAAGGCTTTTTATTTACAGTGTCATGCGCTACAAAATGTATCTGGCGACAGGTTTCAGTGAGCTTTCAGACTTCGAGATTGCGCGTCTTCATTACAGTGAAATATGTAGTGAATATTTTATGCCTTAAATCTTTTATTATGGGTTTATTTGATATAATTATACCAGCTCTGTGCTTTAATACAACTTGCATAGATGATTACGAAGTTGGTGAGGAGTTTTCTGCATACTTTTCAACTACTTTCGTTTCATTAAAATATTTTTTTAGAGCCCTATTGTTTCAATGTTCCCTGTCCACCTGAAAATGGGGAAATAGGTAAGTGGGTTGTGCAAACTATTGTACATGACAGTGAGTGAAGTATTTTTTGCTGAAGTCAAAATAAAATAGTTAAATATTGTTTTTCGCATTTTGACTGATTATGTGCTATTTCACTAAATTCAAAATCGTCTATTAAAGTGGCAGTTTATCGTACACAAATCTCACTTTCCTATAAAGTACCTAATGTCACTGTTATACGACATAGTTTGGCAGGAAATTGTTCACTTAACTATTGGAAGCATTGTTATATCATTTAAAAGTACAGTTATTATTATTATTTTTTTTTTAATATTATAGATCAAACCAGTTCAGCAACATGTATACTATTCATGGTTGTTTTATCTGCCATGAGCTATTGTCTAATATAAGAAACAATAAAAAATTATAACGATAAGATGCTATAGTTAGAAACATAAATTAAAAATAGTTTATAAGTTAGTTACATTATTTGGTGGGCTTACATTCGTATGTACAGGGTGATTTTTTTAAGTGTCTCACCCCTGTACTTTTTTTATTATTAGAGATATCAAAACAATTCTAACGCTGTCTGACAAACTATCATGCGATGAGTTAAAATATTGCGACAGAAAAACAATTGCACATCGCCTTCATAGAAATCCGTGGCCAACGTTGATTTTCTTAAATAGAATGATAGGCCTCAGACACATACAGTCGATGCAGAATCGAAATCTGCGTACAACGATGCCACGCTCGCATTTCTGAGTCAAGCCGTTTCGGAGACATGACGTCACAAAATTTCAAAATGTTGCTAATTTTTTTAAGTGTCTCACCACTGTAATTTCTTTATTGTCAGAGATATCAAATAAATTCTAACGCCATCTGACAAACTATCATGCGATGAGTTAAAATATTGCGACAGAAAAACAATTGCACATCGCCTTCATAGAAATCGGTGGCCAACGTTAATTTTCTCAAATAGAATGATAGGCCTCAGACACATACAGTCGATGCAGAATTTAAATCTGCGTACAACGATGCCACGCTCGCATTTCTGAGTCAAGCCGTTTCGGAGACATGACGTCACAAAATTTCAAAATGTTGCTAATTTTTTTAAGTGTCTCACCCCTGTAATTTCTTTATTGTCAGAGATATCAAATAAATTCTAACGCACTCTGACAAACTATCATGCGATGAGTTAAAATATTGCGACAGAAAAACAATTGCACATCGCCTTCAAAGAAATCCGTGGCCAACGTTGATTTTCTGAAATGGAAAGATAAGCCTCAGACACATACAGTCGACGCAGAATCGAAATCTGCGTACAACGCTTGCATTTCTGAATCAAGCTGTTTCGGAGACATGACGTCACAAAATATCAAAATGTTGCTGATTTTTTTAAGTGTCTCACCCCTGTAATTTCTGTATTGTCAGAGATATCAAATAAATTCCAACGCCATCTGACAAACTATCATGCGATGAGTTAAAATATTGCGACAGAAAAACAATTGCACATCGCCTTCATAGATCCATGGCCAACGTTGATTTTCTTAAATGGAAAGATAGGCCTCAGACACATACAGTCTATGCAGAATCGAAATCTGCGTACAACCATGCCACGCTCGCATTTCTGAGTCAAGCTGTTTCGGAGACATGACGTCACAAAATTTCAAAATGTTGCTGATTTTTTTAAGTGTCTCACCCCTGTAATTTTTTTATTATATGGGATATCAAAAAAATTCTAACGTCATCTGACAAACTATCATGCGATGAGTTAAAATATTGCGATAGAAAAACAATTGCACATCGCCTTCATAGAAATCCATGGCCAACGTTGATTTTCTTAATGGAACGATAGGCCTCAGACACATACAGTCGATGCAGAATCGAAATCTGCGTACAACGATGCCACGCTCGCATTGCTGATTTTTAAGTGTCTCACCCCTGTATTTTTTTTATTATCAGAGATACCAAAAAAATCCAACGCCATCTGACAAACTATCATGCGATGAGTTAAAATATTGCGACAGAAAAATAATTGCGCATCGCTTTCATAGAAATCCACGGCCAACGTTGATTTTCTTAAATGGAAAGATAGGCCTCAGACAACTACAGTCGATGCAGAATCGAAATCTGAGTACAACGATGCTACGATCGCATTTCTGAGGCAAGCCGTTTCGGAGACATGACGTCACAAAATTCAAAATGTTTGTGATTTTTTAAGTGTCTCACTCCTGTAATTTCTTTATTATGAGAGATAACCAATAAATTCCAACGCCATCTGACAAGAAATAGTTTTACGTTATAAAGCAGTTCGCAGTGAATAAATTACCCCTAAAGCATTTTGCTCTATGTGCCACATGAACGGCGTTATCTTCCGTTACAGAGCTCTGCCCGACATGTATATTCTTGTTATATTTTAGTTGTATAAAACACAAGAAAAGCGAATTTGCCATAATTTCTTTGTATTTTCAAAATATTTTAAAAAATTACACCGCCGCACTATGTAGTAGGTACTACACCTCGTAGTGAAAATATTAAACGTATTTCATTTGAGACTGGATGATAAGTTATATCTATTCAGTGCTGTATACGTCAGAAAAATCTAGGATAATGCATGTCTGATTTTGACATTTGATGTCAACTGATACTTGTTTTGAATGAGATTGAAACCATTTTCCGATTTCGTATATGTGTATCGTTCTTTCGTTTTCGTCAATCAAAAAGTTATCAGCATTCTGTGTAATTTAAGTATTTTTTCGTTTGTTTTTCTTTTATTCAGCAATTATTACAGAAGTGAGACACTTAAAAATTTACAAACATTTTAAAATTTTGTAACGTCATGTCTCCCAAACGGCTTGACTCAGAAATGCGAGTGTGGCATCGTTGTACGCAGATTTCGATTATGCATCGACTGTATGTATCTGAGGCCTATCGTTCCATTTAAGAAAATCAACGTGGGCCACGGATTTCTATCAAGGCGATGTGCAATTGTTTTTCTGTCACAATATTTTAACTCATCGCATGATAGTTTGTCAGACGGCGTTATAATTGTTTTGATATCTCTGATAATAAAAAAATTACAGGGGTGAGACACTTAAAAAAATCAACAACATTTTGAAATTTTGTGACATCATGTCTCCGAAACGGCTTGACTCAGAAATGCGAGCGTGGCATCGTTGTATGCAGATTTCGATTCTGCAACGACTGTATGTGTCTGAGGCCTATCATTCCATTTAAGAAAATCAACGTTGGCCACGGATTTCTATCAAGGCGATGTGCAATTGTTTTTCTGTCACAATATTTTAACTCATCGCATGATAGTTTGTCAGACGGCGTTATAATTGTTTTGATATCTCTGATAATAAAAAAATTACAGGGGTGAGAGACTTAAAAAAATCAGCAACATTTTGAAATTTTGTGACATCATGTCTCCGAAACGGCTTGACTCAGAAATGCAAGCGTGGCATCGTTGTACGCAGATTTCGATTCTGCATCGACTGTATGTGTCTGAGGCCTATCGTTCCATTTAAGAAAATCAACGTTGGCCAGGGATTTCTATGAAGGAGATATGCAATTGTTTTTCTGTCACAATAATTTAACTCATCGCATGATAGTTTGTCAGATGGCGTTGGAATTTTTTTGATATCTTTTGTAATAAAAAAATTACAGGGGTGAGACACTTAAAAAAATCACCCTGTACACATCCATACTCACACCAACACACACACACACACACTCACATACGCCCAAATACTCTAATCATGGACCATTAAACACATCTTGTGGAAGTGTTTTTCTTAGTCTTCTGTGTTGTAGTATTGCACCAAGATTGTAATGTACTGCTCCAGGACATTCAGTTAAGTTGTTCAGGAAGTTGATTGCACTTGTTTTTATGGAGTCACTGATCACTGGTATGTTTAATTCGCGATGTATTTGCGTGTTCCTAATGAACCACGGTGCATCGGTGATGATTCGTAGCACTTTGTTCTGAAAGGTTTGTGCGATATTTACTGTTGAATTTGACGCTGTTCCCCACGTTGGACAGCCATATGTGAGAACTGGTCTAAGAATACTTTTGTAGATTAGAGTTCCGCATTCAATATTCAGTGATGATCTTCTGTTTATAATAGGTTACAGCATTTTTAGACTCCCATAAGCTTGCTGAGTTCTGTTTTTGATATGATGCCTCCAGGTGGGTACGATCGTAATGTAGGCCTAAATATTTGACGGATTCGTGTTTGTGATTCCAAGGGATTGCTTTGTTATCTATTTGTAACGGTGGCGGATTTGGTCCTCTTCAGATTAAAATTTTAAAACTAAATAACACCAAATTAACTCAAATCTATTTGTTCCCATGAAAACTTTTATAACTCCATGTGCGTTGTTGAATGATCTTGAGGTGCACTAGTTCTTGCTGATGAAGTATACTTTTTGACATTTTCAACTTAATGGCGATGCTCTCCTCGATATATCCTTCAGCCGCACTAGTTGACTGCCACCTCCATTGCCAGTTCAGTGTTTTACTGTAAGCTCTACTGTCAGCGTGGAAGGTGGCATACGTCCTCTTCAAGCAATGGCCAGTGTAACTAGTTGCATCTAGGAGTTTTTTTTTTGTGTTTTTTTTAAATTTCAACAACACACCACGAGGGCTTACAGCCTAAATACTATCGTACCGTGGGTGTCGACAAGGAGGAAAGAGACAACTTGTTAATTCTGGACTTGAAGGTTTGGAGGTTCGGGGGAGAAGGAAAAACATGTGCCGGCAAGGAATTCTACAACTTGGAAGTCATCGGGACAAAATAGCGGGCATAACAAGATGTTCTGTGTCTAGTGACCTGGAAAGTAAAAGGGCGCATTCGCTCTGTTCCCCTGGTAGATCTGTTGGGGGCAGCAGGTGGAGGAACTATGGAAGAAAGCTCCTCTGAGCACTGCCCGTGCAGATATATATAAAAGAGAGAATGGTCACCAACGGCACGTCGGTGGGCAAGGGATGGCAGCATTTGGGTGAGAGTAGGGTCACCGATGAGATGTATAGCTCTCTTCTGAATGGAGTCCAGGATAGCGAGTGTAGAAGCGGCAGCAGCATCCCACATGTGGGAGCAGTATTCGAGGTTTGGTCTTATTTGTGAAGTATATAAGGTATAGAGATTAGCTGGTGTAAAGTATTTGCGAGCCCGGAAGAGGAAACCTTTTTCTCAAGTATTCTGCAACTGTTGATGCCAACTGGTTGTATTGTGCACTTACCGTGCTTATAGTAAATGAAAGATCTATCGTGTTTTGCTTGTTTGTAGCTTAATTGTAGATACATGATAAATTTCGCATCTGTTGCACACTGATCCCACGGTCATTTTGATGTAGGAATTATGCAAAGTTGATTATCAAAACTTTCTACGTGTCTTCTATATATTTTACAGCCAAGCTGCTCAATTCGGCACGCCGTCATGCCCCATTTAAACCATACAATAGTACCACTTTCATTACATAAGTACGTACCGTCTGGAGTCTTTTTAAAAACCTAGTAGCGTTTTCCATAGTTAAATATTTTGATTTTTCTGCTTTTTTAGTGAATGTTCTTTAAAAAATCACTAATGAGGAGATTCCGACTTTTGAATTTTGAATTTTTTTTTTAAATGAGCGCGAACTGGGCCCCTTAAAACCCATATCCAGTCAGTTTAAATTTACATGTACAGTGTGTCCCAAACTGGATGGAAATGTATTGCTATCTCCGTTATTATTAGAGATAAGGAGACAATTAAATTAGCAATGTTTTGTAGAATTTCATGCTCGTTCCAATTATTGTATTTTGCACTACCTCTTTTCGTTTTTGAGTTATTTTGAAAAAAAAAAACAAAATTTGTCGATTTCATTTTTCTTGAGTATCTAACTAGGCGTTGATATGACTTGCACATTATCAGGACTCTTTTGACAGAGTAATCTTTTGGTGCTATTCTCAACTTTGGATTGTCATTTGTTTTTGAGCTACAGGTATCAACGTTAGTTTTTATTATGGCAGCCATATTGAATACATCAGAAAAATTTCTTTCACTTTCATGAAGTACTCCCTGTAAAACCAGTATTTACTGAAATATGGGGTGCGTTTTAAGAAACAAGGTACATTTAGATACAGAATTATATTAAGATTTACGGTCACTACTTCCCAAAATGTTGTACTTATTCCGACCTAGTTTTATTAATTCAGAAAACTGGCAAATGTCGGCTTGTTTCAACTGTGGCACTCCTTAAAAAATGAATTGTTATCAATATACAAGAACCTGGAGAAAAAAGTTTCGCAAATAAAAATAATAAGTAGAAAAGAAAATTTTAATGGAAAAATTAAATTTGTATTTTAAATTAAAAACTATTCGATTAAGTGATATTGAAATAAAACTTAAAGCTGAAATTAGAATGCAATAAATCATAGAAAATTGTGATAACAATGTTATAACAACTACACAAAAACAGTGAAAACTAGTTATATAAATGTTCAAAATGACCACCACTTTGCGCAGCACATAATTTTAAGCAAGTTTCAAAAGAATAGTTAGCGTTTTGTAATACACTTAAATTAATATTATCAAATACACCACGGATTCTTGTCTTCATATCTTCTTTTGTCGACGGTTGTGTCTGATAAACTAAATTTTTTACATAGCCTCATAAAAAAAGGCCATTTTTGTTAGATCAGGTGACCTAGGCGGCCAGGCATTCGGCCCTTCTCCCCCAATCCAGCGTCCTAGAAAATGTTGGTTCAAAAAAAAACATGAATGTTAGCTTTATGATGAACTGGGGCACTGTCATGCATATACTACATATGATCACATATGCTAACAGGCAGTTGGTCTAATAATGGTCCAAGGTCTTCTCCTAGAAACCGAAGATATCGCTATGCAGTGAGCCATTCCTCAAAGAACTCACCGATGACAACATTTCCAATAATTCCACCCCAGACGTTAAGAGAACATATTTTGACTAGTCGTGTGAGTAATAGTAATACACATTTATGGAGAAGATTTTCCTCCATACAGAAAAATACAAATAAATATATAATAATGCACAATTTACACACACAAAAAAATCTCCCCCAACAAATGGAGAGAAAAAACTGCCTAAGTCAAAGACTTGTTGGTAGTATAGCAAAAACAAGACTACATAAACAACAACAAAAATTCTATCATTTCTACCATACGCTTCCCTCCAAAGAAGTCACTGATTAAAACATCGTAACGCATCTGTTACACAAAAGCAAAAAGCATATATTATGCACTTTAAAATACAAACATAAAAAACCTCAATTTCCAGTCTCCAATCACAGTATACATGCCTCAATACCGATATCCACTCCAGTATGCAGCAAAGTGAGGGTTTTCAGCAGAAAAGTCGTGAAAGTTGTGCCTGCTGACATGACCGTTCTTATGATATGTTGCTTCATCAGTGAACAACACAAAGTTGAATCATCATTGTTCTTTGAAAAGTTGAATATGGTATGGGTAAATTTGTTTTTACGTAAAATTCCTAAAAGAGAGGTCTATTTATATCAATTTCTCTTGCTATTTTTCTTGAGCTGACATGATTATTTGCTACACTTTATATCGGTCCAGGGTAATATGTGATATTGCTTATCAATTAGAGGTTTTGGAACAACAGCACCAAAGAGTTACTTTCATATGGGTAAAAGTCACTTAAAGCTTGGGGGTAATGAAAAGGCTGACTATTTTGCTAAAAATGCAACGATAACAGGTTGTAAACATGACTTTTACAGTAACAGAGATTTTCTTCCGCAAGTAAAACATGTGTGTAATATAAGATGGCAGAATCATTGGAATAAGTTGAAAAGTAGCTGTAGCAAGCACTTCAGTAGTATCATCCCTAATCTAAGAAAACAGCCCATTTACAAAGAACTGTTGCTTCCTAGGTACTTGTCTACCACACCTAACAGAATTATCATAGGCCATGGTGCTTTTAAGTCTCATTTGTATAAAATAAAAGTTGCAGACAATTCATTTTGCTCATGCGACAATACCAGCCCAGCTGATTTAAATCATTTGATTTTTTCCTGTATTATGCATCATGAACAAAGAAAAATATTATTTTGTAATTTGATAGAATACAATGTTCCCTTGCCACTTGACGTGACATCACTTATGTCTGAAGCTGTTTGTAATAAAAGTGTCATGGTAGCTTTCATGTGTTTTGTTAAAGCCTCTAAGTGACCTAGGTTTATATAGCTCTTAGTAAAAAGATAATATTCTGAAAATTGGACTGTTGCAATAAATATTGTACTAGTGGCAATATACTATATACTCTTAAGGGATACTAAATAAACTTAGCAGATTAATGTATAGTGAGAGAGATAAAAGTAAGTTCCTTTGTGTATTTCCTTGTATTAACCTATTTTGACCGCAGCCTCCCCAGTAGGTTAAAAAGTCACCATGACAGGCTTCATTGGTGTGAAAAGCGTCCCAGTGTTTCTCCTGCAACAACTTGTAGCGTAGATCGGTGCATGCATATTTATGTGTGTGTGTATGTGCACATGAAGAAATAATGCGCATTTTCTGTCCTGCATCCAGTGTTAAATACTGGACGTATAATCTGTTGACGTGAGTGCGTATACATGAGTGCATATGTGCTCGCGTATGTGTGTGAGTGCATGTGTATGCAAGTTTTAATTTTAATATATATTTTTAGTAAACAGCAAGTGTATAGGGAGATAAAAGGGGATGAAAGAAAATAGTTAACGAGCTTGTTAGATTAATATTCTTAAGACAGGTTTTGCCATTGTGAAAAGCAAGGTCAGATGCATCCTTGTTTATTTAGAAGATTGACAGTGACTGAATGAGCCAGTTCTCAAAGTCAAAACTGTAATCAAAAAAAAAAAAAAAATCAACTCGTTCTCTTCGTTTAAAACACGCTTGGTTATCTCATTCTTCTTGTATCCCATGTTCCCGTTTCGTCAAAACGTCGCATTAGTATTTCAAAAGCATTTCTGTGTGGTTGACATCTATTGTGATATTTCTCATGATAGATTCTTGTCGTGAATTAACAGTTTTTGTTACTTGCTCCTAACACATAAATCATATCAATCATTTGTTGTCGAGAGAAAATCGTTGTGTTTTAATTCATATACAAAAAAATAACTACTCGATAGCTTAAGTAAATGTTTGAGAAGTAAGTCAATACACTGCTTATTTTGCATAGTCATGATATAATACACTAATTCGCTCCTGTGTATAAATGTACCTTTTCAAAAAAAAAAAAAACATCCACTATCTCAGTATATACTGGTTTTAGGTATAGGGCATACTTTAAAGGCAACTGAAAAAACATTTGTTGATGTATCGAAATTGATTATAATATACAGGATGTTCCATTTGAATTTCTCGAGGGAACTTTACTATAGTATTTTTGCTCACCCTGTATACTGTTTCCAAGGAATTGTGTCTGTATTGATTGACGTTGAAAGAAGATTACTTTTTGAGATTGTTGTCATGACGAATGAAATAATATACAGGCTGTACCATTTAAAAAAAGGAAGTTTGGGTTTTAGTTAACTTATACAACATCCTGTATATGCAAAAACAATTTTTGTATGTAGATAACCTTAGTGTAGCTGCAACTTTTTTTTTTGTATATATATATCACTATATGACTCTGTTTTAGCAAATATTCGTTCCCGACATCACGTAAGCTCTGTACAACTTGCTGCAGAACTAGAAGGTCAAGAGCTAGTCGTAACAACTCTTGAGGTAAGTATTATTAGGACAAAGGCGTCAAAAGAAAACCATGTCATTTTTATTTGATAGTGTATATATTTCGTTTTTAAAATAGTAGTAAAAGAAAAGTCCTTTAATTAGAAGCTTGACAAAGCAGACTTTATAAAGCTGTTGATGAGCATCATATATACTAGTGCTCATAAGGAATATTTGTCGTGGGATTTAAAAACCGTGTGTTAACTTAATAAAATTATTGCTGTAAAATTTTGATAAGCGTATTGTTATTTTTTAGTTAAAAGGATAATATGTAGCGGTCGCAAATATACTGTAATTTTTTAATGTGTCCTAGATGTAACACGATTTTATTTAACATAATATCCAATATTTTAGAATGGTGAATTAAGTGGTACTGTCAAAAGAAATGACATTTTAGTTGGAAATGGAGTGGCTTTCGAACTCTTTGACATTTTAAAAGAAAAGTATAGATTCAATTATACAGTCTTAAAACCCAAAGACAGTTTATGGGGTTCAAGCAAAAGCGGTGTTCTGGGGTTACTCGTCAACAATGTAAGTATAAATAATATGACTAAGTGAAGATTGGAACCTGTGATGATCACTGATAAGTAGACTTGTATAACCCAAATCACCACAACACAGCTTTTAAAGACCTGACGATCGTCTCATCCACTAATTACGTTGACTTTGTTAGTGAAACGTGCGTAATTTTTTTAAAAGGTGCGCTGTGGCGATTTGGGTTATCCAAGTGTACTTATAAATAATATGAAATGTTCGATAATATTCAAGAGTTTAATGCAAAAGAAAATATTGTATATTAAGTCGCTAATAACATTATTTAATTTTGTTATTAACGACTCATAGTTTACTTGTAAGATAATTAATGCACTGTGTGAGGTAATATATATTCTGTCAAAATTAGAGGTTTTTAAGAAATGTGTTTTTAGTAAATTTTCGTTAAGAAAATTCACTAATAGAGAGGTATCGATGGTGTAACTTTTGGAAAGTTTCTCTAAATGAGCGCAAATTAGGGCCCCTGGAACTAATTTCCTTGGTCAGTTAAAAAGTTATATATATATATATATATATATATATATATATATATATATATATATATATATATATATATATATGTATCCAACCGATAACTCAAAAAATACTTCACTGATTTGGACCAAATTTAGGAAGTACCCTATTTTGATAATGGCTTGGATGAGTTCGTTCATGAGATCTTAAGGCCCAATTTCACTTAATATATAATTAAAAAATATTTTTTAAAAGACAATTTCTCTCAAATTGTTTAAGTGATTGAAACGAATATTTACGACTTAAAAGAACATAGACAGGCGTGGTTGTGTACCAATTTTCCAGTCTTTTAATCTAACAAAAATAAAGTTATTCGAAATTGATAATAAAATAATTCTTGACATTAGTTCAGATTCTGTAATGCAATATGTACAATGTTGGTCAAAGGCAGATGACCTTATCTGTACTGCTATGCTATTTAAATAAAGCGTAGACAAATAATGCAAGATTTAAGAATGGGGAACATTATGAGAGATACGACAGGGACGCCATCTCGGTGCGGAATCAGGTAGTTTGTTGTCATAATAGCTCTAGTTAACACAACAGTTTATATATATATATATATATATATATATATATATATATATATATATATATATATATATATATATATATATATGGAGCTTGTGTACAATATGCAACCAACTAACAATTTTGTAAATTGTCAGCACTAGACCATTTCTTTCCTGATACTGAGACAGTGTTCGCGTCCAAAAGCGCTAAATTTTAGCACTCGACTGCAAGCGGCTTGATACCTATGGAAAATTTGAAGAAAATGAAACTAGATATCTAATATAAAGTGCATACATACCTAGTTTAAATTATATAAACAGATGTTTAGGATAAATTATTAAAATTTAAATTTCAAAATTTTGTATTGTTTATATTTATTTTATTTTCAAAATGTATGTATACAGCAAGTAAATAAGTGTTGAAAAGAGTTTAAGTGCGTTATGGTAGCGAATTTTCATAAATATACTTCAAATGGTGATCTCAATTTCTCATTAAACTAGATTAAACTTCAGTTTTGATACATAGTAAAACCTATATAAAAGCAGCGTGGATACTAAATTTAAAGAATAACACAATGAGCTTCACAGATAATTACAAATTTGTTTTAGGAAACTTTTTTGTTATTTTGTTTGCAGAAACTGGTTCGATGGTGTTGATTAAAACGGATCATTCAACCGATTAATATAGAAAAAGACTCAAATTAATTCCGTTTGGAAACTAATAATTACATTTTCGGTGAATTTGCAGATTAGCACAAGGGGGGTGTTTTTAAAAATCTTTTCAAAAACATGCTTAGAACCCCTATCGGGATTCCCAAACTACAAGAAATTTCTTGCAAACAGCCCACAAGAAAGTTACGGGGCCAGGAGTGAATAGGACGGGGAAGATAAGAAGGAAATGTGAGCTAAAAGTGCGAAAGAAACAACTTAGTTCGACTTCTATAAGGTGCCTTTATCCCATTTTGTAGCTACACCTCTTTAAAATCCCGTTTACCATGCGCAGAACCTCTATATTCACCGCAGGTCCCGTAAGTTTCTTTGGGGTTGTTCCCAAGAAACTTTTCTTGTTTACATTTTTCTTGTTTATGTATTAAGAGTGATTGTAGGCATGCAGAAGGGAAAGGAAAACCCCTGCGACGAAGCAGGGAGTCAAGATTTTCAATCTATGTTTTAATTGTTATTTCATTTCATTTAAAAAATATTTTTCCAAAAATGATTTTGATGTTGCACATTTTATCATTTTCATAAAGTATGGATACAGCAACAGTAAATAAGTGTTGACAAGGGTCTGGGTGCAGCAAGCATGTAATGGTAGAGAATTTTCGTAAGAATATTTCAAATCCGATAACTAAATACATATCTCATTAAGCTAGAACCTTAAAGCTTGAAACATTCTAACACCCAAGTAAACGCAGCGTGGGTAAATTAAAGAAAAATAACAATGACCTTCGCGGATAACTACAAATTTGTTTAATTTTTTTTTTGGATATTTATTGTTTGCAAAAACTAGTTACATTGGGTTGACTAAAACAAACGCCTCCAAGCAATTAATAGGAAAAAATACCTGCCATATTTATAATTTGGGAGGTACATTTGCTTTGTAGATAAATATTTTTTTTCTAAAAAACTTTTGTGACTAATGAAATTTGTAACACAATTTATACCTACATATTTTACCTAGGACCAAATTTTAATTTTCCAGCTCCATACAAAATATACATTTTTTCAAATAATCGCTAACTGGGACTCTAAAACCGATCTCCAAGGTCCACTTAAATTTAAAGAATTAGGTTTAATCATATATCTTACTAAGAGTGTACAATTCTTATGAAAATTCACTACTATAACGCACCTGCTGCGTCCCGAACTTTTTTATTTTTTTCTGCTGTTCTGAAATTATAACATTTTTATTGTTTTCAGGAAGCTAATTTAACGGCTGCGTTTCTACCTGTGTTGCCGGATTTTTACAATTTGACCACCTATTCACCCAGTTTAGATATGGGGGTCTGGGTAGCTATGATGAAAAGACCAAAGGAATCGGCTACTGGTTCAGGACTTTTGGCACCGTTTACTTTGGCAGTGTGGATGTTGATTCTGGTTTCGCTCCTTGTAGTTGGACCTATAATATATTTGCTGATTCTTCTAAAAGCAAAAATATGTAAGGAAGATAATGACGTCGTATTCTCATTACAATCATGTGTATGGTTCGTATATGGAGCCTTACTGAAGCAGGGAACGACTTTAAGTCCGACAACAGGTAAGCAAATTGCCAATTATTTGTTGCTTATTTCAAATCTGTTATTCGATATTTGTGCATTTCTCTTCTTCGTGTAAAACCAACTGTTTTGTCAGTATTTATATTGACTGTTGTCTACTTTGCCAAGGTTGGCAATACTGGGGGGAACTATTATATTGTCAGTCATCTTGTGCGTGATATAATGACTTACAAGAGATATGATCTTGCGAATATGCCACGCCATTTCTATGACGTCATGTGGTGAGTGAAAAATAGGCGCTATCATTTGAATGTAAACACTTTCGAATACCAATTCACTCTTCTACGGTTTTTTTCAGAGTTTGCAACTTTTCGGTTATTGTAGTGATTAATTTTCAAGTTTGATCTTTGTAGGTGCGATAGCTTGGCTGTTAAAAGTTGGAGTTAGGAGCAAAAATAAGAGCTGTGTTTTGTAATGTGTTTGCATTTAATATAAGATTAAACATGCTTTGTGCTGTTCACGGGTGTAATTAGGACAATCAGCCATACAACTTTGCCAGAGATATACTTTTTTTTATTTCCTGCCGAAAATACGATGATAGACGTGTGGGAACAACTTTTGGGTGATGAATAAAAATGCTTTTTCTTTTCAAACAGATATTTCTATTCCTTGTCCCGACGCGTTTCGACCCTTTTTAACAGGTCATCCTCAGGGCAACCTAGAATTTACAAAAGGCTTGTCAGAAAAACTGAGTTTTCCGGTAGGCTACTTCTGAGAGGGTACAGCACAGGAATACTAGATAAAATAAGGTAACAAAAGCTAACCCCAACACTAAGTCAAAAAGTTAAAGGTTAAAAATGTCAAGCTACAAAGCTATAAAAGATTATAGGTGTACAGTCACAAACTACTACATGCAATAAAATGAAACAAATACAAGTCAAATTGAACTACAAGAAAAGCTAGTTTGTCTTGAGATTTTAAATTACAATAAGTCTGGCTCTAAAACTCATAAAAGCTTAAAAATTCTTCAAAAATTCTTTAAAAAACTTGGCAGGGTATTTTTTAAGTTCAAGCTGAAGACAACAAGAGGAGCGAAAGCAAACAGCACAAACACCAGCAAGCCATGCAGCTGAGAAGAAACTTTCAGAGAACATCAAACTCATTAAATGAATGGGAAATGAAACAGAGGCGAATTTTTTACTGTTTTATGAATCATGATAAAACGCCGAGATGGTGAACTTATTTACTTGTCTTGTTAAACAGGACTGAAAAACTATAGAGTTTAATGTCCAAGGAACATGCTTCACATGTTGTTGTTGGATTGATCCATTGGCATCCGAAGTGTTACTAACTTGGAAAGTAGCAACTTTTATTGAAATTAAGAATGAATTTTTGTCTCTAAATCTCCAAATCTCTAAATCTCTAAATCTCTAAATCTCTAAATCTCTAAATCTCTAAATCTCTATATATCTAAATCTCTAAATCTCTAAATCTCTAAATCTCTAAATCTCTAAATCTCTAAATCTCTAAATCTCTAAATCTCTAAATCTCTAAATCTCTAAATCTCTAAATCTCTAAATCTCTAAATCTCTAACTCTCTAAATCTCTAAATATCTAAATATCTAAATCTCTTAATATCTAAATCTCTAAATCTACAAATCTCTAAATCTCTAAATCTCTAAATCTCTAAATCTCTAAATCTCCAAATCTCCAAGTCTCCAAATCTCCAAATCTCTAAATATCTAAATATCTAAATATCTAAATCTCTAAATCCCTAAATCTCTTAATCCCTTAATCAAAAATCCAGTACACGCTTCGCACGAGAGACAGAAGGCTACCGTGCTACCATGTCAATATAGCTTGCGCACTGATGGTCGGCAATCACATGCTAATATGAAATACACGCCGGTCCATCTCTCGCCGGCCGTAATTTTTTATAATGTGAATATATTTGCAAATGAATCGATTCTATTTTCTAATATTCGCTAATTAAATAGCCAAATAAGTTCGCGCTTCATTACAGCAGGTTCAACTGATGACGCCATTAGTGATTAAACAAGGTTTGGTGTTAAACTAGATGCTTTATCGCGTTGTACCTTCAGTCTTTACATAAATTACAAAATACGCTGATGTGAAAAATTTTGTTGCAGATTCATCCAGAATCCTTTTTGCAACGTGGTGGATATTTATAACCATCTTGACGGCATTTTATACAGCAAACCTAACAGCTTTTTTGACACTTTCAAAATTTACATTACCAATTAACTCAGCTGAAGATATTGGTAGAAAACGATACTCATGGGTAACTAATAAGGGCAATGCAATCGAAGATATAATCAGATCAGAAAACAATGCACTTGATCATTTTGGAGTTTCCACTTTGAAACCTTTGGGCACGGTTTTAGGTGACTCTCACATATATTCAACTTCAAGCGATGCAGTGATCCTAGAGAAATACGTCCAGAAGAAAGATATGATATTCTTAAGGGAGAAGCCCATAGCGGATTTTGTGATGTACGAAAGTTATAAAATGAAGACCAAACAAAACGAGAAGGAAGAAAATCGATGTACGTTTGTAATGACGAAATTCAACATAACAGCTTATCCAAGAGCTTTTGCTTATTCAAAGAATTTTAAGTATCACCATATATTTGACAACGCGTGAGTATTTTTTGAGTTAATTTTTTCATGTATAAAATGAATGTGTGTATGGATTTATGTCGACGAGTGGCGGCTCATCAGATAACGCAGGTGAAGCGCTGCTTCACCTATATTTTTCGGTTAAGCAAAACTTTTTAAATCAAAATCCACCATAATTATTTTTTTGTCACAAATTCATTTGGTACAACTGCATAAAGATGTTTTGTTACGTCGCGCTGCAGTTGATAATGTATTTTTATAATAATTTATGGTACGATATAATTTGCATGCCTGCCCCTGATCACCGCCTCAACGCGCAGTGCCTACCTATTGCGGACCATAGACCACTGTGGAACGTCAAGCAACTGCGGACTGACTGAGCCAGATTCGTTGGTTTACAAATGCTGCGTCTGCTTTGGGACACTTGCATGAGAGGTTGCCATGACAATGGGACGCGCACTGGAAGGTTTGGGTCTATTAGTGTTACAAAAAGTGATGCAGAGTTCTGAGCCTGCTTCAAAACTTAGTTTCCGTTGTTTGTCTAGATTGAGTCAGATCGTCAGAGCGTATTTTTATTTGTACTATGGTGCCGTTAAATGATCTGATATGTGTCACATTTACTGAAAAGCTTGATTTTTCATGTTTCTTTTTGATAAGTGGAATTGATTTGTTTATTATCACATCTAAAAGAATAATTTCAACATAATAAAGTGTTAGATATAAAATTTCAAGTTATAAAAAAAGAGAAGGGCCTTCAATTAAAAAAAAATATGCTTGTAGCCCGTCCCCCTATAAATAGATTTTCATAGGTAATATATTACCGTATTCGTGCGTGTACAGTGTCTTCTCATCGAATATTCCTAGTCATTATTCCTGAAATTATTCCTTGTGAAAGATTTCTGATTTAAATACTGAAGTGACAGAAGAACGCGAGACCTTGAAAATTTTAAAAATTTTCGTCTGCGGTGCAGAGGGGGGTGTTCGTCTCCCTGAACCCCCATTTTTTTCTCTCTCAGAATTCGCCCGCGGCTTTGCCGCCCCGATACTACTGCACGATGGACCCCCATTGGTGCCACACGGATTCTGCTTCACCCATTCCCAAAATCACGGGCCGCCACTGATGTCGAGGTGTTAGATTGTTTTGATTTGTCTGAAGAACTTCTGGTGCTAATTTTTTAGTGTTACACTGTATTATAGAATAATTATTCCTTAATTTTTCAGAGTGTATTCTATATAAAATGTTGCCTTACCAAATTTAGCGTCAATACATATTTTAACTAAAAGTTACAATTTTAGTAAATTCTGGAAATTTTAAAACAATTCTCCATACAAACGCGGATTTGAGCTTCTAGAACCAATATAGTCTACCGCTTAAAATTAGGAGGTTCGGAGGATATATATATATATATATATATATATATATATATATATATATATATATATATATATATATATATATATATATATATATATATATTTCAAATAAAAAGCGCTAATGGTGTATTTATATTGATTTTTACTAGGACCTCTTGTTTGATTAAATGTGATTATTACGACAGTATCTGAAAGAGTCATTTATATGCTTTTTTTGTTATTTCTATACAAAAAATGTTTACAGTAGTTTTTTACATATATTTCTTTGTGGCAATTGCTGGTATTATTTTGAAATATAGTCATAAAAAATATGAATTATATACATAATATATCGGTCAAGATTGGAGCGATTAACTGTAGGTCATACAGAAGAAACGTATTACTTTTATATATATTCGACAGTCGGTTACAACTGTTGAATCTAATTATAGTATTAATAATACAGGCGTAAAAAGCTTAAGTTCGAGTGATCATATTATATTGATTGTAATGTTATTAAGAAGTATTAAACAACATGGCTTAGCAGGCTCTTTATAAAATGAGAAATACATTGTTATACAACAAAAATATTGTTGCTTAGATAGCCATGTCGATAGTGCTTTATGTAATTTTTTGCCTAATTTAATTCTTGATATTTTTAAGCGATTTTCGAAGATTAACTTTTCGTGTATCTACTTTTGTGTTAACCAATTTTTCGTCTGTTAATTATTTTTTTCAACCAGGTATGCTTTTTTTCATGTAACAGAAGCAAAATCGCCAGATTCATTATTATTTAGGCACACTTGGAGAACACAAATCATCACAACACATTTAAAAAACCTGGGGATCGTTTCACCAACCAAGTTAGCGTCATCAGAGGATGAATAATTATAAATATCTTATATTCACAACCATATTTATATTCTCCCTCAGGTAGTCGGTCACTAACGAGTTACGGAGGTTCAACGACACCAAAATTAACATATTTCGTTTGGCGGAAATATCTGTGTTCTTTTATTATCTATCGTACATGCTTCTGTCTGTATTTATTTTATAATGTAATCTATCAGGAGACTGCCCGTAGACGGCGGAGCGAGATTGATACATTTTTTTATTATTACTATATTTAGCAATATATATATATATATATATATATATATATATATATATATATATATATATATATATATATATATATATATATAGATATATATATATATATATATATATATATATATATATATATATATATATATATATATATATATATATACATATATTGTTAACGGGAGCGTTAGGATATTTGGAGGAATAGTGTCGTCGAACTAAGCGTATGAACATCGGTAACGGCTTAATTATAAATTAAATAACTCACAGAGATTTCAACAATAACATTATAAATAACAACTAAGATGAACCTAATGTCGACTGTTACATCGTGAATCTTAATTGAACAGTCGACATTAGGTTCATCTTAGTTGTTATTTATAATGTAACTGTTGAGAAGGACCATGTTAACGGGAGCGTTAGGATATTTGGAGGAATAGGGTCGTCGAACTAAGCGTATTTGAACATCGATAACGGTTTAATTATAAATTAAACAACTCATAGAAATTTCAACAATAACATTATAAATAACAACTAAGATGAACCTAATGTAGACTGTTACATCGTGAATCTTAATTGAACAGTGTTTTTATGTATATCAATAAACAATATTTATAGTATTCTTAATTAGTTTCCGACCTTCCGAATTGCCGATTTCATCATTCCTAGATACCTTGCACGTTGCTAATTTGCGTTGTTTACTGTTTACATAACAAATGCAAATCCATACAACTCTGACCTCTAATTATGTGTAATATTTACATTCCTTAGTTTAGATAGATTTCTTAATACTAATGTCACTTGTGATTTTACTGATCTTAATTATTATGTTTCCTTGCGATTCTACGGCCCTTCTTAAATTGTCATTGTTCTCTGAACACATACACACACACAAATATATATATATATATATATATATATATATATATATATATATATATATATATATATATATATATATATATATATATATATATATATATATATTATAAAGAGTGAACCCTGTACCAAAATTTAAGTAGTGAAAGAAAAAAAAGTTTTTAGTTTTCCTCAGAACGTCAATGTCGCGATTTGAAACGTCACAATTGGCAATGCGTTGTTTGTGTGTTTTTTGTTTCTTTAACGTCGGCCTATTTCCGCTACTATGGCCAATCACCGACGCCAGGAAGCAGTTTCACCTCAGTATCCTGGAAATTTTGCCGAACCCCTGCCTTTCTGTAAGGAGGGTAGGGATCCTTAACGTGCCCAACATCACATGGAGACGGGACCGACGGCTTTACGTCCCCTCCGAAGGGCGGAACGTGCAAACATTCAACTTGCTCAAATGCAATGCCAGAACCTCGGTTGATGTTAATTTACAGTTGGTACTGAAAAAGTGAAAGGAGTACCCTGGGATCGAACCCTGTACCCTTCGGTTCAGAGACACACGTTCTTACCTCTGAACCACCGAGGTTCTACAATTGGCAATGTTTAGTTAAAGAACATGAAACAAATACGGATTGTGAATAGAAAATGTTGCAAGAAGAGTGTTCTTCGAACCCTTACGTTTCAGCTTCAACCGTCATTGCTCTTCCTTTTACAAAAATATTTGCAGAAAATTCATTTCAAATGGGCCCTTTCTCTGATGCTTTGGCTGTCGGTTTAGTTAAGTTGATGCTCTCGCTGTGGGTTTAGTTAAGTTTATGGTTTAACGGTCTATAATTTTTAGCTAATTTTCGTAGAACAAATTCGTTAATGCATTTTTGCATTTTTTATCGAAATATGATGCATGTTTGTAATAAGAAAATCGGGACGCAATAAGTGGCATTTGGTAGCGAATTTTCATTTAATCCTTAAAATTTGCTATTAACGTAAGGTTTGTTGGCTAAGAAACCAACTTTTAAAATTGTTTTCGGAAAATTTTTGTACATTTTCAAACAATAACTAATTTTGATAAAAGATAGTACATTGTTTCTACTACATAGGCCATACCGGTAATCAGATTGATGCCTGCTCGTATTTGATATTAAAAACATCTTTATGAACATTCACTTCCCCTGTCTTTCTGTAAGGAGGGTAGGGATCTTTAACTTACCCGACGGCACGTGCAGATATTCAACTTGCTCAAATACAATGCCCGAACTTCGGTTGATTTTAATATTACAGTATGTACTGAAAAAGTGAAAGGAGAACCCTGGGATCAAACTCAGTACCCTTCGGTTTAGAGGCACACGTTCTTCCACAGAACCACCGAGTCTCTAATACCCATAATACGGCCATTATTTATTGAACTGAAACCGATATAAAAAACTACATGTGTCATAAAACGTAATATATCCTTTGACAGAAAAATAGCTTATATTTTGTTTGAAAGGATGCGCCGTTATACAGGGTGGTCGAGTTTTTCAAACTCACGTTGGGCTCATTTTTTAAAAATAGAACACCTGTATATTGTATTTCGATGTTAATGGCAGGATTACTAGCTTTCAAAAAATACTATACATTACACCTTTCTGACCAGTATCTTCTTGCCAATTAGATACAGAAGCAAATTGTCTGCATTCCCATACGATTAAAATGTATTAAGTAGATTATTAAAGATATATTAGGAGGCCATGACATGAACTTGTCAAAACTACAAATCCGTATGTCAGTCGTTATTATTTGTTGACAACTGGTTTACACGAATAACTATTATTTGGTAAAAATGGTTTTGAGTACCGAAGAAATGATTAATATGATTTTTATATTGGGCAATTGCCAAAAAAGTTCATTACTGGTAAGTAGAGTAAATGCGGCGCAATATCAGGGGCCGTTCCATTTAAAAACTTGTAACTTTGATTTGCCACGAATCTTTCGGACCACTCCTATCATAGTAATATTTTGAAAACATAGCGTGTGTAGCTACCCATGACATTTGCTGCGTCCAGACTTTTATTTCTCCATCTTTTCCTTAGTAAACATCGAACTTTTTAATATAACCTTTTCGATCTGCTATACACCACAATTTATACCCCCGTTTTATCGGTTTCTTCGCATTATATTGTTTTATCGAATAATATCATTGATTCATCAACTGATACCTGTCGTGTTCCATTATACAATTACTTAAATTGTTCATTCAGAGTTTCTGTAAGAGTTAATATAATATATAATTTATCTATGTTGTTTGTTGGACTAACACTGTTATCGTTGACGTGAATATTTTGAAGAATATCTTCAAACCTTTGTCTACTCTTCCTCGAACTTATGAAGGGGATGACAATATCTTGCGAAGCTGACCAGTCCCTCCAGGAAGGCACAATATGGTACCACATGAAAAAACGTATGCCTATAAAAGCATAAAATTCATTCTCACAAACCTTTGGTCTTTTAGTGAATTTTCTTAAAAAAAAATTCACTAATGAGGAGATCCCGACTTTTGAATTTTGAAAAAATTTCTTCAAATGGGCGCTAATTAGGCCCCCCAGAAAACATATCCGGGGTCAGTTTCAATTTTTATATGTTTATATATATATATATATATATATATATATATATATATATATATATATATATATATATATATATATATATGTATCACACCGATAACTCAAAAAATAATGGGCCGATTTTGATTAAATTTGGTGAAAAAATTCCTTTTGCAAATGGCTTGGATAAGTTCGTTATCCAGGAAAATCTGCCTAGGTTTTCCCGGAAAATTTTGTATTTTCTTTCGAAAAAAAATTATATCTCCGGAATTAACAAAGTAATGGCAACCAAATTTGGTACGCGGGTTTATATCCTTATGAGTAAGTTATCTACCAAAATTTAGCTATGTAGCTCAAAGGACAAAAAAGTTATAAGCATTTAAAGAAAAATAAATTGGGGTTTTCTTTAAAACGTCAAAGTGGCGATTTAAAATGTCAAAATTGGCAACATTTAGGCAAGTAACTTGAATCTAATACGGGCTATAGAAATAAGATGTCTCAAGAAGAAGGTTTTACAATCCCTGATGTCTTAGTTTCAACCGTCATTGTCCTTCATTTTACTAAAATATTTGCAGAAAATTCATTTCAAATAGACCCTTTCTCTGATGCTTGGCAGTATCCTTAGCTATAGTTTATCGTTTAATGGTATATAATTTTTGTCGAATTTTCGTAAAAAATCATAAAGCTCAATATATCCGTTATTATATAAGACATGAAAAAAAATGTATATATTAATTATAGGGTGTCTTGAGCTACATCTTAAAATAATATTTCTACAATCACAGGGTGGCCGATAAGTCGTTGGTGATACAAATTTCCTTTTTTTTTAATCAAACACGCCTTATGTTATTGCATTTTTGCATTTTCCATCGAAATATGTTTGTAAGAAAAGAAATTCTGGACGCAGCAAGTGCGTTATGGTAGCGAATTTTGATCAAATGTTTCATGTTTGAACAGCTCAATTTGCTATTAACCTATAAGGTTGACCAAGAAACGTGTTTTTTCGGGAACACTTTAAGTTTACTTTTGGAAATTTTTGTACATTTTCACACAATAAAGTTATTTTGATGAAACATGCTACATTGTTTTTACTATATAGGTTATACTGGTAACCAAATTTGATGTCTGCTTTCTTAAAAAAACACACATATTTGTTATTAAAAACAATTTTATGAAAATTCACTACCATAACGCACTTGCTGCGTCCAGAGTTTTTTGATGTTTGTGTAGCATAGAGGTTAGACTGAAATTCAGTGTGCTTTATGGATGGAGCAACTATTCTTATAAAATAGCTGGTGGCACTGTGTAATTCTACTAGGTGGTCAAAAAAGCGCCTTCATTATACACAAAGTCTGCTAATGTTGTCTCCTGTACATCATTTCTCACAACTCAATTCTCCAGTTCGATAATATCAATTTTTACTTGCTTTGTGGATTTTTTTGCAAATTTTTTTTCGGGAATTCAAATTTCCCAGATCATCATTGTTGTTTTTACTCTGTGTGTTGGGACCTGCAGACTAGGAGCAAAACATATAACTTTACATAACTAAGTATACGTTTTTCAGTAGTACTCACATTTTCATTAACTACAACCTCTTCCGAGTAAAATCTGCATGCGGTACTGTAGCCTAAATAATAAAATGCTATTTATGATATGCTTAACTACAATGTTTGAGTCTGTTACTTACACCTGCAGCATTTATCACTTCTTCTAATTCCTCGTCTTAATTTTCACTGTCTGTGCCAAATTGATTATCAAAGCGGAAGTCAAATAAATGAGAACGGACACTAATTGCATGTAGTTTTTCTTCATACAGTGGCATTTCCTTTTCCATAATTCGGATCTGTTCTGTGCATAACTCTTTCCATTTTTCTTCTGCCATTGAAAACCAGAGAGACTGTGGGTACTTTTGAGTCCTGGTAAGTTTTCTACGTTTTTTTTAAATTAATTATATTTCTATACCTTACAGCATAATCTCTATTTAGTTATATTTACAATGGAATAAATAAACGTACCGATATGTAGGTGTCTCACAATAAAACAATCCGTCACAATAATTAGCTGTCACTTCAATGTTTACTCCTAACAAAATAACAATCATGATTCACTCAGTGTTGCCTACGTAATAACCCCACTTCACCAAATAAAAACATCTTTTGAGGAATGTACAGTCAGGAACTAATTGTAAATCTGTATGTGAAAACTGGAACCTGTGATGAGCACTGATAAAAACATTTGTAGAACCTAAATCACCACAACACATATTTTAATGCCTTAATGTCGGGTATTTATGAGATAGGTTGCAAAGACTGTAATCTTAAATACGTGGGTCGAACCAAGAAAAGCATAGCCATCAGATTTCGTGAACATCTCGCACATTTACGATGTGGTACGGTAGACAAATCATGTCAGGCACAACATATATGGGATAATAATCACAACTTTCCAACCGGAGCATCTCTGTTGTCGTGGATGGCCATTCCTCTAAACTGTATCCAATTAATGCACGAGTTCCTCGAGTTTCAGCTTTAGCCCCTACTGTGTTTCTTCTCCACATCAATGACCTCCTCTCTAGCACATCCAACCCAGTTCAGAGTTACGCGAACGACAGCACACTCCACTCAAATATACAGTACTCTAAGCCTGTCTCTTTAGCCCAATTAGATGAGGATCGCACACTCATGGAGGGTTCTGTCTCCGTGGATCTCCAAAAAATATTAGACTGGGGAAGTAGAAATCTTGTACAATTCAACCCCACCAAATCTCAGTCTAGCTATCTCATAAGAGATACACCAGCCCTAGACCCATCACAATGAACAACCAAGTTATTCAAAGTAATGAGTCCTTTTCACTTGTTAGCATTTCTGTGGATCGAAATCTCAATTGGCACCAGCATGGCACATCAATTGCAGAAGCGGCTGCTAAAAAATTAGGTTTCCTCTTCCGGACTCGCAAATACTTTTCACCAGCTAATCTCTATACATTATATACTTCACAAATAAGGCAAACCCTCGAATACTGCTCCCACATCTGGGGTGCCGCTGCCGCTTCTACACTCGCTATCCTGGACTCCATTTAGAAGAGAGTATACATCTCGTCGGTAACCTTACCCTCACTCAAAAGCTTCCACAAGCCCACCGACGTGCCGTTGATGACCTCTCTCTCTCTCTTTTATAGATATCTGCACGGGCGCTGCTCAGAGGAGCTTTCTTCCATAGTTCCTCCACCTGCTGCCCCCAACAGATCTACCAGGGGAACAGAGCGAATGCACCCTTTTACTGTCCAGGTTACCAGACATAGAACATCTTGTTATGCCCGCTCTTTTGTCCCGAGGACTTCCAAGTTGTGGAATTCCTTGCGGGCACATGTTTTTCCTTCTCCTTCGAAGCTTCAAACCTTCAAGTTCAGAATTAACAAGTTGCCTCTTTCCTCCTTGTCGACATCCACGGTACGATAATATGTAGGCTGTAAGCCCTCGTGATGTATTGTTAAAATATAAAAAAATATTGGCAAGAAAAATTTGAAACTTGTCTAAAATGCTAGACATCAAACTATGCTTGATGCTTATGAGAGCGTATATATATATCAAAATTGATTAAGAACAAAACGTCATTGAATCGTGCGTCACCTTTGTTTTTAAGCCCTTTATTCTCACTTTGTATTTGACCAGGTAAACACCGCTAATCTGTCGTGTAGAATAACAAAGTATGATCAATAACTCGGCCGGTGGCTGGTCTATACAGGTACTAGGCTCTACGTTGTGTTCTTGACTTAGAAATCCCCTTTCGTTTTCTTTGTATCTAAAAGATCGATATAAATTTTTGTTTTTGTGTAGAATAAGAAACCAATATGCAGAATTTTAGTTGGAATATTCATCCTCTGTTAAAGTTAACATTGTGTACGAAACAGTCGTTTTTGGTTTAAAAAAGATGGGCGTCTGTCACGGGCCAGATGTGCTTGTCGGCGCCCATCGCGGGATCCAATATTCACATAGTGAATTTATAGATCAAGAAAGAACGTGGTCTTCCTTAAATAGCTTTCATTTTAAGCGTATTATCCTTCAAATTAGATAAAAGCTCATAAATTTATCAACTGAAAGATTAGAGTAGTTCGTCGACCTCGTCCGTGTAATATAGAGACAATAGACAAACGATGAGACTCCTATTTTCACCCTTGGCTTAGTTCGTCTATCTAGGCGGGTTATAAATACATTGTAGCTGTTTATTTAGCTTGGAATTTTTCATCTTCTAATGATGCTAACGTGGTTAGTGAAACGATCGTAAGGCTATTAAAATATGTGTTGTGGTGATTTGGGTTCTCCAAGTGTACTTATATGTAAATCTGTGAGACATACATGTTTTATGACTGTTAAAAAAAGCAGGGCTCAAATGTACCCTCGATTATTAAAGGCTTTAAATTAATTGGGTAAAGGTTTCTCTTCGGGGCGCGTGTTCGATTTTTATAAAATTTTGTATATGGACGAGTTTTAGGGTGTAGATGACGAAAAATACAATAACAATGGCGCCGGAAGCCAACTTTTGGAGTTATTTGGAAATTTTTGTAGGAAAAACGTTATACCTGCTTTTGCGACATGGTTTTGTAATATTTTACACATTTGCGGGGGTCGTTTGTTTTATATCAAGCTAAATAAGGGTGTATTACAGTATTCTAATTAATTTTCAATAGTTATTGCACCCCCTTAACTGTTTATCTGTCTGAGAGTTTCCCTTCTTTTCCTCGTAAGTTCGATCCTAAATTGAAATTGACATTTGACATATAAAGTCAACTCAATACATTTTGAAGTTTGACATTATTGCAAAAAGGAAAATTTATATTAAAATTGTTTAAAAACGAAACGTCAAAACCATGAAATGTGAATATGTTCAGTGAAATAAGGTACCATTATAGCAATTCATAGGTATATTTATATCGATCATGTGAAACCAGATACGCCCCAAATCATGCCGCAAATGCGAGTCTAACCTACATTTTATCAACAAAAATTTCCAAATAATTCCATAAGTTGGCTTTCGTCCTCATCTTTATTGCAATTTTCGTCATCCACACCCTAAAACACGTCCATATACAAAATTTCATAAAAATCGAATACGCGCCCCGGAAGTAAACCTTTCCCTTTAATTGGAATATCAAATTTGATGTTTTATCTCGTATTGATATCGATAATATTCGATTTCGGCCCTCCACCCTCCCCCCTAGATTCAGCTATAAATTAATATTTTTATCTACGACTAATATATAATGTAAGTATTATACTTGTGGTTTTGCAGAATAATCTCATATATTATTCCCTAAGGGAATAATGTCGAGGGATTCATGGTCAGTATTCCCTCTTACCCCCCAATTACAAAATTACTCAAATTAAATAATACTATGGAAACAAAGTAGACAAACTCAAAATTGTCAGTGTCAAACGCGTAGTATTTGTGTATTTGTATTGAGATGGATGATAATAAAGAGTCTTTTACTTGCACACCTCCATAAATTGTGGAATTAGCTGCAGGAACAACATATACCTTGATACCGGAAAGATCAAAATCCATTTATAATAAAACGTACGCAACCTTCAACGAATGGCGTCTTCGAAAGAACGCACATTCATTTTCCGAACAAGTTCTGCTGGCCTATCTCGCTGAATTAAGTGCAAAATACAAACCATACAAGTCATTCTATTCAATAACTAAATCTATGTTAAGAATAAACCATGACGTTGATCTGGAAAATTATGGCAAACCACGATCGTTTTTAAAAAGAAATTCTGAAGGATTTCAAGCGAAGAAGTCATCCACTCTAACCCCGGAACAAATTTATTGATGAAGCTCCTGATGAAATGTTTCTTTTACAAAAGGTGAATATACATATTGATCTTATCTATTTAAAGACTTATATTCTTGTTTGCTTCAGGTTATAAAAATTATTGGAATTATGGGCGCATGCCGCTCAAACGAGCTTTATCAAATGAATATTGAAGACGTGAAGGATCTTCAAACACACTTATTAATAACAATACCCAAGACGAAAACCAAAATTGTACGAACATTCATCATAAACAGTACTTTTTACAATATTGTAAAGAAATACATCAATCTCCGTCCATCACATGTAAAAATCAATTCATTCTTTCTAAGTTATCAAAAATCCAAATTTACAATACAACGTATAGGAAAAAAATAAATTTACAGACATTGGTAGACAAATTGCCAAATATTTAAATTTGCCAAATCCTCAAAATATACCGGCAATTGTTATCGCAGATCATCTGCCACTCTGTGCATTGATGGAGGAGGCGATATAACTGGATTAAAGCGTCATGGGGGCTGGAAGTCTACACAGGTAGCTGAAGGTTACATTAATCGGTCTATGAAAAACAAGACAGCAACAGCAGATACTATTGCTAAACAGATAAATAGTAATGAAGCATCTTCTTCCTTTACAGCAGCCGAAATTCCAAATATTTGTTTTGAAAAGTCTTCCAAAGTTATTGATAGTTCACGACCAATTCAGTTTATTAATTGTACTATTACTAATTTTAATATAATTAACAAATAAAGTTGTTCATTAAAAGTTTCAATTTAATGAATTAGTCGTAGATAAAGTAGAGAATATTACTCGCAATAATGGCTATTATTACCTCCGAATGTTACGCCCTCGTCGCTTTCGCGGCTCGGTTCGTTAATATTTCTCGGGAATAATAGGTATCATTATTGACTCGTGGTATAATCTAATATTACTTTTACATGATCAAAAATTATCCGATTGCAAAAACCAATATGTTTCTCTTCTTACAGAATACAACATTTAGTTGAATCTGGAATTGTGAAATTTAAACTTGGCGTTAAATTACCTGATACTGAAATATGCCCACTGGATTTGGGAAGCAAAGAAAGACAACTCAGGAACTCCGATCTCTTGATGACATACATTATAGTAGGAGTTGGATTTTCCATTGCAGCTGCAGCCTTTATTATCGAAATGGTTATTAAATACAAGAAGATGAAAGATGATAGGAAAAATGATCTGTTTACAAGAAACATTAAAAGAACACAAAATCACGACCAATTTTATGGATTTCATACTATAAAGGAATCACAACGACAGGCAAAGTTCAAAACACCACCCCCACCATATAATTCACTGTTTGTACCATCTGCTAGCAAAAAAATGACAATTAACGGCAGAGAGTATTACATAAAGGATTCAAAGAATGGTCAAAGTCTTGTACCGATGCGTACGCCCTCTGCCTTACTTTTTCAGTACACTAATTAATTTTTAAAATGCACTTAAGGTAACTGCAGCCAATATGGCCATGCTAAGGCTTTTTATTTTGTAACATTTCAAAATTTACTTTTTTTAAAATCCGGATCATTTACTGCGTGAACTACACCTTTAGGTACATAATGGTAATTTTCAGACAAATATAATGAAGTTTAAATAAAATTAGGAACATTAAAAAAAGTTGCAATTAGCAATTTTGTCAACCACATGTTGGCAATATGGCCAAGCAAAACAATGACGGTATCGACTAAAAATGAAATTTTGTTGAGGCCACAATGAAATAAGACATCAAAAAACTGAGCAGAATGTGAAAAACACGTTTAGTTATTCAAATTTTATTCACATTCTGAACACAATAATAATTTTACATTATCTTTCTTCGTGATACCCATGCACTCCTCATGAACGTGGTCATTAAATTGACTGCAGAGTCTCATGTCGGCTTGCCTATCCTCGATACATAATTTATAATACCATCATTCTTTCAGGATTTGAGTTTGTGGTCTAGCTGTTCTAGGATCTGCATCTTTTTTTAGTTCTGGAAGTGTAAGCCTCCTTATTTTTGTTGACGCTCTGAAAAGGATCCCTTGTTACAACTTGGGCCCTGCTGTTTATAGCAGGTTTTCTGAGCCCCTTAGCTTTGGTTACTGCTTGATTCGGAGTGGTTAGCATTTCAGTAAAGGCTACATTAATATCGGGAGCCTGTTCCGTTTCCTCTTCAGAATTTTGATCACTAGATTCATCGTGTAAACTATAACTGGAATTTGAATCGCTGCTGCTATTGTCTGGGCAAGGTAACCCCTCTTTGGCACGCTGCACCTTTTCTAAACCAGAAGTAGAAGGACCAGCATCCTGAGAGGTTAAATTGTCTACATCATTTTGCCGATGCTGCCGAGGATTTTCTCCATGGTCTTGGTTTGTAACACTGCTCGTTACAAATGCCGTCTCTGGAATTGCTTCGCGGTTTAAGGGATAAATGTAAGTAGCTCTAAAGCCTGCTTTTATGTTTGATGGTGTCATCGTTTTATCCCAGACGGTTGGAAAAAGTCGTCCAAAATGATTTTTTCCCACTGAACGTTCGTTTGGATGCCTTGAAAAATATTTTATCACCTCATCGTCCTAGTAATACCTAAAAGCCATAAAAACAGTTTTATCCATGGGCTGAGGCTCATGAGTAGTATTACTGGGGAAGCAATACAAAGTTTTGTCGAATCTATCAGCCGTTGATAAAATACTGTAGCCCAGATGGCATTTGGCGCCATCAAAAATAAGAATACATGGACCATGCACTTTCAATTTTGCAAAGTGCTCAATCCAGCGTGAAAATGCTGACTGAGTCATACTACCTTTTTCGGTCATAAGTAGTGAAGAACCATGAGGAATTGAATCACCCCATTCCAATTTAATGCGCTTCCCCTTGAATAAAATCATAGGAGGTATTGATGAACCAATGCCATTACCACAGGCCACAATTGATACGTTTTCACCATCTTCATTGGCAACCATATGAACCCTGCGCGCACCTTTTTGGGATAGCACTTTTTGCTGGTGATGTAAGCATAGTCTGCAACCTTTCTCATCGATGTTATAAATTCTTTCAGGTTTATCGATTATATTCATTGCCCTCATTATTTCTAGTTTAGTGAAGTGGTCATCCACAATAAATTTATTCAATTTCTGAGCCCTTGCAGGATTTAAATTCTGTGCTTTTCTTGTTCCTTTCCATGAAACCCTTAAGCCAGTAACGGCCAGCCATTTCCTTTTCCCTTCTAAAAGGACTTGATATGTTGTTAGTCTGGCTATGCCTATAGGCACACCTACTCAGTACTGCTGAAGTAAGCGGGTAACCCACTTGACATAGACGAATGAAACTTTGACTTAATTCGGCTTCCTGTTCTTGGTTCAAGATATGTCTGCGTCCCATGGCTGACTTGGTCACCTTCTGCTGATCCAAATAACGCCTGAGTGTCCTTCTATGCAGCTCATAGGTTATACTAGCCGTATTTACTTACATTCCTGCAGCTATAGCTTGAGCAGCTCTAGTCATGTTTTCGTTAGTCCATTTGCTACGGAGGCTCCTGGAGCTGATGCGAGGCATCCTTTGTGCCTACAAAATACGAGCCGCAATTAGGAAAATACCAATAACAGCGATATAACACGAATTATAAAAGGAAACGCATATGCAGAGCAATATGGCCATGGCCATATTACTCTGCATTAAAATTGGCCATGTTGTTCGATAAGTAATCATATAATTGAAATTGTAAAATCCAGCATATCGTATAAACTAATAAAAAATTTTAGTTGCACTCTGTTATCAGTAAATTAAGGTTATCATTGCTTATCTAATAGTTAAAAAATACTTAGCTGGTTGATAGTAGTAAGCGGATAAATAACTCAGTTTTCTTATAGCACGCATTTCACAAGCAGCGAACTTGTGTTTACATGCGCCTCACAAATGAACTACGTCGGTTCTGCAGTTTTCTCTTGGCGTTGGCGCATCTATGATGCGTCCTTTACATACCTATAGCGACATCTAGTTGAAACTTAAAGTAGTTATCGGAATATAGCGAATTGGCCATATTGCTAACTTGGCCATATTGGCTGCAGATACCTTATATTATCGATGTTTAAAATTATTCTATTTGAATGTTTTAGAGTGTGATGCTATATACAGTGTTTTTCCAGCACAAATTTTATGTGATATTCCAAACAAATTGATTGAATAAAGATATTTTATTGTTTGATGCAATTTCCTTGAGTATGATGGTTGTATAAAATTTTACCTAGAAAACCGGTCACGATTTGCAAAATGATTTTTTACGAAAAATCCGCTTAGTTGTCCTATTCCATAATTCTGTTTTAGTGAATTTGTATTTAAAAAAATTCACTAATAGAGAGGTAGCGATGGTGAGACCTTGCAAATTTTTTTTCTGAGCGCGAACTAGGACCCCTAGAACCCATATCCGGGGTCAGTTTCAGTTTTTATATGTTTATATATATATATATATATATATATATATATATATATATATATATATATATATATATATATATATATATATATATATATATATATATATATATATATATATATATATATATATATATATATCCGTCTGATAACTCAAAAAACAATTACCCGATGTCGATGAAACTCGGCAATTGCCTTTCTTTTATTAATGGCTTGAATGAGTTTGTTAGTCAGGAAAATCTGACGGGGTTTTCCGGGAAAATTTTGAGTTTCTTTTCAAAAAAAAAATTTTCTCCGAAAGTTACAAAGCTATTCTAATGAAATTTAACGTATATGTTGCATTAGGAGAGACCTTACCACGTTCTGAAATTCAACTTTCTATGTTCATAGAAAATTGAGTTATTCAAATTTAAATTTTCTTTCGAAAAAAATTTTTTTCTCCGAAATTAAAGTTATTTTAATGAAATTTGGTGTATATATTGCCTTGGGAAAGACCTTACTACACACGAAAAGTAAACTTTCTAAGTTTATAGAAAATTGAGTTATTGAAAATTGAAGCATTTAATAAAAATTCACTATCATAACGCACTTGCGGCGTCCGGTTAGTTTTTTTATAATTAAAATGAAACAACTAGTTATATAACTATTATTATCTTTAATTTATTATTTATTACATTTAATTTCGCTAAAACGCAGAACACACTGCAGTAAAAGTAACAATTATATTATTTCAGTATGACATAAGACATTTACTTCTCTCCAGTTTTTTATTACAAGTTAAATGATTTTTTAAAACTAAGCTTGAAAATTTTACAAATCACCTGCCAAAAAACATCAAAAGACACTATCAAGCAATTAAACGCAAGAAAACAAGCAAACAGTTTAAAGGCACATCTAGAACGCTGAAATTAGGATAAAATACATTTTAGGTTAAGCAGATTTTACATATCGTTAAACTAAAATATAGCACACATGAATTGAACTAATATATCTGTTCTTCACCATCATTCTATTCGTTGTTCACTTATATTTAAATGATTAAGAGAGTGATTTTTACCAAATGCTTTTGTATTTATAGCCTTCAAAGACGAAATACATTTCTTATTCGCCGAGTCCACGTTCACTTTAAGATGTTGTGTCACATTCTATATCAAACCATAGAGTAGACAGTTATTCTATGGACAGAAGCAATGACGTCATAGACGACAATTATGTCTATGATCGAAATATAATAATAGAAAATAAATAAAAACGTGAAAAACGTTACACATCCTCATTGCTAGAAGAAAAAAGATTGGAACATATTTTTGTTCTGTGTGAAATTAAGACAGAAAAACTTTAGACAGTCAAAATTCTTGATTTGTGAAGAAGACCATAAATACCTGAAAATCTGATTGATGCAAAAGCAAAAGCGGAGCGAATAAAGGTGGTTCAGATAGATAGTGCCCCTATCTGCAATTATTATTTTTAAGTTGTCTAAAAACTCGTTAGCACAGATAAGCGAGTGGTATATAAATTGCAAAATATTTGTTAAATGTCCAAACCAAAAAATCACAATTAAAATTAAAGTTACCAAAAAGCTTTTATATGATTTATAATATTTAATTAGATATTTCAAATAAATAGTGGTGCAAATTAAGCCATAACTCCCACCTAGCTGTGACAATTTACTCTCCTAAGAAAGACATTCTCATGAAATAAATTTAGTGTCCATGACTTGACCACACAAGAAGATATTTGTATTTCTGTACCCACAAATTTCTGAAGCGATATATTGCTCGTATTTTAATAGTAAAAATGGTCATTTTCCCTAAAGCGATGTTATCAAAAAATAATTTGAAGCGTTCCTGTGTCGGGTGCTATCCGCATACCAAATTTGAAGATACCTCAAGTTGTTCTAAAGTTATTGGGTCTATTAGCAGAGAGAAGTGCAGGTCAACACCGACCGACCCACAGAACGACAAATAAAAAAATGTTCCAGAATCAAGTTTTCTACATGTTTTGAGACTTCTGACGCCATTTTAGCGAAAAAAAATTCGAAATTTCTGTCACGGATATTCCACCACCACACACACATTCTACCCGAGATTCTACCCTTAATTTAATTTCAGCACAGAGTACCAAATGTTTGGTGAAATTGAAAGGTTTCTTGAAAAAAAAAACCCTCAAACGTCATATTACTGGATTTTTAACGAAAAAGTGTCATCCCCTACCCCCTGGAGCGATTTTACCCTAGAACAACCCGAACCGTTCGTTTGTCGGGTGCTAACTGTATACCAAGTTCAAAGACGATATATTAGTTCGTTCTTAAGTTATCGTGGCTACTAACAGATAGATATACAGATACCGACAGGCCGACAAACTGACAAACAAAAAATATGTGTTTCCAAATTATGTTTTCTATACATTTTGATACTTTTTACGGCGTTCAAGAGAAACTGTTTTTTTTTCTAATTTATGTCACCGATGCCATTAATAAAAATTCACTGAAAGCAAAGTTGTGCTACTGTGGTCCCAAATTGCAAAGGGGTTTCAGATGTTAGCAATTGTGGAGTTTTGGTTGACAAAAAGACTTGTCCGATGTTGCCAAAACAATACACGGTGTCAAACAACACCCTATGTGTACTCACAACAAATTGAGTAAATGAGTACTCTGCAATTCTGTGTAATTTCTACTTGACCAAAAGAAGACAACTCGGGGACTTTTTTGTCCAGACACTTAATATTTAAAAAAATATTAATTATCCAGCAAAAAACAAGCAAACAGATGTAAGTCACATCTAGAACGCTGATATTAGGATACATATATTTTAGCATAAGCAGATTTTACATAATATTGTGAAATTAAATGTATCATATCAGAATGGAACTAATATAGCTGGCCTATACCACCATTCTATTCGTTGTTCGCTTATGTTTAAACAAATTAAGAGAGGAATTTTACCAAACCCTCTCATATTTATAGCATTCAAAGACAAAAGCCATTTCTCATACGCCGAGTACTCGTTAACTTTAAGATGTCATGTCACATTCTATATCAAACCGGAGAGTAGACAGTTATTAGATGGACATAAGCAATGACGTCATAGACAGCAATTATGTCTATGATTGAAATATAATAATAGAAATGAAATCAAAGCGTCTAAAACGTTTTATTTAAGAACACGAGGGCAATCCAAATATAAGCGCAATAGCTACTACAAGCGTGCCGTAACACACGAAAACTTTATGACAGTGAGTTTATGAGGAAAAGTCATAAACAGGTTAAAATTTTGCAAATTAAATATCCAAATTATTTGTATTGCGTTAATAAAATGCAATATAGCTTAGTCTCTTATTACAAATAATGCATTTTAGCATAATAATTTTACAAGAACGTTTTCCAACTTTAAAAGTAATTAGGCATTTTCAATAACCTTCATATAAAAATATTATAATTGATACCATAGACTTAGCTTACCCTGTAAAAGCTTCATTGTATATTTATTTATCTATCTATTTATGGCACATTTCGAATCCTTTTGGTCCGCGATAGGTACGAGTACCAATAAAATACATTAATTGTAAGAAATAATAAGGGAAAAACAACTCTGGATATGCGGTCTATTTTAGACACTGAATTGAACCTAGGTGTCCGTCTCTTCTTTCTACGGCTATAACCATCGTGAATAGGCTGTCTTCTGTTAGTTATTACATTTAGCGACTTTCTGTTAAAAGGTGGGTTTCCTTGCGTTTTTCCAAGGCAAGACAACTGACTCCATGGCAGTGAAGATCTCCTAGAACATGGCAATGGTATTGTACATGCATCAAGGGGTATTACGCCCCTGTAGTGGGGTAACGATGTGTCTGCGGAGTCATAGCCAGATTCACCACATGTTTTGATAGAGCCTCTTCGAAGCGGTCTTCCAAGGGTTTCCTTAAATAAACAAACTTAGTTGTAAAATTATTATGTAAAGTTTATGGGGGTTTTAAATTTTAGCATGCATTTTGTATAGTCTGTTTCAGAATGAGTTATATCTCAGTGGACTGTGAAATTTCATTCAGCCACAATATTTTCACAAAAAGATTATTATATTGTTGTGTAAAACGTTTGTGAACCAGCCTGAGACGCCAAAATCAGTTGAATAATGTGACATATATGACACATCCAAAGAAATTAAAATACCAAATCACCTATAAAATTGGAAAATATGTGTTGTTTACCAATCCAATCTCTTGTTATTTATCATCCAGTATTAAACAAATAGACGTGCTTATATGTTTATATTACTGTAGCTACTTTGAAAAAATCAAATATTTCGATAAACATTAATTTTGGCGTTAAGCAACAACTATTTGGTTTTACAAGAATGATGATTTACATAGTTGAGTGAAGACAAGTGGCCGCTTATATAGTAGAAACGTTGGGAACGTGTATATAATAGAATGTGGCCTGAAATCAGTTGTACATACCTTAATAAAGTTAAACAATGTGGTATATTTCGTTTTTAATAACCTTTCAATGACAAAAGCAATTAAAACGTTTCGATTTGCAACAAAAACGTATATTTTGCACCTGAGGTTATGGCTGTTGTTTGGTTGACATATTTGATGCAGATAGGCGGTGTTGTCAGGTCCAGAAAGCCAGGTCGGCAGGATTGTGTATTAAAAGCATTTTGGATCTTTTATTTCGTTAAAGCGGCAAAACACTCTTAGGATAAATATTAACTGTGGCAACGCTGCTGAAAATTGACAGTTCGAAACGTGCAAATCGTGTGTTTTTGAGAACATAATTTCTCAATTAATCTTTTATTTATCGATTTTACGTATTTTTTTCTCTGATTATTACTCTATGTTACATACGCTTTCTTGTGGTGTGCGCCGTTTTGGTAATTTCCGGTTGAGGTTAAGTCGACCGTCCCCAAAACCTTTGGACGAGTTGAAACTGTAGAAGGGGTGAAGTTTCGATCAGTTTAGAAAGTGACAAATGAATGATTGAATTTAAATTTCGGACAAGGACATTATGTTGGTACAAGCGCAAGCGCAGATGCTATGTTGGACAAAATATATCTTCTTTATTGTTGCCAATTATACAGCATATCACATTCCAAACAACCATTAGCAATCTGACAAATTGAACCTAAATTAAGATATCACACCGCTAGTAACAATTCCTGGCCTGATAACTACACACATAATAGTTTCTAACATTCACGAAGCACTACAGTGCTTGTATGTGAACATGTACAAAAGATAAAATACGCAAGTTCTAGAAACAGCTCTTTAATAGTTGGCTTGTGCGGTAAACTTGCAATATGGTAGGTGGTAGTGGAGTTTTCCTTTACGTGATAGTAAAGAATTTTCTTCCGGTTCTGGTGTATGAGTCGGTTTCCCTTATACGCAAAAATGATGATGGCTCCTCCTTGTACAAAAGATTCCTTAGGTAAAATACCCCTCCATTCGGATCTCCGGGAAGGGGGTGCACAGGGGGCGCCAGCATCAAAATTTAACATATCTTTCTCGAATATATGTGGCCTAAATTCTAACCTGAACTCCGTTTACATTTCATACAGGCTAATAGACCCCAACTCCTCTTCCTCACCGAAACTCAAATCAGTGCCAAAACAGCCACTAATCACCTTAATTTCCCGGGGTATCAGCTCCTTACTTCTTTTAGATTGCATGGTGGCGTGTGCGCGTACGTCCGTAGCAATCTACCCTGCACCAAAATCCCCAATTTAGAAGCTGGAAGAAAATACATACTATGGATAAAACTCTCTCTCAATGCTTCACCTAAATTCATCTGTTGCACTCACCGGTCACCTTCAGACAACAACTTTGTCCAGCTCTTCGACTAACTTTCTGAAAAAACCGACCATCTGATTTCTGAATATCCTTTCTCCGAGGTCACTATTCTTGGTGACTTAAATGTCCATAATAAAAAATGGCTAGGATCTTCAAAAACCGATCCACAAGGAAGAGCAGCGGATGCCTTTGCAGTCAGCAATTCTTTAGCCAATATGGTTCAGCAACGTACCTACTTTCCTTGCATCCCAACACACAGCTCAAATTCCTTGGATCTCCTTCTTACTACAAATCCTGACTGCTATAAGATATCAGTCACCGATCCACTGGGTCGCTCAGACCACGGCGTGGTCACTGCTTTTGCGCAATGCAACCCTAGATCACACAGTCATCACACCCACGTATCGTTTGGCACTACAACTCCGCAAACTGGGACGAAATGCGAGATTACTTTTCTTCATTTCCATGGACGTCTGTCTGCTGCTCTCATCCTGACCTCTCTGATATCTCACAAAACGTCACCGAAATTATCCAAGCTGGCATGGAATTATTTATTCCACGTACACAGAAAACTTCTGCAGCCACTCAAAAGTCCTGGTTCTCTAAATCCTGTAACAAGGCCAGACTGGAAAAGGTCCAAGCTCACAAAAAGCTTCTACAAAATCCCAGTCAAGAAAACCGTCAAGCATTTAACGACGCAGAAAACTCGTTTAATAACCACATCAAAAACAAAGTCCTCTTAAGCTCCAGCGGCAGGAAACCCTTTTGGACTCTTGCTAAATCTATTGGGAATAATTTTTGCAAGAGCACGTTCCCACCCCTTGTCTCAGCGGATGAAATTGTTTCTACAGCCCTGGGCAAGGCTGAACTTTTTGCCTCGTTGTTCGCCGGCAATTATACTCTCAACCTACCTCCAAATGTCCAACCACCAACAGTCCCCAATGTCGCGCATTAAATGACGGATATCATTTATAAAACTAAAAAGGTACGAATAATGATCTCTTCTCTTAATACCAGGAAAACCTCTCGCCTTGACGAGATCCCAGCTATTGTTCTCAAAAAATGCGCACCAGAACTTGCTCCCGTCCTGACTTGTCAGTTTCAGACATCTTACAATAGAGGCATATTCCCTAGTAACTGGAAAACTGCTCGAGTACAACCTGTCCCCAAGAAAGGATCCAAAGCGCTTCCTAGCAACTACAGGCATATTTCTCTCCTTTCAGTCGTCTCGAAAGTGATGGAAAAGTATATAAACACCTAATTACTAAAATTTCTTGAAAAACACAGTCTAATCCACGACAGGCAGTATGGATTCGGTCAGCGCAGATCAACTGCCGACCCTTTCCTTTGTCACCCATTCTTGGAACAAGTCTATGGAAATACACGGTGAATCCCCGATTGTCGCTCTAGACATATTCAAAGCATTCTGCCCGGTCTGGCACGCACCGCTGCTTAATAGATTTCCGGCCTATGGCCTATCACCAAAACTCTGTACGCGGACAGCAAATTTCCTTTCCAACCGGAGCATTTCTGTTGTCGTGGATGGCCATTCATTTAAACTGTATCCAATTAATGCAGTAGTTCCTCAAGGTTCAGATTTAGCCCCTACTTTGTTTCTTCTCCACATCAATGACCTCCTCTCCAGCACATCCAACCTAGTTCACACCCTCCACTCAAATATACAATATTCCAAGCCTGTCTCTTTAGCCCAATTAGATGAGGATCGCAGACTCATGGAGGGTTCTATCTCCGTGGATCTCCAAAAAATATTAGACTGGGGAACTATAAATTTTGTACAATTCAACCCCACCAAATCACAGTCCGGCTTTCTTTCTCATAAGAGATACGCCAGCCCTAGACCCATCACAATAAACAATTAAGTTATTCAAAGTAAGGAGTCCTTTCCACTTGTTGGCATTTCTGTGGATCGAAATCTCAATTGGCACCAACATGTCACATCAATTGCAGAAGCGGCTGCTAAGAAATTAGGTTTTCTCTTCCGGGCTCGCAAATACTTTTCACCAGCTAATCTCTATACCTTACATACTTCACAAATAAGACTTAACCTCGAATACTGCTCCCACATCTGGGGTGCTGCTGCCTCTTCTACACTCGCTATCGTGGACTCCATTCAGAAGAGAGCTATACGTCTCATCGGTGACCCTACCCTGACCCAAAGGCTGCCATCCCTTGACCACCGACGTGCCGTTGGTGACATCTCTCTCTTTTATAGATATCTGCACGGGCACTGCTCAGAGGAGCTTTCTTCCATAGTTCCTCCACCTGCTGTCCCCAACAGATCTACCAGGGGAACAGAGCGAATACACCCTTTTACTGTCCAGGTCACCACACATAGAAAATCTTGTTATGCCTGATGTTTTGTCCCGAGGACTTCCAAGTTGTGGAATTCCTTGCCGGCACATATTTTTCCTTCTCCCCCGAACCTCCAAACCTTCAAGTCCAGAATTAACAAATTGCTTCTTGCCTCCTTGTCGACACCCATGGTACGATAGTATTTAGGCTGTAAGCCCTCGTGGTGTGCTGTTGAAATAAAAAAAAATATATACAAAACAAGTAAAGCATATAGCTACTCAGAAATAGCAAATAATCTTAGATTCAACTCTGCTGCGTAAAGAAAAGCAGTGGACAATAAGAAAATTAGCCAGTACAATATAAAACATGACAACAGGAGCATAAATAAACAAAATTGCCAATCCCTAAACCTAGAGATCTTACCCACTCACACAACACCCACTTCCGCGCATACAATCCAAGACGAGCAAACTCAATACAATACTGCAACACTACCATGAGCTTTCTTAAGGCATTATTTGATGTACCCACTTTCTATCTCTGTTTAGGATCCAAACTGTCACTCGGTTCGTAAATAACCTAAGTGAATGTGAACTCCATATTTCCGCCGGCAGTTAACCATAAAGATTTTGACCAACGTAAACAAATTTTATCTGATCAACTGCCTTCCTGCATCTTCTGTTTTTGCAACCTACACTCCTGTAACAAGTATTATATTCATGCTTTGGATATTCAATAATGTAATTCTGATGCCTATATATGTATTTTAATACCCCTAGACAATACAGTTGTCTTATATCCAAAACCGAAGACTCCCTAAATAATGCATCACTCGGATAAGTGATATCTTTTTTGAAGATTATTGTCAAAATACATTTCTGGACAACCTCAAGTGACCTGATCGCTCTTTTTGTTAATCACCCCCCATCCTATAATGCCAGAGCCTAAATGTGTCTCAACCAAAACATAATATAAATTTTTCATTGGAACGGTTACAAATTATTTCAGGTATTTGAATCTAGATATCAAGCTTCTGATCTTCCTTACGGTATAGTCTACATAAAAGTTCCACCGCATGTTAGTCTAAAATGACACCCAAATATTTTTTTTAATGGCGTAGATTCCACCATAAAATTTCCAGGCATTTGCCAAGAGGATTTACAGAAGAAAAATTAAACAAAAGCACATTGCGAAAAATACTTACCACATTATCTATTTCAGTTGTTCTTATTTCTGTATGAAGGGTTGTCCAATCTTCGTCTTCACTGCTGGACTCAGAACTCATGTCTGAACTAAAGTAGCACTCACCAGAGCCATACTTTGTGAAGTAGTGAACTACAGCAAACTAGAAAATAATTCATTGTATTAGAGGACTCTTAATTTTTCATAGAAACATTAATTGGCTGTATTTGGCGAGACCGTTCGGTACTAAATACGGATGTAGAAACTTCTTGTCTGGATTCATAAATGCTTCTTTTATTCACTGCAATTGGTGTCGGATTCCACGGCATCGTATAAGATAAAACCGTGTATATAGAACACAACAAGCACATGTGAATGCACAGACGAAGTGGCAAAATGCTTAAAATATACAGAATATATTTTTATAAACAACTTTCATCATGTGTTATAGAATCTATTTTTAATCAAGTAAGAGTGTTGTAAGGCCAGTGCTAGTTTTTACATATCTCTTTTTTAATATCGACAGTCACAGTTTCTCTGGGATTGAGTGAAAGTTCACTATACAGTGTGTTCAAACTGGATGAAAATGTATTGCTATCTCCGTTACTATTAGAGATAGGGAGACGGTTAAATTAGGAATGTTTCGTAGAATTTTATGCGCGTTCCAAATATGACTTGTATTTTGCCCTGCCTCTTTTCGTTTTCGAGGTATGTCGATTTCTTTTTCTTCAATATCTAAGTAGGCGTTGATATGACATGGTTAAAACTTGCACATTATCAGGACACTTTCTATAGAGTAATCATTTTGTGCTATTCTCAACTTTGTATTGTCATTTGTTTTTGAGCCACAGGTACCAACGTTTGTTTTTGTTATGGTAGCCATATTGGATTTTTTGCTCATATGATAGCCTGTTAAAAGAGCTTTCCAACAACATGCTTGAGAAATCTTGTAATTGTACTGACAATTTTGAGAAACCCGTCTTGCGGATAGCAGGCTCTGAAATCCAATACCAGAAAACAAATGACAAAAAAAAGTGTTCAAAAAGCAGTAGGCCATGGAGTCTAACAATAGACTTCTACTTTTAAAATACTTTTCCGTAATGATTCACGATTTAAAAAAAATAGGAACTTTGAGCACACCAATGAATCGGACCATTATTACAAATGATATTTTACATTACAACATTATCCTAAAAAATTGTTATAATTTAATTAAATAGGTAAACCTAGTAAATAACTAAATTTACTAACAAAACGTAATAAAAAGCGGATTAATTATTTACGTAGACTCCTTTGAAAATTGTTTGATTTTTAAAGAAAGTCAACTGAAAAACAACAGAAGAAAGGTTGCTATGGATATAACACTATCGCGACAATTATGAATACTGTCATTCTTAAGTATCTGGACAATTTGAGGTGTATTTAACACGTTGCTTAAAATTTTGCACAAAATAGTTGGATTCCTGTTTATTTTAGATATTATTCAACAATATGTTCAGTAATGAAGAATATTTTGACATGTTGGAATGTTATATTCGTTCTAACCAAAATACTGAGGCAGCTGCAAATTCATATCAAAACAACTATCCAGAAAGACGACAACAAAACACAAAATATTTCGCAGGATAGTGACCAATCTATTGAACGACGATGGCTTCCACGCAAAGAAATTACCAATGCCTAGAAACGAAGAAACAAATAATGCCGTCTTACAGGTTTCAAACGAAAACCCTCCGCAAACTGTTCTGTTTTATGGTGTACAAATTGACGTTCCAAAAAGTACGGTACACCGCGTATTAAAACCAAGTCATTACCATCTATACAAACCTACAATCGCACAAGGCTTAAATGTTGACGATTACCCTAAGTGACTCTAATTCTGCAGATGGTATCAAGGACAATGTCACCAAGATGAATATTTTCGTTTGAAAATAATATGGACTGATGAATCCAGATTTACAAATTGTGGTGTGTATAATCGCCATAATAGGCATTATTGGGCAAATGAAAATCCAATTCAAAGGAAGAAAGACGATAGCAAGGCACATTTGGTATTAACGTTTGGTGTGGCTTATTAGGTAAAAAACTGCTATTTATATTTGTAGATTAGGCAGTTAATTTAAAAAAAATGAGGTAATTTCATTGTTGGTCCGTTCTTTTTTCTTAAATAATTTAACTGGGGAAAGGTATCTTAATCTATTGAGAAATGGTATTTTACCAACAATTAGAAAAGTTCAAGATAATTTAGACGAGATTTGGTACCAACAAGACGGTTGTCCAGCTCACAATGCTAGGATTGCTAAAGAATTTTTGTACCAAAATTTTGATAATTGTGTCATTTGTAACACTGGGCAGGTTATTGGCGTGCTCGAAGTCCTGAAAGAACACCCATGGATTCTTATTTTTTTGGCACTCTGAAGAATGGTGTATATAAATTCAATCCACCACCAAATATCAATGAATTACGAAACAGAGTCACGGAAGCTATAAATCATATTAACCAAAACACCCTCACCAGAGTTTGCAGGCATGTATCAAAAAGGTGTATAAAGTGCATTGAACAAAACGGTGGCCATATTGAACAATTTTCTAAATTGTGTATTTTTAAGTTTCTATTTTATTATTTGTTGAGTTCTGTTTCTAATTGTGTTGTTTTGGAGAGTTTAGGTTTCTATTTGTTATTGCCGGGTTTCGTTATTAAACTGTTTCACGTCATATTACCTAGCATTATTACCTAATTAAGTATTGTAAATTAAATCACAATATTTTTTTATCGTGAATCATTACAGAAAATTATGTTAAAGGTAGAAGTATTGTTAGACTCCATGGCCTACTGCTTTTTGAATACCTTTTTTGTCATTTGTCTTCTGGTATTGGATTTCATAGCCTACTATCCTCAAAACGGTTTTTCTCAAAATTGACAGTGCAATTAAAAGATTTCTCAAGCATGTTGTACATCAGTGGAAAGCTCTTTTAGGAGGCTATCACATAAGCAAAAATCCAATATGGCTACCAGAACAAAAACAAACGTTGGTACCTGTAGCTCAAAAACAAATAACAATACAAAGTTGAGAATAACACAAAAAGATTACTCTGTAAAAAGTGTGCTGATAATGTGCAAGTCACAAAACATTGCTAATTTAACCGTCTCCGTATCTATAATAATAACGAGATAGCAATACATTCCCATCCAGTTTGGGACACACTGTATAGTGAGTTTCAAGGCACAGTGATTTTGGAATAGGTAGAGTAAAAAGACTAGGGGCATGCACAACAAGCCAAAGGCTGCACTGCTATCGTGGCGGCAAAGCCGCGGACGAGCCCTGAGGGAAAAATGGATTTGTAAAAGATATGACACTCGTTTCATACGCTCCAAAAAAAATTAAGCTGAAATATTGGTATCAAGCATGCACCATTATGGCAGTTTAGATCCAGAAACAAAAAAACTTGAAATAATAGCCAGGTACAACCAGGTAAAAGGAGAAGTAGACACGCTAGATCAAAAATCTGCAGACTACCCACTTGGTAGACGCACCGCAGGCAGCCAATCGCTTTGTTTGGAGCCATTCTGAATTCTGAATATTAGCGCAGTCACTGCGCATGTGCTGTGCTATTCAAGAAAACACAAAAACGCTGACAGGCTAACCTACTTGGAAATATTTCTTTATAACTTGTTAAAGCGCAGCTAATGAGAAGAATTTACAACAGTAAACTATCCACTGAACTATGTTACACAATAGGACGTATTCTAAATAAAGAAGGACCAGCTAAGGAACGGGCTGAAGAAGATAGAAATGTTTTGGTGTTGGAAACAAGAAGAATATGTTATATTTTTACACACAAATTGAACAGAAAAACTAATCAGCTCTGTTCTTAATGTAGAAAGCCAATATGTGCCGGATGTACGATTAGAGTTTGCAACAATTGTGCAAAAGACAAAGAATGAAATCAAGTGTTGTGTTTTTCACTGCTTATTTTTCGATTTTATGCTCATTTTGTTATAATTCTACTCTCCTACAAAGCATTTAACTCAATTTTCCATTTAAAAGTTGAGAATAGATGATTTTGCGTGTCATTTCAACAGTGATTGTGTTTTTGTGTGACGAATTTGAATAAAAACTGTCTCGTCTACACACATATCTGAATGCTTCATTTTTGACAAGTCATGTAACATATAGTTGAAAACTCTCAATGAATAACTTACTTCAGTTACACAAGAAAAATATTAAGAAGTCGTTAAAAAGAAGACCCGGCATTTTGACCCTCACTTTACCAATTATGTCCCAGGTTATAACCATACCGGTTAAGAGTCAAACTACGTTGTTTTCTCCGACAAAGCTAACATTTGCCTGAATGGTAGTGCAAATAGACACAATTGTCAATATTGGTCGGACAGCAACCACCATTGGATAGAAGAAATTTGTACCCAATATCGTCGGAATTATTAGTCATCATGTAATTGGACCCTCCTTCTTTGAATGGGCTTTAAAAGGTTCACGGTATAGTAACATCCTATTTTGTTGAAAAGGATGCATCTTCTTCAATAAAGTAGGATGTTACGATTTTCCTAAAGAAATTTAATGAAAAGCTGATTGTTTTCGTTCTTGCCAAAGGTATTTTAAAAATAATTAACAGCATCAAAAAGTACTCTGAATACGCTTTTCAGAAATCTACCGCATGGCCGATGTTGCTACTTAAGAAACTAAAGGGTTGTCATCTTTCAAAAAGGAGATGCTTCAAAATTTTTTATGTCTCCACCAAATGGTCGCACTGGTATGCAACCCCACATATTTTGAGTCCGATGCCTTTCCCATGTAAAAGTTATGGCCTCGTTGCCTTACTTGTGCGCAAGCTTGTATATTCTACACCGGTATTTATTTATTTATTTATTTATTTATTTATTTGTGTATCAGTTTATATTTACAGCGTGCAGTATAAAAAAGCCTGAGGTTGTGCTTGTACCAAAAAATTTTAATAAACTATGATCTCTAAAGTTCCAGCTGCCAAATAATGTCACTCAAAATTTGACCCTAATGGGAGCTCTTGTCTTGTTTATCACCACCGGAGCTATTAGAGCCATGGATAGTAAATTGTTATTTGACTATAGAAAATATTGATCTTTCCATCTAAATCTCATTAAAATCTTATAATGCAACACACAATTTTAGACATTTTACTAGAATTTGACATGTTACATTAGATTTTCTTAGGATATTTAAGTAGAACCAGCTTATATCTCAGCATGATTCTCTTGCAGATTCTTCTGAAAATTAGAATTTTATATTTGACCTGTATCTCAGTAGAATCTAATTTTGTAATTTAAAGTAAGTAAGTAATACAGTACAATTTTGGACCGCTAACTGTTAACCAGTATGTAATTAAGTGTCTGATAAACAAGAGCTGGCGATTACCAGATAATCGAATAATGTTCCATCTCATCTGGTCGTTTGGTTAATTACACTTCTATATTATGTTCCTGTATCTATTACAAGTAGCTAATGCGAGGTCAGTGTAATACATGTAATAAACTGGGTTGCAATAATAAGCTTAGTTTTCAAATTTTAATGCCAGTTTGCGGCTAATTTCGATACTGTCTGATGTTTAAAACTGCCAAATTCCCGTGCAATTATCAATCATCTGTATAACTGTTTACAAGTGCTTACTTTTTCTCATTAAAATATTCAATCAGCCATAAATACTGCACAAACATATATAACTATTATGTGGTTACCTCAACATTGTGGGATAAAAGAAGACAATCTAGCAAGACATTCAGCAACAAATCAAGTTTCTGTATTCTAAAGGTTAGCGAGTATTAAACAGTGGCGCAGCATCCACAGGATGGTGTAAATTCACGCAGCAGCAAATTGGGTACATCTCATAGACAGCCGATAGGAAACGATAAGTCGTACGCTTTATCCAGGATAAAGCTGCTCAACCTGGAGTATAAGATCGTTCTACTTCGTCCATTTTCCCTCCACCTTAAATATAATAATTGTGAGGGTAGTATCAACTGGAGCTGAGAAATCTACGACAAACAGGATAATGCCAGGCTTATTAGGATGGTAATACAATCATCAAAGGGGCACATTATATAGATGCACGTAATTGGTACACTCCATCAACGAAATGCAATTGAAAGTGGATAGGAGTCTTTGGGAATTGATGACAGACTCCACAGCTGTTATAACCATTGCTACGACTACTCGCTACTAAGTACCAGAATGGTGGAAAACACCACAATTTCCTGAACACGTAGCGGAGGCCTAAGCAAAGCTTGAGCATGGACACATCTAAGAGGGGTTCGGGTGTTAGATTAACACTCTGAGTATTATAAAAGTCTGAAGGACCTAATTGAATAGGCGTCAGTCGCTTTCCGCAACCCGTGGCCAGGTTCAGGATGTCATTAGTACCTAAGAGAGGAACTATGGCTCGGTGACTTAGAATCAATATAATAACGCATGAAGTGCCAGATCAATTATCAAACACGGTACTGCATAACCAGGGGGGTTATCAGCACTATAACACTTCTGTAAACAAAACGTGAGCTCAAGCAACACAAACCCAAGCAATGGTATGGTCAGCAAATAGTAATGCCAGATATAATATCGACCCATAGATTCACAAATTCAACAGCGGTAGCATAAGAATTATGCTACGATAAAAACAATGTGCTGTATGGTAATAGAGACCGATATAAACACAGTTATGTCATATGGGTAATCAATGGTAGTTAATATCACTAGCTATTAATTAACATCAGCTGTTAAATCACTAGCCTGTGAGCTCACTAACCATTTACATACGGTATAATAACCTAATCAGGTTCAAAATGGTTTACCTGAGGGGCGTGAACAAGGAAATTAGTGTTCGAAATCAGTGTTACCTACGTAACGAGTAAACCAAACCACCAGAATTAAATTGCAAGAAGTGTGAAGCGCCACTCACAAGGTAAACAATAATGAACTTCACTGGTTGGGGTTTACTGAAAACTTGTAGGTGAAGCCTCCTCGTAGGGTTTTTGTCCCTATTACCAAAGAAGTATAGCTAAACGACCCTATAGGTCAGTAATTGTGAACAATAAAGAACTAGGAATGAGGTTATACATCTGACAACAAGTGACACTCAATATATTCACTTAAATCGATTACACTATGGTGGCATCCACCAGGTCCACCGAATTATCGGCCGGTCATCGCTGACAATGACGTTAGCAGTGGCTATATGTCAAGCAAATTTAACTGACAATAAAAATGGCACAAGAAAGGATATCTTTATCGTGGCAATGGCACAAACTATATCACTCAACTAGCTGAATTAGATCAATGAGATGGTTGTTGTAATACTCATCTGAGCAGACGGCAGCCTCATAAGCGTACTCTAGACGCACCAGATCTGAGCATCACGGCTCGCTTGCTACATTCAAGCATCAGCGGACATCTATTGTAACGACCATATACGTTATTCTCAATTACTCTGGAATGGCAGTGGCCCTAAAACGCGAACATTATTATACTGGGTGTAGGTACCAGCCTGACCTGAAGGACGGCTTTATTTTATAAACTCAACCTGGTGGCAATGACCAATAAAAATGGCTGTGGCTACTATAGCACCTGCCGGCCTAAACATCTGAACCAGAAGACCACTCTATGCGACTCTCCACGTACACATGCGCTACAAATTCAATCATGCCAACCCATAGACATCGGATCGTCACTCCGCTAATAACCATAGAATATAACTAACCGTTGCACAGAATAAATAAAGACAGCAGATGACCCCCACGCAAACATTACTATACTGGCTGTAGGCACCAGCCTGACCTGAAGGACGGCTTTATTTTATAAACTCAACCTGGTGCCAATGACCAATAAAATGAATGCGGCTACTATAGCACCTGCCCGCTTAAATATCTGAACCAGAAGAGCGCTTTATGCGACTCTCCACGTACACATGCGCTACAAATTCAGTCATGCCAACCCATAGACATCGGATCATCACTCCGATAATAACCATAGAATATAACTAGCCGCAGCACAGAGTAAAGAAAAACAGCAGATGACCCCCACGCGAACATTATTATACTGGTTGCAGGCACCAGCCTGACCTGAAGGACGGTTTTATTTATACACTTAACGTGGTGGCAATGACCCATAAAAATGGCTGCGGCTACTATAGCACCTGCCAGCTTAAACATCTGAACCATAAGAGCGCTCTACGCGACTCTCCACGTACACATGCGCTACAAATTCAGTCATGCCAACCCATAGACATCGGATCGTCACTCTGATAATAACCATAAAATATAACTAGACGTTGGAGAGAATAAAGAAAGACAGCAGAGGACCCCCACGCGAACATTATTATACTGGCTGTAGGCACTAGCCTGACATGAAGGACGTCTTTATTTTATAAACTCAACGTGGTGGTAATTACCTATAAAAATTGCGGCGGCTACTATAGCACCTGCCGGCTTCAACATCTGAACCAGAAGAGCGCTCTATGCGACTCTCCACGTACACATGCGCTGCAAATTCAGTCATGCCAACCCATAGACATGCTGCTAATAACCATAGAATATAATTAGCTGTTGCACAGAATAAAGAAAGACAGCAGATGACCCCCCGCACCACTGTATGTTTACCATAGACCTAATAAAATGATACGAGCAGAAGTACTGAAGGGATCACCTGCTCGAGGATTATGGACGAACACAGACACCGTCTGTGTCAACCTAAATAACCCACTCACGTGAAATCACATTAAATGGAAACAAAACCTTTGAAAGTGATGTATTAAAAAACAAAAAACAAGTTACGACATCTAAGTCGTAACACTATCTACCTTCCAAATGACTTAAACAGTACAATGGATGAGTGGACGATCTCGAGTGCAAGCATCTTTGTTTGTGGAGAAGCCAGCGGGTATCTTTATATAATTGGCACAACGCTTCTACTGTTTATTTTATAACTCCAAAGGAGTAACTAATGAGTGGAATGGCAAGTATGTTGATCATCATCACTGTGTTTGCCTTGGACAGTTCTGAATTACAGATACGTCGGAACCGGCTTGTATACTTGCCGCGGGAAGTCTTTTTTGTTTTTGTATTGCCCTGAATGTCAGATAACTCAACACCCAGCTATATGTAGGTATCTACGACAACCAGTTGTTTTATGATGTCTCTTAAGTAAGTTGCTCGTCATTTTAGTATGCTTGCATTCTTATTCTCGACACAAAAGAAGATGGGTGTGGTGTAACGAAGTAGATATTTTCAGAACAGCTGTAGATATTTAAAGCGACTGTTCGAAAATAAACATAATATAAGTCACACGGGTAAAAATTGTACGCAGTTAAAATAATTATTTTATCATTAATATTTCTTAACAAGTACGCATTTCGAATTATCGCGGCAGAGTAAAAACATATCTGCAGAAGATAAGGATTAAGTATCTACCACCGATTAGGATTTTTCATCTGGTGACTGGAGAGACGATAACGACGAGGGGCAGAAAGAGTTCATCGTTTGCCGTAGCGTGGTTAAATTTATAGCTCGAGTTCCGCATCAGTGAATTAAAAGTCCGCTTGTTCAAATTATAACAGAGTATTAGGATACAGTACCGCCCGTCCCGTTGTTGTGTAGAACAATTTTGACTCTAGTAATTCTTCCGAATATAGTTTAGGTAAGAACCTTTTAAGTTTTTCTTATTGTATTTATATATAGCGAATTTTCGGATATTTTCTCAGATCCGTGTGTCTCTCCGGTGACGTCGATATCGTGGGATCGAGCGCAATCTCCTTCCGTTCCCATATCCTTTTATTGCTGGCGTTTCGTAGAACATTCGGAACGTGATGCTGTAGCTAACACAGACTTTTCGAGTCTATTACGTACGACCGTTTTTCGTAGAACATTCGGAACGTGATGCTGTAGCTAACACAGACTTTTCGAGTCTATTACGTACGACCGTTCTGATTCGACTCTTGTCTGGACGCTGTAAGTACACAAGCAGGCTTAGGTCGAGTTAGTACGAGGCAATATCCTTCCACAGGGTGTTCCCCTATATTCCTTCCCGTTCCTTGTCGACGCCCCGACGTCGGGGCGCTTGATCTCGCGATACCGGCTTCGACGGATAGACGCCATTTAGTTATTTGAGGAGCGTTTCTTTAACCGTCACACTTAACGGCTGCATCCACGAGTCGTAAACCACAGTACTCGGAGTTTCCGCCTGCGTGTCTTCCGTATTTCTTCTCCGTGGGCAATAATTAATTTTGTTGGCTCGTCATCAGTGATATAATTTGTTTTAGGATAAATTAACGTAACAAGTACCATTCAGATTGTGAAAATATCAGTGAATTGTACCGTATCATTGGTTAATAAATATTGTGGAGAGTATATTCAGTCTATATTATAACCGCAAATAAATCTGCTACACCCATACAGACTTTCAGAAGGTCAGGGAAATACCGGGGGAGCGATTAAAGCCCGCAACCTCGGAGGTATCTATACGGCCTGTTATATCATAGGCTACCGGACCCTCTCTACAGAGCTATCCAGGCCCTCTGACCACAACTGTGGCCAGAGCCTTGTGACGAGGTCGCAGACATCCTCGCAGGGAGTAAACCCTTTCGAAATCTGGCGCTCGAGACCGTTCCCCTTATCCGTTGATCCGTTCCACTAAATAATTCACCCCGTGAATCAAGGCCTCGTTACAGTGGTAAAATGTTCAGTAAGTAGTAATTTATAACAACTTTTTGGACATAATACTTACAGTAACCAGCTACACTTTAAGGAGCCCAATTCTTAAGCAACCAATTCTTAGATCTATTGGTCAATTCGCTAACAAGCTTGGATTCATCAGATTCTTCATAAGCTTTTTAGTTAGTCTTTGTTGATACATACTGCATACTTTATAAGTGGAACAATCGTCTGGTATAAAAAATGTGTGGTGGCAAACTGGATTCAGGGTGCATTAATCAGTGCTCTTTATAGGCATCAACTCCACATACAATTTTGTAATTTTAAATAAAAGAACATAAAATAGGTACGTGTATAAAATATATGTTTTAGTCAACATTTGGGTTGCTAAGTTAGTAGGGTTGAAAGGAAACTTAGCTACATGAGTTTTTTTTTTGATAGATAGGTTCAGAATGACGTGCTGAATGTAAAAAAACTCTGGACGCAGCAAGTGCGTTATGGTAGTGAATTTTCATAAAAATGTTTTTAATAGGATATTTTTTTTTAAGAAAGCATCGGAGAAAGGGTCTACTTGAAATGAATTTTCTGTAAATATTTTAGTAAAATGAAGGGCAATGACGGTTGTATCTGAAACATAAGGGTTCGCAGAACACTCTTCTTGCATCATTTTCTTTTCACAATCCGTATTTGTTTCACGTTCTTTGCGTAAACATTGCCAATTTTGACGTTTTACATTTTTGTACATGGTTCACTCTTTATAATACAAATACGCGTACCAAATTTTGTTGCCCTCACTTAGTTATTTCCGGAGATATAAATTTTTTTAGAAAGAAAACACAAAATTTTCCGGGAAAACCTTGTCCGATTTTCCTGGATAACAAACATATCCAACCCACTTGCAAAAGGAAGGTACTCACCAAATTTGATCAAAATCGGTCTATTATTTTTTGAGTTGTCGGTACGATATATATATATATATATATATATATATATATATATATATATATATATATATATATATATATATATATATATATATATATATATATATATATATATATATATATATATATATATATATATATATATATAATATATATACGGATCTCCCCATTAGTGAATTTTTTAAAGAAAATTCCCTAAAAAAGAAAATTTGAATCACCAACGACTTATGGGCCACCTGTAATTGTGGAAATATTTTTTAAGATGTAGCTGAAGACACCCTATAATTAATGTATAATTTTTTTTCCGTATCTTGCATAATAACGGATATATTGGACTTTGAATATTTTTTACGAAAATTCGACAAAAATGATATACCATTAACCGATAAACTCTATAGCCAACACTACTGCCAAAGTATCAGAGAAATGGTCTACTTGAAATGAATTTTCTGGGAATATTTTAGTAAAATGAAGGACAATGACGATTGAAACTAAGACTTCAGGCTTTGTAAAACATTGTTCTTGAGACATTTTCCTTCCATAGCTTATATTATTTTCAGGTTCATTGCCTAAATATTACCAATTTTGACGTTTAAAATAGCGACTTTGACGTTTTGAGGAAAATCCAAATTTATTTTTCTTGAAATGCCTGTAACTTTTTTGTCCTTTAACTGACAAAGCTAAATTTTGGTAGGTAGCTTACCTATAATGATGTTAACGCGCGTATAAAATTTGGTTGCCCTTACTTTGTTAATTCCAGATATATAACTTTTTTCGATTTCTTTTGAAAGAAAACACAAAATTTTCCGGGAAAACCTGGGCGGAATTTCCTGACCAACGAACTTATCCAAGCCACTCGCGAAAGGAAGGTAGTCACCTAATTTTATCAAATTCGTTGCATTATTTTTTTAGTTATAGGTGTGACACATAAATATATAAACATATATATATATATATATATATATATATATATATATATATATATATATATATATATATATATATATATATATATATATATATATATATATATATATATATATAAAGTCTGAAACCGACCTAGGATTTGGGTTCCAGGGGTCCTAAATAGCGCTCATTTGAAGAAATTTTTTCAAAATTCAAAAGTCGAAATCTCTTCATTAGTGCGCTTTTTTTTTAAAGAAAATTCACTGAAAGAATCATCAAAATGGGTTCACCTAGAAAAAAGTTCTGAGGTAACACACATAAAAAAACATACAGGCGAATTGAGAACCTCGTCCTTGTTTGAAGTCGGTTAAAAAAAAAGCAAATAAAAGGTATTTGGGCTTGTCCGGGATTTGAACCTGGGAGCTCCCGCACTCTAAGCGGAAATCATACCTCTAGACCAACGAGTCAGTTGTTGGAGCTTTAATTTAATGTCGTATTCCAGCGGGCGTTGTAATTATTTTAGTCATAATTAATGTTTAATCATTTATTTATATAAAAAAAACTCGTTTTTTGGTCAACCTTATAGGTTAATAGCAAATTGAGCTATTCAAATGTTAAGCATTTGATCAAAATTCGCTACCATAACGCACTGCGTCCAGAATTTTTGTTCTTACAAACATGCATTATATTTCGATGGAAAATGCAAAAATGCAATAACATAATAACAGATATATTGAGCTGTATTGATTTTTTTTTACGAAAATTCTACAAAAATTATATACCATTAACGATAAACTCTATAGCTAAGGCTACTGCCAAGCATCAGAGAGAAAGGGTCTATTTGAAATGAATTTTCTGGAAACATTTTATTAAAATGAAGGACAATGACGGTTGACACTAAGACTTCAAGGTTTGTAAAACATTCTTCTTGAGACATTTTATTTCCATAGCCCGTATTAGATTCAAGTTCTTTTCCTAAATGTTGCCAATTTTGACGTTTAAATCGCAACTTTGACGTGTTGTGAAAAACCTCAATTTATTTTTGTTTAAATGCCTATAACTTTTTTGTTCTTTGACCTACAGAGCTAAATTTTGGTATGTAACTTGCCTATAATGATATAAACCCGCGTATAAAATTGTGTTGCCCTTATTTTGTTAATTTTGGACATATAAATTTTTTTCTAAATAAAAATTTTCCGGGAAAACCTCGTCGGATTTTCCTGGCTAACGAACTTATCCAAGCCACTTGCAAAAGGAATGTACTCACCAATTTTGACGTTTAAGATCGCGATTTTGACGTTTTGAGGAGAACCCAAATTTATTTTTCTTTGAATGTCTGTAACTTTTTTGTCCTTTAACCTACAAAGCTAAATTTTGGTAGGTAACTTGCCCGGGTATGAAATTTGGTTGCCCTTACTTTGTTAATTTTGGAGATATAAATTTTTTTCGATTTTTTTCAAAATAAAACACAAAATTTTCCGGGAAAACCTCGGCGGATTTTCCTGGCTAACGAACTTGTCCAAGCCACTTGCGAAAGGAAGGTATGTGCCAAATTTTATCAAAATCGGTCCATTATTTTTTAAGTTATAGGTGTGACACATAAATATATATATATATATATATATATATATATATATATATATATATATATATATATATATATATATATATATATATATATATATATATATATATATATATATATGTATATATATATATATATATATATATATATATATATATATATATATATATATATATATAAACATATAAAGTCTGAAACTGACCTCGCATTTGGGTTCCGGGGGTCCTAAATAGCGCTCATTTGAAGAAATTTTTTCAAAATTCAAAAGTCGGGATCTCCTCATTAGTGAATTTTTTTTAAGAAAATTCACTAACACAAAATCTTTACAAACTAGGAGGGCAGAAGTGCCGCCATTTTGAGAAAAACCGTTTCGGCCCATATCGACGTAACCGTGCACTTTAGGCTAAAAATGGTAATAAACTTTATTGTAGATAATTGCATTTCTCACCTTTTTTGTTAATTTTCACTCACCGTTTACAACTTATACGACTATTAGCATTTATTTATTGACTTTTTTTACCTATATCTTGGTTAATAATTGTTTAAGAAATAAAATGCTTATAACTTAACTTTTCAATCGACAAATTTCCTACAATTCTTACTAAAAACTGTTTTTTCTCAAATCAATATTTTTAAAGTTATAACGCGTTAAATGTTAATTGACACATTTTTCTGGAAATATGTTAAAAAATGAAGGACAATGACGGTTGAAGCTAAGACTTAAGGCTTTGTGAAACATTCTTCCTGAGATATTTTCTTTCTATAGCTTATATTAGTTTCAGGTTCTTTGCGTAAATGTGGCCAATTTTGACGTTTTGGGGAAAACCCTAATTTATTTTTCTTTAAATGCCTATAACTTTTTTATCTTTTAACCTACAAAACTAAATTTTGGTACGTTTTACCTATTATGATATAAACCGGCGTACCAAATTTGGTTGCCCTTACTTTGTTATTTCCGGAGATATGATTTTTTTTTGAAGAAAACACAAAATTTTCCGGGAAAACCTGGGCCCATTGTCTTAGCTAACGAACTTATCCAAGCCAAGCTATTTATCAAATTAAATCAAAATCGGCATATAATTTTTTAAGTTATCGGTGTGATATATATATATATATATATATATATATATATATATATATATATATATATATATATATATATATATATATATATATATATATATATATATATATATATATATATATATATATATATATATATATATATATATATATATATATATATATATATATATATATATATAAATTGAAACTGACCCCGGATATGTGTTCTAGGGGGCATAATTAGCGCACATTTGAATTTTTTTTTCAAAATTCAAAAGTCGGGGTCTCAATACTTAATTTTTTTAAAGAGAATTCACTAATATTAATTTGAGAAAAAAAAAGTTTAAAGTAAAAGTTCTAGATAATTTGTCGATTGAAAAGTTTAGTTATAAGCATTTTATTTTTAAACCATTATTAACAAAGATATAGGAAAAAAAGTCAATAAATGAATGCTAATAGTCGTATAAGTTGTAAACGGTGAGTGATACAAAAAAAAATTAACAAAAAATATGACAAAGGGAATTATCAAAGAGGTTGTATATGTTAGAGGGAACAAAGCCGAGTTTGCAGCCTGTCGATTTCCCACTCTTGTCACCGTCCAATCACAAACAAAATTTTGAATAACGCGCTAATGTGTTTTGTTTTGATTCGTTCCCCCAACCACTCTTGAAGTTATTGTCAGCTGTCAACAAGTATTTGAAGTGTTTGTTGAATTGCGATTAGAGGTTATCTTGTGTGTTTTGCCGTTTTTTAGCAGTGTTTTAAGAGTGTAAAAGTTAAAAAATGCCAAGGTGTATTGTGAAGAATTGTATGTACAATAAAAGTGCCAATTATGAAAAGGATAAAGCAACTGTGCATTTATTTCGGTAAGTTGTTTACATGTCTTCTGTTTCCTTGTTTGGCGCCAAATGTTTATTGGTTTTCACAGGTCCGTATTTACACATTGTATTGCTTTTGTTAAATCTTTAGCATTTATTATTGTCAATTGTGTTTTTTTAAGAAATAAAATCTTAATAATGCATTATTTATTGAATATTTGTAATGAAATTGAGCATTTTGTTTGGCAATTATTATTTGAATTAGATGTATTTACCTATGTAGTTCCAGTAGAAGCAGAAAAAAAGTAGAATAGTTTCGTTTTATCTATTACTGCATCTTTCTAGAGGTTGTCACTGATAAAGTAGATAATTCGAGATATTATTTTCAGATTTCCCAAAGCTGGTGAAAGATACGAGGCTTGGAAACGAGCATTAAATTTAAGCGATGAAGATATTTTTATGAACTCAAATGTGTGCGATTTACATTTTACCGAGGAATCTTATGATTTAGAAAAATCACCTTTTGCAGTACACTTTAAAAAAAAGTTCTATACCTGTATTGGTAAGTACTGAATCAAAGTTATTAATTAATGTAACTATTAGTGATATATATAGCCAAACAGCGGTTTTTCAATGGCACTGCTATCAGTGATGGGTATTTTTAAATAACAGGGACTTTAAACAGCTACTGCGATTGTGGTTTAGCCATTTACAATGCTGCATGTGCGTATGCTATTATTTTAAACACTTACAAGGTGTTAGTGTTAACCGCTTAATTGAAACCACAATATGATCTTCAGATAGCTTTTAAATTATATTAATTTTAAAACTTCTCAGATTTTTACTATTAATAGAAGTTCTATAAAATTAACATATTACAAGAATATACGATGAGAGAAATCTACATATTATTTTTATTTTAATATAATGAAAAAGTTGGAAGGCATATATATATGCTACAGTTCGGTGCTGCTTTAATTTTAGATTCAGCAGGTTTTTCCATGATATAATGACTTACAAGATATATGATATTGCGCATATGCCCCGTCCCCTCCTATGACATCACATGGTGAGTAACGTTATAGAAGGCCAACTACACACTTAACACAAAGTCATTCGCAATCAAAATGTTTCTATACGTCAGTTTAATGTGGTTGAAGTTACATTCCACTTCGTCGCCTATATTGTCTTTTTCAGATAATATAGAACGCAGCACATAATTTAATCTTTTTCATTTTTATATTACATATATATATATATATATATATATATATATATATATATATATATATATATATATATATATATATATATATATATATATATATATATATATATATATGTATATGCACAAGTCAAGTATAATAATTAAGGGGAGCCCTGAATTAGCATTGGTGATACACAAACTTAAAAAGTAGAGAAGACGTTCGTAGACATTTACAGGGGGCGTTAACATTCATAAACTTGATTTGATCATCATGTCACATAATCATAGTATAGTATTCTGATCTTAAAAAATTACTTCCAACTGTATGCACTCAAATATTAGTAAAATACCTAATTTGTTAAGGGTTGTGATGAAACGTCAAACTCCACTGTACGACAGCATATTATTATTGCATTGGACTCACCACATGACGCCATGCGCGTGACGGTTCTAAAAATAGATAGTCTCATTATCATATCTCGCGTTATTTGTATCATGAGTTTTTCGTTTTCTACCTATAAGAAAATGAGTAATGTTGTATTCTAATACTGGCGAGAAGGAAAGTATGCAGATACTTCTACTCGCTCGCACAAACTGCGATTGCATGTATTATGAATACAGCAATTGCTGTTTGTCATGGAGTTTTTAGTATAAGGTGAATTTTATAGAAATAATTACTCTAATGATTTGTGTAAATCTCGGTTTTCACAATCGCTGTTGTTTTGTGTTTTAATAACAGCTGCTAACAGCGATCTTTTAATAGCAGCGATTAAATCACCGGTAGCTATATATCGCTCATCTCTAGTAACTATGCTACTAATTACATTCACGTAATATATTGTTATGATATTTATCGTAATTTAATTAGCCCTGCAAATTTACATTAATGGTATTCGTTTCAAATTTATTTATGCAGGTAACAAACAAGCCATCAACACAAGTCATTTTTGGCGAGCAGCCAATGACTGATATAACTGGTATCAATGTGCCATTTGCAGCTGACCCGTCAACTAGTACTTGGTCTGGTAGCAATGTACCTGTAATGGATTATTCTCGGCCATCAACAAGTGCTGGTTTTTATGAAGAGAAAACTGTTGTAGAGGTACCGCAAAGATCGTTTAGTAGTTTAGGATTTGCTGAAATGAAAACACCTTCAATGCCTCCCACTTTGAAGGACATGGTGAGTTAAATTCAGTTTTTGCCGTTTATGAAATCAGTATAATTTTAAAAAACCTAATATGTTATTCCATCACACTTTATGTGGTGTTTAAGTTTGTATAGTCCATGATTAAATAAGTTAGAAACAACTGTTTTGCAATTTATCTCAACCACTATTAACCAAAATGTGTTGTTGGAAATTTTGTTTATATATTCATTTTACTTGAGAAAATAAATGGTTTATCATTAAACATTTTTTATAGGTTGTTACACCGCGCAAACGTAAACTGAAGAAGCAGTTATTCGATGCACGAAAAAAAATTAAACGACTCAGCAGTAGTGTTCATCATTATAAGAAGAGAACAGCAACCCTTGCGAATATAATCAAACAACTAAAAGGTAAAGTAACCGACGAAACATTAGAAACATTAATGCAAATAGGACCTAATGAAGAATTTTTACAAAGACAATTAGGTCGTAAACATAAGTATGAAAATCAACTTAAAGCTGTTTCTCTTACGCTGCATTATTACTCTCCCAAAGCTTACAGTTTTGTCAGAAACACATTTAACTCGGCTCTTCCTCATCCAAAAACTATACCTAGATGGTATCAAAGCGTTAATGGGGAAGCTGGTTTTACGTCAGAGGTGTTCAACTTATTAAAGTCAAAATCAGAAAGCACAGATGGAAAACTTATATGTTCTTTAGTCATAGATGAGATGGCAATTCACCAACATATAGAATGGGATGGGGTAAAATATTATGGGTTTGTAGATTTTGGTACAAATCTTGAGACCGATTGTAACCCTGTAGCCAAAGAAGCTCTTGTTTTTATGCTTGTTAGCATTAATCAATCATGGAAGCTTCCTCTTGGATATTTTTTAATCGACTCTTTAAGGGGTACACAAAAACAAAATTTGGTATTACAGTGTTTAACGCTACTAAATGAGTCGGGCATATACGTGGTCTCAATAACTTTTGATGGGGCAACAAATAATCTAACGTTAGCAAAAGAACTTGGCTGCGATTTGAATGGGGGAGGAACATTAACTCTACGTTTGTTGATCCTAGTTCAGGTAGGAAAATTGCAGTCTTTTTTGATCCATGTCATATGATCAAACTGATAAGAAACACATTAGGCGATAAAAAATTAATAATTGATGAGAATGGGGAAAATATAAAGTGGGATTATTTAGTAAAATTAAATGAGTTACAGGATCAGGAGGGCGTTCATTTAGCAAATAAATTAAGAAAATCGCATATATTTTATACAAACCAAAAAATGAAGGTTAAATTAGCCACACAACTTTTTAGCCACTCAGTGGCACATTCTTTGGAATATTGCAATGAAGTTTTACATGTTGAGGAGTTCAAAGAATGTGAGTGAATTTAAAAGTGCATATAAAAGTATGATGGTGCATCTTGAATTAAAAGATTCATTTAAAGGAAATTGTATCCCTTTGGAAGCAATTCCTATTCTGTCACCCATTGAGGTAATAAATAAAACTTGTGGGCGAGAACGAATATCTGAAGAACCAGATGAAGACATGAGTCAAATAGATAATTTTGACGACGACACAGTTCTTCAAATATTAGATATCAATATATCGGAGTTTAAGAAAGAAGTCGTGACATATATATCTGGCTATGTAGTAAGGAAAATAACAAAAGCTCTGAGATGCGAAGAATGCGCGGGTGAACTTGTTGGGGAGAGGTCTGCGTTATTAACATCGTTTATAGATCACAAAGACAAAGGTCAACTCCTCACATACCCATCTGACGATGTAATATCTATTTGCACTATTGCAGAAAAAGTTCTTCAAACATACTTAAATGAATCTGCGGTGATTATAAATGTAAAGGAAATAAACATGCGAATATTAAAAACTATAATAAACCAAAACAGCATATTTAAAAAACTTGAAGTTCACTTTCGAGAACAAAATCTTTTGACTTGCCATTATGGCCATCTAATTAAACTAATATCATCTATGTATGTTTCTATTAGAATACATCATTATAACAAAAATCTATTTGATAAAAGTAGAAGTTTAAGGGCTGTTTATAACAAACTTCTCTTATTTAAGGGCCAATAATTCAGTGTACATTTCAAGTACTCCTATGTCCTTCAAATAATGTTATCAGGAAGTTATTATGTCTTATAATATGACCAATAAATTTTAGCTTCCTCTCGATTTCTTTGAGCAAGCCTCTTTATTCTTTCACCTCTCCTAGCACACTTTGAAGCGTCTTTCTATCAACCTGCACTGTCTTTGACATTTTTCTTGTCTACATTTCAAAAGCTTATATTCTCTTAATATCCTGCTTAACTACAGCCCAAGTTTCCGCCCCATACATTACCATACTCCATACACGTACGACTTGCACTTGTTCCTCATGTACAGGTTAAAATGTTTATTAGTGAGAACATTACTTTGGTTATTGAATGCTTGTTTTGCCATCGCGATCCTCTTCAGACCTTTCCTACACTTACCATCATCTATGATAATACTTCCAATCAATTATTTGAAATAATCTAATAAATCAAGCGTCATGTTATAAGATTTAAAAGCTACTTTTGTATTTGTATAGGTATTCAAAATTTGTGAAATGCACACGTAACGCAATCTACATCGATCAAACTTCTAGAAATTTTAACACCCGATACAAAGAACATATTTTTGCATTTAGAAATAACCACGCTGACAAATCTACATTTGCAAAACATATTATTGATACCCAACATAGACCCACAGTAAATAACGGCATAAAACCACTACATTTTTGTGATGACAAGTGTAAACTAGACTTGTTTTAAGCTTTAGAAGTAAAAAAGCAGATACACGACAATATTTAGGATTTCTGAGATATTCTTCTTCCTAATTAAATAAATCAAACAACATAAATCTAACTATTTTTTCCAAAAAGTTGTTATAAGACATGATGGGTGTCGATATTTTCATTGTATAGTCTGCTTTATTAATGTGTTTGTTTAGTTATTTTATTGTTGTAATTGTTATTATAGTTATTACTGTTATAGGTTTCTTATATCTTTATGTTAAATATTGATATACATCACGTAGACATTTTAAAGGCGTCATCCGTCATATTTGTTTTATTTTATTTTCACTTTTAAAGATTTTTTTGATTATAACATCATAAAATAGCAACAGATCTTTATTTGTAATTGTCATGATTTCGTATTAATTCAAATTTTTTCTGTCTGAGGATACTATCAAGCAGCAAAACCAGTAACAAAGACGTTAAAGAACATCTAGATTTCAGAAGGGCCACTTGCTCCAGTTAGCTTACGCGCTGGCTACGTCCTTCACCTACAAAAACGAAAACCAACAGTGAAGCCAGAGAAGTAGTCTCCAAGTCTGTATGAAGTATGGACCAGTTTCACGAAGTAAGGGCAACAGCAATCAATGAAATTAATCTCTATTTCTTTAAAAAAGACAAGGAATGTTAACATTAATTTGTAAACAGTACAATGTACTTTATGATGTATTTTCTTCTGTTGTTGAAATAAAAACTATTATTATTTATCCAACCTTTTGAATATAAAACTTTATCCAATATATTCATCCAACAATTTATCCAACCAATAACCCAAAAAATATTTCGCTGATTTGGAGAAAATTTTGGAATTACGCTTATTTTGCTAATGGTTTGGATGAGTTCGTTCATCAGATCTTAACGCATAGTTTTTCCTAACAAAAAAATAAATATATATTTTTAAACGCAATAGCTTTCAAATTGTTTAAGTGATTGGAACGAAAATTTACAACTTAAAAGAACATACAGAGATGTGGTTGTGTACCAATTTTCAAGTCTTTTGATCAAAGAAAAATGAAGTTATTCGAAATTAATAATAAAATAATCCTCGACATCACTTCAAATTCTGTAATGCAATATCTACAATGTTGGACAAAGGCAGAGCAATACAGCTACCTGTACTGTTATGCTATTTAAATAAATTGTAGATAAAATCTAAATAATGGAAGTCACAACCATTGCCAGATGTCAAGATGTTGCTGACCGGGGTTGCCCGATCTTCAGAAATTTCATGTAGTTAAACCTTTCATGTATAAACATATGAAATTTTTACAACTTCTGATAATAAAGAAAACATTTTATAAAATTTAATTTTATCAGTCAGTTAAAAAATACTGTGTTTAATACCTGCAAATTTCGAATTACCCATTTCTCATGATTTTTAACTTAGGTATCCCTCCGATCATAATTTACTCTATCAGACAACTTTGTTAGACTGCGTCTGTGCTGAAGCTCAGCTGTCATTTGTCATTGTGTGGTAGTGTTATTTATTGACAATATCAAATTGGAAATTTAGGGCAGTAGAAACAGACACCATAAACAAAGAAGAAATTGGAAATTTAGCCTCTAGTGTAGGTTTTTGACATGATACCATTACTAGAGAGATATGATAATGTGGCAGCATAATAATATTATGCTAATGCTGTGGTACAGTCAGTTTGGCGTTTCATCACATCTCGTAACACACCAGCTGTTGTGTGCATACAGTTAGATGTAATTTTTTATTATCAGAATACTACTGTAACATGATGAAATCAAGTTTATAACTGTTAACATACTGTAAATAATTTCTCCACTTTTCAAGTTTGTGTTGCTGGAATGTTAATTAAGGGTTCCCTTAATTATACGCATATTGTGCTTATAAATGTAATATAAAAATAAAAAATAAATGAAAATGCAAGTGAACCTATTTAATTTAGCTCTGTATTCTACATTATCTGAAAAAGACATTATAGGCGACGAAGTAGAATGTAATTTCGGTAAATTTGCAGTTGACTGCATGAGGGTTTTAGATATTTTTTTCCAGCAACATGCTTAAAACCTTCCTCGCCCACAAGGCAAATTTTCTGGCAAACAACCCCCAAGAAAATTAAGGGACTTTGAAAACATGCGTTTTTCACATTTTACAGCAATACCTCCTTTAAACCCTGTCTACCCCATATTCGCCCAGGTCCAGCAACCTTCTTGGGGGTTGCTCACAAGAAATTTTTCTTGTGCTTTATGCTTTGAAGGTAGTTGTATGCATGCACAAGGGGAAGGAGAACCCCTCGAATTTTTGGGTGAGGAGCAGAAACCCTCTTCCTCCTGGGGTTCTTCTCCTGCATGCATACAATCACCCTCAATGCATCAACCAAAGGATTTTTTTCCAGCTTTCTATTGTATTTTTCTAGAGTATATTTCCTGTTTATCAATTGCTTTGTTTGAGTTTTGTATCCAAATTACTCTATAAATATATGTCATAGATCATGTTTTTGCTTGTCCTTCTTTACCTTGTTTTACTGTTCCTAATTAAATTAATTAATTTTCATAACTTTTAATATAAGGCTAAATCTTACAGCTTATATAAATATATTATTTAATATTGTTATGAAAATTCACTATCATAACGCACTTGCTGCGTTCCGAACCTTTTTAGGTTACCTATTTATACAAAAGCTTAAGAAATTCATGAATAAGCATTACATTTCAATGATTGAATAATTTCAGTTTTATTTCTAACCAAACTAAAAATTCCTAAATACGTCCCTGACGTTTCTCCCACTCAAGTCACCGAACTCCGCCCAGTTTGGAAAAGTGTACAGGCTTCTTGTATTGCAAAACTGCACCTTTGTTACCTCTATTCCTTACAACCTCTTTGGGAATTATCTACAATAAAGGTCATTGCCATTTTTGGTCTAAAGTGCACGGCTACGGAGATATAGGTCGAAACGGTTTTTCTCAAAATGGCGGCACTTCTGCCCTCCTAATTTGTAAGGATTTTGTGTTTTTACATTCAGTACGTCATTCTGAACCTATGTATAAAAAATAACTCCTGTAGTTTAATGCAAATTCTCTATTGTCTGTATTGTTATGTGTGTTTGTCTTATTAATACATGATCGTCCAAAAATAAAGGTGCAGAGTAGATTTTTGGCGCAAAGATAAATCAATCTAGCCAAACGTCAGGATACATAATTTTCATGTTAAAGTGAGAAATCGAATTTGGATTTTCTTTGAGATCTGGAAAAAAATTCTGGACGCAGCAAGTGCGTTATTGTAGTGAATTTTCATTAAAATGTTTTTAATAACAAATATGTGTGTTTTTTTTAAGAAATAATAATCAAATTTGGTTACCAGTATAACATATATAGTAAAAACAATGTGACATGTTTCATCAAAATAACTTTATTGTGGGAAAATGTACAAAAATTTCCAAAAGTAAACTTAAAGTGTTCTCGAAAAAACACGTTTCTTGGTCAACCTTATAGGTTAATAGCAAATTGAGCTGTTCAACTATGAAACATTTGATCAAAATTCGCTACCATAACGCACTGCTGCATTTCTTTTCTTACAAACATGCATTATATTTCGATGGAAAATGCAAAAATGCAATAACATAAGGCGTGTTTGATTAAAAAAAAAGGAAATTTGTATCACCAGCGACTTACGGGCCACCCTGTGATTGTATAAATATTATTTTAAGATGTAGCTCAAGACACCTTATAATTAATATATACAAATTTTTTTCATAACTTATATAATAACGGATATATTGTGCTTTATTGATTTTTTACGAAAATTCGACAAAAATTATATACCATTAAACGATAAACTCTATAGCTAAGGCTACTGCTAAGCATCAGAGAAAGGGTCTATTTGAAATGAATTTTCTGCAAACATTTTAGTAAAATGAAGGACAATGACGGTTGAAACTAAGACTTTAGGGTTTGTAAAACATCCTTCTTGAGACATTTTCTTTCCATAGACCGTATTAGATTCAACTTATTTGCCTAAATGTTGCCCATTTTGACATTTTAAATCGCCACTTTGACGTTTTGAGGAAAACCCCAATTTATTTTTCTTTAAATACCTATAACTTTTTTGTCTTTTGACCTATATAGCTAAATTTTGGTAGGTGACTTACCTATAAGGATATAAACCTGCGTACCAAATTTAGTTGCCCTTACTTTGTTAATTTTGGAGATATAATTTTTTTTCGAAAGAAAACACAAAATTTTCCAGGAAAACCTGGGCAGATTTTCCTGGCTAACGAACTCATCCAATCCATTTGGAAAAGGAATTTTTTCACCAAATTTAATCAAAATCGGCCTATTATTTTTTTAGTTATCGGTGTGATACATATATATATATATATATATATATATATATATATATATATATATATATATATATATATACATATAAAAATTGAAACTGACCCCGGATATGTTTTCTAGGGGGCCTAATTAGCGCTCATTTGAAGAAATTTTTTCAAAATTCAAAAGTCGAGATCTCCTCATTAGTGAATTTTTTTTAAGAAAATTCACTAAAATTTGGTGACCAATTGTCTTGAAAATTGGTACTTATTAAAGTTTTTATGGTGATAGGAAATAATGCCTTAGCCGTTTTGGCTGCAGCGCATGAGGATACTACTCACGGTACCTTTCAAATCTAAAATAATTACACTAATTTGTGTATTCCCAGGACACATTAAATTAGAAAATAGCAGGCTCTTATTTTTTTAAGAAAAATACTGTTTTGTTAATAAAATATACAAGAAAATAGTATTTTATAATTAAGAGTATTTTAGCAGTACTAAAAAACTGTGCGAGTCTTTAAGACTTGAAGGTTACGGCAAACAGTGCTCTCTATCCGTTAGAGCCATTGGCATTGATTAATTATAACCACAATACAAAATTAGCCTGTGCAAATTTTTAAGATGGCACGTTAAATACTTTTGTATCCGTCAAAGAAAATCGAAAGTCACACCCTTAAACTCTAAGTGAAGATTGGAAGCTGCGATGAGCACTGATAAGCACACTCGGAGAACCAAAATCACCACATCACATTTTAAAAGTCTTAAGATTGTTTCATTAACCAAGTTAGCGTCATCAGACGATGAATAATTTTTTGCTTCATCCTCTGATGACGCTAGCTTGGTTAGTGGAACGATTGTCTGTTTTTTTAAATGTGTTGATGATTTGGGTTCTTCAAGTGCGCTTAACCCTGTATATCTTTTCATTTCAACTCCTTGACTGAGTTTTGAGAAATCGCAATATTTTGATTCCAAGAATCTGCTAGTGCTGTACAATTACTTTTTAACCATCCTGTTTATTCAAAAAGCTCTCGCTTACCTGAATAATTGTAGCAAAGATAAATGAGAATGACAAGAAGACGAAGAAATCCAGCGCAGTGGGGTAGGGGACCTTCGGCAAATCAGTCCTAGCTTCTAATCCTAAAAATGTCATCGTGAGCACAGTCGTAATGCCTTGAAGAAAAACAAACACGTTAGATGAAGCTTAGACTTATTCCAATATAATTTATTTACCGAGGGAAACTCTATCTGCTGTCGCTTCTCGATTTAGCCAGAAGGAAACCCAAGACAGGACAACAAGCAGGACACACGGTCCATATACTTGAATGAGAAAGTTTCCCATGTGTCTTTGAAGGTGGAAACTCACCAGCAGCATGGAATATTCTGCTATAAAAAATATACACAGTTAATACATTTTTTTTAATCTTAAATATTATATCACAAGAGGAAAAATATGAAAGGCGTACGTTTTCGTAGATTATATTTTGTTCTAGAGTTTTTGCTGTATTAGTTCCTTTTAAAATCAAGTTTTATTAAGAGTAATCATATTTGACAACCCTGAAGTACAGAAGGCAGTTGTTCAGTGTACATCATTTGTTGACTAATGAAGTTAGAAAAAATCGGGACGCAGCAAGTGCGTTATGGTAGTGAATTTTTATTAAATGCTTCAAACTTGAATAACTCAAGTTCCTGTAAACTGGTATGTAGTAAGGCCTTTCCTAAGGCAAGATATCCAACAAATTTCAATAAAATATCTTTGTAAGATTCGGAGAAAAAATTTTTTGCAAAAGAAAATTCAAAATTTGAATAACTCAATTTTCTATTAACTTAGAAAATTGAATTTTGGTACGTAGTAAGGTCTCTTCCAAAGACATTTATCTAGTAAGTTTCATTAAAACAGCTACGTAATTTTCGGAGAAAAATTTTTTTTAGAAAGAAAACTCAAAATTTTCCTGTGTGATTTTCCTGCCTAACGAACTCTTTTTGAGTTATCGGATGGATACATATATATATATATATATATATATATATATATATATATATATATATATAAAGATATAAAAATGTAAACTAACCCCGGATATGGGTTCTAGAGGTCCTAGTTCGCGTTCATATGAAAAAAATTTTGCAAAGTCTCACCATCGATACCTCTCTATTAGTGAATTTTTTTTAATAAAAATTAACTAATAATCGTTTTCAGTTACAAAGCTTGATGCTTGTTTGCTTCTACAGGGTTCGTTTTCCTTTCCAAAGCGTTACAAGGGGATGTCTCTAAAACGATTTTTTTTTTTTTTTTGGGTGAAACTTTGTAATCGGGAGAAACGTAACCCCCTCCTCCCACTCTATTTTGAGAGGCGGCAGTAGGGGTTAAACTTGAGATTTTTAAATGGGGCGATGTACTTCCTCTTATAGAATTTAAATCTGCGAAACACGTTATTTGCTTAATAGACATTTGTAATATTTTCTCGATTATTCTCAGCTTATTGCTCAATTAAACATGGAAAATAATTGTAACATGAAACATAATACAGTAAAACCTTCCAATAGCAGCCACCATCAGGGAACATAAAACTGGCCGTTATACAGAGGTGGCCGCTATCCAGAGGTTTGCCTTTAATGAATATACTTATGTAGATACTACGGTTAATATATGTGTATAATATAGGTTGTTTGCTATAGGGAACTTATTATGAAGTTTTTAACATTTTTAGAAGAAAAAACACACTGAAATTGTAAATCACAAACTTATATTTACATACTGCAATTAATATGTAAGTAGAGGTACAGTTATTAATAACATTTTACAGAACAACGACAAAAAATGAAGTTTAAATTGTAACATGCACAATCTATTTTAAACTTTTTTGACATATTTTATGATAGATTGCTGTTTCATATTCCTGATTTTATTTTTATAATTCGATTCACATTTAATTAACATTTTTGAAATATTTGTAGCTAACTCACCGTTATTTGAAAGTACAAAAAAACTTGTCTCGTAATTTTATGACAGCTTCGGATAAACTTGAAACACTATCAGAATTGGTAGACTACACGTCCGTATCTTCAATACAATCGGTGATTGTTAGTTCGGGACTTTCGGTTAAATTATTATGATCAACTGCTGTTATGTCTTAAGCTTGAAAAAGGGTTAGTCAATATGGGAAATAATTGCGCCAAGGGAATGTCATCTTCTTCATGAGCAATATTTTCTAATTCCTGCTCATTCTGTAAAAATCCAGCTTTGCAGAAACATTTGCTAATAGTGTCTTTTGAGACTAGTGTCTTTTGAGACCTTTTTCCAGGCAGCAGCTATACATATCAAAGCATTGGTAATGGTGATGTGTTTATCGAATTCTTGAACTAAATCACTGTCAATTAACGTTAAGCCTTTTAACCAGTAAACCTATAACCTATAAACCATTTTGAAATTTTGAATTATACCTTGATCTAAAGGTTGACAGTGGTATCTTCTATTCGGCGGAAGAAAAATTATCTTTACGTTTTCCAGTGGGATGTTGGTGTGTGAAGTTACATTGTCTAAAAATAGCACTATTTTCCTGTTTTGTCTTTTCATTTTATTGTGAAATTTATGAAGCCATGCTGCCATTATATCTGTTGTCATCCAAGCCTTTTGTTTAATACCCACTCCAGTGGCAATGCACTAATATGTTCACCCTTAAAACAACGTGGATTCTTGCTTTTGCCAATAATTAGAGGTTCTTCTTTTTCGCCCAGCATATTAGCACAAAATAGAATTGTCAGTCGTTGTTTAGCCATTTTTCTTGTCGTTCTTTAAAGCCAAGGTTTTTGATGGTGTCGCACGGTAATCGGTAATAAAAACCTGTTTCATCTGCATTTAAAATGCCTCTCGTGCAATAAGCTTTTGAGATTTATGGCAATGTTAACTTCCAATTTTCTACATCCGTGATGTTAACGTCAGCTGACTCACCAAAAATGCTTTGAAGCAAATACTAGGTCTTTGGCAAATTTTTTCTAGCCACCCGTTTGATGCTTTGAAATTAGTCAGATTTAAATTCTGTGCCGCTTCTAATGCTCTTTGTTGAATTAAAGATCCTGATACAGGCACATTTTTATTTCGAGCTTTGCAAAACCAGTTATACACCACATGATCAACAGCACTACCCTTAGTTTTTGGAAATTTTCTCCTCTGTTCCACGTTAGCACCTTGTTCACATTTTTTTATATCACTTGAACTTTTTTAAATGTCATTTATCTGAGTTTTTCCAACACCAAACTTTTCTGCCAATTTTCTTGAACCTGAACCACTTTTTTCACTATCACTAATGAATTCAATTTTTTCTCTAAGGCTGAAACGTTTTCTTTTCACCGACATATTGAGTTATTGATAAGCAGAAGGATCTAAATTAACTGATTATTCAGTTAGGTATACGTTTCCTTTTACTTCACAGAACATTTTACCGTTAGTAAAGGCCTCTTATATCTAAACTAGACATTAAAATTTATTCAATTCTTAAAGTGCACTGGTTGCCGTTTCTTGGAAGATGCTGTTCTTGTACCTATTATTTGACGAATGCGGCGCGGTGGTGATAAATCATCCCGACGTGTTTTTTTATCACTCGATCTTCCGACGGACCATTCTCAGATTCGGCGTTGAGGGTGATTTGCTGATGACCATTATATAGAGGTAAATTTACTAAAAAAAGTATTACAAATTTTTATAGAAATGATCCGTGGCCGTTGTATAAAGGAGGCCGCTATAAAGAGGTTAGTTAATACACAACTGCCATAAGAACCGTTTTCTGCGTTTACATTTGGCCGGGATATAGAGGTGGCCGCTTTATAGAGGTGGCCGTTAACGGAAGTTTTACTGTATATGTTAATTTTGGCGGAAAAAAACTACAAAAAAGCTGCACTAGTGTGGTCAGGGAGCTTCCCTAATAATCCAAAGTCTCACATGGCATTTCGAAGGCTGGAAATCAGAATTCGTAGTATTGGCAATTACGAGTTCGGAAGAGAACTAAAACTGGCGAGATGCTACAATGAGTCAAAAATAACTTGTGAGCATATTGCGCTTCTAAAAATTTCATCCATATCACATTACATTGTACCAAGAACTATACGGACAAAATATTGCAAATCCGGTTACATTTTGCAATTAGGTCACCAGATAAATGCAAGGAAATAACAGGTTCCTAAACAATGTTATTTTTTTCTGACGAAGATACTTTCCATAATTATGGGTAGGTAGGATTTTCAGTTATTCCGTATCAGTAGAAATTTAATTTTTTTGAGTGTTTTTTTTAAAGTAAATAGACACAGTATGGACTACTGTGCGGCTGAAAATTTCCGCTGGATAAAAACACCGCAACAGCAGGACGCTATGCGTCCCAGTCTACATTCCATTAGTATTAAATAATTAGTCATACGAAAACACACAAAAACAATAAATAATTGAAATGTAAACAGGCGGTGACCAGATTCTAGGATTATTAGTAGATATCTATCAGAGACAAGCTATTGGCGATCTGGTTCTACGTGTTTATATAAGAAGGGAAAACTAGGCGAATGGATACTGCATCCGAAGTTAATAAATCCGATACAAAAAAAAAACACTGCAAAATCAACATTAATGGTCAATAAGTATCTAGTGTGGTATAATCAGGAATAACGTTATTGGTCCGCATTCCTTTGAAGAAAATTTAAATGTAGAAATGTACACACATTTTTAAGAAACCGATTACCTGAATTATAAAACGAAAACCTAAACCTAGACATGTGCTTTTAACAGACTGGTGCTCCACCCCATTATGCAATAGAAGCCTGTAATCATTTGAGTGGAATACTTAAAAAACAGATGGATTGGTCGAGCTGGTCCACAGATTGTTTAAGAAACCAATTTCCCAAATTACTAAATTAAACTTAATTCCAGATATGTTGTTTTAACAGGATGGGGCCAATTATACAATACTGGCCCGTAATCATTTGAATGTAAGATGCTAAGATAATTGGGTTGGTCGAGCAGGTCCGGTGAACTAGCCTGCTACATTTCCGGATTTGACCCCCTTGATCAATAAATTGTTTTGCACACAAACCTGGTTTTTTACGCAAGTTCTAATGTCATGATAAAGAGTACATCGCCCCATTGAAGCAAAGTTGCCGCTGCCCCAAAAAATAGAGTGAATGGGGGGGAAATGTCAAAAATATGTTTAAACCTGTTTCCTTATTACCTCACAATTTAATCCGTTACTGAGATATTCCCTTGTACAACTTTAAAAACTCACCATGATAAGTTTCACTACAATTTTTTTTTCACATTGAATTCAGTTACAGTTGAGCGATTTAGCAACTGCCTTTTTCATACGCATAATTTGCAAACGGTAAACTTTAGGGAATTTTCGTAAAATAACTTGTTTATACATGCAACGACTTTCAATGCCTGAAAATGTTTATCTAATGCAACTGCTGGAAGACAACTGAATTAAATAAGTAATTACAATAACGTGAAATTTAATTACTTTACAACTGTCGGTAATCTCAAGCTTATTTAAGCAACAGCCCACTTAGTATTTCAACTGTTACTGAATTTGCTTAATTGAAATTGTAATTTGTGCAAGCCGTTAAACTTTTATACTCGAAAACAAGCATAATTAGAAGAAGGGCCATTTTTTAATATGATGGGCCTTGTGAACATGAATTTTGTAAAACAGTCTGGACGCAGCAAGTGCGTTATGGTAGTGAATTTTCATAGAAATGATCTCGCACAAAAAAATTTTTATAATTTTTTTCTTGTAACATGGAAATATAAATTCTGGTATGTAGTTTCCTTTTAACATCGTAAACTTACGTACCAAATTTGGTAATCATATGTTTTCTATTTTCTGAGAAAAATTTTTTTTAAACCAAAAATGTTTCCAGGAAAACCTGGTTCAATTTTCCTGGCTAACGAACTTATCCAAGCCATCTACAAGAGGCCAAATTTTATCAAAATCGGACTATCGTTTTTTGATATATATATATATATATATATATATATATATATATATATATATATATATATATATATATATATATATATATATATATATATATATATATATATATATATATAAATTGAAACTGTCCCCGGATATGGGTTCTAGAGGTCTTGAGGTCTTAGTTCGCTCTCATTTGAAAAACTTTTTTAAAATAAAAAAGTCGGGATCTCCCCATGAGTGAATTTTTTATAAGAAAATTCACTAAAAATGAAGAGATTTGCAGTACCTCCCTAAATGGGGGATTAGTACCTTTAAGACCTACTTTAAGGTCTGTTTGAATTTAAAGTATTAATTTTAGTGTACAATAGATATGAAAATTTACTGCTATAACGGATTTGCTTTTAGTGAATTTTTGTAGAAAAAATCTCTATTGGGGAGATCCCGACTTTTGAATTTTGAAAAAATTTCTTCAAATGAGCGCAAACCCTTAGAGCTCATATCCGGGGTCAGTTACAATTTTTATATGGTTATATATATATATATATATATATATATATATATATATATATATATATATATATATATATATATATATATATATATATATATATATATATATATATATATATATATATACAACATTGGGCCAATTTTGAATACAATTTGCAGGTCTTGTCTCTCTTTTGTCTTTGAAAATGACAAAGCTATGATAACTTAATTTGATTAATTTTTTTTTTGACTAATTTGACTTCTATCAGAGCTTAGTCACTTGTTTGGAGGCTGGCGAGTGCCCTGTTGAGATTTTTTGTGATCTCAGCAGGGCCTTCGATTGTGTTGACCATATGGTGCTGTGTGACAGGCTTTATTGTTATGGTTTGAGAGGTAATGCGCTTGGCTGGATTGACTCTTACCTGGCGGACTGAGAACAGTGTACTGAGATAAAGTTCAAGACATCAGAACGAATAAGTAGGGTATGTTCTGAACGTGTTGTTGTTCCTACTGGTGTTCCCCAAGGCTCAGTACTGGGCCCTATTCTTTTTACCCTTTACGTCAATGAGCTTGATAAAGTATCTCCTGATGCGCATTCTACACTATATGCAGATGATACGTCTCTGATCGTTTTTGAAAAGACAGATGATGATTTGACTAATAAATGTCATCATCTTTTTAATAACTTAAAGAGTTGGTTCTCTCGGTGTCTGATATATTTTAATTCGTCAAGACAGAGATGGTGAGATTTCATCCGCATCAGAGGGAAGCTGATAAACTAAGTGTGGGTGTTGACAATACTTATCTAACGTGTGTCAATAACTACAAGTTCCTTGGAGTACACGTTGATGAACATCTCAACTGGAAGTTGCACTGTACGACGTTGGTTTCAAGGCTTGCATCTCTTAATTTTTTATTTATAAATATAAGAAATGTTTTGACTGAAAAGCAATTAATATCTTTATACTACAGTCATATTGATTCTAGACTTAGGTACCGTATATGTCTGTGGGGTAATTATACTTTGCTGCATGATGTCTTTATCGCACAAAAAATAATAATACGCTCTGATTTCAACATAGGAAAGATGACGTCATGCCGGGTCTACTTTTCTAGTCATAAAATTTTAACTGTGATATGTTTATATATTTTAGAGTTGTGTATATATGTTTTTTAAAATGGTGATAAATTTAGAATAACCAGTGATGTTCATACCTTTAGTACCAGACAGGCTTGTAACTTTTATGTTCCCTATGCTAGAACTAAGATGATAAAAGACTCTCCAAACTGTATTGGATAAAAATATTTAATCATCTTCCTAATAATTTAAAAAATATCCAAAATATTAAGGTGTTTAAAAGTCAAGTTTCTTCTTTTATATCAGACTAGTCTTTTTATACGTTGAATTAATATTTTAATGTTGTGAAAAATTAATTATTGTAAAAGGCTGACAAATCCAATGTAGCTTTTATGCTGTCAAAATGGATAGTAAAGCTATTATTATTATTATTATTATTATTATTATTATTATTATTATTATTATTATTATTATTATTATTATTATTATTATTATTATTATTATTATTATTATTATTATTATTATTATTATTATTATTATTATTATTATTATTATTATTATTATTATTATTATTATTATTATTATTATTATTATTAAGTAGGTTTTTGTTATAAAAGGTAAACTAACCACCGAAATTTAGATATCTATGTTACAAGAAAAAAAAATTTACAATAAGCATTTAATTAAACAATGTTTGGTGCCAGATCATTTCTATGAAAATTCACTACCATCACGCACTTGCTGCGTCTAAACGTTTTTATATTTTTTCACGAACTTACTAAGAGTTTTATTATCAATATGAAAAAGATCCTTGCTAATTTTTTAGTTCATATGTGATAATCTACTACAATAAATAATAGACTCAATGGATTTCCAATAATTGAACCAGCCATTGAGTTGGTATTCAGCATTTTATAAATGACACAGGACATTTACTATTTTCACGTTTATTTTTATTATTAATTCACGATCTACTCTGCTCTATTAATGTCAAGTGCAGTAATGTATTTTTACAAACCAAATAATATTTTTGACAATTTGGCTAAATTTTATGTAGTCATGCGACAAACATAATATATAATTAAAAGAGTGATAAACAAATTGAATTATGGTGGACATACCTATGCTGTGTCGCTAAATAATAGATAATTGCACTCTGCTTTACAAATGCCAACGTGATTGGGTTGTACCCTTCCATTGGGTTAATATCATATGTACGGGGAGGTATTAAAAAGTACTTAGTCTACAATACAATCCGTAAAATTATTAAAAGTCTGGACGCAGCAAGTGCGTTATGGTAGCGAATTTTCATTAAAATATTTTTATAAACAAATATGTGTGTTTTTTTTGTAAGAAAGAAGGCATCAAATTTGTTTAACAGTATAGCCTATATAGTAAAAACAATGTGCTATGTTTCATCAAAATAACTTTATTGTTTGAAAATGTACAAAAAATTCCGAAAGTAAACTTAAAGTGTTCCCGAAAAAACTCGTTTTTTGTTCAACCTTATAGGTTAATAGCAAATTAAGTTATTCAAATATGAAGCATTTAATCAAAATTCGCTACCATAACGCACCTGCTGCGTCCAGAATTTCTTTTCTTACAAACATTCATTATATTTCGATGAAAAATGCAAAAATGCAATAACATAAGGCGTGTTTGACTAAAAAAAGTAATTGTGGTTGTAGAAATAATGTTTTAAGATATAGCTCAAGACACCCTATAATTAGGGTATACAATTTTTTCATATCTTGTATAATGACGGATATATTGAGCTTTATTGATTTTTTACGGAAATTCGACAAAAATTATATACCATTAAACGATAAACTCTATAGCTAAGACTACTTCCAAGCATCAGAGAAAGGGTCTACTTGAAATGAATTTTCTGGAAATATTTTAGTAAAAAGAAGGACAATGACGGTTGAAACTAAGACTTCAGGCTTTGTAAAATATTCTTCTTAAGACATTTTCTTTCCATAGCCCGTATTAGATTCAAGTTTTTGCCTAAATGTTGCCAATTTTGACGTTTTAAATTGCGACTTTGACGTTTTAAGGAAAACCCCAATTTATTTTTCTTGAAATGCCTATAACTTTTTTATCTTTTGACCTACAGAGCTAAATTTTAGTAGGTAATTTACCTATATTATATAAACCCGCGTACCACACTTGGTTGTCCTTACTTTGTTATTTCCGGATATAAATTTTTTTAGTAAGAAAACAAAAAATTTTCCAAGGAAACATGGGTAGGTATTCACCAAATTTCATTAAAATCGGCCTATTATTTTTTGAGTTATCGGTGTGATATATATATATATATATATATATATATATATATATATATATATATATATATATATATATATATATATAAGCATATAAAAATCGAAACTGACCCCGGATATGTGTTCTAGGGGGCTTAATTAGCGCTCATTTGAAGAAATTTTTTCAAATCTCAAAAGTCGATATCTCCTCATTAGTGAAAATTTTTTTAAGAAAATTCACTAATATTATTTATTCAACATAATCTTACGCATTTAATGGAAGGTTCTTAACGCAATTCTAAACCTTTTGAAAAATCTTTATCTTGATCTTCAAAGCAGCCCTCAACACTAACAAAGTTCGTTGTTTGTTGACGTAAAGTATCATGCCTTGTATCTTTTGTATTTTTGTATACAGGCGTCCCATCGGTATGAGGACGGTGGGTAGCTCTTCACTGAGGCTATATTTTAAACTGGAGCTTTCTTGAGGCGATAAATGTTCCACAGGTGACATTTCATATTTTCTTTCATTTATACAGGGTGCTAATATACAGAGTGTTCCACCAAACAAATTGTTTTTATTAAACGGAAAACCCTATGTATTATGTTGTTTTTGGAAAGCCACGTTGATGCTGATCAAGCCGATACGATATTGTCTTGGGTTATTTTCAACCGTTCTCCAACTACAGGGAGTTAAATGTAAAAAAAAGTGGTCTACTTCAGACTTTGTATCCATCGACATGTGTAAAATATTAATATCGGGTTTTGACATAATACATGTTTTTTTGTAGATTGCGTTTATGTACGTTAATGACAATTTATTCGTGAATATACTGGGTATTTATCTTTTGCAAAATTTAAAAATACTTTTTTTTTTCCAAATGCAATATCCCATATATTTTGACTTTGATGAGTACATAATTTTATAAGATTTCTTATGATACCATTTGGATAAGTTAAATATAATACGAAAGGAGGTACAGCTGTTCAAAATATTTATTTGTGCATACTACAATTCTTATTTTCTTTGAATTCATGAAAACATTAAGAAATCAAACATTAGATGCAAAATTTTATCAAAATTTTTCAAACATTAAAACAATTTTTTCCGCCTTCCTGAATGTAAACTCGAAGTTGCAAAGCTTTTTTTGACTCTGTTCAACATCGGCAGGGTAATACTTCTAAAAGCTGTTTGTATACGATTTTTATTGCCTTCCGCAGTCGTTGGGTTCTCCTAATATCCTATCCCCAGAGGAAAAAGTCTAATGGTGCTAGATCGGGCTATACTTCTGGCCATCGAATGTTATCTCCATTTTTGGAGGTTCGGAGGAGAAGGAAAAATATGCGCCGGCAAGGAATTCCACAACTTGGAAGTCCTCGCGACAAAAGAGCGGGCATAACAAGATGTTCTATGCCTGGTGACCTGGACAGTAAAAGGGTGCATTCGCTCTGTTCCCCTGGTAGATCTGTTGGGGGCAGCAGGTGGAGGAACAATGGAAAAAAGCTCCTCTGAGCAGTGCCCGTGCAGATATCTATAAAAGAGAGAGAGGTCACCAACGACACGTCGGTGGGCAAGAGATGTCAGCTTTTGGGTGAGGGTAGGGTCACCGATGAGACGTATAGCTCTCTTATGAATGGAGTCCAGGATAGCGAGTGTAGAAGCGGCAGCGGCACTCCAGATGTGGGAGCAGTATTCGAGGTTTGGTCTTATTTGTGAAGTATATAAGGTATGGAGATTAGCTGGTGAAAAGTATTTGTGAGCCCGGAAGAGGAAACCTAATTTCTTAGCAGCCGCTTCTGCAATTGATGTGACATTTTGATGCCAATTGAGATTTAGATCCACAGAAATGCCAACAAGTAAAAAGGACACATTACTTTGAATAACTGTTGTTCATTGTGATGGGTCTAGGGCTGGTGTATCTCTTATGAGAAAGAAAGCAAGACTGAGATTTGGTGGGTTGAATTGTACAATATTTCTACTTCCCCAGTCTAATATTTTTTGGGGATCCACAGAGACAGAACACTCCATGAGTCTGCGATCCTCATTTAATTGGGCTAAACAGACAGGCTTAGAATATTGTATATTTGAGTGGAGGGTGCTGTCGTCCGCGTAACTGTGAACTGGGTTGGATGTGCCAGAGTTGATGTGGAGAAGAAACAAAGTAGGGGCTAAAGCTGAACCTTGAGGAACTCCTGCATTAATTGGATACAGTTTGGAGGAATGGCTATCCACGACAACAGAAATGCTCCGGTTGGTAAGGAAATTTGCTGTCCAGGTACAAAGTTTTGGTGGTCCTCTTTCTGGGTAGTTGTTTAATATGAATTTGCAGCTACCTCAGTATTTCGGGTAGAATGAATATAACATTTCAGCATGTCAAAATATTTTTCATTACTGAACATATTGTTGAATATTATTTAGGATATACAGGAAACAAACTATTTAGTACAAAGTTTTAAGCAACGTGTTAAATACACCTCAAATTGTTCAGATAATTAGGAATGACAGTATTCTTTATTGTCGAGATAGTATTATATCCATAGCAACCTTTCTTCTGTTGTTTTTTAGTTGACTTACGTTTAAAAATCAAACAATTTTCAAAGGCGTCTTCGTAAATCATTAATCTGCTTTTTATTGAGTTCTGTTAGTAAATTTAGTTATTTACTAATTAAATTATAACATTTTTTTAGGATAATGTTGTAATGTAAAATATTATTTGTAATAATGGGCCGATTCATTGGTGTGCTCAAGGTTACTATTTTTTTATCGTGAATCATTACGGAAAATTCTGTTATAAGTAGAAGTCTATTGTTAGACACCATGGCCCACTGCTTTTTGAACACTTTTGTTTGTCATTTGTTTTCTGGTGTTGGATTTCGTAGCCTACTATCCTCAAAACGGTTTTTACAAAAAGGGCTGATATGCAACAGGTTAGTTATTTTCTCTCTGATGCTTTGGCGGTAGTTTTAGTTAAGTTTATGGTTTAACGGTCCATAATTTTTAGCTGATTTTCGTACAAAAAATTCGTCAATGAAGAGACCGCGACTTTAGAGTTTTAAAAAGATTTTTTCAAATGAGCGCAAACTAGGCCCCCTAGAATCCAATCCGGGTTTACGTTAAGTTTTTATCTGTTTACATATATACAGGGTGACGCATTTCTGCGGTAAAGCTCAATATAATTCTTATTATACAAGAGACGAGAAAAAATTGTATAAGTTAATTATAGGGTGTCTTGAGCTGCATCTTATAAAATTATTTTGACAATCACAGGCTGGCCCACTAGTCGATGGTGATTCCTACAATATTTTTTTTGGAACAGCTTTATTTTATTGCATTTTTTATCGAAATATGTTTGTAAGAAAAAAATCGAGACGTAGTAGTTTTGGTAGCAAATTTTCATTAAATGCTTCAAATTTCAATAACACAATTTGCTATTAACCGAAGATTTGTTGGTTAGGAAACCAATATTTAAAGTTTTTGTACATTTTTAAACAATAAGTTATTTTGATAAAATATGGCACATTGTTTCTACTATATAGATTATACCGGTCACCAAATTGATGACTGCTTGCATTAAAACGACATATTTGCTATTCAAAGCATTCTTGTAAAAATTCACTTCCATAACGCACTTGCTGCGTCCATACTCTTACAATTTCCGTATAAAACCAACAACGTCCATTGTTATTGAGGAATACCTATATTTTATTGCTTTTATTTGCTTAAAATGTAGTGGTACAATTAGCGACATCAACCTAAATATAGAGACAAATGATATGCCATTCTGCTACATTAGTCTATGGTCAAACGATAGGACATTTAAGCCAGACACTAGGTTGTATCAATATTGACATTGTGTATCCAGTAAAAACGTTATTGATCCCAAAAATGTGTTCTGTTGGTTCATAAGAAAGCATCTAAATTCCATACACTCACTTTCTACGTACTTATACTTGAATGACAGTTACATAAACTGGCTTAATTGTTTTGTGTTTTTGTCAGTATGAAAAAAAGGGTTCGTTTTGTCTAAATTTTTTACCTAAAGTATACAGGATGGTTCAATAGTGCGTTCGGATTCAATATCTCCTTTATTATTTAGTATCGAAAAAAAAAATTGCAACAAAAGTTTCAGGTAATAACGTTAGCTACAAACTAATATAATTTTTGCATATACAGGATGTTGTATAAGTTAGATACAACCCAAACTTCACTTTTTTTGAAATGGCACACCTGTATATTGTTTCAGTTTTGAATTCCTCTTGTTTTTTTCGATTTACGAGTGTATAGTTGTTGTGGTCTATACTAAGTCGTTCAAAAGTTATGGCCACGTTTCTGAAACATCAGAGGCACATCTAAAGGCCTGTATCTTTATTAATATGTCGGCATGCAACACCATCATGCGAAAACTCTGAAAAAGTGTTCTTCTTTTAACTTGAATCAATACAGAAAGAATTCCTTGTAAACAGTATACAGGGTGAGTAAAAACACTGGTGACAAGTCTTCTCGAGAAATTCAAATGGAATACCCTGTATATAATAATCAATTTCGACACATCAATAAACGTTCTTTTAGTTTCGTGAAGTATTCCCTATACCTAAAACCAGTATTTACTGAGATATTTGGGGTTTTTGAAGAAAAAAGTACATTTATACACATATGCGAATTAGTGTATTATTTTTGACACACCTGTATACAGTTTCCTGTCTAGACTCCTCTCGGTTTGATTATTAATCGTGTGTTGGGACATATGAAGAATTATATTAAGATTTACGGTCGCTACTTCGCAAAGCCTAGTACTTATTCCGACCTCGTTTTATTATTTCAGAAAACTTTGAAATGTCGGCCTGTTTCAAATGTGACATATTCCTCAAAAAATGTATTGTTACCAATTGTTATTAATATACAAAAGCTCGGAGAAAGAATATTCCTCAACTAAAAATACATACATTTTCTATTATTACTGTATTTAGCAATATATATATATATATATATATATATATATATATATATATATATATATATATATATATATATATATATATATATATATATATATATATATATATATATATATATATATATATATATAGTATTAAATTTTTGTGATGGTAATAGTGTTATTTATCAAAAAATTGTGGGAACGCCGTCAGTTGTGGAATAAAACTCTTTATTATAGGCCGAGCTTTCGGAAAAATTTATTCCTTTATCAAGGATATAACATGAGTTTTACTAAACTATTTATCTAATAACAAACATAAAAAGAAAACATTTTGATGAATTTGATTGAAGTCTAATAAATGCCAAACTGACATATAAAGCTAAATATTGTTTTTTTTTTTTTATTTTTTTTTTATATGTCAGTTTGGCATTTATTAGACTTCAATCAAATTCATCAAAAGGTTTTCTTTTTATGTTTGTTATTAGATAAATAGTTTAGTAAAACTCATGTTATATCCTTGATAAAGGAATAAACTTTTCCGAAAGCTCGGCCTATAATAAAGAGTTTTATTCCACAACTGACGGCGTTCCCACAATGTTTTGATATATATATATATATATATATATATATATATATATATATATATATATATATATATATATATATATATATATACTCTCGAAGGCGTTTAGCTGTCCCGGTTGTCTAACATTTTTATTGGTTTTAGATTCTGCTCATTATTATTATTATTATGGTTATCAAAAATAAAGACACTTTAGAACTTGATGTTCATAGAAAGTAAACCAGCACTCTTAGCTACATTCCGAATGACTCCCATCATACGTACGCACACAAAATGGCCAGTCTGAATTTTTTAGTAAACAGATTAATTAATTTTCATTTATCACTCACTCTCAGTTAGCAACTGATCCTGTCTTTTGAAATTTGTTAACTAGCTCAATGGCGTACTTTTGATTAATGGTTGAATTTTTTACATTAAATGCTTAAGCTATTTTATTTACCCATTTTGTATTAAAGTTGAATCATAAGTACCCTTCCTGCAATAGAATGAACCATTTTCCAAAAATGTAAGCCACTAACTTACATAGCAACAATAAATTTGTTTTTGACAATTTGTCAGCTTGACTTTATATTTATTCTTGGTTTTGTTTGGCAGTTCTAGGAACCTAGATAATGTAGTTTTCATCTTTGGAAACCTAGACAGTTAAATTCCTTGTTCAACAACAAATACAATATTTTAAAATGCGTTAGCTCAAAAACTACTGAACCGATTTCCAAAAACTGATATTTTTCAAAAAGACAATTTAATTGGCTTCAAAACGGAGTGTCGTTCAATACCGCTTTCCGTTTAAAATTTCAAAAGTGACACTCTCCCACGCTAGAGGTGTGAACTGACAGGGCCGAATATAACGGACACACTGCTTGCTTAAGGAAGAAATTAATTAACAACCAACAAACAAATAAAATCTTAGCGATATCGCGATATCAACTATATATATATATATATATATATATATATATATATATATATATATATATATATATATATATATATATATATATTGCTAAATATAATAATAATAATAAAATGCATGAACATCGCTCCGCTGCCTATGAGCAGTCTCCTGATAGATTGCTTTGTAAAATAAATACCGGCAGAAGCACGTCCGATAGATAAGAAAAGAATACCTTTGGTACCGTTGAACGTCCCTAAATCGTTAGTGATCGACTATTTGCAGAAGAATATACAAAGTATGGACGCAGCAAGTGCGTTATGGTAGCGAATTATCGTTAAAATGTTTTTAATGGCAAATATGTCTTGTTTTTAAAACAAGCACATTTGGGTAGCAGTATAACCTATATAGTACTAACAATGTACCATATTTTATTAAAATAAGTTTGTTGTTTCCAAAAGTACAAACATTTTCAGAAAAAAAAAAATTAAAAAGTTCCAGAAAAAACGAATCCGATTTTCCTGGCCAACGAATCACTTTAAGCTATTTACACGCCTACCAAGATATAATTCTTCTCAAACAGCTGTAGGACCAAAACTGGAAAAAAAATGAAAATTTGCAAAAATTTCTTTTACAAAAATCACCATTTTTTTTTACAGAAATTGCCTTCAGTAATGTTACACTAAGTTATACTTTTCACAAGATTTCGACCACTTTATTTTAAATAACCTAATAAACGCTTATTATTAATTACCAACATATCACAAAAACCTTACAAAAATAATTTCTACAGAAACACTAAAAACGCTTGTGCGAAATTTTTTAATATTCAGCCACTATTTGAGAGTGCCTGCATACGGCAGCTCGATTTTTCGACGAGTAATACAAACAAAAAGTTCTCTGAATGCGTCATTTCCATGGGGCTCCGCTATCTATTGATAAACACACCATATCACAATTACAACAATATTGTGATGTGTTTGAAATATGTGCCAAAAAAGTGAAAAGTTGCAAAACAATTGAAATAACTCAAAAACGATGAACGATATCAATATTTTCTTACAAACATGCATTATAATTCGATGAACAACACAAAAATGCAAGGACACAACGGAGTGTTCTATTAAAAAAAGAAAGTGTGTATCACCAACGACTTATGGGCCAACCTGTGATTCTCAAAAAGGTTTATGAGATGCAGCTCGAGATACCCTATTATTTAACGTATATACTTTTTCTCATATCGTGTATAATAACGGATATATTGAACTTTGCCATAGAAGTACGTCACCCTGTATATGTGTAAACAGCCAAAAACTGAAACTGACCCCGTATATTGGTTTTAGGGGTTCTACTTCGCGCTCATTTGAAGAAATCTTTTTAAAATTCATAAGGTGCGGTCTCTCAAAAATGATTTTTTTCTACGAAAATTTGCTAAAATATAGACTACTAATCATAAACTCTATAGCTGAAACTACTGACGAAGCATCAGAAAGAGAGTCTATTTGAAATGCATTTTCCGAAAATATTTTAGTAAAATGAAGGACCATGATGGTTGAAGCTGAAGCTTAAGGCTTTGTAAAATACACTTAGTACGACATATCGTCCACATAATCCGTATTTGTTTCAAATTCGTTGTCTGAAAATTGCAAATTTTGACGTTTTAAATCGCGACTTTGACGTTTTAAGAAGAAAAATGATAAAATCTTCAAAATATTTTTCTGCTATTTCTTGACATTTTTGTGTCAAGAAAACTTAACTGTTGTGTGTAATATTCAATTGGTTTTGCTGGTCACACAAAATATTGTTTCCTTGTGCTTTCGTCTGATCACCAGTGGCACCCAAAAGTTTTTTCTTAAAATGCATATAACTTTTTTCGCTTTCCACATAGAGATGTGAATTTCGGCGTGCGGGGTAAGTTTGATAGTAGAAATGCATTTGCCAAATTTAGTTGTCACAGCTCTGTTATTTTCGGAGATGCAAAAATGTTTCGAAAGAAAACCCATAATTTTCCCGGAAAACCTGGTCCGCTTTTAGTGAATTTTTATTTAAAAAATTCATTAATGGAGAGGTATGAATGGTGAGACTTTGCAAGAGTTTGTTCAAATAAGCGCGAACTAGGACCCCTAGAACCCATATCCGGGGTCACTTTCAATCTTTATATGTTTATATATATATATGACAGACAAAGCACATAATGTCAAAATTATCTTTCTCTATTCGAAACCACAGAAGGAAAAAAGACCTATAAACACCCAATTAATAAATTAAGACGTAGCCGTTACTGCAAAGTAACTATACAATGTTGAGTGATAGTCCCATTTGGTAGTTTTTAGTAAAAGTAACTTCAAAGTTCCGGATTTTCGGTATTCTTCACCACAGACAAGTTGTAACTACTTTCAACTCCCATATTTTAGTGAATACTACTTCAAAGTGCTTGTTTTGAAAAGTACGTCATTTTCGTAGATGGAAATCTACGACGCCATTATTACCTCGACTGTTAGGATAAATATCTAAAAGGATACTTATTGCTGTTTTTGCAGTTATAGTCGCAAATCTTTACACAATCAAGTATCATGTGCAGGATAGTAAATTAGAATACAATTTGCAGCACTTTGAGGGTAATGATGTGGAATGTCGTATATTACGTGATATATTCTTTTTATTAAAAACTGCAAATTTCGAAGGCCCGTAATTTTTGGATGCACAAATCACTATATTTTGACAGTAAACTTGCATCCGTTGAGATTTAAACACTCAAGACATCCAAATATAAAGCATCAGAAAGCTTAATTATTCATGTTGACTCGTGGTGTCGCTAATATCTATAGAATTGAAATAAAAGAAAGATGGTTTTAGAACATAGAGTGTGAGAGAGATATTATTCTTGAAATAATTTTCAAGACAAAGAAAGCAAGCACAAAAAGAGAGGTAGGTAATAATTAGTCCCGTGATAGTGGCTGTTACCGTTTCGAAACGTCGTCGCTACGTGAAGGCTACGGCGTTGGAACGTATCCGGATAAGTTCCCGATACCACGCCGTAACGTAGCAACCATTCCCCATTTTGGTGGTGGCTCCGTGATAGGAACGTTCCTATAACGGATCTCTGACTAACGGAAAAATACTTAGAAGTTATCGCGATAGTCGCTGCCACGTTCCAGCGACCAATTGTGCTAGTTGGGATATATATATATATATATATATATATATATATATATATATATATATATATATATATATATATATATATATATATATATATATATATATATATATATATATATATATATATATATATATATATATATATATATATATATATATATATATATATAAACACAGATATCCTCATTAGTGAATTTTTCTTTTTACGAAAAATTCGCTAATATGGTTGTGGATATAAGCCAACATCCTCTGATGACGACAACTTGATTAGTGAAACGATAGTCAAGTGTTTTAAAACGTGTTGTGGTGATTTGGGTTAACCAAGTGTGCTTATGATCTTATTATAATGGAACGAGGTAAAGATCATCTACCACAAGGAAATAAAGCTTTGCACTAAAAAACAGACACTTGTTAATAACGTGATTAATTTGTTGCAAAGCTTATTTGCGATTATCTATAATGGATGTACCGTGATTGTTAAATAATCTCAGTATAATGTCTGCTCTAATAGGGTCCCAACTTGCTCCCTAAATATGCTCATCCTGTTAGGTCGGTTTTACACTAAGCCCGAACCAATTTAATCAGATAATGGGAAACCACACGCCATGATACGTACCGTCTATTCAAGCACAGAATAACGCGATGTGATTTTCGTCTCAACTCAATTAAGCATGCTGTCTGAATTTTGCTTTGAAGTGCATAGTTTAGTGTAAGAGAGACTGATTTGTATGGTTTTGACCATTTTTAGCTGAATGGTGAGCACTGTATTGCTACCGGTTTTTCCAAGAACAATATGACGAGAAAATAAGAAAATCACTGGATAAAGTTTATTCTGTTAAACTGTTTGGTTGTAAATTTATTGTTTGTAGAGTTGATAACAAGTTTGCCACCTTGCAGGAGGTGGCTTTTTTGTGAATGTAAAAAGTATTCAGCCTGCTTTAATGAATCTGCCTGTGGTTTCAACTTCTTCGCAATTAATTTATTGTGTGCTTAATTAATTTGCTGAAACATGATTTCTATTTAAGTAATTAATACATCCACTTGATGTGTATGAATTTACAGGTTGGTGTGAGAATAATCGTACACAGACTGTAGTGGATCCTTCCCATTAAGATACAGGGTTGGGCAGAATGAAGTATCTATTTTCTGTGTAGCCGTATTCATTGATAGCTGAATTTTAATTAAAAAGTGTAACAAACAGTTTTTGAGTAGACACGGTCATTTATTTTCTACCTCCCTTATGGGAATCCTAAAGTCTAGCACGAACGTTTTGCATCACTCGCCGCAATATTTCAATTGGAATGGCGTTAATCTCTATTCGAATATTATGCTTCAGTTGTTTCAAAGTTCGATGTCGATTAGCGAATACTTGTGTCTTTAGATATCCCCATGAAAAAGCACATGGTGACAGATCTGGTGCTGTGAGATCCACAAATTTTAAAATGGCACTATCAGGAAACATTATTCTTATAATTTTCATAGATACCCTAGCAGTGTGGGAAGTGGCTCCGTCCTGCTGAAACCATTCTTCGGATATCTACGCCAACATTACAAAGTCCTTATTCAAAATCTTGCAATACATCTTGATAGCGTTGTAACAATCACAGTCAATCTATTTTCTTTAACAAAGTTCGCGCAAAAAATTCCAAAGTCGCAGACTGCACACCACACAGTAACCTTCACGCTATGGAGCGTAGTTGCTGAGGATTTGCCGTCGCGCAATAAGGCAAGTTCTGTTTAATATAACCGGGCAGGTAAAAATTGGTTTCGTCTGACATCAGCAAGCAATCGGTGATATTTCGGCAATTATCCCTTTGAAACGCTTGAAAAAGTCAAGGGGTTCCAATATCTCGATGAAAAAGTCTTGAATTATGTAGGAATGAAAGTGTAAGTCTTTTAGAATGCGACGAAAACATCTGATTAAAATATTGAGTGCTAACGCTGTAACGTTTGTAACGTCACAATAATTATTATTTAATTTATTATACCAAAAATTTTTTACTCTATTATCTATAGACACTTTTTTCATGACATAGGTAACGCTCTAATCTCTTTTTAATGCCATTCAGTTCATAATTTAGACGCTGTTGGCTAAACTCTCATCATGTGCCTGGATTATCTCGTTTAGGACGTTTATAAATAGCCGACGTCATTTAGCAAAAGTATTTTTAATTTGTTCCTGGCTGAAAACAAATACTATGCAGTGTTAAAGCCTCGACACCTTGCTCATGGGTAAATATATTTTGTGTTAATCTAAATTGCTTGATTTGGTTTCAATGCTTGTACAATTTTAAATTTCATGTGCAGAAGCGCTCTAATATAATATGATCGGGGTCACGAAATTAACACTTCAGTTTGATTTAATTTTATTAAGTGTAGTTAAATTAGTTTTTCTAAAGGAGACTATCGTATTACCAGGGGTACATCATTACTGTTGTGAGAAGTTTACTGATTATTGTGCTCTCTATGGCGGGCCCTCCTTGCAGAAGACTGCAACCCTTCTTTAGAATAATGCAATAAAACGCTTTGCAGAAGAACGCAATAAATCTCAGAACAATCCAACCTTTTAAGAAGAATGCAACGACATCCAAGAACCGTGCTTTTAAGAAGACTGCAATCTGCCTAGAAGAACGAAAGAACAGCAGACACTGGCACAATAGTTTAACATCTCAGATATCTCAGAACTATAAGTGGCTTTCAAGAGGCCGGGAGCTGGACGTTGGAGTGACCGGCGGTTTTCCTCAGGGCCGCCGACTTTCGCCTCATCTATTGCGCCTGGTCATGGGCGGCCTCATGGAACGGCTTTCCGAGAATGGGTTCTACGCCCAGGCGTATGCTGATGGGTTGGTCTTAGTCACCGGCAAACTCCTCAGCATCATCTATGTATGCATGCAAACAGCCTGTACCATAATTTAAAGGTGGTGTGGTGAGGTGAGACTCTCCGTAAGCCCAGCGAAGACGGAGATGATCCTTCTCACCAAGAAGAGGAATCGGGGGGGGTTCAGGGCGCCGTGATGTTTGGAAAACCTTTAGCTTTAGTGCGGAAGGTCAAATATCTGGAAGTGGTCCTGGACTCCAAATTATTATGGGGTCGCAAATAGAACCAGTAGTGAGAAAGGGACTAGCGACCCTCTGACAGCTGCGCTGTGTGATAGGGAGGACCTGGGGACTTAATCATTGGATTCTTCTATGAATATACACTGCGATAGTCAGGCCGAGATTCCTTTTTGGGGCAGTGGTCTGGTGGTGTGGTGCCAAGCAAACTGCTACACGGAAGCTGGCCAAACTTCAAAGGCTGGCAAGTGTGGGTATCACCGACGCTATGAAGACGACACCCTCAGCGGCGCTACAGGTCTTGCTGATGCTGCCCCCGCTTTCCATTTGTATCAGAAGGGATGCTATCGCGTCAGAAAGCGAGGCTTTGGAAACTGTTGCGGAGAGGGAGCAGTAACAGAACACGCAAAAATTGGCAATGTGGTGGAAAAGAAAATTCCAATTTCCACCATCAAGGCCAAAAATGCAGAGGACTATATTAGGCTGACTAGGACATATACAATCCCCAGCAAGGATCAGTGGAGGGAAAATGAGGTCGCTTCCCAGCCTGGTCTGTTTTACTGACGGATCACGGCTGGAGGAACAGCACTCCTCCGGGGCCGGAATATACATCGATAGCCTGGGGGTGCGCGAGTGTTATGCTCTGGGCGCATATAAAACGGCATTCGAAACGGATGTGTACGCTATTCTGTCTGTAGCTAATCTACAGGATGTGAGGATGAGCCCTGAGAAATGTTATACATTTTCTCAGATAGTCAGGACATCCTTCGAGCAGTCTGAGTGAGTGTCCAGAATTAAGTCAACGCTGGATCAGGTGTGCGCTGACGCTCTTACGGGACTATCCAGGACAAAGGAAGTGCAACTTGTGTGGGTGCCGAAACACTGTGGCCTCGCGGGGAATGAAGTGACGAATGACCTCGCAAGGCTTGATTCCATGCGGCCGTTCTGTGACCCGGAGTCTGCTATAGGCATAAGTCGGAAGGTGCTTTCCGATGCTCTAGTTAAATGGACTGAGGAGGCCAAGGAGAAGCACTGGAGGTCTGTCTGTGGCCGTAGGCAGGCGAGGTATTTCGTGGAGAGGCTTTTGACAGCCTTTGAACAGAATTGTTGCAGAGGAGCCAGGTAAATTCCGTCCAATGGAAGACCGTCATGGCCTTTATTTCAAGGTCGAGAATACATATTTACCGTTAGGTCCTTTCCTGTAAATAGCTTTATCTGTATTTGACGCGTTCTTAAAATGTACCCATTGGATTTCTTTACCATAAATAATACTTCTAACTGGTTGGCCATCCTGCATTACTGACATTATGTCAACTATGTCAACCAGCGTTACGTGAAAGCTCGATAAAAGCAAGCCTTTCGCAAAGCACAATTCAGTTCTACGATCGATCTCCTCTTCTTAGCTTCTTGGGACTCCGAGTTCCTAATCTTCTACTGAAACACCGCTTGTGTGTTTAAGCCAGTTCAGTTCTGCAACGAATCTCATCTTCTAAGCTTCCTGGGACTTCTGAGATCCCAATCTTCTACTTAAACACCGCTCGTGCGGTTAATCCAGTTCAGTTCAGGTTCCAATCTTCCGACTGAAATTTCGTTCGTACAGTGATACAGTGAAAGTTCAGTGTTTTCTTCTAAATTAGAAAGTATACGTAATCCACTTCCATCATACGCGCATTTAAATAAATGCAATACCAGGTAGCTAATGAGATTGTGAAATCTCCTGAGTAACCCATCAAATCAAGTGTAAGACCGGAAATTGTAAATAAGTGTTAAGTTTAAAGTGTACATAGAAACAATACAACATATAAAAATATAAAAAGTGTATTATTGAAATCTCCTGGAATCCAGTGCATCTAGAGTTAAAAAATACAGTCCACATCTACAACATCTTCTTCAAACGCTAACTATCAAAGCCGTTGAGATCAATTCACCTGCAAAACATTGGGGAAAGAAAACAAGCTCTATCTCCCCCAACGTGTCCATAATGGAATATATAAAGACACCCTGACAGTTAGAAAATCCGACCCCCCATACTTATTTACACTTTTTTTAAACTAATGTTTGTACTATTCTGCTACTGTGATCTTCAGCTAAGTCGGAGGCGGAAAATTTTAGCACCCGGAGTTCTGGATAAATTATTCTGTTCGCAATTAAGTTAGTGATCCTCTTATTATCCACGTGCGTATTTAGGCATAATGCTACAGCAAAAGTTTATAGTACTGAAATGGAAAACACAATATATATATATATATATATATATATATATATATATATATATATATATATATATATATATATATATATATATATATATATATATATATATATATATATATATATATATATGTATATATAGAACGACGCACCGAAAACGAAACAGACCCGAATTTTCATATTTCCTGTTATTTAAAAGAATCGCCCGCACACTTGACTTTTTATTTCTAGGCGGAGGACACGTTTTGTTGGCATTTTCAACCCTGTCAGTTCACCCCTCTAGCGTGGCAGAGTGTCACTTTTGACATTTTAAACGGAGAGCGGTATTGAGCGACACCCCGTTTTGAATCCAATTAAATTGTCTTTTTGAAAAATATCAGTTTTTGGAAATCGGTTCAGTAGTTTTTGAGCTAACGCCTTTTAAAACAATGTATTTGTTGTTGAACAAGGAATTTAACTGTCCAGGTTTCCAAAAATGAAAACTACATTATCTATGTTCCTAGAACTGAGAAACAAAACCAACGATAAAAATAAAGTCAAGCTGACAAATTGTCAAAAACAAATTTATTGTTGCTATGAAAGTTAGTGGCTTACATTTTTGGAAAATGGTTTATTCTATTACAGGAAGGGTACTTATGATTCAACTTTAATACAAAATGGGTAAATAAAACAGCATAAGCATTTAGTGTAAAAAATCCAACCAAGTGATACAAGTTGAAGATCGCAGAGTGGGAAATGAAACAATGGAGTTTGCTATTTTTGGGCAAATTAATCTGGATCCTACTTTAAGTCCCAGAAAATTATCAACAATTTCTATCGTATCCTGCCGTAGCATCCAAAGAAAAAATTGTATATATATTTCACCTGTTCAGCAATTAAACCAAGATGGCTTTGACAGGCGTTTGCAATTTTATGAGTAGGTGAATAAACGAATTAACAATAATCCATTATGTTTCTAATGTTTGTTTTTTGGATAAGGGTTCGATTTTTTAAACGGGGTTGGTAATCGTCACAACCGTCGCTATTGGGCTGGTGAAAATTCACACTTATTTTTGGTCATCTTTTCTGCAGGAAACGTAACAGAAAAAATGTATTTACAGTTATTGGAAGATGCCGCTGATCCAGCACTAACAGAAGATTGTAAACAAAATGACCATTGAAATGCAAAGTAAGTAATATTTTAGCAAGATGTAGCATCCCCGCACTATACCGTTGCTGTTCCTCGGTATTTGGACCAAATATTTCATGGGAGTTGGATTGGGCGAATAGGAGCAATAAAATAGCCCGCAAGGTCGCTATATTTAAATACTTTCGACTTTTTTTGTGGGGCTACCTGAAAAATAAATGTACACTACACTGCCAGAATGCGTAGATGATTTACGTCGACGAATGCTCGCCGAATGTCAACAGATTTCACCAGAAATAGTTCCCAACGTTCGAAACCCTATCTTACGATATCTCTATTATTGCATAGAAGCTGAAGGTCAACCTCTAGAATATTTAATATATTTGTATAGTGTTAAGGTAATAAAAAATAATATTAAAGACATTTTGTTTGGCACATTTTGAAATGCGTGGTCTCCAAAACTACTGAACGGATTTTCAAAAACTGACACTTTTCAAAAAGAGAATTTGATCATCTTCAAAATGAGGTGACACTCAATACCCCTTTTCGCTTAAAATTTCAGGGGTCAAACTCATCCCCGCTACAAATATGAATTGGCAAACGTTTTCGTCTTGAAATAAAATATGTGCGAGCGATTTTTTCAAATAACAGTTATTATGAAAATCTGGTCTGTTTCGTCTTCGCTGCACCACTCTGTATATAACATATACAGACTGTGGCTCAAAGGTCTTCTATTATACGTCTAGACATAACTAAGAGTCTGCTATTTCTGAAAATATATGTACAGGGATACTAAGACGCGAATTCCGGTTCTACCGGAAGTTGGCATCACCTCGCTTATTTCACATAGAATGTACCATGTTTAATTTACTTTTTCAATTTTACGTCAAATTTTGATGTTAATTTTATATGCCTACCTTATTCTTAAACTCAGTCATTTTAGAAATATTTCGACTTTTTCAAAATTTCTAGACAAAAAAATAAACCTAAACTTAACTGGTTCTATCTTTCTTAGTTTTAAATCTAGCTGGCTCTGATCGTAGGTGGAGAAATATCAATGCATACCTAAATACATTCAGTTTGTAACATTCAGTGAAAGTTATATAGCCTGTCTACAAGAACTAGCCAAATATGTCAAATTCAAAGTTCAATAAGTCATTTATTGTAAATAAGGTAGCCTGTATTTTATAATGCTCGTCGATGTAGCATCTAATTTTCTTTCGATTTGTATGACTACATATTTTTTATATGTAAATGGCTTATATTTTGAGATTTTCTTCTCTTCGGTTGGCTGGTCGATGATTACCGAGGGCCCCGGGCTAGGGGCCCTCAAAAAATGTATAGTAGGGGAAAAAGTTCTTACAGATCTCTAATTTATTTATAACTAGTTGCATTTGCTTCATTATACTTTTCCCAGGATGCTTCAGATCGCAATCACTTATACAAGAGTTTTATACAAGTAGTATAATGTCAGCATACACAGTGTATACTGACGATGAAATAAAACGAGATAAACAAAACGAAGATGAAGAAAATATAAACAGTAAAGATGCTGACTTGGTTCAAGATTTGAAGAAGAAGAAGGAAAGAAAAAGAAGAAGAAGAAGAATATGATGATGATGATGTTCATAAACGTATAGAGAGACTTACTTCATAGATTGAACAAAGATCAAATTATAGATGAAATAGTTAGAACCAGTGAAGAACTTACCAGAAAGCTGTTGGGTTGAATAAGATTAACGAATTTCAGAAATTTTTAGATCACTAGTAGACGTAACTATAGCTATGGCATCTTGTCTGTAACTTTTTTAATATTTAACTAACAAACAATTCCATATAGTACTGAAATATAAGCCAACATTGTTTCTATAATGAATAGATGATTTTTAATAAGCAGGTGTTTCTTTAGTAAGTGTTCTTAGCTTACTCATAGACTTTTTCTTCTCAGTGCGTTTTATAGCTTACTAATTTTTCTAGTTCTTATTCAACAGATATAGTAAAAATAGTCTGAAATTTCGTTTTTATATACAGCTGGTCAAGCAAAACCTGAAATTTTGTTTTTTAACATAAAAATGTAGCTTTAGTTTAACTACACTTAGAGAACCCAAATCACCACAACACATTTTTTAAAGACCTGACGGTCGTTTCACTAACAAAGTTAGCGCCTTCAGAAGATAAACGATCCAGATTTGTTCAACCTCTGATGACGCTAACTTTGTTAGTGAAACGATAGTCAGATCTTTAAAAATATGTGTTGTGGTGATTTGGGTTCTTCAAGTGTACTTGTCAGTGCTCATCACTGGTTCCAATCTTCACTTAGTTCAGTTTAACTACTTTACAAGTCCCGAAATAGAACAAACTACGGTTTTCAGGCACATAATTTCCAAAAAATTTGGACCCGATCCCCTCGTTTCTTAGGGGATATTCCATAATCGCCAGAGCCTCCGGTAGGAAGCCCTTCTCAGTACCTAGCCGATGGTCCCACAATGAGCTAGTCCGGTCCTTCGGTTTCAGGGGTCTTAATTCGCCGCTCGTTTAAATAAGTTTAACTACTTTACAAGTCCCGAAATAGAACAAAATACAGTTTTCAGGCACATAATTTTCAAAAAATTTGGACCCGAACCCCTCGTTCCTTAGTAGATATTCCATCCTCGCCAGAGCCTCCGGTAGGGGGCCCTTCTCAGAACCTAGCCGATGGTACCACAATGAGCTAGTCCGGTCCTTCAGTTTCAGGGGTCTTAATTCGCCGCTCGTTTAAAGAAGTTTTTTGTAGTCGCGATCTCGTCAGGTACGAGTTTTTTTTAAAGAAAATTCGCTAAAGTTAATTTCATATACAGGACAGGACTTCCTTTCTGTCTTTACAAGCGCTTGTTTTCCTATCTACAACTAGTTTCGCATTCTGCGGCATCGCCAGGCGGAAGACAATTGAATTTATTTATACGTACGAAAATAATTACAGAGAAATATCAACCCATTAGCGCTTAGCGGTAGGTTGGCCGTGGAAAAAACATTGAATGTCATCTAGTGTAATCTATATATGTATGTGTGTATGTATTAACGTAAAATTCAGTTACCTACCAGATTCCGAGTCACTGCTGACAACTTTATCCGTTTCGTTGGCTGCCGGAGTTGCGATTAGATCAAACTGGGACAGTTTCATATCTTCAGCGATTGCGACCTGTCTATCATGGTTCCATTTATATATTACATCTCTTGCAGTATAGCCAACTGAAACAGGGTTACTTATAAGACTATAGTAAAATGTGCCTTGTAATCCTTAAAAACATTTCAAAAATTTTAAATACCTGTACAAATACAAAGGTAGTTTTTAAATCTTACAACACGATACGTGATTTACTATTTAACGCTAAAGAAAAATTATGTTTCCTGACAAAAGCTGGAGTTTATAAATTAGCTTGTACACATTGTAACGCAATCTACATAGGTTAAACTTCTAGAAATTTTAACACCCGATACAAAGAACATATTTGTGCATTTAGAAATAACCACGCTGACAAATCTACATTTGCAAAACATATTATTGATACCGAACATAGACCTACAGCATATAACCGCATACAACTACTACATTTCTATAATGACAAGCGTAAATTAGACTTTTTTGAAGCTTTGGAAGTCAAAAAGCACACACACGACAATAGCTACCTTGTTTTAAACGAGCAAACTGATTTAATGAATTCCCCTTGCTTTGATATTCTTCTTTCTAATTAAATAAGTCAAAGAAAATAAATTTAACTATTCTTTCAAAAAAGTTGTAATAAGATAATGAGCTGATGTATGTCGATATTTTCGTTGTATAGAGACTGATTTTATACTGTTATTGTTTAGTTATTTTAATGTTGTAACTGTTAACATAGTTTTTATAGGCTAGTTCTATTTTTATGTTAAATATTGACATACATCTCGTAGGCATTTTGAAAGCCTCATCTGTCATCTGTGTTTCATTTTTATTTTCAATTTGATAATTTTTTTGATCAAAACATCATATCATAACATAGCAACATATCTTTATTTGTAGTTGTCATGATTTCGTACTAATTCAATTTTAATCTGTCTGAGAATGCTGTCAAGCAGCGAAACTAGTCACAGAAACGTTGAAGAACATCCTAGAACATCCAGAACTCGTAAGGGCCAGTTGCTCCAGTTAGCTTACGCGCTGGCTACGTCCTTCACCAACGAAAACCAACAGTGAAGCCAGAGAAGTAGTCTCCAAGTCTGTATGTAGTATGGACAAGTTTCACCAAGTAAGGGCAACAACAATAAATGAATCCTTAAAGCAAGACGACGTCGTTGAAATATTGTATCGATGATAATTTACAGTTAAACCGACTCTAATTTTTTAAACTAAAAAGCTTAGAATGTCCACAACTAGCCTGTTATCACCAGCCTATATTTAAAAAATCTGGACGCAGCAAGTGCATTATGGTAGCGAATTTTCGTAAAAATATTTTTAATATCAAATATGTCTGGTTAAGAAAAGAAGGACTATTTTGGTTGGAAATATAACCTATTTTCTACTAAAAATGTACCATATTTCATTAAAATAGCTTTGTTGTTTCAAAAAGTACAAACATTCTCCTAAAATAAACTTAAAAAGTTCCAGAAAAAACTGGTCCGATTTTTCTGGCCAACGAACCTTATCAAGCTATTTACACACCTGCCAAGATACAATTATTCACGAACAGCTTTGGACCAAAACTTAAAAAAAAACTCTGGACGCAGCAAGTGCGTTATGGTAGTGAATTTTCATAAAAATGATCTGGCACAAAATATTTTATTATAACTTTTTTTTCTTGTAACATAGAAATCTAAGTTTTGGTGTATAGTTTACTTTTTATATCGTAAACCTATTTACCAAATTTGGTTATCATAGAGTTTTTATTTTTTAAGATAAAAAATTTTTTCAAATGAAAACTCAAAATTTTTCCAGAAAACCTCGTTCGATTTTTCTGATTAACGAACTCATCAAAGACATTCACAAAAGGAAGGTACGTGCCAAATTTTATCAAAATAGGCTAATTATTCTTTGAGATAAAAATTTTTTTTGAATGAAAACTCAAAATTTTTACGGAAAACATTGTCCGATTTTCCTGGCTAACAAACCTATGAAGGCCATTTACAAAAGGAAGGTACATTCCCAATTTTATTAAAATCGGCTTATTACTTTTTGAGATAGGAATTTTTTTCGAATGAAAACTCAAAATTTTACGGAAAACCTAGTCCGATTTTCCTGACTAACGAACTTGTCCAAGCTATTTACAAAAGAAACGTACATGCCAAATTTTATCAAAATCGGCCCATTATTTTTTGAGTTATCGGTGTGATACATATATATATATATATATATATATATATATATATATATATATATATATATATATATATATATACTAAGTGAGTAGCGAACGTGTCGCCACCTAGTTCGGAACCAAGTACTTGTTGTCACGCCCGCTCCAAATAATACAGAGTATTAAAAACAGAGACGGTATACAACTAACTAACAATTTAAAAAATTGTTAGCCCTGGCCCATTTCTACCCCAATATAGGGACAAAGTATGTAAGACTAGATGCATTCTCGCAACAATTAGAACCGTAGACCGGTTTCGCTCTCATTAGAGCTCTTCAGTACGGCATACTAATTGCAGCAAAAATGCACCAAAAATAACACGGCTATCGTATAGCCAGTCTCAAAACACTAAGTGAGTAGCGAACGTGTCGCCACCTAGTTCGGAACCAAGTACTTGTTGTCACGCCCGCTCCAAATAATACAGAGTATTAAAAACAGAGACGGTATACAACTAACTAACAATTTAAAAAATTGTTAGCCCTGGCCCATTTCTACCCCAATATAGGGACAAAGTATGTAAGACTAGATGCATTCTCGCAACAATTAGAACCGTAGACCGGTTTCGCTCTCATTAGAGCTCTTCAGTACGGCATACTAATTGCAGCAAAAATGCACCAAAAATAACACGGCTATCGTATAGCCAGTCTCAAAACACTAAGTGAGTAGCGAACGTGTCGCCACCTAGTTCGGAACCAAGTACTTGTTGTCACGCCCGCTCCAAATAATACAGAGTATTAAAAACAGAGACGGTATACAACTAACTAACAATTTAAAAAATTGTTAGCCCTGGCCCATTTCTACCCCAATATAGGGACAAAGTATGTAAGACTAGATGCATTCTCGCAACAATTAGAACCGTAGACCGGTTTCGCTCTCATTAGAGCTCTAATGAGAGCGAAACCGGTCTACGGTTCTAATTGTTGCGAGAATGCATCTAGTCTTACATACTTTGTCCCTATATTGGGGTAGAAATGGGCCAGGGCTAACAATTTTTTAAATTGTTAGTTAGTTGTATACCGTCTCTGTTTTTAATACTCTGTATTATTTGGAGCGGGCGTGACAACAAGTACTTGGTTCCGAACTAGGTGGCGACACGTTCGCTACTCACTTAGTGTTTTGAGACTGGCTATACGATAGCCGTGTTATTTTTGGTGCATTTTTGCTGCAATTAGTATGCCGTACTGAAGAGCTCTAATGAGAGCGAAACCGGTCTACGGTTCTAATTGTTGCGAGAATGCATCTAGTCTTATATATATATATATATATATATATATATATATATATATATATACATATATACATATATATATATATATATATATATATATATATATATATATAAATATATATATATATATATATATATATATATATATATATATAAACATATAAAAATTGAAACTGACCCCGGATATGGGTTCTAGGGGTCCTAGTTCGCGCTCATTTGCAAAAATTTTTTCAAAATTCAAAAGTCGGGATCTCCCCATTAGTGAATTTTTTCTACGAAAATTCACTAAAAAAGCAACATTTTTTTTTACAAAAATTCACTATTTTTTTTAACAAAGTTGCCTTAAGTAATGTTACACTAAATTATATTTTTCACAAAAATTCGACCACTTTTTTTACAGTAACTTACTAAACATTTATTATAAATTACCAATATATCACAAAAATCTTACAAAAAATGATTTCTACTGAAACACTAGAAACGAGTAATACAAACAAAAAGCTCTCCGAATGCGTCATTTCCATGGGGCTCCGCTATCTATTGGTAAAAACGCCGTATCACAATGTGTGATGTGTGCCAAAAACGTAAAAAGTTGCAATTGAAAAAGCTGAGAAATAATGGACAATATCAATTTTTTTCCTTAGAAACATGCATTATAATTCGAAGGAAAATTCAAAAATGCAACATACGGCATGTTTATAAAAAAAGAAAGTGCGTATTACCAAGTAATTATGGACCACCTTGTGATTGTCAAAATAGGTTTATAAGATGCAGCTCAAGCCACCCTATAATTAACGTATATAATTTTTTCTCATATCTCGTATAATAACGGATATATTAAGCTTTACCGTAGAAATGCCTCATCCTGTATATGTGTAAACAGACAAAAACTGAAACGGACCTCGTATATGGATTTTAGGGGTTCTAGTTTGCGCTCATTTGAGAAAACCGTTTTAAAATTCATAAGTCGCGGTGTTGTCAATAACAAATTTTTTCTACGAAAATTTGATAAAACATAGTTTATTGGACCATAAACTCTATAGCCGAAACTACTGCCAAAGCATCAGAAAGAAAGTCTATTTGAAATAGATTTTCCCAAAAGATTTTAGTAAAATGAAGGATAATGAAGGATGAAGCTGAAACTTAAGCTCTTGTAAAACACACTTATAAGATCTCCTCATTAGTGAATTTTTCGTTTTACAATAAAACAACAAAGTCGCAGAATAATTTTAGTTAATGTTTAGATGACCAATCACATATTATTATTCGGTTTTTTGACAAGACAACCAAACGTTTTGAAGCTGTGATTGGTTGTATTAAGTGATGATTGACTAACCGTTCGTTAAATATTTAATCGAGCTTTGTGAAACTAGTCATAAATGTTACAAAATCATGTCGTTGACCAGAAATTCTCACTTTACCTGTCCATGAATGGGCATAATTTACAATGCCTAAGAAGTGCCATCAAATAATTTCGAAGCTTCTCGATGTCAAGTATTTAGTTGATGTATACTACGGTATTTACAAAGCCCCATTAATAAAGATTCGAGGGTGTAAGATCGGGTGACCGAGGAGGTCACAGAACGGAACCACCTCGACCAATCCGTTAATTTTAAAACACCACTGTCTAAATGTTGGCGAACTTAACGATCAAAATGCGGTAAAAAATCACATGACGTATGTGACTTCAAAAGAAATCCTTCAAAGCGTTTTTGCAAATGTTCGATGTATGTAGTTTTTTTTTTCTCCCTTAGTGCCCGTCCGCGTCTTTGCCGCCCCGACAGCCCCGCAGCCTTTCGCTTATTGTGCATGCCCTTCGTCTTTTCTACTCCATTCATTCCAAAATCACTGTGCCTTGAACTAGTCTGCACAGCAATTGGTAGGGTGAAGTTTTATATTGCTTTGTCTCCGGTCTAGACTGTCTGTAGATCAGTTGTCTTTTGCGGTCCAGGGCTTTACACTTGTACAAGATATGCTGGGCTGATTCCTTCCCCCCACCGCAGAGTTTGCATGCCAGGTCCCCCTAGAACCGCCCCATTTTATGCAGGTGTTTCTTGACAGCCATGTGTCCCGTCAAGAGTCCTGCTATGTTCCTGAACTGTCCTCTGCTAAAATTTAGCAGCTTCACAGCTCTCTCTGAATTGGGTTCCTCAATTACTAACTTCCCAAGCCCTGGGCAGTCTGCCCAGTACAACTTAGGTTCGTTTATGACCCAGGACTTAATAGATCCCCTGGAACTACCCTTAATCACGCCCAGGACCGGTTATGGTCACATAAATGGTTCTGCTGACCCTCTCTTCGCGAGAATGTCAGCTTCTTCATTGCCTTTGACCCCCGAATGACCCTCGACCCAGATGAGGGTGACCTCATTCTGCACAGCCAGGTCGCTCTTCTCGTCTCGGCATTCACTTACCAGCCTGGAATTTACCCGTGGGCTACTTGGGGCTTTAACGGCTGCCTGGCTGTCTGTGCCTATGAGGATCCGCTTGTTGGTGTAGCCCCCCCTTTGGTTCTCTCGCACGCAGTGCAAGATGGCGTACATTTCGGCCTGAAAGTCCGTTGCATGAGCTCCGAGGAAAATACTGTGAGTTACCCTCGGTCCTTCTGATTAAACGCCTGCCCCTGTTCCACGCCCCCTGCCGGATCCATCCGTGAAACAGACGACCGCGTCCCGTGGTAACTCCCGCCGTCTCTCGGTCGGGGATTACCACGGTAAACTTGTTTTCCCTGCAGATTCGCGGGCTCGCGAAGTCTGACCTCATTTCAAGCATGGGCTCCTTCACGATCTCCTGAATTTTGCAGTGGGCCCTGCAACCTGGGTTGATCTTCTGTCTATCAATGCAGGCTAGTGTGTATAGTCCTAGCCTGGCCTCCCCCATGATAACTACGTGTAGCGGAGGCAGATCCAGCCACACCTCTATGCGGCTGTTGGGGTTAAAGTCATGGCTCCTGTGATGCCGAGGCAAGCCATCCTTTGGATCTTGCCTAGTTTCTGTTTGGCCCTGGATTGTGTTACCTTAGGCCACCAAACCAGTGCCGCGATGTTAGCAATGATCTGACCACCCTTGTGTACAGCCAGTGGGCCATACTAGGTCTTGGTCTCCACGTTTTTTCATATAGCCGCCTAGTGACGGCTAGGGTCATAACTGCCTTACGCAATATTTTTTCAACGTGACCATTTCAAGTTAGCTTAGAGTCCAATACGACCTCAAGGTATTTTACCTCCCTCGCCATTGTATGTAGTAGTTTTTTTTATCAAAAAGACGTTCGGACATCATGGCATATAATTGTACTGTATTTTTGTATAATTTTAATTGATCTCTTAACTTGCCCAACATATTTAAGACTTCAATCTCTACAACTAATTTTATAGGCTCCAGACTTTACGATGGTTTTATTTCTGTATTTTAGATTTGTATTTACTATAAAAGAATTTGATTTTATTAGACTTGAAGAACAAGGACGCCCCCGTATTGTACGTTTCCAAGAGAATAATTAAAATCAGTTAACGGGGGTATACAGAAGGTAAACAGCGATTTGACAAAGCACCAGGCTTCACGTACCGACACGTTACAGCGACTAAATGACGCAATTTGCATGAGAGACACTTACAAGGCTTCCGACAGCCAATCGACTGTGCCAGCATCTCGATAAGGATTTACCAGACAATAGAAACACAAATTGTGATCTATCGCAGTTACACACAACTTTTACGCTTAATTTAATTATTACATAAGATATTGGCTGTCTGCATCGCTTGTACAGAAACTTGTTTGTGCATTTAGGTAACAATAACCTTGTCACAAATTACAGTTATATATTTTTTTGTCATTTCTGAACGTCACACAGTCTGGGATTGACATACTTAAACAGTGAATAAAAGGCTTCTCCTCCAGGCACCAACATTTTTTTTAGATTTCTCTTACTCCCGACGCGTTTCTACACTCCAAGAGGTCATGTTCAAGGGATAAATCTACAAACGTAACAAGAGAGGTCTGTCAGAAAAACATTAGTTTTTCTTGTAAGGGAGGGCGTTTTTTTTTTTCATATATATATATATATATATATATATATATATATATATATATATATATATATATATATATATATTGAATAACCCTTCGATGACACTAGGTTACAACCCTCTTAGTAAACAATAGAAGTAACCTATTATAATAATAACAATCGACTAACGGTCACATAATATAATTACATAGCTCAACAATCAATCACCAGTCGACATATTACTTAGAAGTTGTGTTATATACTTAAAAGTAATCATGGAAAAGGCAAAAGGTTTATTACTCGTCAGAATGATGGCGAAGCCTTAATGTACGGGCGTAATGAGTCGGGCGAGCGGGTGCCAAATGTGTCCAGTAACAACATCACTAACCTGTAATTAAAAATATACCTGAACACACCGTTGCCTGTCTAAAGCACTACCTAACATATATACGAGGAGCATTCAATTATTAGTTTATCAATCATTTACCAATTACACGCTCCACCGAGCGACTCATAATCAATAACTATTATACTCAAAGCTCCACTGAGCAACCTAACATTAAGAGCAGTTTCGACATAACGCTCCACTGAGCAACTCCAACATTAATAGCAGTTCCTACTCAAGGCTCCACTGAGCCACATAATACTCTCTCAAAAGCGCACATCAGTACCTCAGCACTGCTTCTCAACAATGTCTTTAAATGCTCAACCATTAGGTTCTCAAACAATAATTACTCAGACAATAATTACTCAAGTAGTTACTCACACGATAGTTACTCAAATAATAATTGCTCAAATAATAATAATTACTTAACCAATAGTTTAGCTTGTGTATTGTTTGGGTGCTGTACCCGACACCAGGTCAGTGCCGGCTTCCAGGTGTGCACTGAGGCACAGTTCAATGCCTCACCTAGAGTGCTCGCAACTGTCAGAGTTGGATACCGAGAAGTGCAATGAGCACACGATGCACACTCCAGGGTGTGCCCTTCTCCAAGTAGCCCAACTCCTACACTGGGACTGACACGTACAATAAGACCAACGGGTGAACTGACCACAGTGTCTCGGTCAAGCTACCAGATCGACCAAAATGCAACAACGGTACCACCGTGAATACTGAGAAGTGCAATGGACGCATCGGAGCACCCTCTACGATGTGTCCTCTCCAATATCCAGCTATCGACGGGAGTAGGTGAAATGGATACCTAGAGCGAGCTCAGCTGTACCCCTGCCGAAATCCATTGATGCAAACAAAACAACCGTGTTGCGGTTACGTAACCTGGGCCTAAACCCTACGCCTCTACCAGTATGACGCCCTACTGGGTGAGCAAACAGCGAAGGTGTTATGACGCCAAAACTAAAATAAAAGAAGTGTGCTCAACTAGCAGACGGTAAGATGGTAACGATAATATTTTCCACAAAAAAAAAAATAAACGGTAGAGCGGTAACGGTAATATCTCCCAAAACGAATAAACGGTAACGGTAATCTTAAAAATTATTCCCAAAATACCCTAACAAACACCTAAAATCCAAATACATGCAACACTTAATAATCTAACTCCAAGGGACTGCGGAAAAATTTGAAAAAGTTGTGCCAAAATTTAATTCCCTACAAACTCGAGCCAAAATTTTCAGAAAACTCGAAGGCCGAAATCCAGACAACTCGAGTGCAAAAATTCCCAGAAAACTCGAGTGCAAAAATTCCCAGACAACTCGAGTGCCCCCAAAGTTGGGCGCCAAAATTTTATGACGCCAAAGTGGGCATGGGCCAAAATTTATATGACCCCGCCGCGCTTCCTTTTATACCAGATGACAAATGCTCAAATAATTACTAACCTATCAACAAATCAAATTTGTCATTGGCATAAGCTAAGTTACCGGGAAGTTAGAGGGCCGCCAGCTTTTATACAGTGGAGATGGGCGTGGGTTAAAATAAGATCTTAATTAAGGGCGCCACTTGATTGTTTAACCTCTACTCCCGGATATTCTAATAAGATGTTACAAAATATGCTTCCTTGCCCAGATCCAACACAACCAAGAATTCTTGGATCACACTGGCAACTACAGCCAACCACAATCGAGCACAGGAAGCTACAAGGATATATAACTATGATCACACAAATTAAATTTCGGAACGGTATGGTCTCATAGACCCTCAAATAAAGATAACGGTACTGATCCAATCTATCAACAGTCCTGAAAAAGAAAACACAAACACACAAAACCAAAACACCTAAAATATGATAAAATATGGGCTTTTATTAAGCTTCCTTGGCATACAGAAATCTACTAAAAGTTGTTTTAAAATTCTGATCTAAATTAATAAATAACTAAAAATAAGTCTCTATAATATCACAGCAATGGCTTACTACCAAATAACAAGATCTTTAATGGATATTTATGAAGGTACTACAAATATAGTTGTTCTACGGAAAATTCCACTTTTCGTGCACGCAAAGCTCACAAATTATTTTCCCCAAATATTACTTAATTACATGATAAGTATGGTAAGTGGCTTGATTGAAGATCAAGTCCCAAAAGGTAATCAAAGAGCTTGACTAACGCTAACAATATGTGACAACTAATGGTACTATCAAAAGTGAAGCAATTATATGAATAATGGTCTTATAAAAATCTGTACCACATTTAGTGAAGTTGAAATAAATAAATTCGGTTTGATTTTATTAAATTTAACACAGATGAATATTTAGAAATGTACCTTATCAAGACTGTCTCTTATCACTTTATACGTTATCACAAAACGGAAAATTCTTACTTGAATTCCTGGACTTCTAGGCCATCTAATTACCATCAATTTCCAAACCAAATCAAGTCCTTTCGGGATACGGGACGCAACCACGGGAATGATGCAACCACGGATAGCAATGCGACGACGAAAGGGAAGACCTTCTCACTGAGATCTTAATTCAATTCTCCATTTAATTCAATATCCATATACTTTGTTCGGTACATAAAAATTCGCTCAGCCATGCGAGACTTTTCCACTCCAAATTTACGGGACGTGAATTCACCAAAGATATCGCCCAATACAATAATATCTCCGGTACGTGAAATACTCCAGCCGGTACGTGAAATACTCCAGCCGACACAAGGAAATCTCCCTGGCCGGTACAAGGAAATCCAGCCTGCACAAGAAAATCTATCCGGTACGTGAAATTGCTAAACGGTACTTGGAGACGCTAGCCGGTACTTGAAAACAAATCTATCCTGCACTTGAAAATCTATCCGGTACGTGAAAATCTATCCTGCACTTGAAAATCTATCCTGCACTTGAACCCTAAAAACAACAAGTAACGGGATGCTAAAGGTGTTACAGTTAAGAGAGAGAATGATTTCTTACCTCCAGAGAGGGAAACGAAATTCCACACGTGACAACACCAATGTGGTCCTTAAATCCCCTTAACGGGTTTATCTACAGCCTTCAACGTCAATTACGCAACTTCCAATATCCTCAACAAGACTGTAGATGTGTTCTGAGCGCAATTTAAATCCACCAAAGGGGGATAATTAATATCCAACTTGCCTCCCAGAACGAACCACGTGTTAACTTGCACAATGACCAACCAACTCTCCTCTCGAAACTTCCAGCACATTCATATCTCCGACTCGAAAACACAGGTGCTGCTACATCCTTCGCTCTCTCTCGCATCACATACGTCTCCAGCCATCTATCCTCTTCCACATGCGGACCCTTTCCGAACTACGGCATGGCACGTAAGCGTGTAAGCCGGCCCGATATACCAGGGGTAATACAAATATAAATAATTTACGAAAGGTCTAAATTCGATACATTATACGAGGGGTATCCAGAAGAATTAACCACAGTTGTCGCCAATAATTCTTTTTACAACGCAGGGGAGGAACCACAATTACGTCCAAATTAGCTTAGATGTTTAGCTATCCAATTTATCCTGTTACAGTGTCCCACACACCTTCCAAACTGGCATCAATTTACTTCTTAACAGACTCTACTTTATTTACTCTAAACAAACTGACATAATTCAACTCTTACTTAATTTATGAATACTGACTTAACCTCGTATAAGTAACAACCCTCATGTAAACTTGGCTAATACCAAAATTATTTCATAAAGCCCTTTTATTTGAATATGATAATTACTTCTCAATTTATAACTTGCACTCGTATAAATAATAAACGTAATCTAATTTAGCTATTTCTCAAATTATTTCCTAAAGCTCCTTTATTTGAATATGATAATTACTTTTCAATTTATAACTACCCTCGTATAAATAATAAACGTAATCTAACTTAGCTATTTCGGAAATTATTTCCTAAGGCTCCTTTATTTGAATATGATAATTACTTCTCAATCCATAACTTATACGCGTATAAATAATAAACTGACCTTGAACTCTAGCTACAATTTATTTTCATATAAACTAGTCATTAAAATGAATTTCTAAAACCACCCTGAATCATATACCTATTGAAATTGCTCCTCAATGTATAACTCAAACAAATAAGAACAGGTAAAATAAACAAACAACGAGACATGTCCAATGAGATGAACTCACCTGAATAAATGTACATATAACGTGCACTGTAAATTTCACTAATATCAAGCATATTTTAATGCAGCTGGGATATTGTTCACATACAAATGTGGAGGTATGCTTTACTTCAAACTAGTCCTCAAGTTTACAGATAAAGACGGTGTGAGGCCCTTAAATCTAAGAGATATAGTATTAAGACGCTATCTGAACTACATTGCCACCCCACAGCATTTGTTTCGTTTCGTAAACAATTTTTAAGCGCGTCTGGCTCAACTAACACTTTAGTTTTAATGTGACCACATATGTAAAACTTAACGTGAAACTTGTTCACATAATGCCGTGTCTATTTAATACCTACAGACAATTTTCATAATAAAATAGCCTTACGAGCAGGGTGAGAAAATACATTCCTTACATTCTGGTAGGCAATTGTGCATGTCAGAGCACAATGATGACAAGGTGGAGTCAGTTAAGTCAGTCAAGTTAAAATATAAGAGCTACAGATACAGTAACAACAGTTAAAATATGCTAAGTTAAACATGCAATTACATTAACAAAACTAAAAGCATCAAAGCAACTGAAAGGCGCTGAAAGTCACAAAAAACTGCAAAAGTTTAATATTTGAACACCAAGAAAACAAGTCTATTGTAGAAGCACAAAGCAAAGCCAGTGAGCGAAACTGACAATAGGCAGGCAAAATCAAGTAAGAAACCCAATGAGAACCGTTAGGGCAAAGAAAACTGTGAAACATTAAGTGAACAAAAGCAAAATGAGCCATACTCACTTGAACAATTCTAATGTAACGAAAGGTACGTGCCAAATGTTTTCAAAATCAGACTATTATTTTTTGAGTTATCGGGTGATACACACACACACACACACACACACACACACACACACACACACACACACACACACACATACATATATATATATATATATATATATATATATATATATATATATATATATATATATATATATATATATATATATATAAACGATAACAGGATTGATAACAAGGCATTTCTGTAATATACAAGGAGAAAGGTTTAAGGGCAAAGCCGCAAGGAGACAACCCCAAACACGTGTTTCAGGCTTATTAGCCATCATCAGTACGGTATAGGCAGGTGAAGATGGGAACACTCTGGATGAAGATGCAAATATGTGACTCCGTGCATCTTTGCATCTTTATCCAGAGTGTTCCCATCTTCACCTGGCTATACCGTACTGATGATGGCTAATAAGCCTAAAACACGTATTTGTGGTTGTCTCCTTGCGGCTTTGCCCTTAAACCTTTCTCCTTGTATATTACAGAAATGCCGTGTTACCAATCCTGTTATAGTTAATATAACTTCGTTGGGCTCCGGATCTTCACGCAGGTAATTTCTTTGCCTCCGTGGCTTTTTTGGTTGTTTCCCTCGGATTTAGGGTCTTCCAAATGTTGCTGCAATTTTTTTTTTAATTTTAACAACACACAGGAAAGAGGCAACTTGTTAATTCTGGACTTGAAGGTTTGGAGGTTCGAAGGAGAAGGATAAACATGTGCCGGCAAGGAATTCCACAAACAAGTCCTCAGGACAAAAGAGCGGGCATAACAAGATGTTCTATGTCTGGTGACCTGGACAGTAAAAGGGTGCATTCGCTCTGTTCCCTTGGTAGATCTGTTAGGGGCATCATATATATATATATATATATATATATATATATATATATATATATATATATATATATATATATATATATATATAATCAGGTAATTTAGATAAAGGATTATAGGACATTGGTAGCAGAGGAGACAGGAAAATTGGACAGCGGACAGCTGGCGTGGCTGGCTGTACCGTCTTTGTCGTTACGAGTAGCGGTAAGCATACTGCTGGCAACAGTACACCTACCGGCCAGACGGTTATTATTATTATTATTATTATTATTATTATTATTATTATTATTATTATTATTATTATTATTATTATTATTATTATTATTATTATTTTTATTATTATTATTATTATTAGATATTATTATTATTATTATTAAAAGGTACAGATATGGTACGTATTAGGTTAGTATAATAGGAAGAGTTGTGGATATAATATATTTAGAATTATTCATCCTCTGATGTCGCTAACTCGGTAAGTGAAACGATCGCTAGGTTTTTTTAAATGTGTTGTGTGGGTTCTCCAAGTGTGCTTATCAGTGCTCATCACAGGTTCCAATCTTCACTTAGTGGATTATGTCCTCCAATTACGTAAAGTCTTAAATCACCTGAGTATTTGTAAGTTAGCAAACGCTAAATCCCCCAGCAATCATACACATAACTTAAATCTGTGCTAGATCGTTAAGTGGATATGTTACCCTTAATACCGCCTACTTATAAAAACCAAATAATCTGAAATATAGGAAACGAAGCAGGTTTTCGGCATTGTTAACGATATTTGGTACTGATTCTATAGATATTTTAAATCACGTGTCTTTTGAAGCGTGTGAAAGGCTGCTTCTTTATCCATGCGTAAAACGCATTACCTCAGAATTGTGTATTATATACCAGGCCTGCATTAAAAATATGCAAATTTGGTATTCATACTGAACAGCTTTGATTGTTATGGTGATTAGTGGATGTGCTAAAACTAAATTTAATTATGACAGCACAATATAGACAGAATTATACAGGTGAGTCTTACAAGGGGATACCTCAAAAATGGTTTAATTCTTTGTGTGAAATTTTTGTATAAAGTATAAGTAGACGTGAGAACATATTCTAACATATTTTTGACATTCACGCCAGTCACTATTTGCGCGGCAGAGGGTAACTTTGCATTCTTAAATGGGTTGATGTACTTTTTTTTATAGAATTCGAATCTATGTAAAAAAAAGTATGGACGCAGCAAGTGCGCTATGGTAGTGAAGTTTCATAAAAATGTTTGTATTAGCAAATAAGAGGTTTTTTTTCAAGAAAGCAGGCATCAAATTTGGTTACAGGTATAAATTATATAGTAGAAACAATGTGCCATGTTACATCAAAATAACTTTATTGTTTGAAAATGTACAAACATTTCCGAAAGTAAAGTTGAAGTGTTCCCGAAAAAACCGGTTTCTTAGTCAACCTTATGATTAAATAGCAAATTGAGCTATTCAAATTTAGAGCATTTACTGGAAATTCGCTACCATAACGCACTTGCTGCGTTTCGAATTTCTTTTTTCGCAAACATGGATTATATTTCGATGGAAAATGCAAAAATGCAATAACATATGGCGTGTTCCTTTAAAAAAATTAAAAAAATTTGTATCACCAACGACTTATGGGCCACCTGCGATTGTAGAAATAACTTTTAAAGATATAGCTCAAGACACCCTATAATCAGTATGTACAATTTTTTTCGTAGGTTTTCCATATAATAACGGATATATTGAACTTTATTGATTTTTTATGAAAATTCGACAAAAATTATATACCATTAAACGATTAACTCTATAGCCAACACTGATACTGCCAAAGCATCAGAGAAAGGGTTTATTTGAAATGAATTTTCTGGAAATATTTTAGTAAAATGAAGGAAAATGACGGTTGAAGCTAAGACTTCAGGGTTTGTAAAACATTCTTGTCGATACATTTTCTTTCCATAGCCCGTATTAGTTTCAGGTGATTTGCCTAAATTTTACCAATTTTAACATTTTATATCGCGAGTTTGACGTTTTGAGGAAAACCCCAATTTCTTTTAGTGCCTCTAACGTTTTTCTTTTTTAACTTACAGAGCTAAATTTTGATACGTAAATGGACTGTAATGATTCAAACCCGCGTACCCAATTTGATTGCCCTTGCTCTGTTATTTTCGGAGATATACATTTTTTTCGAAAGAGAACACAACATTTTCCGGGAAAACCTGGCCCGATTTTCATGGATAAGGAACCTATCCAAGCCACTTGCAAAAGAAAGGTATATATATATATATATATATATATATATATATATATATCTATATATATATATATATATATATATATATATATATATATATATATATATATATATATATATATATATATGTATGTATATATATATATATATATATATATATATATATATATATATATATATATATATATATATATATATATATATATATATATATATATATATACACACTAACCTCGAAAATGTGTTCTAGGGGGCCTAATCAGCGCTCATTTGAATAAATTTTTCAAAATTCAAAAGTCGGGATCTTCTCATTAGTGAATTTTTTTTAAAGGAAATTCACTAAAAGTGTCACCTGTACTATTCTGCAAACTGATCTACGACACATTAATGTATTAAAGAAAAAGGTATCACAGAGTCAATGAGTTTACATAAAACTTAGCTAGGATCACAAAAATTAAGTTACTGTGTTAAGGAAAAAAATTTGGGACGCACCAAGTGCGCTATAGTAGCGAATTTTTTACAATAATTGTACACTATTATTATACGGCATATTAGCAAAGTTAATACTTTAAATTTACACAGACCTTGAAGATCGATTTTAGAGGTCCTAATACACGCACATTTGAAGAATTGTTTAGAAAGTGTTACCATCGATATCTCTCTATTACCAAAAAATCTTGCATTCTAACTCCTTTTGAGACAAATGCCCAAAGCTCAATTTTCTATGAAGGTTCCAATAACTAAACTTGTATTACAAATTTAATTAAAATTATACAGAACATTTCCAGAAGGAAACTTTATATCATATTTAGAAAAGTAAAGTATGTGTCAAATTATAAACGTATCAGTTATTTTTCCTTATTAATCGCCAGTATGATTTCGTTACAGTCAACCAAATAAAACCGACTTTTTGAATATTAACAATAACCAAATTATGATTTCACACTCAAACGTGACAAACTTATTTAGGCTTTTTAAACAAAAATGAGATCTTGTTCACAACGTGTGAAATCTGTGCACGACTGTTTCTCTAACTGTCAAAATAAAACATTAAAAACATACAATCATCGACCTGGATTCGATCGCGTAAACTTCTGCTTAGGAGGCAAGCGCGATCCCCCCTGCGCCATCTAGGCACACGTCAACTAACGTTTTATTTGCGCGATACTTTAGATCGGCTTCATGCCCGGGATTTTATATTCAAAGTATACGTAACAATTAATTACAGAGTTAGTGGAATTACCGTTGAAACACGTCCCGCTACTGTTTCGGTGTTATATGACGTCTTATGTTTAAGTTTAAAAATGAAAGAAACTCTTTTAGAATCATTTTTATAGAGACTTGGCTTGATTTTGTTTACATTTCTGCTATACTATGCGACAGCATAATATATCTACACTGCGCTAAAACTGTATTTGGGGCCGTTAATAAAGCTACAAATATAGTGTATTTTAACAACTGATTGACTCCCCCAGTGAAATAAAAATCCCTTGGCAAATTTGTAGTTTCATGTCATCTGTCATTTTCCATAATTGTGGCCGAGATTTCACGGATGTTGGTTCGGGTAATATGTTTTATGCCTGGTATATATTTGGTTTGGTTACCGTTTATGTATGGTTTATACATGTTGTATGAATTAATCTACACGTGGCAGTTACTCTGTCTGTCAGGCATTGGACTTTAACCACTAAGTCGTTTCAACGCATGTGTTTTGGGATTTAATTTTTAATTTGGAAAAAACTCTAAATATTGTATACCAAGTTACTTAAAATGCACAGCATAGGTTTATTTGCGCTATATATATATATATATATATATATATATATATATATATATATATATATATATATATATATATATATATATATATATATATATATATATATGTCTGTGTATAAGCATATAAAAATTTTACCGGACCTTGGTTTTTGGTTCTAGGGACCCAAATTCGCGCTCATCTGAAGCAATTTTTTCAAAAGCTTTTCATCGTGACCTCTGTATTAGCGAATTTTTCTTAATGATTCGCTAATGAGAAGGCCTAAATCTAACCCAACAACAGAGGTTTTATTGCAAAAAATCAAACACATGGAGAAAGAAAAATATATTTGCGTTTAACGAATCGTATAAAGCATTTAAAAGACACTTCAGTTCATCACCATTTTAACAACAAAGCCTGTTAACAGAATAATGGCGTCAAAACAAGAAGGCTGAAATTAAAAAACGGAAAATTTAGTAAATTAAACCTTTGTTAGGTCGTGAATTTATTTGCGAGTACATAAATTACAATACTTATGTAGGAATAATCGAGCAGAAATAAACAAGGTAATCGGGATATGTACTTATTTTAAAATAAAAATTAAATTACAATATGCTGAATTTTTAAACTAAAGAGATATATGAATAGATTAATATTGATCCTCTAAACAAAATCAAAAGCGAAAATGCTGTGAGATATATCATAAAGTGCTGCAGGTATATATTTATTTTGTATTATTTGGTCAGTACGAGATACATATCTGGATGTTTTTCTCTGGCTTCATAAGTGTTTTTTCTCTGCAACTCGTTTCGTCTTTTACGCCACCAGGCAGGAGATGCTGCTACATAATTAAACTCAGATGGCTTCATCAGCAGCCTTAAGTTGATGCATTTGTTGCGGGTGAAACAGATACAAATTGAGTTTTATTAAAATTTTCCATAGTCGATTAGGGAATTTCCTTAGCAAAACAAATTCTCCCTCTACTATCTAGTTACATTTGAGTCTTACGTGGTAAAACACTCGTGCAGTTTTTGAGTGGGACAAAACATATTCTATGGCGTGTTGCGAAGTGTTTGATGATTGAAAACTCGACGATTGGGAAAATGCCGTTGGGAATTCTATACTGCAGCTCGCCAATTACCGTTGCAGCAATCAGATATATATATATATATATATATATATATATATATATATATATATATATATATATATATATATATATATATATATATATATATATATATATATATATATATATATATGTTGATCATGAGGTAATGCTTCACCTTGTTGAAAGCAAAATCCATGAGACGTGCTTCAGAAATCATATTTTTTTGCAATAATGGTAAGTACTCATTGTCACGGAGATTACCATCAACAAAACAGACCCACAATAATTACTTCCTATCAAATACCCGTTAATGAACTTATTTCTTCCTGCGCCTCTGTGTGCGATGCCTGATCTTTCAGTGGGGATTATTAGTGGACCCATATCTGCAGTTATGTTTATTTGCTGCTCTGTTAAAACAAAATCTCGCCTCACCGGAAAAAAGAATATTTTAGTAAAGTTTTGACTATTGTTGATTCTTTTCAACATGCTTGCACAAAATTTAGTTCGTCATATCCGTTCCTTTCTTGCAGTAGAATAGGTTTGTAAAAATGCACTTTTTCCTGCTTTTCAAAATAGTCTGAATGAAACCCTTATTTACAATATGGTTCGGAGCCAACTTTCCAAAAGAAACACTTAAGCGCATTTTCAGTAGCCTTTGATAAAATGTCTAGCTTTAGTCTTCAGCAGTAGCAGCAGCAGACCCAGATCGTCCATCTGGTGACCCTGACGTTGTTAGCGAAACGATTTTCAGGCCTTAAAAATGTGTTTTGGTGAATACGGTTCTACATTCGTTTAGTTCTTGCAGTAAAATAGGTTTGTAGGAATGCGCATTTTCTGATATTTTAAACAGTATGAATGGAGCCCTTACTTACAATATGATTTAGGGCTACCTTTCCAAAACGGTTATCCGCATTTACAGTAGCCTATGATAATTTGTACATATTTTATCTTTAGCAGTAGTTGATTGGAATGCAGCAGACTTAGATGCATGTATTTGTCACTCTGATGACCCTAATTTTGTTAGCAAAACAATCGCCAAGTCTAAAAATTTTGTTGTAGTAAATTGGGTTCTCCGAGGTCTACTCTATTTGGATGATAGCCACTATTAAAAAGATTGCGCACTTATTGCTGGGTTCTTCTTAGATCTCCAGGGCCAGCCTTCGTTAAAATATTAATGCGATCAGTCTTAGTCAAATAATCGATTGTAATTGAACTGTGCACCGGAAGACGGCGTAACATTTTTTTGCCGAAGGAAGATTTTCCCAACAATGATATAGGTTACGATAAGCAGGTAGTTTTAACCAAACTCAATTGAATATTCTAGATTTATGATGAGTTAATAATTCAATGCACATGAAAATGCGATAAAGAAATTAAGATATGAATCGGTTCCTGCAAGCTCCTCTCATGATAACACAACAGAAGTAACACGCGTTTTACGTACTGTAAGAAATGAGCGAAAATGACTTTGGTAAACAATAAAAGACTGAGGATGGACACTGTGGCTGGAAACTGAAACAAAAAGCAGCATCAGCTCAAAAAACCACAAAGATAATAACAGAGTTATGCGCCAGATACGTATTTCGACAACAAAGTTGTCTTCATCAGTGGCTGTTGCTAAACTCAGTTTACACATCGATAACTCAAAAAATAATGGGCCGATTTTGATGAAATTCGGCAGGTACCTTCCCTTTGTTTGGCTTGAATAAGTTAGCCAGGAAAATTGGACTAGCTTTTTCCGGAAAATTTTAGGTTTTCTTCCTGAAAATTTTTGTATTTTCGAAAATAACAAGGTTATGACAACCAAATTTAGCGTATACGTTTCTACTAACAAACTAACACTACGCGCCGAAGTTCAGATTTCGATGTTAAAAGGAAAAAAAATCTCGGGACGCAGCAAGTGCGTTATGGTAGTGAATTTTCATAAAAATGTTTTTATTGCAAATATGTGTGTTTTCTTTTTAAGAAAGCAGACATCAATTTTGGTTACCAGTATAACCTATATAGAAAAAGCAGGCATCAAATTTGATTACCAGTATAACATATATAGTAAAAACAATGTGCCATGTTTCATCAAAATAACTTGATTGTTTGAAAACGTACAGAAATTTCCAAAAGTAAACCAAAAGTGTTACTGAAAAAATCCGTTTCCTGGTCAACCTTATAGGTTAATAGCAAATTGAGCTTTTCAAATATGAAGCATTTAATCAAAATTCGCAACCACAACGCACTTGCTGCCTCCAGAATTTCTTAACTTACAAACATGCATTATATTTCGATGGAAAATGCAAAAAAATAAGGCGTTTTCGACAAAAATTTTTTTTTGTATCACCAACGACTTATGGGCCACCCTGTGATTGTCGCAATAATTTTTTAAGATGTAGCTCAAAACACCGTATAATTAATGTATACAATATTTTTTCATATCTTGTATAATAACGATTATATTGAGCTTTATTGATTTTTTACGAAAATTCGACAAAAATTATATACCATTAAACAATAAACTCTATAGCTAAGGCTACTGCCAAGCATCAGAGAAAGGGTCTATTAGAAATGAATTTTCTGGAAATATTTTAGTAAAATGAAGGACAATGACGGTTGAAACTAAGAGTTCGGTGTATGTAAAACATTCTTCTTGAGACATTTTCTTTCCATAGATCGTATTAGATTCAAGTTATTTGCCTAAATGTTGCGAATTTTGACGTTTTCAATTGTCACTTTGACGTTTTGAGGAAACCCCCAATTTATTTTTCTTTAAATGCCCATAACTTTTTTGTCTTTTGACCTACAGAGCTAAATTTTGGTAGGTGGCACACCTATAACGATATAAACCAGCTTACCAAATTTGGTTGCCCTTACTTTGTTAATTTTGGAGATATAAATATTTTGCGAAAGAAAACACAAATTTTTCCGGGAAAACCTCGGCGGATTTTCCTGGCTAACAAAATTATCCAAGTGACTTGCGAAAGGAATGTACTCACCAATTTTGACGTTTAAAATCGCAATTTTGACGTTTTGAGGAAAATCCAAATTTATTTTTCTTTGAATGCCTGTAACTTTTTTAACCTTTAACCTACAGAGCTAAATTTTGGTAGGTAACTTGCCTATAATGAAATAAATCCGCATATGAAATTTGGTTGCCCTTACTTTGTTAATTCCGGAGATATAAATTTTTTTCGAAAGAAAACACAAAATTTTCCGGGAAAACCTGGACCGATTTTCCTGGCTAACGAACTTATCCAAGCCATTTGCAAAAGGAATTTATTCACCAAATTTAATCAAAATCGGCCTATTATTTTTTGAGTTATCGGTGTGATACATATATATATATATATATATATATATATATATATATATATATATATATATATATATATATATATATATATATATATATATATATATATATATATATATATATATATATATATATATATATATATATATATATATATATATATATATATATATATATATATATATATATATATATATATATATATAAACATATAAAAATTTAAACCGACCCCGGATATGTGTTCTGGGGGGCCTAATTAGCGCTCATTTGAAGAAATTTTTTGAAAATTCAAAAGTCGGGATCTCCTCATTAGTGAATTTTTTTTAAGAAAATTCACTAAAAGGTATAGGCATTTAAAGAAAACAATTTTGGGAGCCACTGGTGATCAAAGCAAAGCACAGGAACAAAATATTTTGTGTGGTTAACAAAACCAATTGAATCTTACAAACAGCGGGTAAGTTTTATTGACGCAAGAAGCTCAAGAAATTGCAGAAAAATATTTTGAACATCTTATAATTTTTCTTCTTAAAACGTCAAAGTCGCCATATAAAACGTCAAAATTTGCAATTTTTATGAAAATAATGTGAAACAAATACGGATTGTGCAGAAAAGATGTCATAATAGATGTGTTTTACAAAGACTTAAGTTTCAGCTTCAACCATCATTGTTCTTCATTTTACAAAAATATTTACAGAAAATTCATTCCAAATAGACCCTTTCTCTGATGCTTTGGCAGTAGATTCCGCTATAGAGCTTACGGTTCAATAATCTATATTTAAACAAATTTTCGTAGAAAAAAATTGTTTTTAAGAAGACCACAATTTTAAAAACATTTTTCAAAAGTTTCAACTATAGAGTTGGAAAATTTTTCGTAGACTTATGAATTTTGAGAACATTTCTTCAAATGAACGCGAACTAGAACCCCTAAAAACTATATAAGGGGTAAGTTTCAGTTTTTGTCTGTTTACACATATACCGGGTGACGCATTTCTACGGTAAGACTCAATATTTTTGTTTATATACAAGCAAAATCTGTACACGTTAGTTACAGGGTGTTTTGAGGTGGATCTTATAAAATTATTTTGATAGTCACAGCGTGACCCATAAGTTGTTGGTGATACACAGTTCCTTTTTTTAATAAAACACCCCTTATGTTATTGCATGTTTGCATTTTCCAATAAATTATAATTCATGTTTGTAAGGAAAAAATTTAAAAACATTCATCGTTTTTGTGTTATTTCAATTGTTTTACAACTTATCACGTTTTTGGCACATTGCATAAACAAATATTACAAATTGTAAAAAGACGCTTGTACCAATAGAGACCTGATCTCCATGGAAACGACGCATTCTTGAGAGCTTTTTGTTTGTAGGACTCGTCGAAAAAATAGAGCTGCCGTATACAAGCACTCTCAAATAGTGGCTGAATTTGAAAAGTTTTCGCAGAAATGTTTTTAGTGTTTCCGTAGAAATTATTTTTGTGAAATGTTGTTAATCAATAATAAATGTTTAGTAAGTTACTGTAAATAAAAGTAGTCGAATTTTTGAGAAAAATATAGTATAGTGTAACATTACTGAAGGCAATTTCGCCCGAAAAAATGGTGAATTTTTGTAAAACAAATTTTTGCAAAATTTCATAATTTTTTTTTCCTAGGGTCATAAAGCTGTTTGTCAATAATTATATCTTGGCAGGTGCGTAAATCGCTTGAAAAGGTTCGTTGGCCAGGAAAATCGGACCAGTTTTTGTGGAACATTTTAAGTTTATTTTCGGAAAATGTTTGTACTTTTTAAAACAACAAATATTTTTTAATGGAGTGTATCTACTATCTAGGTTATACTGCCAACCAAATGTCCTGTTAAAAACAATACATATTTGACTTACAAAAATTCGCTACAATAACACACTTACTGCGTCTAGACTTTTGTTTCTTTTTGTTTTTGTTTTGGTAAACGAGCTATTTGTTCTGAAAATATTATGCTATATTTCCTTGTCCGAATTAGTTTTTTTATTGTTATTTTAATTTCTATTACAATTTGAAACAAGGATGTTCATATCACAAAAACGGTTAATTATGGGTTTAAATATACGACGACCTTATTGAGCCATTCCATTTTCACTGTTGTTGCTATGGAATTAACACTCGTGTTTGCTATCGGTTTTTAGAAAATGAAAAACCTTTTGTATAAAACTTTCCATTAAATGCATTTGAATTTCAGTAAATAGCACATCGTATTAAACTGTTTCATATTTGAAGCCGAATGATTGCAAATCTGCATAAATCCCCGACCTGTTTGAATCTGGAAATTATTAAAATTGCTAGATCAAATGCCTTTGTCGCGTCTTGCCGTTTCCAACGTTATTAATCCTTGAAAATAGCTTTTCTCCTTGCTCACGGTTCTAAATATGCAACACGTATCAATTTGCAAACTTTTATATAAGCAGATCAATAAGTGAAATGTCTGGACGCAGCAAGTGCCTTATGATAGTACATTTTTCATAAAGATGTTTTAAATAGAAAATATGCCTCGTTTTATTAATGAAAGCAGGCACTAACTGTAGAATGCAAAAGTGCATTCATCCTCTAATTTCTTCAAGCCTTGTGATGTTCCTGCCTTCCTGTTTTACACAGTTTCTGTTTGATATCCTGAGGACAATAGATGAAAAGCCAACCTTTGACAACATTTCATACAGCATCTTTCTGTAATTGAGACAGGAAATTTGTCTAAACCCCTGAAGATGGCACGATAATGTGTTGAAACGCGTAGGATTTTAAGAATAAATCAGTTTGTCTGGTAGTAAAAGCTTTTAATTTCCTTTGACCAACTTTAGTTACCAGTATAACCTATATAGAAAAAACAATGTACCATATTTCATCAAAATAACTTTATTGTTTGAAAATCTACACACATTTTCTGAAAATAAACTTTAAATGTTCCAAAAAAACTGGTTTCCTGGCTAACAAAGTTAAGCAAAATGAGCTATTGAAATTTGAAGAAAGTGCGTTATATAAACTTGCTGTGTCCCAAAATTATTTGCTTACAAACATGCGTTATATTTCAATGGAAGATGCAAAAATGCAATAATATAAGGCGTGTTTGATTTAAAAAAAAGTATTACCCACGACTTATAGGCCATTGTGTGATTGTAAAAATAATTTAATAATATGCAACTCAAGATACCCTATAATTAACGTATATTGTATAATAACGGATATATTGAGCTTTGCCGTAAAAATAGACAACCCTTTTTTTTCAACAACACACCACGAGAGCTTACAGCCTAAATACTATCGTACCGTGGGTGTCGACAAGGAGGAAAGAGGCAACTTGTTAATTCTGGACTGGAAGGTTTGGAGGTTCGGGGGAGAAGGAAAAACATGTGCCGGCAAGTAATTCCACAACTTAGAAGTCCTCGGGACAAAAGAGCGGGCATAACAAGATGTTCTATGTCTGGTGACCTGGACAGTAAAAGGGTGCATTCGCTCTGTTCCCCTGGTAGATATGTTGGGGGCAGCAGGTGAAGGAACTATGGAAGAAAGCTCCTCTGAGCAGTGCCCGTGCAGATATCTATAAGAAAGGGAGAGAGAGAGAGAGAGAGAGAGAGAGGTCACCAACGGCACGTCGGTGGGCAAGGGATGGCAGCCTTTGGGTGAGGGTAGGGTCACCGATGATATATAGCTCTCTTCTGAATGGACTCCAGGATAGCGAGTGTAGAAGCAGCAGCAGCATCCCAGATGTAGGAGCAGTATTCGAGGTTTGGTCTCATTTGTATATAAGGTATAGAGATTAGCTGGTGAAAAGTATTTGCGAGTCCGGAAGAGGGAACCTAATTTCTCAGCAGCCGCTTCTGCAATTGATGTTACATGTTGGTGCCAAAGGACTCATTACTTTGAATAACTTGGTTGTTCATTGTGATGGATCTAGGGCTGGTTTATCTCTTATGAGAACGAAAGCAAGACTGTGATTTCGTGTAGTTGAATTGTACAAGATTTCTACTTCCCCAGTCTAATATTTTTTGGAGATCCACAGAGACAGAACCCTCTATGAGTCTGCCATCCTCATCTAATTGGGCTTAAGAGAGTGGAGGGTGAATTTGCTAGAGAGGAGGTCATTGATGTGGAGAAGAAACAAAGTAGGGGCTAAAGCTGAACCTTGAGGAACCCCTGCATTAATTGGATATAGTTTAGAGGAATGGCCAGCCACGACAACAGTAATGCTCCGGTTGGACAGGAAATTTGCTGTCCAGGTACAGAGTTTTGGTGGTACGCCATAGGCCGGAAGTTTATTAAGCAGCGCTGCGTGCCAGACCTGGTCAGGTCAGGTCAAGAGCGACAATCTGGGATTCACCGTGTAGTTCCATAGACTTGTTCCAAGAATGGGTGACAAAAGAAAAGAGTTCGGCAGTTGACCTGCGCTGACGAAATCCATACTGCCTGTCGTGGATTAGACTGTTTTTCAAGAAATTTTAGTAATTCGGTGTTTATATACATTTCCATCACTTTAGAGACGACTGGAAGGAGAGAAATAGGCCTGTAGTTGCTAGGAAGCGCTTTGGATCCTTTCTTCGAGACGGGTTGTACTCGAGCAGTTTTCCAGTTACTAGGGAATATGCCTCTATTGTAAGATGTCTGAAACAGACGAGTCAGGACAGGAGCAAGTTTTGGTGCGCATTTCTTGAGAACAATTGCTGGGTATTAATGAAAATAGATAAAACTGAAACTAACCCCGGATATAGGGTAAAACTACTGACAAAACATTAGAGAATGGGTCTATTTCAAATCATTTTTTGTAAATATTTTAATAAAATGAAGGACGGGGACGGTTGAAGCTGAAACTTAATGGTTTGTAAAACACCTTTCGTCCTACATTTTTTCCACGTGGCCTATATTCGTTACAGGTTATTTGCCTAAATGTTGTTAATTTTGACGTTTTTCATCGCAGCTTTGACGTTTTAAGAGGAAAATCCCATTCTTATTTTGCAAATGCCTACAACTTTTTTGTCTTTTAACTTACAGATCCACATTTTGGTACATAGTTCCTGTTTTGTGATATAAACCCGCGCACCAAATATGGTTGCCATCATGAATTTGTTATTTCCGAAAATAAATACAAAATTTTCTCGCAAAAACCAGGCCGACTTTCCTGGCTAACTAACTAATCCAAGCCACTTGCAAAGGAAAGGAAGTTACCAAATTTGATTAAACCCATTATTTTCTTATTTTGGGTGTAATATATATATATATATATATATATATATATATATATATATATATATATATATATATATATATATATATATATATATATATATATATATATATACATAATTAAAAAATAGGTTTATAAATACCAGAATTGAATAAGAAGAAACCAACAACAAAATTATAATTTTTAACACCGTGTATCTCCGAGACGAAACGTTTTTGACCACATATTTATTAAAAACTTTCTCTCTTAGAATTACTTGACAAATCACTCTATAAAAAAATTAAGATCATCTTGTTTATGACTAATATTTCAATGAAATTTCGCTACCAAAACGTACTAGCTGCAACGGAACTTTTTGAATATTAGCAGAAAGGAATAATTTTTATCTAGGAGTACAATAGACCGAAATAAAACCAATTATTAAGGAACCCAAAATTAGATCATCCTGACAAAACATATTATTTGGGTCTTTCTAAATTGGAGAAAATAGTATGTATCTGTCTGGAAAACTAAAGAGAGGACATAAGTCTCTCTCCTTCAGCCGCCAAACTAGGCCGAGTTGAGGTTTTTTGATTGATATAATCTACTTATTTACCAACATAAATACCTCACGTAATACTATCAACGCTTGGCTTAAGACTTTCTACTAACATAGATGGATTTATAAACATAAATGAAATTATATAGAGGCGCTAAAATAAAAATTTCCTATGATTTAATGGACATTTAAAACATACAAAATAGATCGGTGGTTTTATGGCAAAAGGTACTATGTGAGTATTTTCACCAAAATGCGATTTTCACGGTAAATTAAAGGTGGTAAAATGCTATATGTTATAGAATAAAGATTATAGCTCTGCTTGCCACCATGTGGTTGTAATCTAGAAATGTCACATTATGTTGTGTTTCAAGCTATGAAACGGTTTCATGGCAAAATGAGTTTAAATCGCCACATCTTCATTAGCCATACAATATACACATAAGTTATAGATCTTGACTCATTTCAAGGCAAAAGGTGCTTGCTTACGATATTCCGTTCTGCCATAAAATATTTTAGAGTAAATGCAATAAGTTAGTCATGTTAAAAGGTTCTCTAAAACCGGATATCACTTTATGCCATAACAGGCATTCCAAAATGTAAACATATCTCGCATATCAACGCATGTCTTAACGTTCTTTTACAGGCAGTGTTCCGTTTTGCCATAACACGTGTTTGTTTTGTGAGTTGGCTTCATGTTGTTTATTATACTAGTGATTGTGAATGTTTGCGTAATTTTCTCGATTATAATATTGTTAAAAAGAAATTAAAATGAATCAGTTTCAAACAAGAGGGCAAAAATTGTCCAATTAGCGCTTTTAAAACCACCTGTAGTGATAAATACAGAAGTTTTAAGAGATCAATGGAAATATTATAGTCTTAGGGAACCTGTTCTTGAAACTGAAGACTTGTTAGAAAGCGTTTTCAGAAAATTGTTTAGAAAAGCTTCTACAGTGAAACTGAGGTTGAAGAACAAACAAAAAAGGATAGAGGGGAAGAATATGTGGACAGAAAAGGACGCATTAGGGTTGCTCGTCAGATGAAAGAAAAATGTAGTAGTTGTCGATTTTAATGCAACAGTTGAAGTGACTTGGACAGAAAACATAACTTTCAAGAATTCTGGAAGATTGGGGATCACAATGTACAGTCTCAGTATATCACATCTTTAATAGAGAAAAAACAAGTAGAGAGGGGTGATAAAAATCACAAAGAAAAACACAAAAAAAAAACAAACCCGGTTTTTTACAAATTAACAACAAAAGGTACAGAGTTTGCAAATATACTCTCCTGGCAACATCTGGAATAGGTAAGCGATACGTGGATGTTCTTACAAAAAATGTAAGTCAGTCAGGTACCAGCATTTCCGATAAGCGTGGAAAAACAGAACCAGGAAATAAAAGCAGCAATAGAGACGTAAAAAAATAGATGATCATATTTCAAAGTTTCCAGTCTTTGAGAGTCACTATAGTACTAATGTACTCTCTTTACATAGAGTAATGTACCGCAGAAAATAGGCAGCCTCTCTGTTATAGCAGTTATTATAAGTTTTTTAAGACAAAAAAACTTGTCATTCAAAAGACCCTATAATGACGCGTGCCGGGTATGTGACGAATTAAGAATAAAGCTTAGAAACAAAAATCTAACGGAAACTGGCAGACATAAGTTTGAGCTAGAAAAAGAGGATCATTTAAAGAAAGTAAATGCAGCATATAAAACGAAAGCTGCTGATAAGTTGAAGGTCAAAGCAAGTGGAGGAAAAATTATTGTCAAAGCGTTTGACTTACAAAAAGTACTAGAAACTCCATCACTGACAAAAGGTATATCATTTTATAAAAGACAACTCAGCACTTACAACCTAACAACGCATGACTTGTCTATTAATCAGGCATCAAGCTACTTGTGGTATGAAAGTATCAGTGGTCGTGGCTCAGATGAAGTAGCATCAATACTGTATAAAGACATTCAAAATATTAATGACTGTCGAACATTTAATATATTATTCAGACAACTGTACAGGACAGAACCACAATTTCATTTTGCCAGTTATGTATGATTTATCGATAAAGTCCAAGCCCAAACTAAGGAAAATCGAACACAAATTTCTAGTAGTATGTCACACTCACATGGAGTGTGACTTTGACCATTCAGGAATAGAAAGAGTTAAACCAAATGACATGAAAATATGTATACCCAGAGACTGGTACAATATGATAAAATTGATCAAAGACAGATGTGGGAAAGCATTTTTTAGTGTCCACGAAATGACACTTGAAAATTTTTATGATTTCAAGTCCTTGTACAGTTCAAAAACTTCCACTTATATTAAAAGACAAAAATTTTGTAACAATGACCCAGTTCAGTGGTCTTAAACCAGGTGGATTAAGGTTCAGAATGATAAGCCAGGAATATTTAGCTTATCCCAGCGGATTGACAGTCCAGAATTCAAAGAGTTGCTTGTCCTAATAAATACAAACTACGCTCAAAAAGAAATAGAATTAAAAATTAAAAATAAAAGTAAATTACCAATATCAAGTAAAAAATACAAAAATCTAATGGAATTGTTGGAGCTCATACCTGAAGAGTATCACCAGTTTTATAAAAGTCTTCCTCATAGCAGTAAAGTGTTGGATTCCCATGCCAATCTTTAAGATATTGAAGACTAGTGTGAACTTGAGTGAACTATGTTATTGTAACGATGATCTACTGTTTATGGCAAAACGATCTAAATTTGTTACGTTAAGAAAAAAGTATTATTATTGAAGCAAAATTTTAATTTTTCTTGTATCCAAGAATTCTTTTTTATTTAAAATATGTTAAAGTGTTCCTTTTTGTCTATTACAGTTTGAAATATCAAAACGATTGTTCTTTATGTCGTCCTAAAACTTTCTTTTAGCTCTCCTTTAAAATTGTGTTTTGATTACATAGCACCTTTTGGCGTAAAACCACCGAGATATTGGAACGCGAGTACGGCGCCGTCTTTATCTTTGATTGCAAGACAACGGTGTTTCGAATTAAACATGCTACTAAAAACTGATAACGAGACAAGTCTAATTCAATGGTCTTCACTTACATGAACCAAATTTTAAGGGACATCGTTGTATATCCATAGGAAAATCTTCTAAGTTCATGGGGCAGCCAGCTTTGATTGTTAACCTACAACATAACAAAAATTTTATATTATGTAGGTACAATAATATGTAATGGAACGTGATTAGCCTACAATAGAAAACGAGATATTTTTTAAAACATAGCTTCATTTATTTAACATAATCTGTGACCTGCTAAGTCCGAAAGGTTGAGTGGTCGCTCGGAAAAATGCCAATACAAGAGTCTCGAGCGCCACAACTTTCGAAAAATAAGGATACAGACCGTTTAGGGCTTCCAGTTTCTAGTGGAAGCCCTAAAGAAATAACGGCGGAATCGTGTAGACGGACCACTCTGTGGATGCAGGACGGCTGGGTAAGATTCAGTGAAGAAGGTTGCTGTCCAGGGGTCGGAATTGCTTAAGGTTTAGCGGAAACCTATACTAGTGAGTAAAAGCCGAATGTACAAAAATACAAATTTATTAAAATAAGAAATATGTTTAGGATTCAAAATTATATATATATATATATATATATATATATATATATATATATATATATATATATATATATATATATATATATATATATATATATATATATATATAAACTAAGCGAGCACCTGTATAGTGAAAACGACCGGGCAAGAAAATCAGAGAAGAGGCAATTATGTTTCGAGAACAGATGAGCTTGGACAACAACGGAAAGACGAAATCCAAATGCAAAAATAAAATAGCAAAAATATTATTAGTAAAATATTACTCACCATAGGTTCCAGACTACGGGTTGGCGGTTGTGCTGCGGTGTGAAAATTTGTTTTTTTTTTGGCGGTGACTTTTATTCTGTACTGGGGGACAACTTGGGTTATGACGTAATATTATAACTTTTGCTGTAAGGGCTATACTTAAACCAGAGATTCAGACGGCGGAACTGAACTGATTGTACCAGGTAGGCGAAGCGCCTTTTATATTGGAAAATATATGCATCCCTCGCTAATTCTAGAAGCATTGGTGTCTCTGTCTAAATAATAAATAATAGTCTGTTGGTGTTAAATCCGGAGAATGGGGCGGTCAACAATTTTATCGATTGTTTGAAATGCAGTCAACGACTTGTTCCCAAGGGCGTTGTTTTACAAAAAGACCACACCTTTTGCCAGCTTTTCACAAAATAGTTCCACAATTTTTTCACGCGGCAGTTACAAGACATCTAGCAGAGCTATTCCATCTTTGTCCTAGAACATTGAAGCGACTTACCAACCGACTTTTGTACAAGGATAATTTTGATCGTGGAAAATCGGAATGCTTACACTCTGTGATCTTTAACCTCTAAGTCAAAGAGATGTTTTGTCGATAGTGACAATAAGCCCCAAAAAGAAATTTTCTTCAAAACTATGTGACATTTTCTTTGGCAATATTAAACCACGATTCTGATAACCGGTCAAGCATTTCTGAATATATCTTACTGAAAGCTTTCTTGTTCTTGAGTCCTCGTGAATAACGTAAAAGCATATTCATATGAAAAGTAAAAAAAATTCTGTTATAAGTTTCAACTATTTCGTCGATCTTTGATGATTTTTCCATTCCATTCCTGTGTATTTCGTGTAAAACAATAAGTAGCTCGTTTTTTTCCATAAGGAGCAATGTTATATTGCGTTATCCGTTAGTTTGTCTCTTTGTAACATTGCACGTTATGGAAAATAACAGTTCCTAATTAATTTTCGGGAAGTGGTAAAAATAAATATGTCAAACCTCATATCGTTGGAATCACCTTAATTAGAACTATTAAAAAGCTAACAATGCAATGGCTCTTCCATTAAAAACAAAAACTGTGACTTTTTTATCAAAAATTAAAAAGATAAATATGTTAAGTCTCATATCATTGGAATCGCCTTAATTAGAGCTATTAAAATAGCTAATAATATATAGAGTGTCCCATTTAACACAGTTTTGATATTTTCCTAGAAAATTAATTATTTTTTGAAAGTATCTGAAGTCCTACTATAATCCGTTTTCACCTTTTCGTTATCTTGTTGAATAAAGAAAATACAAGTGGGGTTCCAAATTGCACACTTTTCAAAAGCGCCCTATTTCTACGAAACTAAGAAGGCGGAGACTTTTCTGTCACTGCCATTTTTCGGTTCATAAAAATTGAGTACAGTATTGCGAAAACCGTTTGCCTCAATCTTCAATAATAACTAAGATACTCCACATTTACAACGAAAATAAGACACCCTATACTCTAATTCTCTACTATATCTACTTTTACTGAAAGGAAATTTTATTAATCTATTTACTAGGAAATTTGAACTTGCCGTCTTTTGTGTAAACGTATGATGCGAGTCATTTTGAATTTAACTTAGAATAGTAGTTTTCTTCCTGTGGACATCAAATTCAAGAGGGTCGTTATTTCTAATAACTAGTACATCTAGAAACGGAAAATTACTATTAACTTCCAATTCGTGGGTTAATTTTACTAAATCAAATTGACAGTTTAGTACACTAATGAAGTCATCCACTTTGCATATATTTGTGTTAAGCACTGCCAAAATATCCTTCACATAACGAAAACATACTCTAGCAAAATACTCACTTTCATTTTCTAAATCCGTTTCAAATCTACTGCAGGTGGTAGTAGACTTTTCCTTTACGTGATAGTCAAGGATTTTTTTCGCGCCCGAGGAGGTACCACCCCATACATCAAGGGGCCGGTGAAGTCCCAACGGAGGTTTCTGTTTCTGGGGTATGAGTCGGTGTCTCTTAAAAACAAAAATGATGATGGCTCCTCCTTGTACAAAAGATTCCGGAGATAAAATACCCCTTCATTCTGATCTCCGGGAGAGGAGTGTGCAGGGGGCGCAGGCATCAAGATTTAACATATCCTTCTCAAATATAAGTGGCCTAAATTCTAACCTGAACTCCGTCCACCATTTCCTCCAGGCTAATAGGCCCCAAATCTTCTTCCCCACCGAAACCCAAATCATTACCAAAACCGCCACTAATCACCTTAATTTCCCGGGGTATGAGCTCCTTACTTCCTTTAGATTGCATAGAGGCGTGTGCGCACACGTCCGTAATAATCTACCCTGCACCAGACTTCCCAATTTAGAAGCTGGAAGAAAAGACATACTTTGGATTAAACTCTCTCTCTCTCTCTCTCCCGTCTCTCTCTCTCCCCGTCTCTCTCTCTCAGGGCTGCAACTAAATTCATCTGTTGCATTTACCGGTCACCTTCTGACAACAACTTTGTCCAGCTCTTTGACTACCTTTCTGAAAAACCGACCATCTGATTTCTGAATATCCCTCCGAGGTCACTATTCTTAGTGACTTCAATGTCCATAATAAGGAATGACTAGGATCTTCAAAAACCGATCCACAAGGGAGAGCAACGGAAGCCTTTGCAGTCAGAAATTCTTTAGCCAATATGGTTCAGCAACTTACTTACTTTCCTCGCATCCCAACACACAGCTCAAATCCCTGGGATCTCCTTCTTACTACAAAGCTAAATGCTATAAGACATCAATCACCGCCCCACTTGGTCGCTCAGACCACGGTATGGTCACTGCTTCCTGCGCAGTGCAACCCGAGGTCACACAGTCATCACACCCACGTATCGGTTGGCACTACAACTCCGCGAACTGGGACAAAATGCGGGATTACTTTTCCCCATTTCCATGGGCATCTGTCTGCTTCTCTTATCCTGACCCCCCTGATATCTCACAAAACGTCACCGAAATTATCCAAGCTGGCAGGGAATTATTTATTCCACGTACACATAAAACCTCTTTAGCCACTCAAAAGCCCTGGTTCTCTGAATCCTGTGACAAGGCCAGACATGAAAAGGTCAAAGCTCACAAAACGCATGTACACAAGCCCAGTCAAGAAAACCGTCAAGCATTTAACGACGCAAGAAAGCACTATGTCAGTAGTCTTTCTTTAAGAAAACACAATAATAGACGCAAAAATAGACGTGCTCCAGCATAATGTTGAGTTAGTCAGCAAAAATCAATTCCGCTTTGAGAAATCAGCAACTGTAGAGTTCGAACGAAAATTTAGCAGTATTGATTAACACATCCGTCATCTCAACTATTCAATTATTGGTTCCCAATGAACGCAAGAAATTTTGTCCTTATGAATTTGTTAACTCACGTTCAAAGCAATAAAAAAATTTAGTTTTTCGTTACTTCAGATTTTAGGTGACGTAAATTAAACTAAATCAATTTTCGCCAAGAGTGTGCAAATATGTCAGTGCATTAATCACTGGATAGGCACAAGAAGGAGGATGATGAGAATCTGCAACCCATAGAACGTAACCACATTCATGGCGAAGGTTAATTAGTTGTTCATTCATAGTCAAACTCTGCATACAGTAACAAATCATCGTGAAACTGGTTGATTGCAATATCAGGCACCGGAGTAACTGCGGATGCGGATTCCACCGCTTTGAATATTGTGGATATGACGCACTCAATCGGCAACATTCAAATTTCATTTACGAGAAAATAAACAGGTTACATCAAAATTAGTTTAAGTTCAATATGGTGTGTTGATGATTGCGTGTACTAGATTCCCAATAACTGTTAAATACCAAACGAGACACTTTTAAATATGTACTATAATATACACTAGGGTGGAGTGAAATGAGTTCAAAAAAATTTTCTTTCGAATTTGCCCAACGCTGTATGACTAAATGTTTGTATGGATAAATAGCTGTTGAAATATGTAAAACTTTAATTTTTAACTTATGATCTTCAGGTGGCGCAAAAGACTTAAAGTTTTGCATTTTTTTAAATATTTAAATTAATAAAACAATTATTTTATTCACTTAAACCTTATTTTCTGAATTTAAAATATTAAGAATTGTAACTATATAACAAGCTTTTATTATTTTAGGCTTCTGTCATATCATCTGCATGCGGAGTTGGTCGTTGAATTTCAGAGAAAAACTGAGATTTTGTGTCGAACGTTGGCATAATTTTTCTCGATTTCATTCTTGCTCGGATGTATCCATCACGTGCTTCACTTCCGCATACAGCCAAACTAGCTTCATTGACCAGTTTTCGCCTCTCTCTACAGCTTGCACGTGACAGGGAAAATTTTCAATACAGATATCTATATTTTTATTCATAATTTTGTCCCATATTTCACTGTCACTATATTTTGAAGTGAATGGCGGCTCGAATATTTTTTCTGTTGTCCAGTCTATTAAATCATAATAGTCGTTCGCTTAAAAATTTAATTTCGGGATCAAAAACTCTCTTACACTCTTCCCCTTTGCAGTTCTTCTGGCTTTAAGTACTCGTCTTAGTGCTAATTCTTTAACTTCTGGTCTTTCGTCTTGTAGCATCGCTAGTAAAATATTTTCCGAATGTGCGAAGAAAGAGTTCCGCTGTATTACTCTAAACGCAATTGTTTTAAGCTCATCTTTTAAATAGGAACATATTTTTATCATGCTTAGAAGATGGTGCGGGCCGTATTTGCATGAAGGTTTCATTTTTATACTGAACCATGTTGGCGCGTACACTTTAATCACAAACGTAGCAAGCTCGAACAGACTTTCAGATGGGTACTTGGTGGTCACATATAATCTCAAAATTCTGTTTGCACAGGTTAGCCAACGAGAGTGGAGCAGCTTTCTTGGATGCTTATTAGCCAAGTCAGTTGTCACGTTACCTTGTCTAACAGCTTGACAAATTTCCAAGAGATATTTTCGGTCAGTGCTCAAAATTTTCACGTCAATCTTAGGTAACACTGTCTCAATCTTCTCAAATTCCACTACAGGTAAGTCTGCACAGTTCTGTAACCTCTTGCCGATGACTCCTGATAACGTATTGGGACCTGACGTACTACCATCCAAAGTGTTGAAAAGATGACGCAGTGGCAATTCGTTTGCGTGCAACAAACATATAAGCCAATGTAAAGGTCGATTTAACTGTCTTTCAATCAATGTAATTGCTCCATTCTTAGAGCCTGTGTTGACAGCAGTTCCGTCACATCCAGTGGCTACAATGGTTGATAGATCCTTAAAATGCAACTTTAGAAAGTTCATTATGCTATTTTGTATAGAAATAGCGGTTCCAGAAGGAGGCGTAACGTGGCCAATATACTGCGAATCTGGCTCGGACAGCAAAACAATATGTTCTTCGGTAATTGTTTTTCTATGATACTTGTTACCATGTTTTTCTTGAACGAAGGACCTGTCTTTTCGGCCATCAAAGTATAAGCCGCTTATTTTATTATCATAACTCGCCAAGCTCGAACTCTGCAACTCTTCTTGGACTTGCTGTCGCTCGCGTCGTAATTTACTTCTGTCTATTACCTTTGAGGAATCTTGGTTAGAAATCAAGGCAAACTCTTGAAGAACTGCACTGGCAATGATTGATGCTGATCTGTCGGAGACACCAGTCCGATCACAAGCAGTGGCAAGATTTTCTAGTCGGTGCCTCATCTGCTTTGTATTTTTAATTTGGGGGACGATGAGATATCCGATGAAAGTATTGCAGAAAAGTCTGGGTCTTGGTTGCTGTCTGACAAGCTTCCACTACTTCGGAGGTCTCTGACTCTGCAGTCAATGCCGTATCTGGTGAGGGACTTAAAGTTCGCTTAATTGACTGTTTATTTTTTTTCTCCAGTCTCAATTGCCTGCGCTCCAAAAGTTTGGTTGTTTCTATATCTATTGAACCAATATACATTTTACGACATTCCCTTTGATCTTGCAAGCATTCCAGCTCTCTCTTATGGATTTTTGTTGAACATTTACAGAAATCGGCACGAATGCATTTGCACACAGCGATATCAAAGAGATTTCTCGTCGCATCTTCGTAAACTTCATTTTTATTTTTAGCTACTCGGCATTTCTTCATTTTCTTGTATTTCTGATAATATTGTATTATTCTGCTTAGAATTTGTTGTTGAGATATAAGAGGAATAGAGGATTTATTCCATAGCTTTGTTAAATCAGTTGTAATTATTTCCCACACGTCTTTCACAGAAGGATCTTTCCCATTCATTTTCCACTTCAAGTCATATCTTATCCACAAATAATATTTTATTATATCTGAATATGTAGGTAACATATTGTCTTTTAGTTTTTCTGCGCCACCAAAGATAGGACACGACAAATCCTTTCTTGTTTTAGGCATTTTACTGACCGATTAAAATCGTAGTTTCCGCAATTATTTCAACCTGTGGTCCGCGCGACTGACTTATTCAGATTAATTGTATTGTATCCGTGGCGGCATAACACAGTTACAAGTTCGGCTGGGGGGAGGGGGGAGATATAAGTGTGATGTGTGACGTGTGTGTAGTACGAATAAATGTGTTGGCGACGTTAAAATGAACAAACGGAGGTCGGAGGTGCCTGTCTACTGTGTCTACTTCAAATAATATCTCGCAAAAAATCACAAAAATAAAACCTTAGGTTCAGTGCGCCACCTGAAGATGAAGTTAGAATTTGATAATATTTTAGGTACTTTCCTATGTACCACCAAGGCATGGAATGGTTATACAGGAAAAAGCAAATTTAAAAAAAAAAATTTCACTCCACTCTAATATACACGCTGTCCCACCTAGACCTTCCATTAGCCGTTTCTGAAGTACGACGCACAATTGAATTATGAAAATTCACGCACATGGGTTTCTCGAAACTACCAGTTCATCAAAAATATTGACGTTAGTATGGGACTTCCGGGTATACCAGAAGTAGACGTGAACTTTCTTATTTCAAATGGAAGATGGCATTTTTTATTACGGATCTAGATTGCTCGTCAAATTTTATGGTAGGTTTTAGTAACATGTTATGTCATTTTTCTCAACCATTTTCGAGATATATGACTTTTTTCAAAAATTTCTTATAAAACATTGTTACATTTACACACCTCTATCTCTCTTATTTTTCAACCTGAAGAGTTGAAATTTTAAAGTGCAAATTCTAAACCGCCACAAAATATTTGGAACTTACTAAAGCTAGTACAAATTAGACAGGGTGTCCGAAATAGACCGGTCAATCGTGACAACTTTAAAACCTAATAACTCTCTTATTTTAAATTGAACACCCTATAAGTACACTTGGAGAACCCAAATCACCACAACACATTTTAAAAGTTAGCTTCATCAGAGGATGAAACATTCTAAATACTTAAAAAACTAACATCAACTTATATACCGGATCTCAGGTAAAGAGATCGAACTCAAATGAGACACTAGTCGTAGGAAAATTCCACAGTGTATTGTAATTTTATCGCCGGACAAGGTCTTTGCGCTTTCCCTACTGCTTTATTTAAAAAGTGTCCATCTGTAATAGTTTTCAGAAGTTTCAACGCCAGCTAAATTAACACCGATTCCTTTGGCGGCAACAAGTGTATACTAATGTAATAGGTAGAACGTGCCGAAAACGTGGGAATTTTATTTAGCAAAGCAATCGATCAAGTGACTCGTAATTGGCGCTGGTGAAGTGTTCATACATTTTTTGTTTTAACTATATTTCGCAATATATGCGCTTTCGAACCCGTTTAGCTGTCCTGGATTTCTAACATTTTTTATTAATTTCAGATTATCTATATCAACGTGATGATTATTATCCCAAATATGTCGGGCGACGGCAGACTTATCTACAGTACCGTAACGTAATTGGGATATGTGTTCTTTGAATCTAATTCCAATCGATCTTTTTGTTTGTCCGACGTATTTAAGATTACAATCTTTACAACTTATTTCATAAATTCCCGATATTTTGTCCGCGCTATCCTTGTCTTTTGGGTAACCTAGCAAGTTTTTTAAGGTATTTGTTGTAGAAAATGTTAGCTGTAAGTTGACTTTAAAAAAAATGCTGTCTAGACCCCTCGTGATTCTAGGTTAAAATGGTAAGCAAACAAAGTTTTTTTCCGATTTTTCTCTTCTGAACGTCGTTGATTCCGTCAGCATTTTCTTTGTTTTCTGTTTGTTGATTAATTTTTCCACTAGGCAAGCAGTGTATCCGTTATATTCGGCCACGTTCTGAATATAATTTAATTCCTTGGTATATCTACTTTTGTTTAAAGGAAAATTAATTAACCGATTTACTACAAAATTCAGATTGGCCATTGTTTGTGCGTACGTGAGTCGTTCGGGATGTAGCTTAAGGTAGTGGTTTCTTTTCTATAGACATCGAATTCTAAAGTGGCTTTATTCTTGATAACTAGTACATCGAGAAAGGGTAGTTTATTATTAATTTCTAATTCGTGGGTAAATTTTACAGAATCAAATTTATTGTTTAATTTGTTAATAAAATCGTCTATTCTGCAAATGTTTGTGTTAAACACCGCGAAAATACCATCCACGTAACGACACCACACTCTAGGAAAATAACCACTTTCACTTTCAAGATCTGTTTCAAATCTGCTCATGAAAAGGTCTGCAATAAATGGCGATAATGGATTGCCCATTGCCGTGCCTTGTGTTTGTTGAAAAAATTAATTGTTGAATTATAAAATATTTTGTTCGATGCAAAGGTTTGTTAGAGTTAAATACTCTTTACAGACATTTTCATTTATGTTATTCATTTTTAGCAACTGCTCTAAATTTGTTAAAGTTTGCTCCGTGGGAACGCTAGGAAACAATGAGGTTACATCGAATAAAATTAAAACTTCGCCTTCAGTCAATTTAACCTCTTTGATCTTATTAATAAATTCAAGCGAATTAGTTACTGAAAAACTTTTCTGTTTGACAGGCAAGATTTGGGTTCTCCAAGTGTACTTATCAGTGCTCATCGCAGGTTCCAATCTTCACTTAGTGACCACCCTATATTTTATAACGTTAGTTCATGTACTTTTAGTGAATTTTCATTAAGAAAAATTCGCTAATAGAGAGGTCACGAAAAGCTTCTAGAAAAATTTCTTCAGATGAGCGCGAATTTGGGTTCCTAGAAGCCAAAACCAAGGTCTGTAAAAATTTATATATATATATATATATATATATATATATATATATATATATATATATATATATATATATATATATATATATATATATATACATACATATATATATATTCGAGCGATAATTAAAAAAATACTTAACTGATTTCAATCAAACTTGGCAAAAATATTGTTTGGGCAAAAACCGAGGTAGAGTTCATCAGCCTTTATGCTCAAGTTTTTCCGGTGGAAAATTGGGCGCAAAACTTTTTGAAAACGCTATATTTTTGTAAGTATCTGAGTAACCGGAATGAGATTTTACGTGTCGCTAGAAATAGTGCATATAAACCTATGTTGTGAATTTTAAGTAATTTAGTGGACAATATTCAGAGCTTTTTCCAAATTAAAAATAAAATGCCATGCGTTGAGACGACTTAGTGGTTAAAGTCCAATTCCTGACAGACAGAGTAGTTAACTGCCACGCGTAGATTGATCCATACAGGTATTAACCATACATCAACGGTAACCAAACTAAATATATACCAGGCATAAACATACTACCCGAACCAACAATCGTGAAATCTCGGCCGCAGTTATGGAAAATGACAGACAACATGAAATAAAAAATTTGCCATTTGATTGTTTTTATCTTAGGTTAATGAGAGAATAGGTTGTTTTTCTATTAATAGAATAGATTATTTTAGTTTATATGAAAAGCTTGTTAGTTGTCCAAGACCCAGCCTATAAAATAAGTTATGTTACTAATTAATTCTTTGACATAGGAAGAGTATGTATGCAATCAGGACTTAAAAATTGTGTATATATAGCAAAATTTGAAATCAATTTCATTCTTTATTTAAAATCGAAATTTCAAAATGAAAAATGAGTATATAAGAGTATATAAACCTGGGATAAATTAACATGTCAAGCGAGCGGCGTTACCCCGTTGAAAAAAACCATTGTCTTTGGATCTCCAAAGTTAAGCAACTTTGGGCACGATCTTTTTTTGGATAGGTGACCACCTGGGAGCATCGTGTACTCTTACCTCTTTTTTTAGGTAGTGACATTTATGTTTTGTTCTTATTAGTCAATTTTTATTTTAAAAAAATAAGCGTATTTTATTTAAAAAAAATTGCTAATAGAGAGGTATCGATGGTGAGACTTTGCAAAAATTTCAGATACCATGCTTTAAAATGGTACATTTAATACAGCCACAAGCCTAAGCTTATTTGAATGGTACCTTGTAAAATGTATGTCAGAAATATATCAGGTTGCCTGGGAGATGAAAATTTTTAACGTCATCTTCCACAGCAAACTTAAATGTTGTACTGTAAAGTACTTTTGTCAATTGTATTTTAATAAGAGAGAGTATTTTCCACAATAATGGCACACTTCAATTACTCAAATTATGACGTTTTGAATTTAATTATTATTTACGGGGAGTGTAATCAAATTGTTAGCAGAACATGTCGTGTGTTTGCGAAGAGATTTCCAGATAGACATAGACCAATTCCTGACATGATCAGGAGACTATTGAAAAATTGTTCTGCGAATAGAACGTTTCGTTCAGAAGGTAATTAAATAAACTCTAGACGCAGCAAGTGCGTTATGGTAGTGAATTTTCATAAAAATGTTTTTAATAACAAATATGTGTGTTTTTTTTAAGAAAGCAAGCATCAAATTTGGTTACCAGTATAACCTATATAGTAAAAACAATGTGGCATGTTTCATCAAAATAACTTTATTGTGTGAAAATGTACAAAAATTTCCAAAAGTAAACTTAAAGTGTTCTCGAAAAACACGTTTCTTGGTCAACCTTATAGGTTAATAGCAAATTGGGCTATTCAAATATAAAGCATTTGATCAAAATTCGCTACCATAACGCACTTGCTGCATCCAGCATTTCTTTTCTTACAAACATGCATTATATTTCGATGGAAAATGCAAAAATGCAATAACATAAGGCGTGTTTGATTTAAAAAAAAAAGGAAATTTGTATCACCAACGACTTATGGGCCAGCCTGTGATTGTAGAAATATTATTTTAAGATGTAGCTCAAGACACCCTATAATTCATATATACAATTTTTTTTCATATCTTATATAATAACAGATATATTGAGCTTTATTGATTTTTTACGAAAATTCGACAAAAATTATATACCATTAAACGATAAACTCTATAGCTAAGGCTACTGCCAAGCATCAGAGAAAGGGTCTATTTGAAATGAATTTTCTGCAAATATTTTAGTAAAATGAAGGACAATGACGGTTGAAACTAAGACTTTAGGGTTTGTAAAACATCCTTCTTGAGACATTTTATTTCTATAGCCCGTATTAGATTCAAGTTACTTGCCTAAATGTTGCCAATTTTGACATTTTAAATCGCCACTTTGACGTTTTGAGGAAAACCCCAATTTATTTTTCTTTAAATGCTTATAACTTTTTTGTCTTTCGAGCGCTAAATTTTTGTAGGTAACTTACTCATAAGGATGTAAACCTGAGTATCAAATTTGGTTGCCCTTACGTTGTTAATTCCGGATATAAATTTTTTTCGAAAGAAAACACAAAATTTTCCGGGAAAACCTGGGTGGATTTTCCTGGCTAACGAACTTATCCAAGCCATTTGCAAAAGGAATTTTTTCACAAAATTTAATCAAAATCGGCCTATTATTTTTTGAGTTATCGGTGTGATACATATATATATATATATATATATATATATATATATATATATATATATATATATATATATATATATATATATATATATATATATATATATATATATATATATATATATATATATATATATATATATATATATATATATATATATATATATATATATATATATATATATATATATATATATATATATATATATATATATATATAAACATATAAAAATTGAAACTGACCCCGGATATGTTTTCTGGGGGGCCTAATTAGCGCTCATTTAAAGAAATTTTTTCAAAATTCAAAAGTCGGGATCTCCTCATTAGTGAATTTTTTTTAAGAAAATTCACTAAAATAAACCGCTATTGGATAATGAAGAGACAAAAATAAATGTTTTGGAATTTTTTGCATCTTTTAAGAGGAACTATTCACAAAAATCTAAAAACTAACAAATGGACACCATTTTTGTTCACTTTAATCCACATTTAGAACCTGGGGATTTTTCCCGGCATGTAGAATTCTGAGAATGGTATCTTTTGAAAACTCAAGAAGATTAAAATTTCTCAAGAGAAATTATTTGGTGCGATGAGTCAAAATTTTCAAAAAGGGCATGTTCAATCTTCGCAACAGTCACTATTGGTCCGACGAAAATCCTCACATTACTAGAGAACGAAATTTTCAGGACTGTTGCAGTTTCAATGTATTTTGCGCAGTAAAATACAACAGAATTTTTGCCCTTAACATTTGTGATGAGAACTTAACAGGTTGGTACTAATAATATTAAACAATACTGAATGTCATTTGCGTATTAGTACATTATGTTATTAAACTATTTATTAGACTCACTGAAACTAAATTTGAAAATATGGCCCTTTTATTCATATCAGTATAAATGCTAAGATAAAAAAAGTAAGAACGAATTCTAAACGTGCACTATTTACGGGTCCTGGATATTGTCACATTCTGCAGCAAGTAATAATACCAACGTTGAACTCCTTGCATGAACACGAAGCTGTAGAAGTTTGGTATCAACAAGTTGGAGCTCCACCACGCAACTTTTAGATAGTAAGCGACCTACTCCAGGACACATTTGAAGACAGAGGGATAGCTAACGGTGGTCCTCATCGTTGGCCGGCCCGCTCACCAGACTTGACTCAACTAGATGTTAGTATCTGGGCGTGCATTAAGAACAAAGTTTACCTTATTTATGTAACTATGTAGAACTCTACTACATAATTTTTATTGTAATGTCTTATTATGGACCACTTCTCTTTCCTTGATTGTATCACACACAAACCTTTATACAAAGAATATTCTTGTAATTCAAGTACAAGGAACTATTCATGGTGCTTTGCAATTTTGGAAAATCTATTACACTTATATTTGTTCCATCACGCTGTGGTACTATTTGCAGTGAAAATACAGACAAGTGTGCCAAAAATGCTGCGTTAACAGGTTTTGTAATCCATCTTTAATTTTACTCAGACATTTAGTAAATATTCATAGACATAAATAGCATATCCATTGGTCCGCGCTGAGCAACACCCTTTTTTTTATTTTTTATTTCAACGACACACCACGAGGGCTTACAGCCTAAATACTATCGTAGCGTGGGTGTCGACAAGGAGGAAAGAGGCAGCTTGTTAATTCTGGACTTCAAGGTTTGGAGGTTCGGGGGAGAAGGAAAAACATGTGTCGGCAAGGAATTCCACAACTTGGAAGTCCTCGGCACAAAAAAGCGGGCATAACAAGATGTTTTATGTCTGGTAACCGGGACAGTAAAAGGGTGCATTCGCTCTGTTCCCCTGGTAGATCTGTTGGAGGCAGCAGGCGGAGAAACTATGGAAGAAAGCTCATCTGAGCAGTGCCCGTGCAGATATCTATAAAAGAGAGAGAGGTCATCAACGGCACGTTGGTGGGCAAGGGAGACGTATAGCTCTCTTCTGAATGGAGTCCAAGATAGCAAGTGTAGAAGCGGCAGCAGCACCCCAGATGTGGGAGCAGTATTCGAGGTTTGGTCTTATTTGTGAAGTATATAAGGTATAGAGATTAGCTGGTGAAAAGTATTTGCGAGCCCGGAAGAGGAAACCTAATTTCTTAGCAGCCGCTTCTGCAATTGATGTGACATGTTGGTGCCAATTGAGATTTCTAACCACAGAAATGCCAAAAAGTGAAAAGGATTTATTACTTTGAATAACTTGGTTGTTTATTATGATGGGTCTAGGGCTGGTGTATCTCTTATGAGAAAGAAAGCAAGACTGTGATTTGGTGGGGTTGAATTGTAAAAGATTTATACTTCCCCAGTCTAATATTTTTTGGATATCCACGGAGGTAGAACCATCCATGAGTCTCATCTAATTGGGATAAAGAGACAAGCTTAGAATATTGTATATTTGAGTGGAGGGTGCTGCCGTCCGCGTAACTATGAACTGGGTTGGATGTGCTAGAGAGGAGGTCATTGATGTGGAGAAGAAACAAAGTAGGGGCTAAAGCTGAGCCTTGAGGAACTCCTGCATTAATTGGATACAGTTTAGAGGAATGGCCATCCACGACAATAGAAATGCTCCGGTTAGAGAGAAAATTTGCTGTCCACGTACAGAGTTTTGGTGGTAGGCCATAGGCCGGTAGTTTATTAAGCAGCGCTGCGTGCCAGACCTGGTCGAATGCTTTGGATATGTCTAGAGTGACAATTCGGGATTCACCGTGTAGTTCCATAGACTTGTTCCAAGAATGGGTGGCAAAGGAAAGGAGGTCGGCAGTTGATCTGCGCTGACGGAATCCATACTGCCTGACGTGGATTAGACTGTGTTTTTCAAGAAATTTCAGTAATTCGGTGTTTATATACTTTTCCATCACTTTAGAGATGACTTAAATGAGAAAAAAAACTCTGGACGCAGCAAGTGCGTTATGGTAGTGAATTTTCATAAAAATGTTTTTAATTGTAAATATGTGTGTTTCCTTTTTAAGAAAGCAGGCATCAATTTTGGTTACCAGTATAACCTATATAGTAAAAACAATGTGCCATGTTACATAAAAATAACTTTATTGTGTGAAAATGTACAAAAATTTCCAAAAGCAAACTTAAAGTGTTCCCGGAAAAACTCGTTTCTTGGTCAACCTTATAGGTTAATAGCAAATTGAGCTATTCAAATTTGAAGCATTTAATGAAAATTCGCTACCATAACGTACTTGCTGCGTCCCGAATTTCTTTTCTTACAAACATGCATCGCTGAAAAATTCAAAAATGCAATAACATAAGGCGTGTTTGATTAAAAAAAAAAGAAGAAAATTTGTATCACCAACGACTTATGGGCCATCCTGTGATTGTAGAAATATTTTTTTAAGATGTAGCTCAAGACACCCTATAATTAATATATACAAATTTTCCTCATATCTTGTATAATAACGGATATATTGAGCTTTATTGATTTTTGACGAAAATTCGACAAAAATTATATACCATTAAACGATAAACTCTAAAGCTAAGGCTACTGCCAAGCATCAGAGTAAGGGTCTATTTGAAATGAATTTTCTGGAAACATTTTAGTAAAATGAAGGACAATGACGGTTGAAACTAAGACTTCAGAATTTGTAAAACATCCTTCTTGAGACATTTGATTTCCATATCCCGTATTAGATTCAAGTTCTTTGCCTAAATGTTGCCGATTTTGACGTTTTAAATCGCACTTTGACGTTTTGAGGAAAACCCCAATTTATTTTTCTTTAAATGCCTATAACTTTTTTGTCCTTTGACCTACATAGCTAAATTTTGGTATGTAGATTACCTATAAGGATATTAACTAGCGTACTAAATTTGGTTGCCCTGACTTTGTTAATTCTGGAGATATAAATTTTTTTCGAAAGAAAACACAAAATTTTCCGGGAAAACCTGGTCAGATTTTCCTGGCTAACGAACTTATCCAAGCCATTTGCAAAAGGAATTTTTCCACCAAATTTAGTCAAAATCGGCCTATTATTTTTTGAGTTATCGGTGTGATACATATATATATATATATATATATATATATATATATATATATATATATATATATATATATATATATATATATATATATATATATATATATATATATATATATATATATATATATATAAATATATATATATATATATATATATATATATATATATAAATATATATATATATATATATATATATATATATATATATATATATATATATATATATATATATATATATATATATATATATATATATATATATATATATATATATATAAACATATAAAAATTGAAACTGATCCGGATATGTGTTCTAGGGGGCCTAGTTCGCGGTCATTTGAAGAAATTTTTTCAAAATTCAAAAGTCGGGATCTCCTCATTAGTGAATTTTTTTTAAGAAAATTCACTAATAGGTCTGTAGTTGCTAGGGAGCGCTTTGGTTCCTTTCTTGGGGACGGGTTGTACTCGAGCAGTTTTCCAGTTACTAGGGAATACGCCTCTATTGTAAGATGTCTGAAACAGACGAGTCAGGACAGGATCAAGTTATGGTGTGCATTTTTTGAGAACAGTTGCTGTGATCTCGTCAAGGACAGAGGCTTTTCTGGTATTAAGAGAAGGGAGCATCTTTCGTACCTTTTTAGTTTTGAAAATGATATCAGTCATTTTATGCGCGACATTGGGGACTGTTGGTGGTTGAACATTTGGAGGTGGATTGAGAGTAGAATTGCTGGCGAACAATGAGGCAAAAAGTTCAGCCTTACCCAGGGCGGTAAAAACAATTTCATCCCCTGAGACAAGAGGTGGGAACGTGCTCTTGCAGAAAGTATTCCCAATAGATTTAGCAAGAGTCCAGAAGGGTTTGCTGCCGTTGGAGCTTAAGAGAACTTTGTTTTTGATGTGGTTATTAAATGCTTGACGGTGTAAAATTAAGCCGCCTGTAGTATCCAAGAAACTTCTTGATTTATCTCTCAGAGAAGAAGTGATTATTAGAATTGGCCATTCTCTACTGGCACATGGTAACCTCTTAAATTAACAACAATGCCCGTATTCTGAACGCTGTGATCTAGCTCGTACAGTTTTTCACGTCCTTTTAGTCTGTCTCTTATTTGCTTGCTTACGAATGGAACATATTGGCAGAAGAAACGAAGGTACGATTAATGTTTTGTGTTTTGATAACAAACCAATGCGACTCTATAGCGTCGTCCCTGGAGTCGTCTTTGAATTTATCTTAGTTTATTTCTCATATTTTTATCTGCCGGTCTTTTTTAAGATAATGGGAAACTAGAAATTCCAACATCTTTGAACAGACTTAAGATTTATCCTTTCATTAATTATTGTGGTCGGTTCTGGTTAAGGAGTAAATTGAAAATAAAAGTAATTACTGTTAGAAACAATTATTGTTAGATATGAGATAACCTAGGCTTCTATTTGAAAAGGAAAAAACCCTGTGCCCAGGTAAGTCATTGCTTTGCAGTTTTAATTGATTCATGTTGCTAGTAGCAGTTTAACGCTATGTAGTTTTTTTTTATGGGACACTTTTCGCTAATTATCCTGTAACTTTATGGCTGGAATCAAAATCTGGTTTACCTGTGAAAGCAGTGCAAATTTTGAGTGTAGCTAGTCAAATAGAATTCCTTGGGGCACTAAAAGTCAGGAATTCCATTTATGGGGGTTTGTTAGTCGTCGACCCATACCCTGGAGTTATGTAATTGGTAATTTCAATGATGGTCAAGGAACCTGTGTCAAGACAAATAAGTTGTAAATGTAATTAAGTAGAGAAAATGTTTACCCAACTCATATATAGTTTATATTGTTTAAAAGGCTGGCTCACCTAACGTCTATATAGTTCATAATAGCCAACAATATTAACATTTATCTGATTTTTTGTGTAAACGAGATCGTACGTGCATTTTTTTTTATAAAATAACATGTGTATACATAAGTCCTGTTAGGAATTGTAAATTGGATAATAAATAGGGAGTCCAACTTTGTTATTTCGTGATATTAAAGTTAAGAATGTTGGGTATTGTGAGGTTAATGTTTGACCGTTTTTAAAATTTTATTAGTGAGATGCAATATGGCATGGCTGCTGGTGAATTTCCTGTGGGAAATAGAAAACTGTAGACATCTATTGGTAGCAGATATTAAATAATGGAATATATATTTTATTAGTAAATTGCAATCTAATTTATTAAAACAGAATGCATGCTACATCCCAAAAGAACTGGCACCATTCAACGTAAAATATTTTGGCGGTCACGTCAGGATTTACGTAACAAATTTTGGCGATCCTGCCAGGATTGAAAATGTTACGTAACAAACTCTAGTATTAACTTGACACTTTTTCTTCCAATTAGGCGCCTAAATGATCGCCTCTCAAATATTTTCTTTTCCAAGTCATTATTACCTGACAACTTTTTCGAGCCGTTAGACTTTTTTCTTTCTTGATTTAACGTGCTGACATCCAACTTGCTCAAGGAGAATGCCACAACCCCTACTGAAAAACAGTTAACCCAGGGACCTTCGCCACAGATGCACACGTTTTTACCCTACACTATCGATGCTGCTAGACTGGGTAGACAATGTATAGTTTTCAAATTATTTCAATAAATTTGATTAATTTTTCATTTTATCTACGTGAATCCTTCCTCAAATATCAGCGAAATATTTTTATAGTTACAGTTTAATTTCTATGTCACGTAGTAGATTTGCATATTATCCAGTTATCGAAAGGGTGCTGTATTATTATTTCTAAATTTTATCAACTCACCTTGAAGGTATTTAGGCTAATAGTAGATTGTAAATAATAAGTAGTTTCTATATTTTTCTTTCTGGACTCAAATATGTTGTTTTGTGATAAGATATTCGCAAATAATATATGCAAATCGACAAAAAAGAAAAAAATATAAACTATAAATACTGTTGCTCCTACTTGTACAGTCGTTAGTCAACTGTTTATATAAGTTTTGTCCGTGTTGCTGTTAAATACTCTCATTATTTATCATGAATACAGTTAACCGATTAGCTCTCTGGTTCATATTAGCCATTTGTTTTGCCTTTATTCAATTTGGTATGTATACCACCTATGTATATATATATATATATATATATATATATATATATATATATATATATATATATATATATATATATATATTAAATACATTACTTTTAATAATATAGTATGGGAGGTTATAATGAGCTTGTCTTAGTTTCTAATGCTGTTTTATAGAAACATCAACATTTTTCTTACAACCGACATTTCTTTATAGACAAACTGTCTAACAAGGGGTTGACGTGCTTTTTAGTAAATTTTTGTGAAAAATTCGATAGCACAAAAAATAATGGGTAGGTACCTTCTTTTTGAGAGTGGTTTGGGAGAGTTCGTTAGTTGGGAAAATCAGACCAGTTTTTCCGAAAAAAATAGGTTTTTCTTTCAAAAAAATTCTTTCCAAATAGACCCTTTCTCTGACACCTTCCCACTGGTTATAATTACCTACGGAGTTTGTGATTGGATAGGTCAGTGTTTTCAGCTTAAACTTTAAAACTTTAAATTTTAAAACATTTGTTTAAATGTGCTCGAACTGAGACCTTAGGATCCAAACACATGGGGCAGTGTCAATTTGTATTTGTTTACACACACACAAATATATATATATATATATATATATATATATATATATATATATATATATATATATATATATATATATATATATATATATATATATATATTTCTTTCGGAAAAATTTTCGTGAGTAGTTAATCACAAGCTTGTTTCGGACAGAAACCAAACTTGGCACATTTACGTATTTTTGGTGCTGAATGTTTTAATGACATACCATCAAACAATTGATCAGAATTGCGCCGACAATAGGCATGGATGCAAAATGATGAAAATGTTTTGTATCCTCCTACTATGTCGAAAATCATAACTACTGGACAATTGATAGTCCCTTTATTAATCTTATTTTTAAAGGGGTAGACATTGATCCAATCCAATCCATAGCAGGTGGTAGTGGAATTTTCCTTTATGTAATAGTAAAGGATTTTTTCACGCCCGAGGAGGTACCACCCCATACATCAAGGGGCCGGTGAAGTCCCAACGGACGTTTCCGGTTCTGGCGTGTGAGTCGGTTTCCCTTATAAGCAAAAATGATGATGGCTCCTCCTTGTATAAAATATTCCGGAGGCAAAATACCCCTCCATTCGGATCTCCGGGAGTGGGGTGTACAGGGGGCGCCAACATCAAGATTTAACATATCCTTTTCGAATATATGTGGCCTAAATTCTAACCTGAACTCCGTCCACCATTTCCTCCAGGCTAACAGGCCCCAACTCCTCTTCCTCACCGAAACCCAAATCAGTGCCAAAACAGCCACTAATCACCTTAATTTCCCGGGGTATGAGCTCCTTACTGCCTTTAGATTGCATGGAGGCGTGTGCGCATACGTCCGTAGCAATCTACCCTGCACCAGACTTCCCAATTTAGAAGCTGGAAGAAAAGACATACTATGGATAAAACTCTCTCTCAGGGCTGCAACTAAATTCATCTGTTGCATTTACCGGTCACCTTCTGACAACAACTTTGTCCAGCTCTTTGACTACCTTTCTGAAAAAACCGACTATCTGATTTCTGAATATCCTTCCTCCGAGGTCACTATTCTTGGCGACTTCAATGTCCATAATAAGGAATGGCTAGGATCTTCAAAAACCGATCCACAAGGGAGAGCAGCGGAGGCCTTTGCAGTCAGCAATTCTTTGGCCAATATGGTACAGCAATCTACTTACTTTCCTCGTATCCCAACACACAGCTCAAATCCCTTGGATCTCCTTCTTACTACAAATCCTGAATGCTATAAGATATCAGTCACCGCCCCCCTTGGTCGCTCAGACCACGGCATGGTCACTGCTTCCTGTGCAATGCAACCCGAGGTCACACAGTCATCACACCCACGTATCGTTTGGCACTACAACTCCGCAAACTGGGACGAAATGCGGGATTACTTTTCCTCATTTCCATGGGCGTCTGTCTGCTTCTCTCATCCTGACCCCTCTGATATCTCACAAAACGTCACCGAAATTATCCAAGCTGGCATGGAATTATTTATTCCACGTACACAGAAAACCTCTTCAGCCACTCAAAAGCCCTGGTTTTCTAAATCCTGTGACAAGGCCAGACTTGAAAAGGTCAAAGCTCACAAAACGCTTCTACACAATCCCAGTCAAGAAAATCGTCAAGCATTCAACGACGCAAGAAACCGCTATGTCCGCATTCTTTCTGAGGCAAAAAACTCGTTTAATAACCACATCAAAAACAAAGTCCTCTCAAGCTCCAACGGCGGCAAACCCTTCTGGACTCTTGCTAAGTCTATTGGGAATAATTTCTGCAAGAGCACGTTCCCACCTCTTGTCTCAGGTGATGAAATTGTTTCTACCGCCCTGGGCAAGGCTGAACTTTTTGCTTCGTTGTTCGCCGGAAATTCTACTCTCAACCCACCTCCAAATGTTCAACCACCAACAGTCCCCAATGTCGCGCATAAAATGACTGATATCATTTTCCAAACTAAAAAGGTACGAAAGATGCTCTCTTCTCTTAATACCAGGAAAGCCTCTGGCCTTGACGAGATCCCAGCAATTGTTCTCAAAAAATGCGCACCAGAACTTGCTCCTGTCCTGACTCGTCTGTTTCAGATATCTTACAATAAAGGCATATTCCCTAGTAACTGGAAAACTGCTCGAGTACAACCCATCCCCAAGAAAGGATCCAAAGCGCTTCCTAGCAACTACAGGCCTATTTCTCTCCTTTCAGTCATCTCTAAAGTGATGGAAAAGTATATAAATACCGAACTACTAAAATTCCTTGAAAAACACAGTCTAATCCACGACAGGCAGTATGGATTCCGTCAGCGCAGATCGACTGCCGACCTCCTTTCTTTTGTCACCCATTCTTGGAACAAGTCTATGGAACAACACGGTGAATCCCAGATTGTTGCTCTAGACATATCCAAAGCATTCGACCAGGTCTGGCACGCAGCGCTGCTTAATAAACTTCCGGCCTATGGCCTACCACCAAAACTTTGTACCTGGACAGCAAATTTCCTCTCCAACAGGAGCATATCTGTTGTTGTGGATGGCCATTCCTCTAAACTGTATCCAATTAATGCAGGAGTTCCTCAAGGTTCAGCTTTAGCCCCTACTTTGTTTCTTCTCCACATCAATGACCTCCTCTCTAGCACATCCAACCCAGTTCACAGTTACGCGGACGACAGCACCCTCCACTCAAACATACAATATTCTAAGCCTGTCTCTTTAGCCCAATTAGATGAGGATCGCAGACTCATGGAGGGTTCTGTCTCCGTAGACCTCCAAAAAATATTAGACTGGGGAAGTAGAAATCTTGTACAATTCAACCCCACCAAAACTAAGTCTTGCTTTCTTTCTCACAAGAGATACACCAGCCCTAGACCGATCACAATGAACAACCAAGTTATTCAAAGTAATGAGTCCTTTTCTCTTGTTGGCATTACTGTGGATCGAAATCTTAATTGGCACCAACATGTTACATCAATTGCAGAAGCGGCTGCTAAGAAATTGGGTTTCCTCTTCCGGGCTCGCAAATTTTTTTCACCAACTAATCTCTATACCTTATACACTTCACAAATAAGGCCAAACCTCGAATACTGCTCCCACATCTGGGGTGCAGCTGCCGCTTCTACACTCGCTATCCTGGACTCCATTCAAAAGAGAGCTATACGTCTCATCGGTGACCCTACCCTCACCCAAAGGCTTCCATCCCTTGCCCACCGACGTGCCGTTGGTGACCTCTCTCTCTCTTTTATAGATATCTGCACGGGCACTGCTCAGAGGAGCTTTCCTCCATAATTCCCCCACCTGCTGCCCCCAGCAGATCTACCAGGGGAACAGAGCGAATGCACCCTCTTAACGTCCAGGTTACCAGACATAGAACATCTTGTTATGCCCGCTCTTTTGTCCCGAGGACTTCCAAGTTGTGGAATTCCTTGCCGGCACATGTTTTTCCTTCTCCTCCGAACCTCCAAACCTTCAAGTCCAGAATTAACAAGCTGCCTCTTTCCTCCTTGTCAACACCCACGGTACGATAGTATTTAGGCTGTAAGCCCTCGTGGTGTGTTGTTGACATTAAAAAAAAAAAAAAAAAAAAAAAAAAAAAAGACAAAGTCGATAAAGTGTCTACTGCTGGGTTATATTGGATTTATTTACTCATATAGGTTATGGGCTAATTAATATTGTCATATGAGCACAATGATTACGTGATCACACCATTCACAAAATTAAAGAATATGAACCACTGTTACCTAAATAAAAATTATTTTTGTTAACGAAAGATTAACCATAAACACATTGTCTGTATATTGTGAAAGGCCAGTCTCAGAAATATGTTTATTTCGATTTAAAATGGGATGTTAACCCGGCATCACCCAGGTGAAGATTTTTTACGTCATCACCCAGGTGTGGGATTAGTGGGCCCTAACTTTAAAATGATAAAAAAAATCTTTATTAGTGAATTTTCTTTAAAAAAAAAATCACCTATGAGGAGATCCTGACTTTTGTATTTTGATTTTTTTTTTTTCATGAGCGCTAATTAGGCGCCCCCCAGGACACATATCCGGGGTCAGTTTCAATTTTTATATGTATTATATATATATATATATATATATATATATATATATATATATATATATATATATATATATATATATATATATATATATATATATATATATATATATATATATATATATATATATATATATATATATATATATATATATATATATATATATATATATATATATATATATATATATATATATATATATATATATATATATATATATATATATATATCACACCAAAACTCAAAAAATAAAGGGCCGATTTTGATTAAATTTGGTGATTACCTTCCTTTTGCAAATGGCATGGATAAGTTCGTTATCCAGAAAAATTGGTACAGGTTTTCCCGGAACATTTTGTGTTTTCTTTCGAAAAAAAAATTATATCTCACGAATTAACAAAGTAAGGGCAAATAATTTGGTACGCGGGTTTATATCATTATATGTAAGTTACGTACCAAAGTTTAGCTCTGTAGATCAAAAGACAAAAAAGTTATAGGCATTTAAAGAAAACTTAATTGGAGTTTTCCTCAAAACGTCAAAGTTGCGATTTAAAATGTCAGAATTGGCAACATTTAGGCAAATAACTTGAATCTAATACGGGCTATGGAAAGAAAATGTCTCAAGAAGAATCTTTTTCAAACCCTGAAGTTATAGTTTCAACCGTCATTGTCCTTCATTTTACTAAAATGTTGCCAGAAAAGGCATTTAAAATAGAGCCTTTCTCTGATGCTTGGCAGTAGCTTTAGCTATAGAGTTTATCGTTTAATGGTATATAATTTTTTTCTAATTTTCCTAAAAAATCAGTAGAGCTCAATATATCCGTTATTATACAAGATATGAAAAAAAAATGTATACATTAATTATAGGGTGTCTTGAGCTACATCTTAAAAATATGTCTACAATCACAGGCTGGCCCATAAGTCGTTGGTGATACAAATTCTCTCTTTTTTTTAATCAAGCACGTTTTATGTTATTGCATTTCCCATCGAAATATAATGCATGTTTGTAACAAGAGAGATTTTGGACGCAGCAAGTGCGTTATGGTAGCGAATTTTGATCAAATGCTTCATATTTGAATAGCTCAATTTGTTATTAACCTATAAGGTTGACCAAGAAACGTGTTTTTTCGGGAACACTTTAAGTTTACTTTCGGAAATTTTTGTACATTTTCAAACAATAAAGTTATTTTTATGAAACATGGCACATTGTTTTTACTATATAGGGTATACTGGTAACCAAATTTGATGCCTGCTTTCTTAAAAAAACACATATATTTGTTATTAAACATTTTTATGAAAATTCACTACCATAACGCACTTGCTGCGTCCAGACTTTTTTTTATTGTTTTTGGAAAAAAGAAAGAATCATATTTATGCTTACAACTTATGAAAAAAACCCACAAACTTGATAAAAACACTACATTTATTTTCTAAATGGCTCATATCAGAAAATATCGAGATTTATACACTTGACAAACATGCCTTTCTAAAAAAAATCACAAACCGAAAATTATTCCCAAAAATAGATAATATTTGGGAACAACAAAAAAAAGTTCTAGCTGTACAATCTTCAAATGGTGTGGCAGACAAAAGAAACATAATAAAACTAGTCGTCACGTAATTGGCTGCAATTATCGCATAAAAATGAAGGTGCTCTAAACACAGATATTTTTCGCACTGCTCACAGGAGTTCCTCGACTTTCTGTCTTTGTTTTTGGGACATTCTTCACGTCTACCACGTCCTGTTTTTTGTATTTTACGCGGAGAAGCATTTGTTACGCTTAGCACACTGGCAATTTTAAGTCCAAGTTCTCTCGTGAATCGAGGGTTATTGTTTCTTTGTTGCAGAGTTGGATCTATCAAAGCTAGGCCTAGCTCTTCCAAAAATATACGACACTTTTTTGAATAGTTGTTGGTGTTTGTCATTTAAATCACCTGGCTATTAATTCCTGCTGTATTCATTAGAGAGAAAAATATTATCATTCTCAGTGGACATTTTCTGCAATTCCGAGCCACACTGTAACTTCCTGACAATTCATCGACAACGTCTACACCGCCTTTGGTAAAATTGTAAAAGCTTATAATTTCGGATAGTTTTTTATCCCCCGGCAGATGCATCTATCTCGCCATCATGATGAAGAAAGGAGAGCAAAATAACATTTCTACCCTTCTTTGGTACGTACGATACCATTGTGTTATGTTTCTGTAACGCAAACATTGAACTCTTAGATGGCCTATTCTTTAGTTCTAGTAGCGCTAACGCTTTCTCTCGTTTAGTTTTCCTAAGAGTTCCTACCGAGGTTAAACTATGCTTTTTGCGTAAAATATTCAAGTTCATAGGAAGTGTACCAGTTATCAAAGGTGACATTTCGAGTACTGCCAGAAATCGGTGCTACTACTCTTTGCACAATATTAACAGGTTTGTTGCTTGATTGATAAACCCTATCCGGCTGAGTTCCTGCATAAACTTCCATGTTAAGCACGTAAAATATGCGAGAGTCCATCATAGCCTGTATTTTTACTCCATATTTAGCCGGCTTGTTGGGGATATACCGGCGGAAAGAACAGCGCCCTCGAAAGGCCTCTAATTTCTTATCTATGGTTAAATATTGTCCTGGTGTATATGCCTGTTGACAAACTTTTCAAGTACAGCCCGTATAGCTGCAAGCTTATCTGATTTCAAGCGTTTTTGTTCTTGTCTGCGTTGTCAATACGTAAACAATGAATAAAAAAGTGAATCTATTGAAAGCCATAACTGTACGAAATATATCAATGCCCGCTCCATTTGTTCTCCAGAGTTCTTTTAGATGACAATGGCTGTTTCTGTATACACCAGCAAGGTACAAGATACCAAATAAAGCCTTTACTTAAGTTACGTTGGTATTGATACAATCTTCTTTATCTTTATAGCCTACAGCTTTTTTGGCAATCAAAACGTTGGTGGAATCTGTAACACTGTCAAGAATTGTTGAGTCAAAAAACAAAAGCCTGCAATCCAGCGGAGTTTTCGCATCCCTAGCATAAGGCATGCATCCTGGTAATTTTGAAATTATATTTTCTGCCCTAGTTCTCACTCTGGTATTACTATACTGCTTGCTACATTTTGTAATAGAGTCCTTACGCACGTAATATCCACCTCTATACTTTATCATTTTCATGTACTTCTTCAGCCTCTTCGGCACCATTTCTCCAATTTCACTATCAAATGATCGCTGTGGACGCTTAAATGACCAACTTCAGCATTATCATCAGTCTATAAATTCCCCCTCGTCATCTTTGCATTCTTCCCAAATCGCCATAAGTTTGGCTTGTTCTTTTTCGTAATACGACATGCTGTAAAACACTTTATTGCAAACGTACAAACTTTATAACTTTACAACCCAGGTGGGGGTCTCTCGGACCTTCAGGTACTGTGGCGCGTTGCTACACGACTGGTGGTCAACTCAAGACTAAAAGCGGTCAAGATTATTCTTTATTAACAATGAGGTCGGCAGTTGATCTGCGTTGACGAAATCCCTACTGCCTGCCACAGTCTAGTCCACGACAGGCAGTATGGATTTCGTCAGCGCAGATCAACTTCCGACCTCCTTTCCTTTGTCACCCATTCTTGGAACAAGTCTATGGAACAACACGGTGAATCCCAGAGTGTCGCTCTAGACATATCCAAACCCTTTGACCAGGTCTGGCACGCAGCGCTGCTTAGTAAACTTCCGGCCTATGGCCTACCAACAAAACTTTGTAGCTGGACAGCAAACTTCCTCTCCAATCGGAGCATTTTTGTTGTTGTAGATGGCCACTCCTCTAAACTATATCCAATTAATGCAGGAGTTCCTCAAGGTTCAGCTTTAGTCCCTACTCTGTTTCTTCTCCACATCAATGACCTCCTTTCTAGCACATCCAACCCAGTACACAGTTACGCGGACGACAGCACCCTCCACTCAAATATACAATATTCTAAGCCTGTCTCTTTGGCCCAAATAGATGAGGATCGCAGACACATGGATGGTTCTGTCTCCGTGGATCTCCAAAAACTATTAGACTGGGGAAGTAAAAATCTTGTACAATTCAACCCCAACAAATCTCAGTCTTGCTTTCTTTTTAATAAAAGATACACTAGCTCTAGAACCATCACAATGAACAACCAAGTTATTCAAAGTAATGAGTCCTTTTCACTTGTTGGCATTTATGTGGATCGAAATCTCAATTGGCACCAACATGTCACATCAATTGCAGAAGCGGCTGCTAAGAAATTAGGTTTCCTCTTCCGGGCCCGCAAATACTTATCACCAGCTAATCTATATATCTTATATACTTCACAAATAAGGCCAAACCTTGAATACTGCTCCCACATCTGAGGTGTTGCTGCCGCTTTTACACTCGCTATCCTGTACTCCATTTAAAAGAGAGTTATACGTCTCATTGGTGACGCTACCCTCACTCAAACGCTGCCATCCCTTGCCCACCGACGTGCCGTTGGTGACCTCTCTCTCTTTTATAGATATCTGCACGGGCAGTGCTCAGAGGAGCTTTCTTCCATAGTTCCTCCACCTGCTCCCCCAACAGATCTACCAGGGGAACAGAGCGAATGCACCCTTTTTCTGTCCAGGTCACCAATAATAGAACATCTTGCTATGACCGCTCTTTTGTCCCCAGGATTTTCAAGTTGTGGAACTCCTTGCCGGCACATGTTTTTCCTTCTCCTCCGAACCTCCAAACCTTCAAGTCCAGAATTAACAAGTTGCCTCTTTCCTCCTTGTCTACACCCACGGTACGATAGTATTTAGGCTGTAAGCCCTCGTGGTGTTTTGTTGAAATAATAAATAAAAAAATAGGTTTTAGAAAGCTATAGGCAACCAGAAAAACATATGTAATGTGAACCGAAAGTTATAATTTATAGCACGGAGGGTATGGTGGACCCCACCTATGTGATGCCGGGTTAAACTTCTCCAAGTTATTTCTTAAAGTCAGTTTTTGCAAATTTTTCAACAGTTTAAAGCAGAGATTCGAATAATTAGAGGTTCCTCCAAAAGTGTCTTTGCAACCTATTGAAGATTTGCAGTCTATTCTGCCTTGGAATAACGGAAGATATGGAAATGGAATCATGCCCTACAGCTGCAATAGAGGCAATGCTGAATCTTACTCCACTCCGTGAAGCTAAGTCCCTCAAGAATATTTCAAGCAGAAAATTTCAAACCAGGAGACTTGATTGGTCACTTGGAGACCCTGAAAATTTTTTCATTGGAGTCACACACCGAACCAACAGATCATATTTCAGCTAGACTGGATTGCACAGTTCCATTTGAAGTGGTCATAAGTGGCCGCCAAGCATGAAACAGAGACAGTTAAAGGCTCACTAATCTAATAACTCATCTGTCAGACAGTTTTAAAGGCTCTAAAATCTTAAAAAACGGAGTGTAAACTGGGCTGGGTTTGAAAAAAATTCTTAAAGCAACTGGCTATGAACAACAAAGTAACTTTGATGTGGTACCAGGGCATTGAAGAGAATGAGTGAGCAGAAAGCGTTGCAAAATGGCAGCAACAATACTATACTATGGTCTAGACCCCTATTGTGAACCGACCGAAAGACATATAAACAAAAATTTTAACAAAATGGAAAACTGACTTCACAAAAAATATTCTAAAACAAAAAATGCACTAAAAAGTAAAAAACAATTATGTATTCTTGTCTACAACTTACAATCAATTAATTTTTTCTACTCAATGTACGATCAATGCATTTACCACGCAAGGATGTAGGTACCCACTTAAACTTAACCTCTAACTCTACACATACCTATGACTAACAGACAAATATCAAAATATTTATTTAGAGTTCACCTAAGCAGAAAGTTTTAAATATATGTGTAGACTGCTTAAAAGACAATCAAATTATTACGATCGTATCGTCGGTGTCAGCCAACGAAATACGACAATATACCTTACATTAATAATACGAGAATACCTTATGAAATGTATTTTACAAATGAAATTTTATACAATATACTGTGACAATATCCTGAGACCTTGAAACTACAATATACCAATACCTAATTAAACCGTTTTAGTAAATTTTGACTTTTAAAAATTTTCTTCAAATGAGCGCAGAACACATATCCGGGGTCAGTTACAGACTTTATATGTTTATATATATATATATATATATATATATATATATATATATATATATATATATATATATATATATATATATATATATATATATATATATATATATATATATATATATATATATATTTATATTTATGTCACACCTATAACTTAAAAAATAATAGACCGATTTTGATAAAACTTGGTGAGTACCTTCCTTTTGCAAGTGGCTTGGATAAGTTCGTTAGCCAGGAATATCCGCCGAGGTTTTCCCGGAAAATTTTGTGTTTTCTTTCGAAAAAAATTGATTTTTTTTTATATTTTCAAAATTAACAAAGTAAGGGCAACCAAATTTACTACGCGGGTTTATATCATTCTAGGCAAGTTACATACCAAAATTTAGCTTCGTAGGTTAAAGGACAAAAAAGTTACAGGCATTTAAAAAAAAAAAAAATTTGGGTTCTCCTCAAAACGTCAAACTCTCGATTTTAAACGTCAAAATTGGTGAGTACCTTCCTTTCGCAAGTGGCTTGGGTAGATTCGTTATCCAGGAAAATCCGCCGAGGTTTTCCCGGAAAATTTTGTGTTTTCTTTCGAAACAAATTTATATCTCCAAAATTAACAAAGTAAGGGCAACCAAGTTTTATACGCTGGTTTATATCATTATAGGCAAGTTACCTACCAAAATTTAGCTCTGTAGGTAAAAAGACAAAAAAGTTATAGGCATTTAAACAAAAATAAATTGGGGTTTTTCACAAAACGTCTAAGTTGCGATTGAAACTTCAAAATTGGCAACATTTAGGAAAATAACTTGAATCTAATACGGGCTATGGAAATAAAATGTGTCAAGAAGAATGTTTTACAAACCCTGAAGTCTTAGTTTCAACCGTCATTGTCGTTCATTTTAATAAAATGTTTCCAGAAAATTCATTTCAAATAGACACTTTCTCTGACGCTTGGCAGTAGTCCTAGCTATAGAGTTTATCGTTAATGGTATATGATTTTTGTAGAATTTTCGTAAAAAAAAATCAATAAAACTCAATATATCTGTTATTATACAAGATATGAAAATTTTTTTTATATATTAATTATAGGGTGTCTTGAGCTACATCTTAAAAAATTATTTCTACAATCACAGGCTGGCCCATAAATCGTTGGTGATACAAATTTTCTTTTTTTTAATCAAACACGCCTTATCTTATTGCATTTTTGCATTTTCCATCGAAATATAATGCATGTTTGTAAGCAAAAAAATTCTGGACGCAGTAAGTGCGTTATGGTAGCGAATTTTGATAAAATGCTTAATATTTGAATAGCTCAATTTGCTATTAGCCTATAAAGTTGACCCAGAAACGAGTTTTTTCGGGAACACTTTAAGTTTACTTTCGGAAATTTTTGTACAAATAATAAAGTTATTTTGATGAAACATGGCACATTGTTTTTACTATATAGATTATACTGGTAACCAAATGTGATGTCTGCTTTCTTAAAAAAAAACAAATTCTTGCTATTAAAAAATAGTTTTATGAAAATTCACTACCATAACGCACTTGCTGCGTCCAGAGTTTTTTACAAATGAATTTGCGTACGCGTTTGCCTCGCTCACTCGGCTATATCTCTCCAACCATTCTTCCGGGCGCGCGCGCGCATTCGACCCGCCCGCGCTGCGTGCTGCGTCTATGTGTGTAAAGTGTGTATGCCAATTGTTATATACTAAGACATTTCAGGTTATGTAGTTACAAACCCATCTTGGCTGACACCGACTCCAAAAATAACAATAATCTTACATTATATTATCCTAATAATTTGATTGTCTTTTAAGCAGTCTACACATATATTTGAAACTTTCTGCTTAGGTGAACCATAAATAAATATTTTGATAATTGTCTGTTAGTCATAGGTATGTGTAGAGTTAGAGGTTAAGTTTAAGTGGGTACCTACATCCTTGCGTGGTAAATGCATTGATCGTACATTGAGTAGAAAAAATTAGTTGATTGTAAGTTGTAGACAAGAATACATAATTGTTTTTTACTTTTTAGTGCATTTTTTGTTTTAGAATATTTTTTGTGAAGTCGGTTTTCCATTTTGTTAAAATTTTTGTTTATTTCTTTATTTTTAGTGAATCTGAAGCTTTCTATCTGATTTAATTAGACGGAAGCGCAACGGTGTGATCCACAATCATCATCAATGTAGTCGTTGTCAATTATATACGCATTATTAAGGATAACTCAAAAACAGCTGGTTGGATCCTGATCACGTTTGTATGAGGTCACACTAAAAGCACCAGCTTTCAAATAAAAAAAGAATCATCAAAATCGGTTCACCTAGAAAAAAGTTCTGAGGTAACACACAAGAACCTCATCAATGTAGTCGAAGTCAATTAAATACGCATTATTAAGGATAACTCAAAAACTACTGGTCATATCCTGATCACATTTATACAGGACCACACGAGAAGCACCAGCTTTCAAATAAAAAAAAGAATTATCAAAATCGGTTCACCTAGAAAAAAGTTCTCAGGTAACACACATAAAAAAACATACAGTCGAATTGAGAACCTTCTCCTTTTTTTAAAGTCGGTTAAAAAGAGATGAACTTGATACCTGGAAGAAGAACCAAATGCTGTCAGACTGGAAGAATACGTCAGGCTTAAGGCATGCAAAATGATGCAAGTATCATTAGTGGGATATTTTTCTACCGGCACTTCTTTACCATATAATTAGTGTAACATAGCGTTTCACTTAAATTATAAAAATTACTTTTTTTTTTCGATACACTCAAGTAATGCCGTTTAAGTTTAAGGATATATCTGGTTTTTTTAACTAATTATTTGTATTAATACATTATTATTTTATTAATATTACAGGATACGGATGCGGTAAGAAACATTGTGAATGTCATGAGGATAATGACTGCCCCGGAAACCAGACTTGCCAGGTATTCACTAAAACGATAAAGAAATGTTTCTAGATGACTACGCCTCGTTGCGAAAAGCTCTGTAATCGTATTTTTTTGTGTACATAAATTGACGACTTGAAATATACGTCTGTCTATAAAAATGCCTAATATATATAAACAACCAATTTTGAACTTCCACATTCCTAGTTAAGTACACTTGGAGAACACCCAAATCACCACAATACATATTTCAGAGACCTTACGATCGTTTCGTTGACAATGTCAACATCTTCAGAGGAAGATAATTCATTCTTCAGAGGAAGAAAATTCATTCTAATTGTCTTCCTCTGAAGATGTTGACATTGTCAACGAAACGATCGTCAGGTCTCTGATTTATGTGTTGTGGTGATTTGGGTGTTCTCCAAGTTTTCTTATTAGTGCTCATCACAGGTTCCAGTTTTCACATAGTCACATTCCTGGTTATTTAACTCACACTTTACTACATTTATGAGCTTGTGTAAAATTTGACTTCCAACCAAAACAATGTCGATTTAAAATTATCCACTTAGCTTGTGTATTTAAGTCTGGTAGCAGAAAGTATATAGTGAGATGAGATTTAAAAATATAGTGACACATTTTAATTTAATCAAGGTTTAATAGGAAAAACTGTGTATTTTTAGTGAATTTTCGTAGAAAAATTACTTATGGGGGATCACGACTTTTGAATTTTGAAAAAATTGCTTCAAATGAGCGCGAAATAAGCTCCCTAGAACTCATACCTAGTGTCAGTATAAATAAATAAATGAATAAATAAATAAATAAATATATATATATATATATATATATATATATATATATATATATATATATATATATATATATATATATATACATATATATATATATATATATATATATATATATATATATATATATATATATATATATATATATATATATATACAGGCTGGTCCACTTCGCGGAAAAAGCCCAGTTTTCCATATTAAACTCAGTTTTATCAAAAAAGTCTCAACTGAAAGTTGTTCCTATAAATCAGCTGCGTAATTCAAACATATTTTAATTTACACAGGGTGTTCATTTTCTCCGTGGCAGACCAAACTTACCTGTTTTTAAATAGAACATCCTGTATTTTATATGATTTTTAAAAATATGGTATCGCAGCAAGCAAATTGATACCCCACATGATGGGTCTAGGCCAAACCGTTTCAGAGTTCTTCATTTGTATATTAAAAATATTGGTCTAGTTTGGTGGGTAAATACTTCGATTCTGCACAATGTTTTGGCTGCATATTCAATGGAGTTAATTTTATACACTCCTCAATATAACAAAATGCGACATGGTAATTCCTAATGTAACCTGACTATACAGAGTGTTAAAAGGCACAAAACTTAAATTTTCTCGAGAATTTCAAAATGAATGCTCTGTGTATTAGAACGTTATCAGATGCGCACTTTCATGACCTTTTCAGCAATACTACGTTCAATGAAATTATTTTCAACGGTTTCAAAGATATAACACATTAATTACAAAATGTATCATTTTCCAATATTTATGGAATTTATCTCAAAATCTAACGACAGCTTTGACAACGCCACTTGACATTTGAAAAATTTACTAAATTATTGACAGGTAGCTTTCTTAGTTACCCGCTTTATTCTTGATATCAGCATGTTTTTTACTGAAGAACTTATGTCAATGCTGTATGTGATTGCTGAAAGTAATAAAAGTTTTGCCTTAGCAAAGAGAATCTATATGCAGAAATATCCTAATCGACAGCAACCTCAGTTGAAAGCATTTAGATTGGTAAAAGCTCGTTTTGATGCATACTGCAGTGTATCGGGATCCCGTAACAAACAAAACTGTTCTAAATGAAAGTATGTCTGTAAACACCGTAGCCTCAGTAATTGAAAATCCACATATCAGCCAGCGACAATAAGCTTCAAATTTAAATATCAGTAAAACTCCTGTCCGAAGATCTTTAAAAGAAAACAGATATCACCTATACCATGTTAGAAAAGTTCAAGAGCTGTCTGCAAGCGATAAGCAGCAAAGATTGAATTTTTGTATTTGGGCTCTACAGAAGGACAACCAGGATCCAGGATTTCTTCCAAAGTGCTATTTACAAATGAAGCAAATTTTTCAAACTGTGGAGGAATTAACATGCACAATTTCCATTATTATGCTGATATAAATCCATGTTTTTCGTGGCCAGTGTATCGTCAGCATAGGTGGTCCATAAATTTGTGGGCTGAAATTTTGGGTCCCTATTTATTTGGACCGTAGTTTTTCGATGGGACTCTCACTGGTGAGCGTTATCTAAATTTCTTGAAAAATGATCTATCAGAGCTGTTAGAAGAAATTCCTCTGCAACTCCGGGGTGAAATGTGGTATCAACACGATGGAGCGCCTCCACATTCAACAGGAGTTGTTAGAACATTTTTAAGCCATAATTTTGAAGAACGATGGATAGGTCGACGTGTACCAACCCCTTGGTCAGCAAGATGTCCTGATCTTTCCAAAATACATTAATTTATGTGGGGTGACATTAAAGGTAAAGTGTATGCGACTCCACCAACAACCAAGGAGGACATGCGCGCAAGGATTTCAGATGCTTTAAATCCTGTACGCGAAGCAACATTGTTGAAAGTGCAAAATAATTTAAGGCAGAGATTACAAATTTGTATCGCTAATGACGGCTCCCAACTTGAACATTTGCTACGTTGAATTTTTGATGTGTATTTTGTGAATTTCGATTTAGTGTTGTTCTTGTTGATTTAACCCTTGTTAATATATGCATTAAGTGTTTTGCTCTTTTACATCACACAGACTTTAGTTTTTTTATGCAGTATGAATTAAGGATATCACGTAAACTATTTGAAAATGATATAAAATACAGGGTGTTGCATATTAGCGTGAAGTATTTACTTGAATTTATATAAAAATGGCTAATTTCGTAATTGAGCCTTAATATCTTTGAAACCGTTGAATATAATGTCATCAAACGTAGTATTCTTGAAAAGACAATGAAAATGCGCATGTAATAACGTTTTAATATACAGGGCGTTCCTTTTGAAATTTTCGAGAGAATTAAAGTTTTGCGAAATTTAACACTCTGTATAGTCAGGTTACATTAAGAATTACCATATCGCATTTATTTATAGTGAGGAGTGTATAAAATTAACTCCATTGAATATGCAGCCAAAACATTGTGCAGAATCGAAGTATTTACCCACCAAACTAGACCAATATTTTTAATATACAAATGAAGAACTCTGAAACGGTTTGGCCTAGACCCATCATGTGGGGTATCAATTTGCTTGCTGCGATACCATATTTTTAAAAATCATATAAACTACAGGATGTTCTATTTAAAAACAGGTAAGTTTGGTCTGCCACGGAAAAATGAACACCCTGTGTAAATTAAAATATTTTTGAATTACGCAGCTGATTGATAAAAACAACTTACAGTAGAAACTTTTTTGATAAAACTGAGTTCAATATGGAAACTGGGCTTCTTCCGCGAAGTGGACCACTCTGTATATATATATATATATATATATATATATATATATATATATATATATATATATATATATATATACAGGCTGTTTCAAAAACGATAGTCTATGTTACAGGTGCACATTCGGCACAAAAAAATTAGACTATTTTTTTTTATATAAACATGGGTCCGCAAATGCTTAGTTTTTTAAATACAGCGTGTTAAAGTTATTTGTTTTTGTCAGTTTTTTCACGAATAAGTCCAAGTAAAATTAAAATTTTTACGTGAAAATTGGCATGTGGGGGTTCTCGAGGGCAAGAAATTTAAATATGTTATTGTTAATAACACTTCTGGCAGAGGGGCCACCTGTAAGACATGGCTTGCATTCAATTAGCTATAATTTTTTGACACTCAGTAATATCGACCTACCGTATAGCTACATTGCAGCCCTTATCAATTGTAAGCAAAAAATGTATACTTGATTTAAATCTCTCAGACACACTATTTTCGAGATATTGCAATTTTTGTATGTCGATGTCGCTCAAAAATTAATTCTGCGACAAATTATAGGAATATATAATACACCTTTTAATTGCTTAATTTTTTTATTCTTTAGTTAAAAATTAAAATCTTACCAGAAGAAAGAACTGACAAGACACAATTATGAAGATAAAATAAAAAGCCATGATAACAAACTTTGAACAAACCATTTAGCAAAGTGGTTACCAACGTTACGGGATTTGACTTTTGCGTTTTCGTCGTAACATATACTACATTCGACCTTTACGTTTGAGACAACTCACTATTTTTAAGTAATTAATTGCATTGTCCGTAATTTTTCTAATTAAATATGGAAGTCTTTATCAACAATGAACTAACAGACATGCATATTATGTATTCACGTGCTTTTGGTAACTGTTATAAGGCGAAACAACTGTATGAAGAAGCCTTCCCAAATCGGAGAATTCCAGACAGAAGGATGTTTCAACGGATTGACATCCGGCTGCGGAAAACAGCCGCATACTTACTTATTATCTAATACATCGATCTGTCTCTTTCGAATATATATATATATATATATATATATATATATATATATATATATATATATATATATATATATACCAGGTACCCTTCATAAAGTTACTGCTGATCGAGGCAGACCACGAAGTGCATGAAATCCTGATTTTGAAGAGGCTGTTCTGGATGAAATTGAACAAAATCCAAAAATAAGTACTAGGGAAATGGCCAATAACCTGGTAGCATCCAATGCAACGATATGGCGAGTTCTTCACGAGCAACAATTGCGTCCATATCACATCCAACGTGTGGAGGCACTATCACCTGAGAGAGATTTTATACATCGCCTACAATTTTGCCAATGGTTTCTTCAACATAATAATGTAGAGAACTTGAAATTGTGTATTGTTCACTGTCGAGTCTGGATTTAGGCGCGACGGGATCGTCAATTTTCGTAACAGTCATATTTGGGCTGACGAAAATCCCCACGCAGTTTTTGAATGGCATCATCAACAGTAATTTTTCTTAAATGTATGGGCTGGAGTTGTAGGGTGTAATTTAATAGAACCAATTTTTTTATTTCACAGATTTAATGCTACAACTTATCTTGAATTCCTGCCAAACCAACTAAATGGGTTATTAGAAAATGTACCCCTTGACATAAGACATAACCTGTAGTTTATGCATGACTGAGCGGCGCCCCCACATTTCGCCCTAAATCTCAGAAATTACCTAAGCAATACTTTTGGACGCAGATGGATCGGACGCGGTGGATCTCAGTCATGGCCGGCTCGATACCCTGATTTAAATCCTATGGATTTTTATTTATGGGGGGCATCTCAAAAGTATTGTTTATGAAGCAAATGTTGAAAATTTTGATGATCTGCAGCAAAGAATTGTACTTGGATGCGAACAAATTAGAAATACACCAGAAATATTTCACAGAGTATGTCGTTGTATGCTCCGCAGAATATGAAAGTGTATTGAAGTGAAGGGTGGCCATTTTGAACATTTATTGTAGTCAGGTATCATAAAATGTTATAAACTTTTTTATTTGTTGTTTTATTTGTTGTTAAAATTGGCAGACAATACACTTAATTACTTGAGAAAAATTAATTTTTGAGCGACATCGACATACAAAAATTGAAATATCTCGAAAATGGTGTATCTGAGAGATTTGAATCAAATATACATTTTTTGCTTACAACTGCTAAGGGCTGCAATGTAGCTATACGGTAGGTCGATAATGCTGGGTGTCAAAAAATTATAGCCAATTGAATGCAGGTATAGTCTTACAGGTGGCGCCCTCTACCAGCAGTATTATTAACAATAACATATTTAAATTTATTACGCTCAAAAACCCCCGCATGCCAATTTTCACGCCAAATTTTAATTTGACTCATTCGTAAAAAACTGACAAAAACAAATAACTTTAACACGCTGTATTTAAAAAAAAATCTCTGGACCCAGCAAATGCGTTATGGTAGCGAATTTTCTTTAAAATATTTTTAATAGCAAATGTCTTTCTTTGATGAAAGCAGACATAAAATTTGGTTGCCTATATAGTAGAAACAATGTACCATATTTCATCGAAATAAATTTACTGTTTGAAAATATCTAAACATTTTTCAAAAGTCTAGATGCAGAAAATGTGTTATGGAAGTGAATTTCCATAAAAAAAGCAAATGCGAGCAGGCATCAATCTGATTACCGGTATAGCCTATGTGGTAAAAACAATATACTATATTTTATCAAAATTACTTATGATTTGAAAATATAGAAAAAAATTCCGAAAATAAACTTAAATGTTGGTTTTCTAACCAACAAAGCTTACGTTAATAGCAAATTGAGTTATTATTATATTATCAGGCAGGTTTCTGAAAACAGTTTTTTGAAAAACATTCAGGAACTAAACTGCAAATTTACCGAAAATTCGCAACCAAAACGCACTTACTACGTCTAGATTTTTTTCTTACAAACGCATCCTATTTCGATAAAAAAAATGCCAAAACGTAACTTCCTTGGGGAGTGTGGACAAGAAATTTTTGTGGATCCAGGGGGGGGGGGTGTCTAGGCAGGTTTCGGGAGCCAAACTGCAAATTTACCGAAAATTCGTTATCAAAACGCACTTACTGCGTCCAGATTTTTGTCTTACAAACGCATCATATTTCAACAAAAAATGCAGAAATGCATTAACGAATTTGTTCTACGAAATTTAAAAAAAATATGCACCCCTACTCGCTCTTGGTCCCGTACTTCCTTGGGAGGTGTGAACAAGAAATTTTTCTTGGGGTTTGTGGATTCAGGGGGGCCTTAGGCAGGTTTCTGAAAACAGCTTTTTGAAAAGCGTTCGGAAGCTAAACTGCAAATTTACCGAAAATTCGTTACCAAAACTCACTTACTGCGTCCAGTTTTTTTTCTTACAAACGCATCATATTTCGATAAAAAATCCAAAAATGCATTAACAAATTTGTTCTACAAAAATTAGCTAAAAAAAATTAGACACCCATACTCAGTCCTGGTCCCGTAACTTCCTTGGGGAGTGTGAACAAGAAATGTTTCTTGGGGTTTGTGAATCCAGGGGGGGGGGCAAGGCAGGTTTCTGAAAACAGTGTTTTGAAAAGCGTTCGGGAGCTAAACTGCAAATTTACCGAAAATTCTCTACCAAAACGCACTTACTGCGTCTAGATCTTTTTCTTACAAACGCATAATATTTCGATAAAAAATGCAAAAATGCAATTAACGAATTTGTTCTACGAAAATTAGTTAAAAAGAATTATACACCCCTACTCACTCCTGGTCCCGTAACTTCCTTGGGGAGTGTAAACAAGAATTTTTTTGGGGGAATAGGGGTGCTGTGCGGGGTAGGCAGGGTTTAAGGGGGATATGGCTTCAAGATGTGAAAAAGACCACTTTCAAGCCCGTTATATTCGCATTTTTTGCTCATATTTCCTTTTTACTACCTACCCCGCCCAGCACCCCTATTCACTCCTGGTCCCGTAACTTTTTTGGGGGGTGTGAACAAGAAATTTTTCTTGGGTTTTGTGAATCCAGAGGGGGGGTGCTAGGCAGGTTTCTGAAAACAGTTTTTTGAAAAGCGTTCGGGAGGTAATGTGCAAATTTACCGAAAATTCGCTACCAAAACGCACTTACTGCGTCCAGATTTTTTTCCTATAAACGCATCATATTTCGATAAAAAATGCAAAAATGCATTAACAAATTTGTTCTACGAAAATTAGCTTAAAAAAATATATATACCGTTAAACCATAAACTTCACTAAGCCTACAAATAAATATCCAAAAAGGCACCAACTTAACTAAACTGATAGCCAAAGCATCAAAGAAAGGGTCTATTTGAAATGGATATTTTGTAAATATTTTAGTAAAATGAAGGGCAATGACGGTTGAATCTGAAACTTAAGGGTTTGCAGACAACTCTTCTTGCAACATTTTCTTTTCCTAAACATTGCCAATTTTGACGTTTAAAATTTCGAGTTTGACGTTTTGAGGAAAACTCCAAAATTTGTTTCTTTAACTGCCCATAACTTCTTTGTCTTTAAGCTAGGGACCTAAATTTTGGTACAGAGTTCGCTCTTTATAATACAAACACGCGTACCAAATTGTTGTCCTTACTTTGTTATTTCCGGAGATATGAATTTTTTTATAAAGAAAACATAAAATTTTCCGGGAAAATCTGGTCCGATTTTTCTGGCTAACGAACTTATCCAAGCCACTTGCAAAATGAAGGTACTCTGCAAATTTTATCAAGATCGGTCTATTATTTTTTGAGTTATCGGTCGGATATATATATATATATATATATATATATATATATATATATATATATATATATATATATATATATATATATATATATATAGAGATCTCCTCATAAGCGATTTTTTTTACATTCGCTAATCATTAAATAACTGCAATCCGTTTAACATAACAGCTGCGAAATGGCATTAATAATAAAATGAGAGAAATGGACATAGTTATAGAAAATACTTTCATTGTGCATTTGACGCTTGGTATATTATGGCATTATATTATATTTTACATTGTAGATTATTTTCAACACACACACACATATTGTTCACATGTCAACGGTAAAAAACGTCTCTTAGCAGCGTTAGTTGCTTCACCGACGTAATTTTTATGCTGCTGAACTGACAACTTTGTAGCGAGATATGGATAAATCTAGCATCCGTGCAGTTTATATTGCTTGACTTGATATGAATATTCGAAAGCATTTTCTTTTGCAGAAAACGTATTATATTTGCTTCAGAAAATTCTTATCGTGTGTTTCATACATCAGCAAACCCAAAGTATGTTATATGTACAAATTGCATTTTAGTAGATAGAAAAAAATTACTGCGAATAATGTATCAATCGGCTGATAAATACTAAACAAAAAAATATTGACGCATCAAGTGGCGATCTTTCATGTATTTTTTCAATTAACTATACTACTTTTTTCGAATCAACAAATATAATAAATTGTTTCTGCGTAAAATTCACCAAACAAAATCTTCACAAGGTGGGAACTAAAAAACTCGGGACGCAGCAAGTGCGTCATGGTAGTGAATTTTTATTAAATGCTTCAAATTTAAATAACTCCATTTTCTATAAACTTAGAGAGTTTAATTTTAATACGTAGTAATGTCTTTCCTAAGGCAAAATATCCACAAAATTTCATTAAAATAACTTTGTAATTTTGCACACAGCTCATGATGTTCCACCACTTATATCTCAGCTGAAAGGAGACATAAGGAAACTTCGACCAGTACCTTTTAAACATCATACTGCAAAAAAGGTATTTGTCCATCCTAAGCTTCTGGAAGCTCCTTTTGTTTTTGTTCGCATTGATATTCCGCGAAAAACCCTCGAACCAGTTTATGACGGCCCCTTTGAAGTGTTATCCCTAACTGACAAAGTCTTCAAAATCAAAAAATCACACGGAGAAGAGACAATTTCTGTTGACCGTCTTAAACCCGCATTCATTCTTTGTGATAACGAACAGACAACTTTCCAGCCTCAGAGACATCCTAGTGAAACTGAAAGTGACAGTGAAAGTCCAACACCTAGTGAAACTGAAAGTGACAGTGAAGTTCCCGTTCCCGTTCAAACTACTACTCTCCTCCTACTCCTTAGAGTGGTGGATAAAGGTGGGTAAAGGAAATATGTAAGGACACTCTAAGGCCTCAATTTTTCACCATTTATTTTTAATTGTCATGATTTTGATTGGAACTACATGTAATTTCAGTAAATAAACAGTAGAAAATTTCGCAGTTATTGTATTTCAGACAACATCTAGAAAAATGACATCATCGTACATGTTTTCAAAAGAATTGATAAAAATACAGGGAAATACGGTCCTCTAACAAGCTGAGAACAATCACTCTTAAATTAACGATTAGAGCCAAAACAACTGTTCAGTAATCATCTATACAGATAAATGACGTCATAGTACTGTAATAGACAATTTTTTTCACCGTTTATTTATAATATTCATGGTTTTGATTAGAATTACATTTAATTTCAGTAAATAAATAATAGAAAATTTGGCAGTTAAATACTTTAATAGGATTTCTTAGACATCAAGAGTTTAACAAAAATAAACTATCAACGAAAAAGGTACAGCAAAGTATGATAGAATTAAAAAAGGAGCTGTGAATTTTCATAATCGACCATCAAAGTGGAGAAGCTGCAAAATGGGAGAGTCTGTGCACTTGGTGGGCAAACTTTAATTAAGTCCCGTTCGCTGCTTCGGGTCTCCATTCTACATTTACATAATTTGCTGAAGGATCAGAGATTACGTGCCATCGAGTTAATTCACCAACATTAATTTGTTTTATAGTTAGCAAAAACCAACAAACAGATCATTTTTAAAAGGTGTGAATCAATCTCTGAATACTAAGAAACACACACAAGCGAATTTGTAGCGCAGATTAGATAATGTTTATCTTGTAGTCCATTCTAGTTGTAGCAGATCCTGGTCTTCCCAGAATTTGCAGCCAAATTTATAATAGAATAGGTTAGGTGTTATAAATTCTTTAAAAAAACAAGCTTTCACTATTTAGGTGTACTAAAACGACAAATATAGTGTATCCCAAACTGGATGGGAATATATTGCTATCTCAGTTATTATTAGAGATAGCGAGACAGTTAAATTAGCAATATTTTTTTATTTTGCCATGACTTTTTTCGTTTTCTAGTTATTTTGAAAAAAACAAAATTTGTCGATTTCCTTTTTCTTCAATATCTAAGTAGGCGTTGATCTGACATGTATAAGACTTGCACATTATCAGGACACTTTTTACAGAGTAATCTTTTTGTGATATTCTCAACTTTGGATTGCCATTTATTTTTGAGTTACAGGTATCAATGTTGGTTTTTATTATGGCAGCCATATTGGATTTTCTTGCTCATGTGATAACCTGTGAAAAGAGCTTCCCAATGATGTACAACATGCTTGAAAAGTGTTGTAATTGCACTGACAATTTTTAGAAAATGAAATCCAATACCAGAAAACAAATGACAAAAAAAGTGCTCAAAAAGCAGTAGGCCATGGAGTCTAACAATAGAGTTATACTTTTAACATAATTTTCCGTAATGATTCACGAAAAAAAAATTATGTGATTCAATTTACAATACTTAATTAGGTAATAATGCTAGGTAATATTATGTCAAACAGTTTAATAACGAAACCCGGCAATAACAAATAGAAACTTAACCTCCACAAAACAACACAATCAGAAACGGAACTCAACAAATAATAAAATAGAAACTTAAAATAACACTAAATAGAAAATTGTTCAATATGGCCACGGTTTTGTTAAATGCACTTTATGCACCTTTTTGAAACATGCCTGCAACTCTGGTGATGGTGTTTCGGTTAATATGATTTATAGCTTCCGTGATTCTGTTTCGTAAGACATTGATATTTTGTGGTGGATAGAATTTATACACATCATTCTTCAGAGGACCCCAAAAATAAAAATCCATGGGTGTTATATCAAGACTTCGAGCACACCAATGAACCGGCCCATTGTTACAAATGACACGATTATTAAAATTTTGGTACAAAAATTCGTTGACGATCCTAGCATTGTGACGCTGGATAACCGTCTTGTTGGTACCAAATTTTGTCTAAATTATCATAAACTCTTCTAAATGTTGAAAAAGAACGGATCAACAATGAAGTTATCTGAATTTTTTTTTAAACTAACTGTCTAATCTACAAATAAAAATAACAGTTTTCTACCTAATAAGCCGCACCAAACCTTAACACCAAATCTGTCTTGCAATCGTCTTTCTTCCTTAAGATGGGGTTTTCATATGCCCAATAATGCCTATTATGGCGAATATACACACCACAGTTTGTAATTCTGGATTCATCAGTCCATATTATTTTCAAATGAATATTTTCATTTTGCTGACATTGTGCTTGATACCATCTGCAGAATTGAAGTCGCTTAGGGTAATCGTCAACATTTAAGCCTTGTACGATTGTCGGTTTGTATGGATGGTAATGACTTTCTTTTAAAACACGATGTACCGTTCTTTTTGGAACGTCAATTTGTTCACCATAAAACCGAACAGATTGCGGAGGGTTTTTGTTTCAAACCTGTAAGACGGCACTATTTCTTTCCTCATTTCTAGGAATTGGTAGCTTCTTTGCGTGGAACCCACCGTCGTTCAATAGATTGGTCACTATCCTGTGAAATATTTTGATGTTTGGTTGTCGGCTTTCTGGTTAATTGTTTTGATTAGAATTTGCAGCTGCCTCAGTATTTCGGTTAGAATGAAGATAACATTCCAACGTATCAAAATATTCTTCATTACTGAACATATTGATGTATAATATTTAAAATAAACAGGAAACAAACTATTTAGTACAATATTTTAAGCAACGTGTTAAATACACCTCAAATTATTCAGATTATTAAGAATGGCAGTATTCTTAGTTTTCGCAATAGTGTTATATCCATAGCAACCTTTCTTTTGTCGTTTTTCAGTTGATTTACATTTAAAAATCAAACAATTTTCAAAGGCGTCTTCGTAACTCATTAATTATAGTAATAATAATAGTTATTTACTAGGTTTACCTATTTAATTAAATTATAGCCATTTTTAGAATAATGTTGTAATGTAAAATATCATTAGTAATAATGGGCCGATTCGTTGGTGTGCTCAAAGTTCCTATCTTTTTATCGTGAATCGTTACGGAAAATTATGTTAAAAGTAGAAGTCTATTGTTAGACTCCATGCCCTACTGCTTTTTGAACGCTTTTTTTGTAATTTGTTTTCTGGTATTGGATTTCATAGCCTACTATCCTTAAAACGGTTTTCTCAAAATTGTCAGTGCAATTACAAGATTTCTCAAGCATGTTTTACATCGTTGGAAAGCTCTTTTCACAGGCTATCACATGAGTAAAAACTCCAATATGGCTGCCACAATAAAAACAAATGTTGATACCTGTAGCTCAAGAACAAATGAAAATCCAAAGTTGAGAATAGCACAAAAAGATTACTCTGTAAAAAGTGTAAGTCTTAGACATGTCAGATCAACGCCCACTTAGATATTGAAGAAAAAATATATCGACAAATTTTTTTTTTCAAAATAATTCCAAAACGAAAAGAGGCAAAATACAAGTCATATTTGGAACGAGCATTTAATTCCAACCAAGTAATATGTTGTCACGCCAGCTCCAAATAACACAAAGTGTTAAAAAAATAGAGACAGTATACAGCCAACTAACAATTCAGTAAATTGTCAGCCCTGGCCCATCTCTACCCTAATATAGGGACAAAGTATGTAAGGCTAGATGTATTCTCTCCACAACAATTAAAACCGTAGACCAGTTTCGCTCTAGTTAGAGCTCTTCAGTACGTCATACTAACTATAGCGAAAATACACCTATAAAGTAAAACGGCTATGGTAGCCAGCCTTCCAACACTAGTGAGTGGTGAGACATGAAGCAACGTGCCGTCACCTAGTTGCCGAACCAAGTAGTATGTTGTCACGCCAGATCCAGCGAGAATACATCTAGTCTTACATACTTTATCCCTATATTAGGGTAGAAATGGGCCAGGGCTGACAATTTACTGAATTGTTAGTTGGTTGTATACAGTCTGATTTTTTCTAAACACTTTGTGATATTCGGAGCTGGCGTGACAACATGCTACTTGGTTCCGCAACTAGGTGGCCGCATGCTGCTTCGTGTCTCACCACTGACATAGTGTTGGAACGCTGGTTACCATAGCCGTTTTACTTTATATGTGTATTTTCGCTACAATTAGTATGCCGTACTGAAGAGCTCTAATGAGAGCGAAACCGGTCTACGGCTCTAATTGTGGCGAGAATACATCTATCCTTATATGATGATAATTTGACAAATATTTCTGGTTTTCTTATTCAGTTTTATTTAGCATAGAAAGTCCATGCGAATAGTGACAAAAAAATCAAGGAAAACATACCTGGATGAATAGAGCACTCTTCCATTCTGATAGAGCCTGACAAATTTGTTTGGAGTCGTGATTGTATGCAGATAGGACTGTTTTCCGTTATAGAAATAGGTATCGGGCTTCCAAATACGTGCTAACATTGATATGCTGAGAGCCAATGTATCGTCTGACTCCCCTGGGAAGGCTAGCCGTTTATCCACCCACGACTGCCTAAAGTAGCAATCCATTGAATACGTCTGAAAACAGAAAGCGTAAGAACGTAATAAAGCGTGATGTATGGTTAGTTATCTAGGTCTTGTTATTGAAATCCCCAAAAAAATGTTTGTAACAGTTTTAGATGCAGCAAATCCTTACCCATAAAAACCATTACAACAATTAATACTATTTTAATGACGAATATTGTTTACACAGGTGTTCCAATAATAAGCACAATAGAGGAAGGTTCCATGATAAAAGTAACCGGGGTATGAGATACAGTTTTTAGTGAGTTTTCATTTAAAAAAAAACAAATTCACTAATAGAGAGGTCACGATGGTAAGACTTTCGGAACAGTTTTTTAAATGCCCGCGAATTAAGGCCCCTAGAACTCAAATCCAAGGTCCGATTGATTATATATATATATATATATATATATATATATATATATATATATATATATATATATATATATATATATATATATATATATTACTGGGTTTGATTTTGTGGAAACTTAGATAAACAAAAGGTTCGGGACGCAGCAAATGCGTTATAGTAGTGAATTTTCATAAGAATTGTACACCATTAGCAAGATGTATTATTGAAACTAATTCTTTAAATTAAATTTAAATGGACCTTGGAGATCAGTTCTAGAGTCTCAGTTAGAGATTATTTGAAAAAATTTATATACAGCTGAAAAATTACAATTTGGTCTTACATATAATATGTAAGTATTGCAAGTGCCTTTAAAACAATTGTGTTACAAATTTCATTAAAGTTACAAACGTTTTTCAGAAAAAAATTAGTTATTTACAAAGGGAATATACCTGTCAAATTATAAATATGGCAGGTATTTTTCCTTACTAATTGGTTGGATAGCTTTCTTTTAGTCAACCTATCTAGTTTTTGCAAACAATAAACAACAAAAAAGTTTTTTATGTTATGGTAGAAAATGTTCGTAAAAATATTTCAAATCCAATAGCTCAATAAAGTTCCCATTAAGCCAGCATCTTCAATCTTGAACCATAGTAACTCCTATGTACACACGTGGGTAATAAATTAAAGAAAAATAACATAATGAGCTTCGTGCATAACTACAAATTTGTTTTTAAAAATGTTTATTGTTTGAAAAAACTGGATGGGTTGGCTAAAACAAAACCATCCAAGCAATTAATGAGGAAAAATACCTGCCATATTTATACTTTGACAGGTACATTCCCTTTGCAAATATTTTTTTTCCTGAAAACCTTTTGTAAGTTTAATGAAATTTGTAACACAATTTTTATAAAAACACTTGCAGTATTTACATATTATATCTAAGACCAAATTTAAATTTTGTAGCTCCATATAAAACATATTTTTTTAAATAATCGCTAACTATGACTCTAAAACCGATCTTAAAGGTCCATTTAAATTTAAAGGATTAGTTTTATTGTATATCTTACCAAGACTGTAAAATTTTTATGAAAATTCACAACTATAACGCACTTGCTGCGTCCCGAAGTTTTTTTTTTGTTGCTAATTGTTTGCAAAAACTGGATGGGTTGACTAAAACAAAACGATCGAAGCAATTAGTAAGGAAAAATACCTGCCATATTTATAATTTGACAGGTACATTCCCTTTGTAAATAATAATTTTTTTTCTGAACAACTTTTGTAACATTAATGAAATTTGTAACATATTTTTTTAAAACACTATATAATACTATATCTAAGACTACATTTAAATTTAAATTTTGTAGCTCCATATAAAATATATATATTTTTTAATAATCGCTAACTAGGATTCTAAAACCGATCTCAAACGTCCATTTAAATTTAAAGAATTAGTTTTAATATTATATCTTACTAATAGTGTACAATTCTTATGAAAATTGATTGCTATAACGCACTTGCTGCGTCCCGAAATTTTTTTGTTGCTAATTGTTTGCAAAAACTGGATGGGTTGACTAAAACAAAACGATCCAAGCAATTAATAAGGAAAAATACCTGCCATATTTATAATTTGACAGGTACATTCCCTCTGTAAATAATTATTTGTCGTTATTGGGCAGATAATAATCCAATAAATTTTCACGAAGTCCACACTCAAACTCCACAGAAATTGAATGTCTGGACTGGCATTTTTGGAGACCGTTTAATCGGATCAATTTTTCTTCATGGCAATTTGAGTGGCGAAACTTATTTGAAGTTACTATAATATATAATAATATATAATACCCTATACTAATTGACATTGTTGAAAATGATGATCGCTGGCAAGAAAATCAATTAGTGTTTCAACAAGATGGAGCTCCTCCGCATTTTTCACAACGTGTTAGGGAGTTTTTGAACAGATAGTTTCCAGGACAATGAATTGGGCGTAGAGGTGCTATTGAGTGATCCCTTAGATCACCGGATTTAAGTCATTTAGACTTCTTTCTATGGAGCTATTTAATGAGTAGAATTTACACAACAGAACCAAAGTCTCTGGAAGAATTACGACTACGTATTGTTGAAGAATGCCGCCTAATAACTCCACAAATCCTCCAGAATATCCGAGCTCGTTTTGAACAAAATTTGTACTTTTGTATGGAAGCTGGTGGTCAACAATTTGAACACTTACTTAACTGAATAAACATTTTTGAACGTTTGGCTTTGTTTGTAGTTTTTTTAACGAAAAATTGACTAATTAGTGCTTTTCTTATCACACTGAATGAAATATGTTCTTGCAACTCCAACTGTGAATAATTTTTAAACGAGTTAACAAAACTTCCAAAAAAATTAGTGTGCTGAATTCAGAAGGTAAAAAGCTTTCAAATGATGTAACAATCGACCCATGTTCCCTATTTAAAATATAAGGTTTGTTATCACCACCCTTAAGGGGTTGATGTAACAAAGTTCAGTTTTATCTAAAGACATGTCCCCTTCAATATTAAAATTGACGTGTTTTAGCGTTTATTAAAAAAAAAATCTCTGGACGCAAATCGGTCTGTTTCGTTTTCAATGCGCTGTATATTATATTATCTATTTAAATGCATGATGACCCCTATCCCTTCATCTGTGATGCTGTCTCATTGTAACACAGTGTATGTAATTTAATAATTCTAACTACGAGTAGCTTACCATATCTACTTCTGAGATCGGTCCCATACTTCTGACCATGATGTCGACTTCTACGACAGCTGGTGGACCTGTAAGTTTCATGAGCAGTTACACATTTATACATTATCTATAACATGAATTAATCTCTTACCCCCAAAGTCTGGACGGATACTGTTATCATAGCCCCTTAGAAGATTATCCAACAATAATGAAATGTTCTTGTGATTATTCTTTTGTGCAAGTTTGGATGTTTTCTTTAAGGAAACACTTACGTTTAGTGGGCACTGCAAAAGAGCAAGGATGAGAACTAGACCGCATAAATTCATTAACCATCTGGAATTCATGACGCCTGAAACAAATATGCCATTTTATAAAAACCATATTATTCACAAGTAAATAATATAACTTAAACAAAGTGACGCTGTTTCCTGAACGAAAAATTTTGGGAAATATGCTGAAATGGTGTGCCATTACCTTCCGAGATCACTCAACAACATAAGCTGTTCCCAGATGATCTACTATTTGTATACTGACCGTGCGATTTTTGTAGTTAACATAAAACCCTTAAACTTTGGAAGAAAAATCCATTGCAGAGACGAGATGAAGATAAACAAACTTAAAAAGTCTGGACGCAGCAAGTGCGTGATGACAGTGAATTTTTTTTAAATGCTTCGAATATCAAATATGTCTTTTTAATGCAAGCAGTCATCAATTTGGTTACCAGTATAACCTATATAGTAGGAACAATGTGCCATATTTTATCAAAATAACTTATTGTTTGAAAATGTACAAAAATTTTCCGACAATAAACTTGAAACGTTGGTTTCCTAGCCAACAAACCTTAGGCTAATAGAAAATTCAGTTATTGATATTTGTAGCATTTAATGAAAACTTGCTACCAAAACGCACTTACTGCGTCTTGATTTTTTTTCTTACAAACATATTTCGATATAAAATGCAATAAAATAAGGCTGTTCGAAAAAAAAATGTAGTGATCACCAACGACTTATGGGCCAGCCGGTGATTGTCAAAATACTTTTATAAGATGCAGCTCAAGATACACTATAATTACTTATACAATTTTTTCTCGTCTCTTGTATAATAATAATTATATTGAGCATTAGCGTAGAAACGCGTCACCCTGTATATATGTAAGCAGATTAAAACTGAATGTAAACCGGGATATGGATTCCAGAGGGTCTAGTTTGCGCTCATTTGAAGAAATCGCTTTAAATTTCTGAAGTCGCGGTCTCCTCATTGACGAATTTTTTGTACGAAAATTAGCTAAAAATTATGGACCGTTTAACATAAACACCAATGTATCAGAGAGAAAATAACTAACCTGTTGCATATCAGCCCTTTTTGTAAAACTTCGATCCTTTATATGTGTTGATAAAGCATAACAAACACTGTTTAGTCCACTCACTAACATTAATAAAGGAATAATTTGCACTTGTATATAAAAATTTCCCAAATAAGACAAATTATTTGCCAACTGAAACAGATAAACATATAAACAATCTCATACCACATGATAAACGTCAGTTACAGCGCCTAACAGACCTGCGGAATAATATCAAATGTTCCGTTGCCAGGCAACGACATACTAGATCTCATATAAGCCAGCTTTGCCATTGTCAATGAAACGCGGTGATATTAAAAGTAAATGTTTCAAATTTGAATAGCTCAATTTTCTGTAAACCTAGAAAGCTGAATTTTGGCACATAGTTAGATCTTGCCCAAAGCAATATGTAGACCAAATTTTATCGAAATATCTTTGTCCTAACCTTGTCCGATTTTCCTGGCTAACGAACTCATCGAACCTATTAATAAAAGAAAGGCACTTGCCGAGTTTCATCAAAATCGCTTAATTATTTAGTAATTAATTAGTTATCGGTTGGATACAATATATATATATATATATATATATATATATATATATATATATATATATATATATATATATATACAAATTCGCGCTCATTTGAAAATTTTTTTGAAAAGTTCCACCATAGATACCTCTATTAGTGAATTTTTGTAAATAAAAATTCACTTAAAAATTAAACCCACTTCAAAATGGGCACCAAAAACCAAAAAATGTGAAGAAGTGTTTCTTGTTTACATTCTTCCTGTTCATATATTGTAGGTGGTTGTAGGCATGCAGGAGGGGAAGGAGAACCCCTGCAACGAAGCAGCGATCAAATATTTTCAATTTGTGTTTAAATTGTTACCTCATTTTATTTGTATAAAATATATTCACTATACACAAACTTAAAAATAATAAACCGACTTCAAACAGATAAGTGGGTAGCGCATATAATAATATTTCATTTAAATTAATCCTTTGATTAAACCTTCGTTCCAGTTTATTTTCGCTTTTTAGTGCCTATTTTGAAGTTGGTTTATTTTTGTATGTTTGTTTATTTTTCCATTTTTAGTCTAAATATACGTACGTAGTGAGACGGTATTAGAGAACTATATAATATAATTTTATCAAAGTGCTGTATTACAGTAGAACTTTAATTACATAGATTATAAGAGGAGTTTCCTCGATTTCGCTCGATTTATCTTAGATCCCATTATCAGATCCCAACTTGGCAAAAATGGGACCATCTCACCCTTTCAAAAAAAGATTTGTTTGAAATTGGTCTACAATTGACGAAAAAATCCGGGAACATTTAAAAATAATAATACATGCAGACACACATAGAGCCTCCTCCTTTTTTGAAGTGGGTTAAAAATACGTTGGGGGTCATTATAAGAAAAGTAGTCATAACAGCTGCTATCGCAGTAAATTTTGCTCAAAGAACCATACAAGAAAACGTTCGCATGCAGAAACTAGTGGCGAATTTTAATAAAAATATTCAAAATCACGAAAAATTATAAAATAAACCGTTTCGAAAATACAAATTTGCTTTGAATGAACTTAACGTGTCCAAGTGATCAACGCAGGTAAAATTATAAAATTTGCCAGTTCATCACAGTATGCAAGTAATCTACTTCTAATAAAATTTCTGTAAACATTTTAGTCAACTAAAGAACAATAGCTTTTAAAATAGAAACTGAAAAGTTTATCCACATCTTAAAATGCTTATATTGCTACAACGTGCATTCGTTTTAGCATTTTTGTTTAAAAATCACGAATTCAGACGTTTAAAATCATCACTTTGACGTTTCTATAAAGAAAAAACAATTTTCAGAATATTTTTTTTCACTTGGTCGCTTGCGCCAAAATAACTTCGTCTTTGTGTGCAATATTTAAGATATAATGTACAGCGGCTTTCCAGCAGGACGGAAGCGACTCATTTGGGTACGCTAGAAATTTCTATATATTATCCTTATGAGGACTGCTGGCAGTACCAATTTGCCTACAGTTTAAAATCTAATAAAATTCTCTACTAGCGTATTTTAATTTGAAGTCGATATCTGTGTTAGTTTTCATTTTACGCAGCATTTAAGTTGTCTGTCGCAGAAGATGCAATTTAACATTGTTGCATAGAATCATGCAGCCCGCCGGACGTGTTTCTACGGCAGCAACTACTTTTGACACGAAAAATGACCTTTCCTGGAGTATATCACAATTTGGGGATATCAGGAAAACCGCCAAGTGCTTAGGAACAATTAAAATGGTTTTCAGACCAAAAAATATTGCTGTTGTTGAATGGGATATCGATGGCAACACAACTAAGATAAGGTGCAATGCCATTGTAATTGAAGGTGAGTTTCATTTTCTGATTTATCTTTATTATGTTATAAAATATTTATTTGAAAATAAAATAAAAAGGTTTTTGATAGTCCGTTACTTATTTTTTTAATTTCATTTTAGACTCTCCTAAATCAAATAGCCTTATTCACCAAGGGGTTGACAAAAATTTTTCTCGAAACAAAAAGCCAACACTTGCAGATGGAGAGTCCACACGAGGTTCTTCTTCTGGTTTGAGCAACTCTGATTCTTCTTCTTCATCAGACCTTGATCCAGACGACCAAGTAAGTGACTAACTGTCTCCGAATACTCCCGCAAACGATGAAGAACCCGTGAGTAGCGAGCCTCTTTTTGATAATAATCATCAGGTGACAGTCCATGGCACCAGCTGGACTTTTAGGAAAACAGTATCAACTCCAGTTGCATGTCCGTAATATTCAAAATATGACTGCGCTTGACTTTAGGCTTGCGTTTTTCCCATCAGAAAATATAGACCTAATTATTCAAAGAACTAACGCTAAATTAAGAGAACGTCGAAAAGTGGTTACTAGAGGCAAATTACACAAAGCTTTGGGAATAATGTAGGCGATGACAGTAAATTCATTGCACACTAAAAGAGATTACTGGAATACAGAATCACGCCTATTCCCAGCTCCTGCTTTTGGTCAAAAATTTGGAATGGGACTTCATCGATTCGAGGAAATAATAAACTGTCTCTCTTTTGCAATGCCTGACGATGCTGGTGAATTAGAAAACGAGGAAAAGGGGTACCAGGTCAGGGCTTTTCACGATATGACAACTACTAAGTGGAATGATATTTTGACACCCAGGTACAAATTAACAGTCGACGAATCTATGTTCGCTTGGTACGGAAAAGGCCTCTATAATGAAAAGGGTGGTATACCAGCTGTTATAAAAATTCCAAGGAAGCCAAAAGGTGTTAGCTGCGAATGTAAAACCATCGCCGATGTGCAATGTAGAATAATGATAGGTCTTGAGATAAATAAAGACAAGCAGCCTATGCGAAGAAAGGAATGGCAAAGAGATTTAGGGGCAGGAACCGCAACAAAGCTCAGACTGACTCGTCCTTGGTATGGTTCTGGTCAAATAGTTGTTGGTGACTCCTGGTTGGAGTCAGTCAAAACAGCTATCAAACTGGTCTCTACTTTCTTGGAATGGTTAAAACGGTCACAAGAAACTATACAATACAAGAAGCAAGACGTCGCTGTCCACCAGAAAAAGGTGAATATGTCACAACTACTATAGTTACAGAACCACATGTAGAATTAGTATGGGTAACTTGGCCTGACAAAAGGGTACATACATTTATTGGTACCTGTAGTACAACCCTTCACGGCGAACCAGCGAAGAAAGAAAGAAGAGATACCACAGGAAAAGTGGTTGTCAAAGAAGTACAAGGAATAAAGCTTGTGCAAGAGTATTTTGATGGCGCTCCAGCAATCGATATTTACAACCATCTTCGACAAAGTGGTTTAGCTAGCCCTTGAACAAGCCTGGAATACTCAAAGTGGCAACACCGGATGTTTTCCAGCATGTTCTAAGATATAGAAGCTAATGCTTATTTGGCCTACAAATATTTCAAGAAGGATTTTACAAAAAAGCACTCCGATTTCACTGAATCTCTGGCATTACAACTAATAAATAACGCATGAACAGGCGTGGTAGCTGCAACTACAGTAGCTACAGCAGATCAAGTACACCGCCAAAGAGACTGGTTACCTGGAGAACATACACACATAGCACTAATCAGTGAAGATAATCGTCAACAGGTGCAAAGAAAGTGCATTATTTGTAGTCGGGTGGGATACCAGCTTAGGCTGTGCTACCAGAGGTAGTCAGTAATCCACCAAAAATTTGTTTTTGTGTTTTTTTTATTGTCGAGTTGGAATATCAGTTAAACTATTTCTTACCTCTGACATGTACCTATATTTTTTGATAGTTTGACTGGGTCAACAGAGGTAGTCAGTAATCCTTACGGAAAATTCCTTTTTTGTGTTCATTTTGTATCGACGAGTTTGAATATCAGTTTATTGATTTAGGCTTTTCTTACCTGTGATGTGTATCTATATTTTTTGTTAGTTTGAAAGACTGAACCAATATAGGTGATCAGTATTTATCACCTAAAATTTGCTTTTGTGTGTTTTTTTTTAGTTTTTTATAACAGGTATTTAGTTACATGCATACATGTTTTCAGTACAAATGTTTTCTTTCTTTTTCATTACCTTATCACCAGGCTAATTATCACAATTTCCTTTCAAATGCTTTACTTCTGGCAGTACAATTATAATTAATGTGGGTCCTCCCAGCAGGACCCCAATTCATTAAAATAATGCCAGTAAATATTCAATTCAAATTTTGTTCAATGTACTGCCGCTAGCACGCTACGTACTGCTCGCAGGATAGCGTTATGCGCAGAACATTGTCCTGCTAGCAGGACCAAAGTCTCTGTACAAAAGTACTTCTAGAAACGCTTCCAGCAGAACAAAGCTCTGTGCACTCTATCATTAATATATGTCGTGAGTCCAATGTAAGATTTTGCTCTTGTGTCTTTTTTAATGAATTTAATTAGGTTCAGTGAAAATATTTTTTTTTAAACGCTTATAACTTTTTTCTTTTAACTATTAACTGAATTTCAACACATACGATACGATACATAAGCATATAAGGCATCAAACTGACCTCGAATATGGGTTCCAGAAGGATTTCTTCGTCCTGACTTAAAGACATTTTAAAAACATCTAAAACTCAGTCTCGTCAAGAGCGGTTTTTGTCCAAAAATTCGTTAATAACTCCTTTTAAAATAAAAAGCTAGAAAATGTATATAATACAAACTTGTATTTTATGGTACAGGCCAGACGCACCGGCACATTTAACTACATATTTAAAATGCTGCTGGTTGTCTAGTTGTCGGCTTGGTTGGTTGGTTGGTTTTTAGCGAATTGTTCGTAAAACAAAAAATTCACTAATGAGGAGATCTCTGTTTATATATATATATATATATATATATATATATATATATATATATATATATATATATATATATATATATATATATATATATATATATATGCAGGGTGGCGCATTGAAAACGAAACCGACCGATTTGCGTCCACAGAAATTTTTTTTAAGAAACGCTGAAACACGTCAATTTTAATATTGAGGGGGACCTGTTTTGACATAAAACTCAACTTTGTCACATCAACCCCTTAAGGGTGGTGAAAACAACCCTTATATTATAAATAGGGAACATGAATCGAGTGTTACATCATTTGAAAGCTCTTTCTTTTCTGAATTCAGCACACTATTTTTTGGAAGTTTTATCAACTCGTTTAAAAATTATTCACAGTTGGAGTTGCAAGAACATATTTCATTCATTGTGATAAGAAAAGCACTAATTAGTCAATTTTTCGTTAAAAAAACTAAAAACAAAACCAAACGTTCAAAAACGTTTATTTAGTTAAGTAAGTGTTCAAATTGTTGACCACCAGCTTCCATACAAAAGTACAAATTTTGTTCAAAACGAGCTCTGACATTCTGGAGCATTTGTGGAGTTATTAGACGGCATTCTTCAAGAATGCGTCGTTGTAATTCTACCAGAGACTTCGGTTCTGTTTCAAAAATTCTACTCTTGGCCCCATAGAAAGAAGTCTAAAGGAGTTTAAATCCGGTGATCTTGGGGCCACTCAAAAGCACCTCTACGCCCAATCTATTGTTCTGGAACTCTCTGTTAAAAAACTCCTTAACACGTTATGAAAAATGCCGATCATCTTGTTGAAACACTAATTGATTTTCTTGATAGCGATCATTATTTTCAACAATGTCAATTAGTAGAGGGTAAACGATATCTTCTAGTAACTCCAAATACGTTTCGCCACAATTGCCATCAAGAAAAATTGGTCCGATTAAACGGTCTCCAAAAATGCCAGTCCAGACATTCAATTTCTGTGGAGTTTGAGTGTGGACTTTGTGACAATTTCTTGGATTATTTTCTGCCCAATAACGGCAATTATGACGATTGACTGTAGAGTTTAATAAAAACGTACACTCGTCTGAAAAACAGATGTTGAACAGAAAATTCCCGTTATCAGCTATTCGTGCAGTCATAACTTCACAAAACTCCAGCCGCCGATCCAAATCATCTTCATTCAGTTGTTGTACAAGATGAATTTTATACGGGTGAAATTTCAAATTCGCTGAATAGTTCTTCTTTTGATGTTTGAAACAGTGGCTTATTTTCTCGTGCTCAAAGTTGGGTCTGCAGCAATTTGTCCTAAAACTTCAATCTCAGTAGTCTCATTTCTAACCGGAAAATCACGTTCAGGATGCCGTTTTTTGTTGGCTACTGAACTACTTTGTCGAAACTTTGCAACTAACTCCAAAATGTATTTTCTGTTAACATGTCTGTTCGGATGTCGTTCATTAAATAAATTTGCGGTACGGTTGACACAGTCATCGTTTTTGAAAAAAAGAGTAATTATTTCAACTCTTTCTTCTGCAGAATACACCATTGTGAAATTAATTTTCGGTAGTACTATCAAGTATCAAAGCGACCGATAAACTGAAATAATAAACGGCATTTCTCTTATTCCGATAAGAAATGTTCTGATAGTCCATTTTTTGTTTACAAACAAAATATTGACTATCAGCACATTTCTTATCGAAATGAGTGAGATGCATTTTTGCATCTTCAACTGTAAATAATTTTTAAACGAGTTCGTAAAACTTCCAAAAAAATTAGTGTGCTGAAGAGAAAGAGCTTTCAAATGATGTAACAATCGACTCAAGTTCCCTATTTAAAATATAAGGGTTGTTATCACCACCCTTAAGGGGTTGATGTAACAAAGTTGAGTTTTATGTCATAACACGTAGCCCTCAATATTAGACTTGACGTGTTTCAGCCTTTCTTAAAAAAATTCTCTAGACGCAAATCGGTGTGTTTTGTTTTCAATGCGCCACCCTATATAATATAATATTTAGGTAGATAATGAAAATAGAATGACACACTCAAATGTTCGATTTCCTAGAAATTAGAAATAGATAATTAGAATATATTGTCTAACAAATACAGTTGGATAATGGTGTGACACACACAGGTAGGATATAAATCTAAATAATTTAGCCAAAACATATCTTCCAATTATTTAAAGGAAAACACAATTCTAAAAATAGCTTTTTCAGTTTTTAGAGCTCTCAACGTAAATGTGGAATGCACTGTTTTAGTGAATTTTCTTTAAAAAAAATTCACTCTAATGAGCAGCTCCCGACTTTTAAATTTTCAAAAAAATTCTTCAAATGAGCGCTAACTAGCTCCCCTAGAAGAATAATCCAGGGTCAGTTTCGATTTTTATATATATATATATATATATATATATATATATATATATATATATATATATATATATATATATATATATATATATATATATATATAACACACCGATAACAAAAAATAATAATGGGCCGATTTTGATGACGTTTTGTGGGTACCTTCCTTTTGTAAGTGGCTTGGACAAGTTCGTTAGCCAGCAAGATTGGACTGGTTTTCTTTCAGAAAATGTTTGTATCTCCGATAATAACAAAGCTATGACAACCAAATTTCGCACATACGTTTCTACTATCAAACTTACCCTGCGTGACGAAACTCAGATGTCTACATTAAAAGGGAGAAAAGTTATAGGCATTTAAAGAAAAATTGGGTGCCACTGGCAATCAAACGAAAGCACAATAACAAAATATGTTGTGTGGTTAACAAAACCAATTGAATATTCCATACAACGGTTGAGTTTTATTGACGCAAAAGGGTCAAGAAGTAGCAGAAAAAATATTTTGAAAATTTTAGATTTCTCCTCTTTTTTTATTATTTCTTTAACGTCGGCCTATTTCCGCGACTATGGCCAATTACCGAAGTTTTTTTTCCTCTTGAAACGCCAAATTCGCGATTTAAAATGTCAAAATTTGCAATTTTCAGACAAATAGTCTAAAACACATACGGATTGTGTGGAACAAATCTCATAATAAGTGTGTTTCAGCTTCAACCGTCATTGACCTTTATTTTACTAAAATATTTTCGGAAAATCCATTTTAAATAGACCCTCTTTCTGATGCTCTGGCAGTAGTTTCAGCTACAGAGTTTACGCTTTAACAGTCTATATTTTAGCGAACTTTCGTAGAAAAGATTTGTTATTGAGAAGACAGCGAGTTATGAATTTTGAAAAGATTTCTTCAAATGAGCGCGAACTAGAACCCCTAAAACCCATATGCGGGGTAAGTTTCATTTTTTTTTTCTGTTTAAACATATACAGGGGACGCATTTCTACGACAAAACACAATATCTTCGTTTATATATAAGTAGATAGGGCAGCACCTGGGACCATCCCCTCCACTTTTTTCTGCGCATGCACGATGACGTCATGCGCATGCGCTGACCTGTGACAGTTGACAGCTGACCTGTCAGTTTTGACAGGTGTCAATGTCACCTGACCTGACAGCTGTCAACGTCAGCTGTCACCTGACCTGACAGCTGTCAACGTCAGTTGTCACCTGACCTGTCAGATGACGTCACAAGCATTCCAAGATGGCTGACCTGTCATAGACAGCAGCAACCCGGGTTCTCTATGGAACTGACCTGTGCTGACGTAAGATGTTCCGTCTGACCTGTCCAGAGAGAGAGAGAGAGAGAGATAGCTACAGCAGATGACGTCACAAGCGTTCCAAGATGTCTGACCTGTGTGTCCATAGATATCTACAAGTCAGGTTAGGTATTAACTGTCTTATGTCTGACCTGTGATGACGTCACAAGCGTTCCAAGATGTCTGACCGGTGTGTCCATAGATATCTACAAGTCAGGTCTCCATGTGTGTTTGTCGAATACCAGCTGTCTGATTGTTTATTAAGGTTATGTTTGTATTTGTTTATTAAGGTTATGTTCACACCCGTGTTGATTACCAGTCATATGATTGTTTGTTAAGGTTATGTTTGTATTTGTTATTTGAATGCAAACAGACATGATAATACAAGAGTGTACTTACATACAACAAGAGACGTCATCCTTGTTTCACAGCTTAACACACACTACTGAACAAGTGTCTCCTGTGTTGAGGAAACAGACAGACAGACAACTGATTGCCATTGTTGAAGCTTATACATGCTGTTTGAAAGGATATAACACACGTCATGACAGTTCAAAGTCTTTGCTTAGACTGACAGATGCATGTGTATTTGAAAGAAAAGCATTCGCCTGAAATTAGATTTGAACCCACGAACCTCGAATCGGCCATAGACAGCTTTCGCAGATATACTATTGCTAAACCAATAGCTCCACAGACGCACACGTTAAAAGTTTGTTCACAGTTATATATATAAAACAAAGCCAGTTGTTGTTTACATATGAGGTTAGGTGTTCGTATACATGTTGATTACCAGTTATCTGATTGTTTAGTAAGGTTATGTTTGTATTTGTTATTTGAATGCAAACAGACATAATAAGAAGAGTGTACTTACATACAGCAAGAGACGTCATCCTTGTTTCACGACTTAACACATACTGAACAAGTGTGTCTCTCTCTTGTATTGAGGAAACAAACTGATGTAAGAGAGAGAGAGGCCTTACAAAAGGATAAACAACGTTTTACAGTTGTTAACCTTAATCCTGTTTGAGCTTGTCTGTGTATCTGTTTAATATATGCAAGAGAGGCCCTCTTAGAGGTAAACAACGTTTTACAGTTGTTAACCTTGGCGAATGTTATCTTGTGTTATATCTGTTGAATCACCCCTGCAGTCGTGTTTGAGCTTGTCTAGAATACAAGGGTATCGGAATACTGATACCCTAAATATTTCAACCGAGGGAGCCAACTTAGAGTTATCGCCAGGGAGCCGGACTACTGTCAGGATATTATTGCTTTACGACATACTTTTTAATTGTATTACAAAATAAAAACACAGTAATTTTAACAAAGACTTTTATTTGATTCTAAGTACAAGTATGTAAACTCTTTGTTGGAATACATTTATAGAATTATTAACATTAGATGGTTCAGTGTTGCGTTGGTGCTGTTGTTGTTGTTGTCGTTGGTGTCTCTTCATGGCTGTGGGTTTACTAGGTGATAACACTAGCTTCTTTTAGTTCTTCCAAGATTGACTGAATTTCGTTGTTATGAGCATTATTACCTGCAACTTGGGAAGCCACTAAAAGTCTAAGTCTGTCAACCAACTCGTTTATGTCATTCCAATACACATAGGCTATTTGTTTGTTATTTTGTATCATATAGTTGTTGGTGCTGATGTTGTTGTTAGGGCTCATGCCGTTGCTATCGCTGCTCTTATCACTCTGAGTTTTAAGTTCAGTCTTTTGTTTTTTGTTAAGATGTCTGTCGTTGCTGTCGTCATCGTCTTCCTCGTAGGTGTAACCAAAACCTTGAGGAGTTGACGATCTACGACCTCGTGGATTTATCACTGGTTTTATTAGAGTCAGATACTTTTCAGAGGAACAACCCTTGGTTCGTGCGTTAGGATCATAGTTCATTTTATAAACACTAGTTGCTTCTAGAATATCTCTATAGTGTTGAAGATCGTCATAAGTATACCCCCGGGGTCTTTTCATAAATAACAATTCTAGCAAACCTTGTGTTTGCGGGTATCTCCTTTGGCCCAGTTGAATCTCAGCATCGGTAAAGTCTAAGTGTTTGTTACCAAGACTCCAGCTACCGGTATCTTTAGCGTAGCGGGCACCATACGTTTGATCAATGGTACCGAGCCTTGGTGGTTCAGTAAAATACTTGTCTACATAATATCGGACTCGGTCAGGATATTGCTCCAAAAATTCTTGATATGCAGGGTTGGTTGTGACAGTTTGTAGGTCTGCCTCAAGCTCTTCAAATGTTGGGATATCCTCATCGGAACTTGTCTCCTCAGCCTCTTCCCTAGGTTCAGCTTCAAAAACTTCATGGTCTTTAAGGAACTGTACTTGGGGTTTCGTTTCTGGTATATCGACTTCGTCTTTGATTTGTTCAGCCTTTGGTTGTTGCTGGGGCTGCTGCTGCTGCTGTGCTGCTGTGTTTTTAGATATTTCACTTAGGGGCTCAACAAGTGGTTTATATAAACGTTGCAGAGCATCATCATTCTCGGCTCTGTTAAGTTTAAGCATTAAATGTTTTTTTCGAATATTGTCAGCAAGTTGTAAAATCCTTTTCTTAACTTTTCGCTCTTCCTTACCCAACACTTCCATTGTGCTACAACTGGTCGGTATTACCAGCTGGTCTAATAATTTGTTTGAGCGATACAGGTTGTGTGGTGGTTTAACATATACTGACTCAGTCATGGTACATGTCTTCTTATTTATCACGATATCCGTCTGTCTTGTTAGACAGCTGTGTTAGACAGGTGTGTTAGACAGCTGTGTTAGACAGCTGTGTTAGACAGCTGTGTTAGACAGCTGTGTTAGACAGCTGTGTGTTAGACAGCTGTGTGTTAGACAGCTGTGTGTTAGACAGCTGTGTGTTAGACAGCTGTCTGTTAGACAGCTGTGTGTTAGACAGCTGTGTGTTAGACAGCTGTGTGTTAGACAGCTGTGTGTTAGACAGCTGTGTGTTAGACAGCTGTGTGTTAGACAGCTGTATGACAGCTGTATGACAGCTGTGTGTTAGACAGCTGTGTTAGACACCTGTATGACAGCTGTGTTAGACACCTGTGTTAGACAGCTGACTGTCCTGTCTATCATTGTTAGAATAATATATATCTATCGAATCCTTTTCTATATCGGCCTTTGTGTACCTCGTTTTCCTTCACAATCACCAACACACCATACTTATTATCTTTCCAGCATTGGTGGCAGATAGTTTTAAATTGTTTAAGGTCCATATCGGTGGTCACATGATCGTCGTACACGTGTTTTAAATTGGTTTCATCTTGCTTGAATAACACAATAACATTGGTGTTGTCACGTACCAGATGTTTGGGTATTCGTGTATATGTTTGACAGAGATAGAATGAATCAATATTCTTATGTCTGCCCATACTGAAGTATGCTCTTATTTTATCTTGTTTGTCACAAGCTACATCATCAAATATAAACACAGAGTTGTCCTTGGCATCTGCCGGATCTAATATTTCATCGTTTTCTCTATAAGGATAGTAACCAACACCTTTTGTGGCATTCATCACCTCCTTTAACATCTTGTATTTCGGTTGATACAGAGACTTTGAATACACATACACGTTATCAAATTTTAAACCGTTTGCTTCAAACAACAAACTCAGCATGACATTAGTTTTACCACACCCACTCGGACCACATATGATACAGCGAACGGTGTTTGGAAAGAGAGGACCATGCCTCAGTTGTTGTTGAGCTGTGTCCGTAACAACATCGTCTATATTTGTAATGGGTAAGGCAGAAGCGTGTTTGCTGGTACGCATCTTAACTTAAACTAAACTATATTTTATTTGGGTGTGTATATATATGAATGCAAGTGAGACACCCAGTCAGTATGCATGTTGGTGTCACAGAGTGAGGGTTGTTATTAACAAAGACAGATACAGGTTTTGCTGAAACGTTGCGGGGGCGTTACAAACACCATGAAAGTTAACAGAAAACTTGATGAGGGGTTTTATGTAATCAACTCGAAGCCAAAGAAGAAGGTTCCCTTTAAAAACATACTAAGTCTGATTGAGGAAGTTATAAAAGATAGAAATCTTATTCCAACAGCCGTATTTGATATAGCTCATACAATCGTTAGAAACATTGGTGGACGTAAGAATGTGCAGAAACCTCGAGTTATTCCAATACCTAAAAGCGGGGGCTTCCTTCCGCTGTTGCCTCTGATATTTGGTGGGCTGTCAGCACTAGGAGCTCTGGGTGGTGGTGCTGCAGGTATTGCCAAAGCCGTGAACGATGCCAAGTCTGCGAAACAGAAACTAGAGGAGGAAGAACGGCACAACAAAACAATGGAAGCCATCGCGATGGGTAGGAGAGGGAGTGGCTTGAAATTTAAGCCAAAATGCAAGAGACTGGGCAAAGGCATGTATCTCAAGAAACAGCGCTCCGGTTATGGGTTGTATCTGCAAAAACCGTTGCAATAAAAGACTCAAACAGTAGCCTGTGTGTATCAGTCATGGCGCACACCTTTGTGTTGAAAGACCGCAGCTCCCATCTGTCGTCAGACTACCATCCACCAATTGTTTTGGATGGTAATTATGCTGTTGCCTTGATAGGCTTTCACACCTACAACAACATACCCAACATCTATGAATGTAAAAACAAATTTCATGTAAAAGAAGGAACCGGTTGGCGAACCATCACGATACCCACCGGTGCTTATGAAATAACACACTTGGAAGAGTTACTTCAAAATGAACTTGTTGGTGCTACAGCAACACACGAACAAAAGCAACAGGCTCTGATTCTGAGACCTAATCCGAATACCATCAAATGTAGACTAAAGTGTTATACAAATGTCAGTTTTGAATTTGATGGTTCGATTGGGCGAATGTTGGGCTTTTCAAAACAAGTTCTTCAGCCGGACACCTTTTATGAATCTGATTTACCTGTTGATATAGTGGATGTTAGACAGATTCGCATCGAAACCAATATTGTGTCTGGTTCCTATTATAACGGACAACCCTCACATACGCTGTATGAGTTTGCTCCGATGGTTGATCCTGGCTACGCAATCGACATAGAACCTAAAAATTTAATTTACTTGCCGGTGAACAAGCAAGAGATTTCCAATATAAGCATCGACATCGTCGACCAAGATTCAGTTCCTGTCAACTTTCAAGGTGAAGAGGTGTCTGTTCGCTTGAAACTTATAAAAGTTGCTTAGTATGTTGGTCTTTAAGGATATAAAAGCAAGTGCATCTACCACAACAAATTCAGTTGAGTCAGACACGTCAAAGGGTACGCTTCGTCCCGATAATATTGAGTTCCTGCAAAGCCTGGGTTATCATGTCGTCAAAACTAGAAATATTCAAAGAACCCGTGTTTGATGATGGCATCGATCGAGAAGAGCTGCGCTCTTACTATTCACCAACTAAATCGTTTGGTAACAGCGATGAAATTGAAATAGCCATCAACCAACAAGATGCGTTCGGATGTCTGGCCGAGTCAGCTCTAATAATCGAAGGTGCTCTGGAACCTGTAGCAGTCCAAAATGCCACTGGTGCTTGTTATCTGTCAAATAATGGAGGAGCAGCTCTGTTTGAATCAATGACCTATGAGTTAAATAACAAGGAAGTGGAACGAGTGCGAGACCCATACACCACAACCATCATCAAAAGTCTGCTATCGTTCAGTAAGAATGAAGCCCAATCTCTTAGCAACGCCGGTCTGAATGTGTCGTCGGAGCACATCACCTTAAATGTTAACAAGTTTCACATGCTCATACCTGTTTGGTTCCTCTTCAGTTTCTTTCATCATTTCAAAGGAGTTCTCTGTGGCAAACATACTTTCCGCTTTACAAGAAGTCGAAACGATTCCAACGGCTATTACAGCACAGGTACGGCACGAGCAAAAATTACCGTAACCAATATGTTTTTAAAGGTAAAACATGTATTTCCCAATGATAAAATGAAATTGGAACTGATGGATAAAATAGCCAAAGACACCTCTATATTTCTCGCATACCGCAAATGGGACATATATGAGTTACCAGCACTCAGAGATATCAACAGAGATGTGTGGGCTGTTAAAACTACAACCAACTTGGAAAGACCTCGATATGTGATTATAGCATTTCAAACAGATCGTAAGGATAACGTGAAGAAGAGGTCAGACTATTTCGATAACATTGGTATGCTGGACCTTCGAGTGTTTCTAAATTCAGAATGCTACCCTTATGAATCTATGAATATGGATTTTGAGAAATCGAAATATGCAGAAGCCTATAACATGTATAGAGATTTTCAAAAAAGCTTCTGTTATAAAAACATGTCGGAGCCTATCTTGAATTATGACGAGTTTAAAGACAGAGCTCTATTTGTGATTGACTGTCAGCACCAGAACGAGTCAATCAAGTCTTCAACGGTGGACATTAAGGTGGAGTTTATGAGTCACGCCAACTTTCCAAAAAATACTCGTGTTTATTGTTTGGTTATTCATGACAGTGTAATGGAATATAAACCTCTAACGGGTATCGTTAGAGCCATTATGTAATAATAGTATGTCATTTTATGTATCAATATGTACAACTTAATTAATCCTAATAAATTTTTATTGTATGTAAAACAGTTGTTTTATTTTTATTTTGTTGCATTTTTATTAACCCCTTTCTGTCTGTCAGTCTAAGCAAAGACTTCGAGCTGTCATGACGTGTTTGTTAAACAGCTGTACAAGCTCAAACAAGGTTCTATATGATACTTGTTGGGCAATCAATTGTCTGTCTGTCTTTTATTACACAGCTCTGTCAGTCTAAGCAAAGACTTCGAGCTGTCATGACGTGTGTGTGTGTGTTAACAATCAACAACAACGTCTATATGTTTTGTTTGGTTCAAGTGGATGTCATTAAACAACTGTGTTATTTCTATAAGGGCCCCCATTCAAGACCTCAACAGACGTCAGTGTGTGTTAAACCGTGAAACATGTATGACGTCTCTTGCTGTATGTAAGTATACTATTATATTATTTATGTTTGCATACAAACAATACTTATCAAACAATCCTCGTATATCAAAGTTTAGTTTGATGTTTTAAATCGAGTTTTGTTACTTGTGTTTTTTGATCACTCCCTATATAAATTCAGATTCACTGTGATATAAAACACTAACATAAACAAACCTCCATAAAACCAGGTCTCCAGTTTTATTACCCCATTAAACAAACTCATTAACATATCTAGATGTAAATACGTTTTGTTATTGATAGTTTGCTTCAAACGTTTTTGTTTTTAGAATTTGATATTAGATATGTAAATTGGAACGTCTTTAAATATCTTTTACTATAAAATATCTTTTACTATAATATATAAATATACAATTGTTTTTAAAAAATTACCGTACCTATTATATATTCAAATTGGAATGTAATAGAGATACCACCCCTGCCCACACACACACACACACTCATAAGCCTGATAAACTCGTTTTATGTAACAGGTTTTTGTTTTATATATACCACTGCGAACAAACTTTCATCGTATGTCTGAATAGCATGATCGGTTTAGGGACGTTTGCATATCTTAGTAAGCTGTATGGTTGAGGTTCGAATCTAATTCAAATCTAATTTCAGGCGAATGCTTTTCTTTCAAAAATCATATTTCAAATTAAAATTAAATTTCAAATTACCCGCTCAATATCTTCCTAATATATGTAAGTGTGTGTGCTAAACCGAATGACTGTGTCCAACAGATGTCTCCCCTCGAGCTAGGGAATATTCTCCCACTCTACAACTTTACAAATAGAATGTTCTCTAGCTCGATGAGTCAGATCTCTGGACACAACAGACACAAATTTTCAAACAAATTCAAATTTCCCGCCAAAAACGAAATACCCTAACAAACTTCAATACACCTTACCACACACAATAAACAACAGACAGCTGTCCTTAATAAACAAATACATAACCTTAATAAACAAACAGATGATTGGTAATCAACACGTGTGCGAACATAACCTTAATAAACAAATACAAACATAACCTTAATAAACAAATACATAACCTTAATAAACAAACAGATGATTGGTAATCAACACGTGTGTGTGTGTGTGTGAACATAACCTTAATAAACAAATACATAACCTTAATAAACAAACAGATGCTTGGTAATCAGTCTGTATACGAACATAACCTTAATAAACAATCAGACAGCTGGTATTCGACAAACACACATGGAGACCTGACTTGTAGATATCTATGGACACACAGGTCAGACATCTTGGAACGCTTGTGACGTCATCACAGGTCAGACATAAGACAGTTAATACCTAACCTGACTTGTAGATATCTATGGACACAGGTCAGACGAAACGCTTGTGACGTCATCTCAGGTCAGTTCCATAGAGAGAACCCCTGGGGTTGCAGCTGTCTATGACAGGTTAGCCATCTTGGAACGCTTGTGACGTCATCTCAGGTCAGACAGTTCCATAGAGACCCGGGGTGCGGCTGTCTATGACAGGTCAGCCATCTTGGAATGCTTGTGACGTCATCTGACAGGTCAGGTGACAACTGACGTTGACACCTGTCAGGTCAGGTGACAGCTGACGTTGACAGATGACAGGTCAGGTGACAACTGACAGCTGACAGCTGTCAGGTCAGATGACATTGACAGCTGTCAACTGTCACAGGTCAGCGCATGCGCATGACGTCATCGCGCATGCGCAGAAAAAAGTGGAGGGGATGGTCCCAGGTGCTGCCCTATCTACTTATATAAGATACGGGCAAAAATTTTATACGTTAATTATAGGGTGTTTATAGCTTCACCTTATAAAATTATTTTGATAATGACAGGGTGGCCTATAAGTCGTTGATGATACACACTTTATTTTCTTAATAGAACATCTCTTATGTTGTTGCATTTTTTTCATTTCCCATTGAATTTTAATGCATGTTTGTAAGGAAAAAAATTGATATCGTTGATCGTTTTTGAGTTATTTCAATTGTTTTGAAACTTTTTACGTCTTTGGCACATTGCACAAACACACATCACAAATTGTAAAACGTCGTTTTTACCGATAGATAGCGGGGCCCCATGAAAATGACGCATTCAGAGGCTTTTTGTTTGTATTACTCGTCAAAAAAATCGAGCTGCCTGTATACAGTTACTCTCAAGTAGTGGCTGAGTTTGAAAAGTTTTCGCAGAAATGTTTTTACTGTTTTCGTAGAAATAATTTTTTGTAACATTTTTGTCAAATGTTAGTAATTAATAATAAATCTTTAGTAAGTTATTGTCAAAAAAAGTTGTCGAATTTTTGTGAAAAATATAATTTAGTGTAACATTACTAAGGCACTTTCGGCAAAAAGAAGATGCTTTTTGTAAAATAAATTTTTGAAAATGTTCATAATTTTTTTTTTCAACTTGGGTCATAAAGCTCTTTGTCAATAATTATATCTTGGTAGGTGTGTAAATAGCTCGAAGAGATTCTTTGGCCAGGAAAATCAGACCATTTTTTTCTGGAACTTTTTATTTTATTTTTGGAAAATTTTTGTTGTATTTGAAACAACAAAGCTATTTTAATGAAATGTGGTACACTGTTACCAATATAGGTTATACTGCCAACCAAATGTTCTGATAAAAACAAGACATATTTGACATGAAAAGCATTTTTACGAAAATTCGCTACCATAACGCACTTGCTGCGTCCAGACTTTTGAATCTGTAGTTAAATGTGTTGCATATAATAGTGAATGTTCTGTGGTTGTAAGTCAATGTGGCAACATTGTAGGGACTGGGTGCTGACGACACATGACAGACAGCCACTACGTCTAAATACCAATATGTAACAAAATGTATCGGCTTGTCTGTTTCAACCGCCCTGTTATCTACTGCCCAAAACTAGCAACATATCCAAAACCAAACCTGTCCTGCGCGACAACTATTTTCTGACAGATTTACTGAACTTATTGTTATCAAAGAGCGCCTCCGTGGCCGTGCGGGAAAATCGATTGAGACTTTCAAATACGGACTCGGGGGACGACGGTTCGAGACTCACCGGCGACGGATGATTTTTCAAATCACTGCCGTGGTTGAGATCGAGCTCAAGGTGGGGGGTAGGTTAGTTTAGATGAGCAAAAAGGGTCAGCAATGGCCTAATTTCCAGTAAGCATCTCACCTTTACCTTTTATTGTTATTAAACAGTTTTTTATAATTAGTTGATAAATTATGAAATTGGTTACAGTGGTTACGTTAAAATAGGGTTGCTATTGAGCCACAACCACATCCCAATGCACGCGACTTAAGATTCCCACAGTAAGTTTCTTAGCAAAAGTGTTTCTGGTGTGGTAAACCCGCTGGTATATAACGAAAGGGCTACCCTGTCATACTTCTAACAATATTCTAAGACCGCCGCGGCCGCTAAAGAAAACGTTACGAGAAAATTAATCTAACCGAGATTTTCAGGATACACCTAGTATAAATTTTAAATAAGTGTATTTGCACTTTTACAGTCTTGAATTAATAAAGAATCGACAATTAGAGGGACATTTTATACGAGTGAATTTAACGTAAAATATAATTTGATTAGTTTTCATTTCACGGTTCGTAATTCGCCACTTGAAATTCAATTAGAAGAGTTTTTCGACATAATTGTATGAATTTTTCATGCAGATTAAATAAACTTCATCCGTTTCAGCGTCTACTCAACACCACCAGCTAATGGAGCCTACTAGGCTCCACTGGGAGTGTAATAAACCATAAAATTCAGGCAACGTATAATGCTTGTTAATGGTTAATAATATAACTCTACAAAAACATTTACCCCAGAAAGGTAATTAAATCCTATGGGAAACGATAGATATTTTGCTATATTTAATTCAGAAAATTAATAAAAAATCAGAACAGAAACCGGCACATGGTTGAATCAAATCTATCAGACGACGTTTAACTAAAACGAGGGGAAATTATAGGAAATAAAAGTAATAAGCATAAGAATTTAGAGCGTTAAATAATTTCTTTTTGATCTTAGTAGAGCTAATTCATTTATTTTATATAAGCAAAAAATATGCGCAAAATGAGTACACATGCATATTTTGTAGATATGAGTAGAGTAGGCATAGTAGGGCGGTTCTGAGTCCTACATACCTCCACACTGCTACTGCGCCTGTGTGTGACGTCAGCGTTGCGAACCGAGATGGCCGGTTGGATAGAAAGAGACAAAAGATCTAACCCGAAATGACGTAATCCAAGAGGGCGGCCGAAATGGCGCTTATTGGCATTGAGATAGGAAGAATGTGACGAGACAAGATTGCGGATCAATAGAAAGAGGCATAAGAGATCTAGGTTGAGATGACGTATTCCAAGATGGCAGTCAAGATGGCTGACCTGAAGTAACGAATAAGGAAAAGAATATAGGGGAAAAAGGTATCTCACCCGAGCATTATCTACAAGTAGATCCGACATTTTAATTTTATTAATAATGACGTGTATCCAATATGGCAGCTAGCGTATGCTCAAACCAACTTTTTTAGTTTCTGGTTTAAAGGGCGCATGTGAGGTATCATTTTACTCGCTTCGATGAGTAGAATTCAAATATGGTAATTAGCGCATTCGCAAACTAAATTTTTTGTTTACAGGGCAAGTGTGGGGTATCATTTTACTTGCCATCTTGTCTCGTTACTCTGACGTCACATTTAAAAAAATCAGAAATGTGCTTAGAACAACCCCACTTGGATGCATAAATCACAAGAAAAATTTCCTGCAAACAACCTCCAAGTACCAGGAGTGAATAGAGATGCTTGGCGAGGAAGAAGATAAAAAGGAGGTATAAACGAAAAATGCAAAAAAAAACAACTTAGCTGTACCTGTATAAGTTTCCATTATCGCATTTTGCAGCTACACCTCCTTAAAATCTTGTTTATCCCGTACAGATCAGGTCGCGTAACTTTCTTGGGGGTTGTTCCCAAGAAATGTTTCTTGTGGTTTATGCATTGAGGGTGGTTGTAGACAGGCAGAAGGGGAAGAACCCCTCTCGTGTTGGGGAAGATCTATGCCAGCATGAGACGAGGGTGGGGTGAGTGTTTCGTCCTGGGGGTTTTCCTTCCACTACTGCATACATACAACCACCTTCAATGCATAAACTACAAGAAAAATTTCTTAGGAACAACCCACAATAAAGGTAATGAACCTGAGGCGAATAGGGGTTCTGTGCGGGGTAAACATGATTTTAAGCTGGTGTAACTGAAAAATGGAATAATTATAATAGAATACAAATCCGGCTGAGCTGTTTTTTTTTCTCGCATTTTTCGTTTCTTTTTTGCCGCCCATAACCAGAATTCACTCCTGGTCCCGTAATTTTTTTGGGGTTGTTTGCAAGTAATTTTTCCTGTCGTTTCTGCATCCAAGGTGGGTTTTTAACACCATTCTGAAAAAAAATCTAAAAGCCCTCCGTGAGCTCATCTGAAAATTTACCAAGTATTATTATATATTTATAATTTACTCATTGGGCTAGCACAAATTACTATTATTTTAAAATTAAATACAAGATGTCTGAGTTTTATGCTTAGAAATTAATTGTAAAGATTATAAATCTACTATTTTGTATGTGTAAAAATACATACCTCCCTATGTATCATAAATTTAAATAATTTACTAATTGTGATTAGTTGCATGTTAATAATTGTAAACCATTAAGAAAACTAAAAACATAGGTTCTGAAAGAAGAACGTTCTGTCCAATTTGAGGCATAATGAATTTATTATTTCATAAATAATAATTACTTTTTTAAATCCCGTTTAAGGTAAACCAGTTAATTGAATCCATTAATTGATTGGTATCCTAAAATTTCAAAAAAATATTAATTTCAACTTATGGCTAAATATTGAACCTTATTGTAAGTTTAAAAAGAGCATAACTTTGAAAGACAAACCAAAAAATGCCGTCTTATTTCAATACTCATTGCACTATTATTCCACTAGATTTAAATTGGGAATACATGTGACGTATTCCCTCTCCACTCTCTGATTGGTCGAGAGTTACCAGACAACCTATCTAATCTATAAACCTTGGTTAATGGCTGGTGTTTCGTTGTCATATCTGTTCAGATAGTCGGTGTTGTCAGCTTCGAAGTTATGTTGTTATTTCTGGGGAGAATGTTTCTTCGTTTTAGTAAACTCTATTCCAACTGAACTCTATGTCAAGGTTCCTTCTTTTAGCTCTTAATTAGTCAAACTGATGCCAGGGCAGGTCAGGGAGGTTAGTTGGCAGGATTGTCTGTATACAGCACTTTAGGAGGTCTTTTATTTCCTCAAAGCAACAAAAAACTCGTGGGAACGATCCCCTTGCTATTTATATGGGGCAACGCTGTTGAATATTGACTGTTCGAAATCTAAAAAAAATCGTGTGTTTTGGAACTTTCATTTCTCAATTCATCTTTCATAAATGAATTTCCTGCAAGTTTTTCTTATTATTATTGCCTTACATTACATACCCTTTCTTGTGGTGTGCACCTTTTTTGTAATTTATGATTGATGTTAAGTCGACCGTCCCCTCTTACACTGCGTTAGCAAAAAATGTTTTCTATTTCACAATTTTTTGCTTGCTATCTTACATGCTGCTTCCCCGCTGCACTATTCCCTGCGGTTACCTATAACTATCTTCTTTTTAGATTACAGTCTGCTGTGTTACACAGGGGGGGGGGGGGGTAGATGATGGTTTGCTACTTTCGTCGTGTGGGGTTTACCTTCCGCTCTTGCAATGCCTACATACGGGACCTCGGGAGAATGCCGTAGACAGGTTTTGAAGGATGTATGGCTGCAAAATGTAAAACAGACAACTTCTAGAGGATCGACTAAGCTATTTTTTTGAATTTGCGTTCATATTTCCTTTTTAGTGAATTTTCATTAAAAAATTCACTAATGACGAGAATGCGACTTTTGAATTTTGAATTTTTTTTTCAAATGAGCGCTATTTAGGACACCTGGAACCCAAATCCGAGGTCGGCTTTTGACTATATGTATGTACGTATATATATATATATATATATATATATATATATATATATATATATATATATATATATATATATATATATATATATATATATATATATATATATATATCGATAACTTAAAAAATAATCAACCGATTTTGATAAAACTTGGTGTGTACCTTCGTTTCGCATGTGGCAGAAAAATCGGACTAGTTTTTCCCGGAAAATTTTGCGTTTTCTTTCGGAAAATTTTTATATCTCTGGAAACAACAAAGTTAGGGCAACCATATATTTTATTTATATCCTAAAAAGAAAACCATGCACCAAATTTTGAATCTCTACGTTGAAATAAAAAAAAGTTATAGGCTTTTAAGTTTTTCTTCCTAAAACGTCAGAAAGTCGCCATTCAAAACGTCAAAATTGACATGTTCGAAATAAAGAACTTGAAACTAGCATAACGGGAGATATAGCAGAAATTTTGTAAGAAGTGTGTTCTATAAAGCCTTAAGTTTCAGCTTCAGCCACCATTATCCTTCATTTTACTTAAATATTTGGAGAACATGAATATCAAATAGACCCTTTTCTGATGCTTTAGCTGTGGTATCAACTATAGGGTTATAACACATGAAGAAAAATTTGTACCTACCCCTTTTTAAGCACATTGCACGCACGAAGCAGTGTGAGATTTGGCATAGTTAAAGTGCATATCAACAAGGAGAGCAGAAAGATAAAATGTATGTATAATGTGTGATTAATATTAAACATTGTTTCTTCTAATTAGACGAGCATCTCGCGACAGTAAAAAGTTTGATGAGTTTTTTGTTATTTTAACGAAATAAAATACCTCCCTGACTGTGCTATTTACACACAATCCTCCCAACTGACCTTCCTGACTTGCCCTGACATCAGTTTGCCTAATCAAAAGCCAAAAGAAGTTAAATGGGGAAGGAAGAGTTTATTATGCTCACATAACCTTGATATATGGCAGGGTTGATTTTTCTTCTCCTTTTAGCTTTTAATTAGGCAAACTGATGTCAGGGCAGGTCAGAAAAGTCAGTTGGTGGGATTTTTTATATTTGTTTTTCTTTTGCAAGTAGCTTGGATAAGTTCGTTAGCCAGGATATCGGCCCAGGTTTTCCCGGAAAATTTTGTGTTTTCTTTCTAAAAAAATTTATATCTCCGGAAATAACAAAGTATAGGCAACCCTATTTGGTACACGTATTTTCGTCATAAAGGGTGAACGATGTACCAAAATTTAGAATTCTAAGTTTAAAGACAAAACAGTTATGGGCAGTTAAAAAAAAATGAGTTTTCCACAAAACGTCAAAGTTGCAATTTGAAACGTCAAAATTGGCAATGTTTAGGCAAAGAACGTGAAACAAATACGGATTGTGAAAAGAAAATGTTACAAGAGGAGTGTTCTGCAAACTCTTAAGTTTCAGTTTCAACTGTCATTGCCCTTCATTTTACTAAAAAGTTTACAAAAAATTCATTTCAAATACACCCCTTCTCTGACGCTTTGGCTGTCGGTTTAGTTAAGTTGATGCTTTCGCTGTAGGTTTAGTTAAGTTTATAGTTTAACGGTCTATAATTTTTAGCTAATTTTCGTAGAACAAATTTGTTAATGCATTTTTGTATTTTTTTTCGAAATATGATGCATGTGTGTAAGAAAAAAATCTGGACGCCGTAAGTGCCTTTTGGTAGGGAATTTTCATTAAATCCTTTAAATTTCATAACTCTGTTTGCTATTAACGTAAGGTTTGTTGGCTAGGAAACCAACATTTAAGTTTAGTTTCGGAAAATTTTTGTACATTTTCAAACAATAAGTAATTTTGATAAAATATAGTACATTATTTCTACTACACAGGCCATACCGGCAATAAGATTGATGCATTTGCTATTCAAAACATTTTTTATGAAAATTCACTTCCATAACGCACTTGCTGCGTCCAGACTTTTATTTTCCCCGCACATCATGCCTATTCAACCCTGGTCCCCTAACTTTCTTAAGGGTGGTTTGGAAGAAATTTTTGTTGTGGTTTGTGCATCCAGCGGGGCTTTTGGGCATGTTTCTGAAAAAAATAAATAAAAATCTTTCAGGAAATAAACTGCGAATTTACCAATTTTTTTTTAGAACGCTAACCGTCAGATAATCTGCAAAATTACCGGTGCCTTTAAATACTTTCATTCAGGGTTTTTGTTAAATTTTTAATATTTTAGGAATATATTCAAGCTTTATTTCAGGAAATTGTTATGTATCGGAAAATAATAGTCACTTAACTCCAATTGTTCAACAAATTGCACCTGTAGAGACTGTACTTGATACGTATTAAAATTGTTTAAAGCTGATGGACAATTTTATTATCATTTTAGCGTATTTTTATAAAATTTCGCTACCACAACATACTCGCTGCTGCACCCTACTGCTTGCTGAGTATTTGTTTTATATTCAGTGTCCTCGCTAACTGTTGTTGGCTCTTGGGTGACGGGTTTTTAACATTCAATATACTTTATTTTTGGAGTAAATAATTCTGAACTTTGTTGAGACCAAACTAACATTACCTTACCTCCATGTATCTTTAAACCCTGAACTTTTCTTTATGGTCTGTACACTTGTAGATATTTTAAATAAATAGTTACTGCGTCAGGTGCGTACTAACGTTTAAACGAAGTATTATTGCCACGAATAATAATTATTAAAATTCATTCTGACATGTGCTAAAATTGACGTTTAAGTAAACCGCAGAACATCCATTGTGAACAGTGTCACAAAAACCCTTAGAACGTTATTCCAATCCTGTGGGTATATGTAATGTTAAATAACCTGTGTATTCTTCATACGTTTCTTAATTTAATTTTTTAGTCTAATCAGATGTTCCCACATATCACCTTTATTTTAACAAATATACTAAGGTGTTGATTTCGCTGCAGAAAAATTGCATTAAAATGATTTTAGGAAAATCACAGTAACTTAGAAAACAAACCTAGCAATAAAACAAATTTGTTTACTAGTAACTAATGTCTCGTTAAATTTTTTACAAGTTTTCGGTAAGCAAATATTCTACTTGCTTTTAAAATTTAAAATATAAACTAAAACATGTTATCTTTTAGGAAGTTCAAAAACTAAGACCACAAAATTGAGTGAAGTGCTGTATTTCTTCTGCTAAGGTAAGTGCAAATTATTTATTTATCAAAAGTCAAATATTTCTGTCAAAGCTTTGCTATATGTATTTAATTTAGAGGCAATTTAAAACAATTTTTAGTGAGATAGATTTAAACCTAATTATTAACATTGTAAAAGTATGACAGTCTTCATCCATGAAAGCAATAACTTCATAGTCTTGTTTGGGATCCTAGACGAATTGAAAATCAATTTAAATTGTCATCAGCTTTTATATTTTCAACGTATAATAATATAATTTGTGTTAGCGACCAACCGAATATTGAATTGAACTTTACTTGTGTAAATTTGGTATCTCGAGCTTTGTGGCGGTAGCTGCAGATAAGCGACATGCCAGATGTAGATAAACCGACTACTGATAGCTAAATGTGGGTAAGGGCGACTGGTAGAGAACTTCTGCCCCGCTTGACGTTCTGCGGGGCTGCGTTGATGTGTTACTCCTTTCCCCTAGCTTTATAATTAAACAAACCTTGGTTTTCTCGGAGATAAACTGGGAAGTGGCGCAATTTGGCGTCTCTGACATTTCTTGGACATGCTTACACCACCTCTGTATGCGCAAGCCACAAAGAAACTGTTGTGGTTTCATCCCCAAGAAAGTTATAGGAACCGGAGCGAACTGAGGTATTAAACAAAGTAACCAACGTTAAAATAAAGTATAAACACAGAAAATAGAAGCCCAAATTTGACACCTAGAAACTTCTTTTACATCTTGCATTTACTTGTCTTTATCTTCTTCGCCCAGCACCTTTATTCGCTGCGGGTGCCGTAACTTTCTTTGCGCTTGAAAGCACAAAACTTCTCCTGTGGTTGATGCATACACGGAAGGTATTAAGCAAGTATCTGAACAAAATTTTTAGAAAGCGCACATGCCATTCGTCGACAAAATAACCTAGAAATCGTAACAGCGTTTGATTTTTGCAATTTCTTTTAGCATTAACTGTTAAGACTGTACTGTCAATAGATTATATGAAAATATTTTAAAATTAATACACTGCATCTTATGTCATGTAACAAGCTATTATTTCTTGTAGTTACTAAAAGAAAACGATGAAGGGAAATGAAAAACCACGTTACCTACCCCAAGTTCTCCAAGCGATTGCAGACCTGAGAGAATTAGGGGGAGCTACTCCTCGCAAAATCGTAAACGTGCTACAATCCAATCTGAAGGGCAACAAGCCGCGCAACTTGACCGTACACGTACGCAGAGCATTGGAACACGGAGTAGAAAAAGGTCTTTTGAGACAGAGGCAGGGAAAATACTACAAAATTATTTTGGACCCACTTAAAGGATGTAGTGCCTGCAAGAGAAAGGGTAGACGTGGCAGCAAAAGGAAGAAAGGCGGTAGGCGAAGAAGAAGGCATCATGCCATTGCTCCCGACCTCGATATGAGCGAAGATGACAGTATCGCTACAGATAGTGCAACAGACAGCGAATGGGAGAGGTCAAGGTCACGCACCCCGGAACCGTCTGACAGGTCGAAAAGGCGCAAGAAGGGGAAAAAGAGACGTGGACGTAGGCACTCTGAGATAAGTAATCCAGATGGCAAGGGTGGAGAGCAGAACAAACCAAAAGGTAAATATTTATTTCTTATAATTGTGAAAAATGTAAGCAAGGGATGCAAACACATCTGCATATTTTGTAAGAAAGATTGCATTGCGTTGTATGTGTTTGCTAAAATGCTCTAAATTTAAATCGTTAATCTTTCAGTAGTCGATCCTAATATATTCAAAAATAATTCTATTGCACACAACGCTGTCATTTTTACGTCCATTAACTTCTTAACCCTAGAACGTATACTAAAATATTTAAACGTCCTGTTCCTACAAGTGACCCTAAATATAAGTGTGTGAAAAAAAAAACGTTTAGTAATTTTTTCTTTTACAGGGCAGATTGAAGTTTCATTTATTTTTCTTACAATTAATACAAATATCAAATCTGTGATCGCCACATTACATGTATGTGACCGTACATTTTGAGTCACTAGAGCAAGGACAGACGTAGTATCTTGTTGATTTGGTTCTTTTGGGGGCTATATACCTGCTGGCTCCTTCTTAAGAAGACTCTCTTAGACCTAAACCTAAAACTCCTATATCACTTTTGGCCATGGAATGCAAGTTTTTTGATAACCTATCTTCTATGAAGGGTCGTGCTAGCTGTGATACAAGTTATTATAAAAATGTACTGGATGTCAATTTTCGATTCGCTCCTACTAAAAATAAAAGGTGCATTTTTGTAGCATTCCATACAAAAACGCAACAGCCATCTTCCTGAAACAAGAAGCAGAATCACCTCAAAAACCTCAAAACTAAGTTATGCACATAACTCTTTGTTATTATTTTTGTTGTTGTTGGCGTGGTTTTGCTTTTTTTTCAGTTCCCAGCCACAATGTCCAACCTCAGTCTTTCTACCATCCTCTTGTTTTCTGGCCACAGTTTAAAAATTAGCCATTTGATCAAAGGTGTCCACTCCGCTTTTTGTTGAGTTTTAAAACTCTACGTGATTTCTAGTGTTCTTTTCGGTTTTCATCTATAGACTTGCTGGAATGCATAGTAGAAACAACGGTGACAAATTTATTGTGCTTTAGTGTAAATGACACCAATCTTACATTTTCAGAAAATCCAAATTGTACACTTAAAATAAATCAAAAACCTCAAAACTAAGTTAAGCACATAACTCTTTGTTATTATTTTTGTTGTTTTTGGCGTGGTTTTGCTTTTTGTTTCAGTTCCCAGCCACAATGTCCAACCTCAGTCTTTTTACCATCCTCTTGTTTTCTGGACACAGTTTAAAAATTAGCCATTTGACCAAAGATGTCCTCACCGCCTTTTGTTGAGTTTTAAAACTCTACGTGATTTCTAGTGTTCTTTTCGGTTTTCATCTATAGACTTGCTAGAATGCAGAGTAGAAACTACGGTGACAAATTTATTGTGCTTTAATGTAAATCATACCAATCTTACATTTTCAGAAAATCCAAATTGTGCACTTCAAAATATTTTTGTTTTGTTTGGCAAGAAGAGAGGTGGTGGATTCTTTTTATTATGTTTTATTGTACCAACAGTCAATCCTTGCTCTTTTAACAGCTCCTGGACTAAGGGAATATAGTAGTAGTAGCAGTGGTGGGGAGGCCAACGCCAAGCAAGTAGGCCACCATGGGCTCTTTTTGCCAACCCCAGCAACCATTCTCTACTCTTCCTCGATCCCGTCGCCAAACCGCCTCGACCTCGAGATGAAGGCCGTGGCGGTCTTCAATTGGACGGTACTTACCTGATTCCTCTGCAAAGTCCTCGATCCGAACAATTCTGCTCGAAGACTCCCAAAAGCCTCGCATTCGCACAGGTAGTGGTAGGACGTCTTTTCATCCTCGCCGCATTCCTGGCAAATGGGAGCCCTCTCTAGGCCTATCATTGTGAGGTGTCTTCTAAGGGCGCAGTAGCCTGTCAGCACTCCAAGGATGCGGCGAAGCGTAGGTCGACTCCTTCCGAGTAGCCAGACAGCTATATCTATGTCCCGTCCCTCAACGAAGTCCCTCGCCTGCCTGCAGCCACCAACCGACCCCCAGTGCCTCTCCATTGCTTTCTCGGTCCACCTGTCTAAGGCGACAGGGACTGTCTTCCTACTTATGCCTATCGCAGGCTCCGGGCCACAGAACGGCCGCCGGGAACCGAGTCTTGCGAGATTATTCGCTACCTCATTCCCGCTACGCCACAGTGTCCCGGAACCCACACCAGTTGCACCTCCTTCGTCCTGGCTAGTCCTCTGAGGACGTCAGCGCACTCCTGAACCAGTGTTTACCTGATTCTGGCCGCGCAGACTGCCCGGAGGACCGCCTGGCTATCCGAGCAGATGTACACACATTTCTCGGGACTCCTCTTCACATCCTGTCTATTGGCCACAGACAGGATAGCATACACCTGTATTTAGAATGCCGTGGTATATGCGCCAAGAGTATAGCTCTCGCGCACCCCCAGGCCATCGATGTATATTCCTGCCCCGGAGAATTGTTTGTCCTCCAGCCGCGATCCGTCTCTGAAACATACCAGGCTTGCGGGCTGGAATGCAACCTCATTTTCCCTCCACTGATCCCTACTGGGGATCCTGAGGGTGTATGGCCTAGTCAACCTAATATCGTCCTCGGTATCCCGCACCTTTATGGCGGAAATCGGAATTTCCTTTTCCACCTCCTTGGCGACTCTTGCATGCCCTATTACTGCTCCCTCTCCGCACTAGTTTCCCGAGTCTCGCATTCTAAGATGCGACGCCATAGCCTCCCTTCTGATACAGATGGGAAGCGGTGGCAGCATCAACAGGACCTCTAGCGCGGCTGAGGGTGTCGTCCTCATAGCGCCTGTGATACCCAGGATTGTCAGCCTTTGGAGTTTGGCCAGTTTCCTGCTGGTAGTTTGGTTCACACCACACCACCAGACCAACGCCCCATAGATGATTCTCGGCCTCACGATCGCAGTGTAGATCCAATGAGGGATCCGAGGATTAAGTCCCCAGGTCCTCCCTATCACACGACGCAGCTGCCAGAGGGTCGCTACTCCCTTCCTAACTTATTTATTAGTTTTCCAAACATTTTCTATGAGCAGCCATCTGATGTATCTATGTTGTTTGTTAAATAATACTAGTTTTTAATTTTATGTTAAGCTAGTAATTATGTAACTCTGTTGGTGAAATTGTTAGGTGTGGTTTTGTCTTTAGGAACCAGTGCATCCACGTATCTCTTCCTGGCTTGGTTTTTAAATAAATTTTTTTCTTACTATGTTTTTAAGGAATCTTCTTGACTATACTATTTTAAGAATCTTTTTGCACACACTGCACAAAATACTAACACGTGTCGCGCACCTTTAGAGCACGCGATGTTAAGTTCAAAGAGATTGAGCTGATTTCGCTAGTGCTATATGCTGCCATAATATATGCTACCATGCGATACTATGATGCAATATCGCGACTAAAAATCCTAAACAGACATTACAGTGATGACTTCTTTTAAATTCCGTAGATGGTTCACAGGTTACAAGCAGTGACGTCACTGCCTGTCACGTGTGAGTCATCTATGGGATCACAACAAGTTATAGTGCAATATCTGTTCAGTTTCAGTACAGCTACTGCAGAAACCAACAGCCATAGGTAGTGAAACATTGAGCAACCCGCTGAGTTTGAACATCCCATAACAGCCCGGGCGCCATTCAGCATTCTATACATAAACCACGTCTGACGATTTGTTTGTAAAAGAATATATTTTAAGTTATGTCCTTTGTATTATAAATGACAGTTAACCTATTAGATATATGTTTAACTGCAACTTAATAAGTGTTAAAGGAAATGCTTACAGATTATTCAGAAGAGTTCCGGCAAAGAAGCGACCTAGAAAACCGGCCAGAATGCTTAAACCCCGATTGCTTATGCAACTTAAAGCCAGAAAACCTAAAGCAAGAGCCCGTCGACGATAAGAAGAACTTCAGGACTGACTACATTAACTAAGCTTTACGGTCTTAGTTTTTTCACCCTTCATCGTGTTTTATAAAAATTATAGTAAAGCTAAATAGTTTTCGAGTTGTATCCTTATAAATTGTCTGTAACATGTAATTTGTAACTATTTTATACTGTCATTATAGACGTTTGATTATTATATGTGAGGTTTTATTTGTCACTGCATTAATCCAGGAAAGCTTTCTCTCGATCCAAATGATCCGATCATGTACTTGGTTCGAACCTTAGTAAGGGCCTGCCTAAAAATGCAGTTTATTTCTTTCAGTTTTTTATTCAATTCTAATACATATTTGATGAGATTGTGATTATTTAGTGAATTTTACAGCAAAAATATTGAAATTTTTAGATTAACTTTGGTACAAAAAAAGATAAGAATCAATTAGTTTGATAAAATATCTGTTTATATTGTCATTATATATATATATATATATATATATATATATATATATATATATATATATATATATATATATATATATATATATATGTAATTGATTAATGGTTTTTACAAATCTGTGTTCGGCGCTTAAAAGGCCATAAGTTTAATTTTTAGGAAAGTGTGGCTTTTGGGTATGTCTATAATAATCAGTTTTAAAAAATTGGCTAGAATGTATTTCCACTAGTTTTAAATTGGGAATACATGTGACGTATTCTCGCTCCACGTTCTGATTAGTCGTGAGTTACCAGACAAAGAAAATCTAAAAACCTTGAGAACCACTCACGATGAATATATTAGGTTTGTTCCAACCAGCAGTGTTTGGATCGCGCAGGCGATGACTGTACGATTTAGAAACTGTACGAAAATACAAGAAGTTGGGACGGTTCTGTGATAGTTTTCTGTACGGGATTTTCCGTCTGACAGTAAAGAGTTTGATGGCCTAACCCAGCTTACTTTAGTTAATTTTGAATTTTTATTTTTAATAAATAACCTATGATTAAGACATCTTGGGACTACATTCTTTTGTATTCACGTAAATACCTACATAATAATACCGAAAATAATGCGCATTTCGGTTAGGGTAAAAATCTAAATATTCTTGTATCTATCTGGTAAATCAAAAGACAAGTTAAATTGATTTCTGGTTAGTTTTTCCCTTTAGGGCTCGTGCGAGTTTTGTCGTCCCGATAGCACGGCAGCATTTGGCTTATTGTTCATGTCCTTCGCTTTTTCTACTCCACCCATTCCAAAATGACTGTGCCTAGAACTAGGCAATTGCGTCAGTTGTCTTTTGCTGTCCGGATATTTACACTCGCACAAGGGCTGATTCCTTCCCCTTGATGCAGTCTGCATGCTAGGTCACCCTCGACCCGACCCACTTTATGCATGCGTGCCGTGCATGTGTCCCGTCAAGAGTCCTGTTAAGTTCCTGAGCTGTCTACTAAAATTTAGCAGCTCCACAGCTCTCTTCGAACTGGGATACCCAATTAATGTCTTTCGCTGAGCCCTGGACAATCTCCTCAGTATGCCTTGTACTGGTGCCTGAACCATGACTTGAGGTTCCCCTGGCCGTACTTTTCGATGCGCCTAGGACCGGTTCTGGTCCCATAAATAGTTCTGCTTATCCTCTTCCTGAGACTGTCAGCTTCTTCATTGCCTTGGACCCCCGAGTGACCCGTCACCCAGATGAGGGTCACCTCATTCTTTCCAGCTACGTCGCTCCTCTCGTCTTGGCATTCACTAATCAGCCTGGAATATACTCGTAGGCTACTTAGGACTTCAGGGCTGCCTGGCTGTCTGTGACTATGAGGATCCGCTTGTTGGTGTAGCCGCTCCTATTGTTTCCTCGCACGCAGTGCAAGATTGCGTAAATTTCGGCCTGAAAGACCGTTGCATGAGCCACGAGGGAAATACCGTGACTTACCCTCGGTCCTTCCGAATAAACGCCTGCCCCCGTCCCTGGCATTTCGCCGGATCCGTCCGTGAACCCGATTAGCGCGTCCTGTGGTAGGCCCGGAGTCTCCCCCCGCCATGCCTTAGGGTCGGAGATTACCACTGCAAACTTATTTTCCGTACAGGTTTGCGGGCTCGCGAAGCCTGACCTCATTTCAAGCATGGGCTTCTCCACGATCTCCTGAATCTTGCAGTGGTCCCTACAGCCTGGGTTGGCCTTCAATCTATCATTGCAGGCTAGTCTGTATAGTCCTATCCTAGCCTCCCCCGCGATTTAGGGGGGCAGATCCAGCAACACCTCCATGGCGGCGGTTTGGGTTGAGATCATGGCCCCTCTGATTCCGAGGCAATCAATCTTTTGGATCTTGCCCAGTTTTTGTTTGGCACTGGATTGTGTCACCTTAGGCCACCAAACCAGTGCCGCATATGTTAAAGATGGTTTGACCAGCCTTGGGCCCCAATGGGCTATACTAGGTCTTAGTTCCCACGTTTTTCCACATAGCCGCCTAGTGATGGCTTGGGTCATAACTGCCTTGCGCAGTATTTGTTCAATGTGGCCATTCCAGGTTAGCTTAGAATCTAATACGACCCCGAGATATTTTATCTCCCTGGCCATCTGGATGTTTCTACCATATAGAGTGGGAGTTCTGTAGCCCTCCCACTTCCTCCTCCCCGTAAATGATATGACTGTGGCTTTCTCGGGGCTCACCCCGAGCCCCTGGCTAACCACCCACCTTTTCACCACTGAAACAGATACGAGTCCGAATTCTAGTTTAGTGTTAAAGGTTTATTTTGTACCTGTTATTTTTTTTTAAATCCATAACTGGTGGTTACCGTTGCGGCTTGACAACCGTTTAAAAATAAAAGATAATTAAATAACGACCCATCACTAATCAAAATGACCGTTCTGAAACGGTTCGCAAATAAACACAAGTTTTGTTGGAACGCCGTAGTTCTCGTCCAATAAACGATCATCTCTCGGTTGAAACTGGATTTATGTATTGCGCATGATTGTAACTGTTCTTGAACGGTGTCTTGCGGGATTGGAACAAACGTCTTAAATATTTTAATTGACAATAGTTTTTTCAATCAACTTGTCACATCATCGGAGTGATGTTAATAGAAAAAGTTAACATGTTTGGAGTGTTTAAGAGCCAGCTACTTAAATTTGGTGTGTTTATGCAAAGAAAAGGATGTCACTAAGTTTAATATAAATAAATAGAAACAGGGTTCAATGAAGTTATTAGCAGAAAGTAAGTTAGTTTTGTTGTACAAAACCTATGGAAATTCGCTACTTTAATTTCAGCGCCCAGGCTTTTTAAATTTCTGTTCTCTATCCCCAGTATTCAACATATTGTATTTAATATTTGAATGAGTCCTAAATAAACAAATTCCTACCCTCCACACGTTAGCTACTGAAAAATATGAATTTAGTAATAAATGAAACTTCCGTTATTGGAGAGAAAATCATATTAAGCCTCGAGGATACAATAACCCTCACCCTATCGTGAATACTGCAAGATTTACCGAGAAGAACATGTCTAAAGGCTAAATGTGTTACTTAGCAGTTGACAAAGGTTATCTGTTAACATCAAATGAGAAATAGAAATAAATAATGATTATCTTCTAGAACAATGTTTCCAGTGGCTAATAGTTGACTGAAAAATGTTTATGTTATGGGAAGAACACATGGATGCAGCAAGTGCATTACGATGGCAAGCGCCATAAAAACTTTTTAAATCTCTGAAAATAACAAAAAAATCAAGTTTAAAAAATTATGTTCGAAAATAATAAAGCTGGTTTGATGATATTTGGCTGCCCTTAAAACATTTTGTAAGATATTATACGTATAATTTGTGGGTTTTATAAAATTAGGTCTCTTTTGAATTAGATTGTTATTCATTCAAATGTGCTACCATAAGGCATTTGCTGCGCCTAAATTTTTACTACAGATGGTTCATTATTGTATATAACTCTTGACTAAAGAAGAGGTTTTTCCTAAAATTAATTTCGCCAAATAAACAAATATTAGACCTTTAAAGTTGCAGCCTCGCTGGTTCAGGGGTAAAAACAGGTGCCTTTGGACTGAAGGGTCCCGGGTTTCATTCCCATCAGAAATATCAAATTATTTTTCAGTGAATACTGTAAATTAAAGTCAACCAAGTTATGGCGTTGTGCTTAACCCATTAAGGAAAGCGCCTCCGTGGCCGTGCGGGAAAGTCGATTCAGACTTTCTAATACGGACACGGGGGACGACGGTTCGAGACTCACCGTTGGAGGATGATTTTTCAAATCACTGTCGTCGTTGAGATCGAGCTCAAGGTGGAGGGTAGGTTAGTTTAGATGAGCAAAAAGGGTCAGCAATGGCCTAATTGCCAGTAAGCATCTTACCTTTACCTTTTTACCTTTAACACATTAAGGACTAGACTTTTTTCTGTTAAACAATTACTGGATGTGACTTAATTTACACACTTAAATAATGTTGAAATATTTTATTAAAAAAACTTTTGTATAAACTAGAAAAAAATGGTGTGACCATATGGTAACGCTAGTCCTTAATCAACGACAGCATATATTTCCACGATTGATGAAATATTTCTATATAGAAAACGTTCTGGTATGGAATGTTGCAAAACAAGGAACGCGTAGGCCTAGTTGACAACTTCCGCATTCTGTTCAGCCTACATCCCTCACCAACACATGGTCTTTTTTTTTAGTTAGGCAAAGGCTGTACAAAATGGTCTTGACCATTGCACCTGAGATCATCTGATACCTTATTTATGGTAACACTGTTGAGTCCTCAGGGCGGTCTCCCACAGCATTTTGGGTGTCTTCCACATTTCAAAAAATATATGGTTACAACTGTTCTAAAATCAAGGTTTGAATAATATTTCGGATGGCTTTGTTTGCACAAAACCCAAGCATCGTGCATGGACGCGTCTAATATCCATGTGGAAATAGACCAATACCATTTTCCCACATATTCTAATACGATATTTGGTAAGTCTTCGTCCACGCGATCCGTTCCACCCATGTACTTATATTACATGCCTATCATATGGGGTTGTATTGACAATTAAACGAATTTTCCCCTGTGGACTAAAACGTTTTACAGTGTCCATTGGTTGCACTTCACAACTTGTATATGCGATAGATACAACCGAGTTGTTCTTTCAATGGACCAACATGATGCCTTCATCTTTATTCAATTTTGACTCTATATGCGCCCTTTGCGCGTTGTAGTTGTCTTTTATTTATGAGCAGACATTCATTAGGAATTCTGTTCGCTCGGATTGTACCGGTACTTCCGTCACCGCTTTCCTTGGGATAAACCAATAAATGAAAACTAGTAAATAAGTTGTCAAAGTAAAATTGATACCGTAAATTTATGAGGTAGTTCACCAATCATTTTTTTATTTTTTATTTCAACAACACACCACGAGGGCTTACCGCCCAAATACTATCGTAACGTGGGTGTCGACAAAGGAAAGAGGCAACTTGTTAATTCTATACTTGAAGGTTCGGAGGTTCGGGGGAGAAGGAAAAACATGTGCCGGGAAGGAATTCCACAACTTGGAGGTCCTGGGGACAGAGCGGGCATAACAAGATGTCCTATGTCTGGTGACCTGGACAGTAAAAAGGTGCATTCGCTCTGTTCCCCTGGTAGATCTGTTGGGGCAGCAGTTGGAGGAACTATGGAAGTAAGCTCCTCTGAGCAGTGCCCGTGCAGATATCTATAAAAGAGAGAGAGAGGTCACCAACGCCACATCGGTGTGCAACGGATGGCAGCCTTTGGGTGAGAGTAGGGTCACCGATGAGACGTATAGTTCTCTTCTGAATGGAGTCCAGGATAGCGAGTGTAGAAGCGGCAGCAGCACCCCAGATGTGGAAGCAGTATTCAAGGTTTGGTCTTATTTGTGAAGTATATAAGGTATAGAGATTAGCTGGTGAAAAGCATTTGCGAGCCCGGAAGAGGAAACCTAATTTCTTAGCAGCCGTTTCTGAAATTGATGTGACATGTTGGTGTCAATTGAGATTTCAATCCACAGAAATGTCAACAAGTGAAAAGGACTCATTACTTTGACTAACTTGGTTGTTTATTGTGATGGGTCTAGGGCTGGTGTATCTCTTATGAGAAAGAAAGCAAGACTGTGATTTGGTGGGGTTCAATTGTACAAGATTTCTACTTCCTCAGTCTAATATTTTTTGGAGATCCACAGAGACAGAACCCTCCATGAGTCTGCGATCTTCATCTAATTGGGCCAAAGAGACAGGCTTAGAATATTGTATATTTGAGTGAAGGGTGCTGTCGTCCACGTAACTGTGAACTGGGTTGGATATGCTAGAGATGAGGTCATTGATGTGTAGAAGAAACAAAGTAGAGGCTAAAGCTGAACCTTGAACTCCTGCATTAATTGGATACAGTTTAGAGTAATGGCCATCCACGACAACAGAAATGCTCCGGTTGGAGGGGAAATTTGCTGTCCACGTACAGAGTTTTGGTGGTAGGCCATAGGCCGGTAGTTTATTAAGCAGCGCTGCGTGCCAGACCTGGTCGAATGCTTTGGATATGTCTAGAGCGACAATCTGGGATTCACCGTGTAGTTCCATAGATTTGTTCCAAGAATGGGTGACAAAGGAAATGAGGTCGGTAGTTGATCTGCGCTGACGGAATCCATACTGCCTGTCGTGGATTAGACTGTTTTTCAAGAAATTTTAGTAATTCGGTGTTTATATACTTTTCCATTACTTTAGAGAAGACTGAAAGGAGAGAAATAGGCCTGTAGTTACTAGGAAGCACTTTGGATCATTTCTTGTGGACGGGTTGTACTCGAGCAGTTTTCCAGTTACTAGGGAATATGCCAACATGCCAACAGATGCACAGTTTCCAAACTGCTTCTTATAAGTGGAATTTGGTTTCACAGATTTCCCTTGATGCAGCTCAAAATTGGCTAAGTAGTTATGATCCGTGTTGGGTGGTCACATTTTGTAGTCAGTGTCAAATAAAATATCTTATAACCCTTAGTTCGGTGAAAACACAATATATTTACAATTATCAATAACAAATATATATACTCACTACTACTACCCTAATTTAATAAAGAATGAAAAGGAGTCAATTTAATATTCGCGTCACGTTCACGTTCTAATATCTGTCTATACCGTTTTTGATGTCACTTCTTCTCGTGAACCGGAGTCGATGGTCCTATGAACAATACTGAACTATTGACACTACAAACTACACTACTTAACTCTCTATGTTGCCACCCTTAACTCGGCAGGTCAGGGGTGTCTCGTGAGGACGTCTATATATTTTTCACATCCTCCCGGCCGCGAACATGAAGCTCGAGAGGATACAGCAGTTGTACTGGTCGTCGTAGAAGGGTTCTGTTGGGTAAAATCACTTCGCGCGCACGTACTTTACCATCACGTCCTGGAAACACTCTCTTTACACGCACCATTTTCCACATTAACCGCGGAACTTGTGAGTCATGTAACAACACAATGTCACCGACAGCTAAAGAAGACGATCTAGTAGGTTGATAATAATGCGCCGAACGAAGTTGCTGAAGATAATCGGTGCTCCATCTCTTCCAAAATTTCCTGACCAGCCTTTGTCTCTGCCTCCAAAGTTGAAGTATAGCGTTTCTTCCATCGACATTAAATTCCATATGACTTCCACTCTTATCGCCTATTAGAAATTTGGACGGCGATAATATCATTAGATCATCTGGGTCGTCTCCAATATAGGTGAGGGGCCTAGAATTTACCGTCGCCTCGATTTCTGTAAGTAAGGTCTGGAGTTCATCGTGTGTTAAAACAGCTTTTCCTATTGCTAATTTTAAAGCTTGTTTAACTGTCTTGATAAGTCGCTCCCACCAACCGCCCCACCATGAAGCCCTATCTGCTATAAATCGCCAACGGATGCGATATTCTTGAGCCATATTTTGAATTTCAGAAGCTTTTATTGTACCCGCCAGAGTCTGCAATTCCAGCGCTGCCCTCTTAAACGTTTTAGCGTTATCTGAATAGACAACTGATGGTATTCCTCGTCGCGAAATAAATCGTCTCAGAGCTCGTAAACAACTTTCTGCAGTAAGATCTTGCACAAGTTCTAAATGGATAGCTCTTGTAACAGCGCAGGTAAGTAGCAGAATATACACCTTACCTCTAGAGGAATCATTTAATTTTACCTATAAAGGCCCAGCAAAATCAGTTCCTGTGACTTCAAATGGTTTCGCTACCGTAAGCCTCTCTCTTGGTAAGGGCGCGAATGGCTCCTGTGCGGGTTGCGATCGAAAACGTTTACATATGAAACATCTCGAAAGAACCCTCTTTATAGCTTGTCTGCCTCTTATTATCCAATATTTGTTTCTTATAAAAGTTTGTGTAGCATTGACGCCTGCATGAAACACCTTATTGTGAGCATCCGTAATTATTTTACTCGACAGGTCCGAATGGGCAGGTAAAATAATCGGGTGTTTTGCTTCATATGAAAGATCAGACTGTTGTAAACGGCCCCTTAATCTCATAATGCCTCCCTTATCAAGAAACGGATTTAATGTTAAAATACTGGATTTTGCATTTACAGCATTATCTGCTACAAGTGAATCAATTTCGTCCTTAAAATACTTATATTGTACAGCTTTTATAAAATAATTCTCTGCCTCTATTATTTCGGCCGTCTGTAATCGCCCATAAACCTTTTCTTTATTTTTCACATTATGGATAAAACGTTTCATATAAGCTAAAATTCTTAAAATTGTGGGTAAATGAGAATACTTTTCTAATAACCCAAAATCTGACATCTCTGACACACTTCCCTTTAAATCTGTGACCGTTACAGTGTTAAGCATAACACTCTGGTCACACAGCAGGTATTCGTCTTCCGGCCATTCACCCTCAGTTTTACCCAGCCAGACAGGGCCGTATTTCCACATGTCCGATTCACTTAAAAACTTAGCCCTTATACCTCTGGTTATAAGATCCGCTGGATTATCTCTAGTGGGACAGTATCTCCAATCTCGGTTACTGTCAGTTAGATTTTTAATTTCCTTAACTCTATTATTTACATATGGTTTCCATCTTGCTGGATCACCTCGAATCCAATACAAAGCAATCTTTGAATCTGACCATAAATAAACATTAATTTTATCTAAACTCATGCTCTTTATTATATGCACTTTAAGTCTTGCTGCACATAGAGCTGCCGTTAACTCAAGCTTAAGTAATGTTAACACATTATCTCCTGTGACCTTTAAAGGAGCTACTCTGACCTTTGCTATTAACAAATTACTTCTTATTTTATTATGATGGCCAACTCTCAAATACGCTGCTACACCAAAAGCTTTCGGGCTAGCATCAGAAAAAATATGTAGCTGAATATCAGCATCTGTCCGGTTAACCACATACCTAGGGAAAGAAAGGTTTCCTAATAATTTTAATTCCGAATACCACGCATTCCATTCGTTCAACAATTCAACTGTTAGAGCTTCGTCCCATTCTAAGTTCTGTTTCCAAATTTTTTGTAATAAAATCTTTGCTCTTACAGTGAACGGTGATAACATACCTAGAGGGTCGTAAATTTTTGAAATTAATTTCAATACATTTCGTTTCGTTATGGGTTGCAATGCGCTTGTTAGATTAAGTAATGAGCCTAGGTCAACACTTAATTCATCAGTCAAAATATTCCATTTCAACCCCAGAACCTTACTGTCAATTTGCTGTTCCATTTCGTTCTTTCTATCTAAAAATTTTATCAAATCTTTGTCGTTCGTTATACATTTCCTCAAATTCATTCCAGCTAACTGCATAATATGTTTTGATTCTTCGTACAACTGTATCGCTTGCGTCAATGAACTCACACCTACCACTAGATCATCAACATAAAAGGACTTACCCAACACGTCACAGGTGTTACCGTAATATTTTGACTGCCATTGCAAGTGCTTCTTGATCGCTGCCGCCAACAGGAAAGGACTGCTCTTCACTCCAAAGGTTACTCTATTCATACGGAACTCCTTCACCTTTGGCAATGTTGATGCACTGTTCACTGGACTCTCGTACCACAAAAATCGGTGCACATCACGATCGCATTCACGCAACCGAACTTGCAGAAATGCCTTCTCGATATCTGCTACGATACCCACAAGTCCGACCCTGAAGTTCATCAGCACCTGTAAAATATCGGGAACTAGGTTATACCCTGTTACCAGATGGTCGTTTAGAGGCGGTAATCCCGGTGAATGCGCCGAACAGTCGAACACCACTCTCACTTTCGTTGTGCTTTTGTTATCACGATAGACTGCCCGATGAGGCATGTAATAGGCCCTAATTATATTATCTGCGTTTCTCGGGACTTCTTCCGCGCAATTAGTATTTATATACTCACGAATAATACTGTCATATTCGAATAGCCGATTTTCCCTTACAAGCTTATTCGTTAAAGTTTTTAAACGTGACACTGCACCACTATAATTTGAGTCAACCTCAACATTACTGTTTTTCCACGGCAGCGACACTTCGTAAAAGTTATTTTTATAAACTATATTGTTCTCACAAAAATCTTTCATCTCACTATCACTACAGTCTTTCTCTAACTTTATACCTAATGTTTCTAAATCCCAAAACGTTTTTAACTTAATATGTTCTTCATTTGTTTCGTTCACTAACAATACAGTGGCCAAATTTAAATTCATGGTACAACTGTCTGTTAACTTTGGTCCATGTAGAGTCCATCCGAGTCGCGTATTTATTGCTGTCAAAGACTCTGTTAAGCGTTCGTGCTCTCCGGTAGCCAACTTCCAATAAAAATCTGCCCCCACAAGCAGACTTATTCCCTTTACAGGCTCTCTGTCATCCATACGTGCATCAGCCAGTTGAAATCGACGCATAACCGGGTCATCGACACAAGGTGGAGTGAGAGAATCTAAGCAAATTTCCGGAATTTCCACCGCTGTAATTTTAATTGTGTCATTGCTATACTGCCCCCTTAACCTTAGCTCCACTCGGTTGCACAACCGTGCTGGTGATTTACCTTTTCCAAAAGACATTACGGCTATTTTGTGTGTTCCGACGACAGGTAAGTTTAACTGTCGTGATATACACTCCCTGATGAATGTCAATTGGCTACCTCCGTCTAAAATGACGCGGCCAAAGATCGCTTTGTCACTGCTAGTAGAACATAAGTAGGCACATGCAGTTTGCAAGAACACGTCATTTATTTTATTATTTGCCAATAAATTTGTTGTTGATCCATCCTTATTTCTCCTTGGCTTAAAATTTGGATCACACATAACGGTAGAATGACGGCCTTGGCAATTTCCGCAGGTAATGGTTGATCTGCAGTATTTTGCGTTGTGTCTTGCCTTTAAACACCGGAAACACCTATTATTAGTTCGAAGAATTTTCTTGCGTTCTTCAATACTATGTGGCCCATTACATACTTGTGTAGAATGTGACTGTGAATCACAGAACAAGCACAGTTCCACTGTTTTAGTTAATAACTCTGCAGCTGTACAGAGTTTACCTTTATCACCCCTATTAGACTTTCGCTCTTCCTTTCTTTCCGATTCGCTAATACTCAGTCTTGAAAATTCTAGTGAATCAAGCTCTGTTTTAATAAAGTCTAATAGATCGACAATCTGCCTTCCATAATCGGTTGTACTATCACCAGTCAGAGATAATCCAGATGCTGTGTTTTCTTTAGACTCGTTGCTATTTCTATAAAAAGCTACTCTCATGTCGTGCGGCAGTAATTTTAAAAGGACAGACTTGAGAACAATAGCATAATTTTGTGTAGGAACAGAAAGTGACGTTAAGGTTCTAGTTATAACAGATGTTTCGTTATATAAACATCTTAGGCCCTCTAAGTCGTTTTTATTTTTTATTGCTCTCAAACCCATCATTCGACCAATGTAGCTGTCTACAATACGTCCGGTGTTACCATATTCGTTGTGCAACATGTCGATCGCATCCTTATAGCACAATTCAGTGGGTGTCAATCCCTGTATTGTTTGTGCGGCCTTCCCCGATAAGAGAGACTGCAGATAGTTAAATTTAGCAGACGCCTCTAAATCGGGGTTTTCATGGACAGCTGTCTTAAACTGCTCCCAGAATGGGGTCCATGTTGCCAAATCACCACTAAACTTCTTAAGTTCTAATCTAGGAAGCTTAACACAGTTGTGGGTGATTCTATGGGACGCCTCTGATGTCGGGTTAGTCTCCTGTATTGAAGACACTGTGTTAGATCTTGAAGAATCTGAGACCACATGTGCTGCTTCCTGTTTCTTAATAGCTCTTTCTAAACGGGCTATTATCTGTACAGCTTCATCATTATACTCGAATATTCTTTGAAATTCTTCCTCGTATTTTTCAGCTGCAACTGTACTTAAAACGGCCTCGTTTGCCGCTCTCAATCCTTCATTTGCAGCCGTAATTATTGAAGTCATTACAGCAAGATCTTCTACGTTCAATGGCTCATCGTTCAGTAACTGATTAGCTGAATTAATCAGTTTCGTTAGTTGAGCACGGTACACTTTCCTTTGAGCTTGTTCCATCTTTTTTAATTATGTTCACTTATTTATTGAATGGTGACACACACGTTCAGAGTCCTTTTCAAACTATCGTTCACTTTTTTACGTAGTGTAGTTAACTGATAATTGTCCGTTCACTTTTCACGTCCCGGGTTCTTTCGGCACCAAAAATGTCAAATAAAAGATCTTATAACCCTTAGTTCGGTGAAAACACAATATATTTACAATTATCAATAACAAATATATATACTCACTACTACTACCCTAATTTAATAAAGAATGAAAAGGAGTCAATTTAATATTCGCGTCACGTTCACGTTCTAATATCTGTCTATACCGTTTTTGATGTCACTTCTTCTCGTGAACCGGAGTCGATGGTCCTATGAACAATACTGAACTATTGACACTACAAACTACACTACTTAACTCTCTATGTTGCCACCCTTAACTCGGCAGGTCAGGGGTGTCTCGTGAGGACGTCTATATATTTTTCACAGTCAGAACATATACATTGGCCCCGAATTAACTGCTTGCGTCCGTGTTTACCAAAATATCTTATTGATTCATCAAATTTGTTATGTTCTATGGGAATATGATGGTGCTAGAAGTTATTTTTTGTTTTACTCATAAGTGGTCGTAGTTTCCACATCTTATCATTGGTGTTTATATTTACGTTATCAACACAATATAAAAAAACATGACTGTCATGAATCTATCGCGCGTCATTGAGTCTACAACCATAACATTAGTCATATAACTTCCGGTGTCCCAGTAACTTTTTTTCGATGGTAGTTGGTTTTATGTATTTTGACAAAAAAAGGATGGCAAGAAAACATTTCATTTCTTCTTGTGTTATTAAAGGGTTTGGACAGTTAAGAGATCCTGCATACTCGTTCGATTGTTCCACTAACATATCAATGGTGCTATCATCTATCATCATTTCAAATAGCTGAAATTGAAGATTTGCATTTATACTTATTGAATTGTATACCACAAAAATGTTGACTGGTTTGAGTGGTTTGCAAATCACCATCCACCCATATTTTTCCAACTTTCTTTTCGTCGGAATTATCACAGTTTCTTCCACCGCTAACTCTTGTATATCTTTCTGTTGATTCTGATTATATCAACTTGTGCTGACAAATGGCGCCTTTGATAAATTGTCAACCAATCCTGGAGAATCCTTGTCGGTAGAATTTTCAACTATCAAAACTGCTGGATCCGGGGCAACTACATATATATCTTGGACATCCAAGTTATCGTCATTTTCAATATATCGATTAGTTCAGCCAATGATAAGCCATTTTGCCTATTTAAGTACTCCAGATCGATATTCTGTCTGCAAATGAACAATATAATTGAATATGTATCTAAAAACTAGTGTGATCATACGGTAACACGGAAAAAAAGTCGCTACACTAATCCAGGTTGAGGCTCTTGAAAACGTTGAGCGATGAGGTTATGTCTAGTTATTCACCTTTGAACACTTTCACATAAAAACATTACTCTCCTTTCAATATTGTAATAATATATTTGTAATTTATTGTAATAATACCACTGACTTGATACAATGTGCCATTTTCTAGTAGTCTAGATTGTAACGTTAGTTTTATCCAAAATTTTAAACACTTACAATGAATTTAATTAAAGCAGCTTTACAGTATTCGGTTAAATGATCAACTGATAGCTCATATACGCTGCCACCAACCTTAAAAAATCCACAACTTGAAATTTACGGCACATTTATACGGTGTTCCGTATAAGAACCGGCACAAAGTAGGATTAGTTACACTAGCAAATCAAATAAAAATATATCTCTAAAACCGCTTCATGTACATAAACGAAACTAAACCCATAGAGTAAGTTTTTTATGGGCCTTAGCTGGCTATAATAGCAAAATAATCAAGGCTTTGCAACACGGTGATCGTTGCTGAAAATATTGCAAGGGTGCTATCGTGGGTGACTTAACTTTCTTGCTTTGTACAGTGTAAAATAATAAATAATAACATAATGATAATATGCCAACATAACAAATAGAGTAATGTGTACTAACAATCTCCTTATTTCTATAACCAGTTGTTAAGTCATCTCTGAGACCAAAACAATATAACAATGACTGAGTTTTTTTTTGCTGAAGGTTTTCAAAACAAAATTTGGTATAATTATTGGATTAAATGTGGTCCTAAAGAAAAAAATCGTTTGATGCGAGATCTGGAGATCTCAGAGGGTATAAACATTATGGTTTGGCCGAATAATATGACCTTGAAAACTATTTCGTAAATATTCTCGCACTGCAAGGGCATTTTGTGCGGAGGACATTCTGCATCTGATACCAGATCTCTTGATTTTTTCTAGCAACATCGTTTAATGAAGGTCCTAATTTATTCTAAAATAAGCCTTAATGACCTTCCCCATCCAAATTTTCATCAATATAAAACGGTCCAATAATATGCCTGCCGAAAATATCGAACATTGACTTTTTAGAGATATTGAGTTCTGGTTTCAATAAATCTTCGTTAATTAATCGTGCTTCAATACCTACAGTTCTAAACGTTGGATTCTTTATTCAAGGTGAACGTACTCTCATCGCTAAAGCAAATGTTCTTTAAGATATCCCTGTCGTTATTTGCCACTTCCATAATTTTATAACCAAAGTGGACTATTCGCTCTCTACCACCATGCGATAATTCTTGATGGCAGCTGTAATTGAATGACTTATAATAATTGTGCTTTTTCAATGTTGTAACAATACTCATTAGTTTCGTTAGCAAGTTGTCTAATATTAAGATTTTAATTTTCTTGGATCTGCAGTAAAATATTCGGCTCCTTTTCGTTTCAATTGGCTCTTGCTAGATTTCCACTTGATTCCTTACCGCACTTGGAGCTAACCAAAAGTGTACTTTTGGTTTCAAGCTTCACCACCAATCGTTAAGCTGTCGATTTATTTGGTATTGGTCTATCTGGATATTGAACACTGAACAAATTACGTACATTTTTCAGAATGTTACCTGAATAGTATAGTTTTATAATAATTTGAACTTTCTCTTCGATTGTAAGAAGGTTTGTAATATTAACAACAAATCATGAAAATTACATTTTTTTTTGATTTTACACCTGTACAAGTACACTTGGAGAACCTAAGTCACCAAAATAAATCTTTTAAAGACCTGACGATCGTTTCACTAACAAGGTTAGCGTCATCAGACGATGAAAAATTCTGATTATCTTTTACATTTGTAGTTGTTCAAAGTTTTGACAGAGTACTAGATTTTCTGAATGGAACTCCTGTTTTCGTTTATACGATTTGATGAATTTTTTTTCCAAAACTAGGATTTTAAAAATAAAACAAGTTAGTGCAGTAGACTTTCAATGTGATGCTTTTAAATAAAGTCCAATACAACTTTGCTCTCAAAGAACCAGGGAAAAAGTGATTTGAGTAATTTTAACATTATTAAAAAATATACACACATATAACTAAACCCAACAAAATCTTAAGCTGACTCCGTCTATTGGTCTAGTGTTTATCGTGCTCATTAGATAAATTTCTCCTCATAACTCTAAAACTTCGATATCCTAATAAGCAATGTTTGTTACGAAAACTCGCTATAATGGCATATCAAACTTATTAATTTTTAATACGAATTATCTCGACAAAAATTGTGGTGGAACTGATATTGAACATAATGATGCTGTCATGTTTAATATAGCATTATTTTCTTTTTCTCGTCTAAGTAAGAAATAATAAGTCCACACAAGGTTCTAAATCTACAATGCACATACAGGGTGGTCCAATAGTGCGTTCAAGTTTAATATCTCCTTTATTATTCAATAATAAATAATAAAAAAAATGGAACAAAAATTGCAGGTACTGACGTTAGCTACAAACCAAAATTATTTTTGCATGTACAGGGTGTTGCATGAGTTTGATACAACCCAAGCATATTTTTTTTTAAATGGCCCACCTTGTATATTGTTCCATTTTTAAATTTCTCTTGTTTTACCGATTAATCCAGTGTGTAGTTGTTGGGGACTATACATAGTCGTTCAAAAGTTATGGCCAGTTTTCTAAAATATCAAAGGCAAGTTTGAAGGTCTGTGTCTTCATTAATACGTCAGCATGGAACACTGCCATGCCAAAACTTTGAAAAAGTGTTCTTCTTTCAACTTCAATCAATACAGAAAGAATTCCTCATAAACAGTATAGAGGGTGAATAAAAACACTGGACTCAAGTTTTCTCGAGAAATTCAAATGGAACAGCCTCTATATTATAATCAATTTCGATGCAACAACAAATGTTGTTTTACTCTCATGAAGAATTCCCTATACCTAAAGCCAGTATCTACTGAGATATTGGGTGTTTTTTTTTTAAGAAAAAAGGTACATGTGTATACACAGGAACATGTTAGTGTATTATATCGTAACTATGAAAAATAAACAATGTATTTACTTACTTGTCAAACATTAACTTAAACAATCGAGTAGTTATTTTCTCGTATTTGGATTGTAAAAAACGCTAAAAAGAATTTCTCACAACAAAAAATTATTGATATTAATTAGGTGTTGGGAGCAAGTAACAAAAACTGTTTATTCGCCACACTAATCTATCATGAAAAATATCTCAATAGAAGACAACCGCACATGAGCGCTTTTGAAAGACTGATGCGACATTTTTACGAAACGGGGAAGACAGAATACAAGACGACTATGAGAACCAAGCCTGTTTTGAACGAAGAGAAATAATTGATAGTAAATTTGAAAGTGATAGCAGACCCCCATAACAGCTCAAGAAAAGTATCAAGGGAAATTAATATCAGTAAGACCCCTGTTTTACGAATTTTACGTAAAAACAAATTTCACCCGTACCATATTCAACTCCTCAAAGAACTGTAGAATGATGATCATCAAAGGCGACTATCATTTTGTCACCGGGCACAGCAACAAATCCAAGGAGATACAGGATTCTTCAACTTTGTGTTGTTCACGGATGAAGCAACCTTTCATAAGAACGGACATGTCAACAGACATAACTTTCACTACTATTCTACTGAAAACCCTCACTTTACTCACACGATGAATCAAAAGAGGTGGTCTCTTAACGTCTGGGGTAGAGTGATTGTAAATTTTGCCATCGGTCTGTATTTATTTGAAGAACGGTTCAATGCAGAGCGATATCGTTAGTTTCTAAGAGAAGATCTTGAGCCATTACTAGACTAGCTGCCTGTTAGCATACGTGATCATATGTGGTTTATGGATGACAGTGCCCCAGTTCATCATAAATCTAACATTCATGCTTTTCTTAACCAACATTTTCCAGAAGGGTGGATTCGGAGAGAAGGGCCGAATACAAGGCCGCCTAGGTCACCTGAGCTAACATAAATGCACTTCTTTTTATGGTAGTATGTAAAACATTAAATAATTCGATACAACCGTCGACAAAAGAAGATATGAGGGCAAGAATCTGTGGTGTATTTGATAATATTAATTTAAGTGTATTACGAGACGCTAATTATTTTCTTGAAACTCGCTTAGACTTATGTCCTGAGCAAAATGGTGGTCAGTTCGAACGCTTAATTAACTAGTTTTCACTGTTTTTGTGTAGTTGTATCATTGTTATCACAATTTTCCGTGATTTGGATTAATTTATACTTGTTAAATTTTTGCATTAAAATTTAGTTTTCAAGTTATTATTAGCGAATTTTTATTAAAAAAATTCACTAATAGAGAGGTATCGATGGTCAGACTTTGTAAACATTTTTTCAAATGAGCGCGAACTAGGACTCTTAGAACCCATACCCGATGTAATTTTCGAAACGCTTTTACACAATCCCAGTCAAGAAATCCGTCAAGCATTTAACGACGCAAGAAACCGCTATGTCCTCATTCTTTCTGAGGCAAAAAACTCGTTTAATAACCACATCAAAAACAAAGTCCTCTCAAGTCCAACGGCAGCAAACCCTTCTGAACTCTTGCTAAATCTATTGGGAGTAATTTCTGCAAGAGCACGTTCCAACGTCTTGCCCTGCGCAAGGCTGAACTTTTTGCCTCGTTTTTCGCCGGCAATTATACTCCCAACCCACCTCCAAATGTTCAACCACCAACAGTCCCCCAACCACGCATAAAATGACGGATATCATTTTCAAAACTAAAAAGGTACGAAAGATGCTCTCTTCTCTTAATACCAGGAATTCTTCTCAAAAAATTCGCACCAGAACTTGCTCCTGTCCTGACTCGTCTCTTTAAGACATCTTACAATAAACGCATACTCTCTAGTAACTAGAACACTGCTCGAACACAATCCGTCCCCCAGAAAGAATCCAAAGCGCTTCGTAGCAACTACAGGCCTATTTCTCTTCTTTCAGTCGTCTCTAAAGTGATGGAAAAGTATATAAACACCGAATTACTAAAATTTCTTGAAAAACACAGTCTAACCCACAACAGGCAGTACGGATTCCGTCAGCGCAGATAAACTGCCGACCTCCTTGCCTCTGTCACCCATTCTTGGAACAAATCTATGGAACTATACGGTGAAACCAACAGTCGCTCTAGACATCAAAAGCATTCGACCGGGTCTGGTACGCAGCGCTGCTTAATAAACTTCCCGCCAATAGCATACCACCAAGACTCTGTACCTGGACAGCAAATCTCCTCTCCAACTGGATCATTTTTGTTGTCGTGGATGGCCATTCCTCTAAACTGTACCCAATTAATGCCGGAGTTCCTCAAGATTCAGCTTCAGCCCCTACTTTGTTTCTTCTCCACATCAATGACCTCCTCTCTAGCACATTCAACTCAGTTCACAGTTACGCGGACGACAGCACCCTCCACTCAAATATACAATATTCTAAGACTATCTCTTTAGCCCAATTAGATGAGGATCGCAAAAATATTAGACTGGGGAAGTAGAAATCTTGTACAATTCAACCCCACCAAATCACAGTCTTGCTTTCTATCTCATAAGAGATACACCAGCCTTAGACCCATCATTTTCATTTGTTGGCATTTATGTGGATCTAAATCATAGTTGGCACCAACATGTCACATCATCTCTTATATATATATATATATATATATATATATATATATATATATATATATATATATATATATATATATCAGTACGGGCATTGCTCAGAGAAGATTTCTTACATAGTTCCTCCACCTGCTGCCCCCAACAGATCTACCAGGAGAACAGAGCGAATGCACTCTTTTACTGTCGAGGTTATCAGACATCTTGTTATGCCCGTCCCTAGCATTTCCAAGTTGCGGAATTCCTTGCCGGCACATGTTTTTTCTCCTCCTCCGAACCTTCAAGTCCAGAATTAACGAGTTGCCTCTTTCCTCCTTGTCGACACCCACGGTACGATATTATTTAGGCTGTAAGCCCTTGTGGTGTGTTGTGGAAAAAAAATAATTAATTACCTGGATGGGTTCGTTAGCCAACAAAATCCGACAAGGTCTTCCGATAATGTTTTGAGTTTTCTTTCGAAAAAATCTCCGAAAGTTACAAAGCTCTTTTGATGAAATTCGGTGAATACGTTGTCTTGGGAAATACCTTATCACATACTAAAACTCAACTTTCTATATAAAATTGAGTTAGTTAAATTTGTGTGTGTGTGTTTTTGTTTCTTTAACGTCGGCCTATTTCCGCGACTATGGCCAATCACCGACGCCAGGGAGCAGTTTCACCTCACTATCCTGGGAATTTTGCCGAACCCCTGCCTTTCTGTAAGGAGGGTGGGGATCTTTAACGTGCCCAACATCGCATGGACACGGGACCTACGGCTTTACGCCCCCTCCGAAGGGCGGAACGTGCAGACATTTAACTTGCTCAAATACAATGCCAGAACCTCGGTTGATATTAATGTTACAGTTTGTACTGAAAAAGTGAAAGGAGTACGCTGGGATCGAACCCAGTACCCTTCGGTTCAGAGGCATACGTTCTTACCCCTGAACCACCGAGGTTCTAGTTAAATTTGAAACATCGAATAAAAATTTGCTACGATAAGTCACTTGCTGCGTCCCGAACTTTTTTTTATTCGAGGAATATTTTTTCTCCATGCTTTTGTATATTGGTAACAATACATTCTTTAAGGAATATGTCACAGTTGAAACAAGCTGAGATTTGTAAATTTTCTGAAATAATAAAACGAAGTCGGAATAAGCACTAGGTTTTGAGAAGTAGTGACCGTAAATCTTAATATCATTCCACACATGACCCAACAGACGATTAATCCGAGAGTAGTCCACACTGGAAACTGTATACAGCTGTTTTAGAAATAATATACTAATTTGTTCCTGTGTATAAATATATTTTTTTATCTTAAATGGTTATTCTACTGGTTTTAGGTACCTACTTCTTGAATATGAAAGAACATTTGTTGATGTATCAAAATTAATTATAATACACCGATGTTCCCTTTGAATTTCTCGAGAAAAATTGACTCAAATGTTTTTACTCATCCTGTATACTGTTTTCAAGGAATTCTTTCTATATTTATTGAAGTTCAAAGAACACTTTCTCAGATTTTTGGCATGATGTAGTGTTCCATTCTGACATATTAATGAAGATACAGAGGCCGTCAAATGTGCATTTGATTTTTAGAAAAGTGGCGATAACTTTTAAACGATTCTGTATAGACCCAATAATTATACACTGGTTGAGTCGGCAAAACACGAGGAATTCATAAAGGAAACAATATACAGGTGTACCATCTAAAAAGTGAAGTTTGGATAAGCAACACCCTGTATATGCAAAAATATTTTAGTTTGTAGCTAACGTCAATACCTGCAACTATTATTCCAATTGTTTTTTATTTTCGAATAATAAAGGAGGCATTGGACCACTCTGTATATTTGTCTGCGGCGTAATTCACTGAAGTTAGATAATTTCCAGATTCGTGTCAACATTTCATAGAGAAATAATTTTTTGTTTTGGTCCAACCGGAGTTCCGAGAGTAGAATTAATTAAGTCCCATGATGAAATTTGATGTTTGGTCTGTGGTGTAATAAATAAATATCGTGGCTCTGATGTTTCAGCCAATTGGACAGACATTGAGGTAAATTCTATCTCATACCAATAGGCTGAAAATTGTTTTATATGAACAAAATATCGAAATAGTTATATAATAGTTATGTATTACACTGTACAGTGAATTTGAGTAGAGTCATTTCGAAAACTATAAAAGTAATTTTGGTTAAAGAAGACAAAAGTAGCATAAGTATTATAAGAGCATCTGGGAAGGCTTAACAGCTTAAAAAAAATGTGTTTGTCATTACATATCGAGAAAAAAAATAAAAAACTGGCAGCTTATTTTTTCTTAGATATTTAAAATTCTAGCAGTCTGAAATCATATACCTACATGGTGATAACTGATCGTGTTGGTGGCCGCAGGTTCCAAAAAATTTGGCAAGTTTATAACACGTTTAGGCACCACGACAGTCAACTTTTAGTGAATTCTTATTAAAAAAATCACACCGATAGGTATTATCGATGGTGAGATTTTGCAAAATTTTTTTCAAATGAGCGCGAACTAGGGCCTCTTGAAACCACATCCGGGGTCAGTTTTAATTTTATATGTTTATATATATATATATATATATATATATATATATATATATATATACATATAGGGTGGCGCATTGAAAACGAAACAGACCGATTTGCGTCCAAAGAATTTTTTTTTAAGAAACGCCGAAACACGTCAATTTTAATATTGAGGGGGAAAATTTTTGACATAAAACTCAACTTTTTCACATCAACCCCTTAAGGGTGGTGATAGCAACCCTTACATTTCAAATAGGGAACATGGGTCGAGTGTTACATCATTTGAAAGCTGTTTCCTTTCTCAATTCAGCACACTAATTTTTTTGGAAGTTTTATCAACTCGTTTAAAAATTATTCACAGTTGGAGCTGCAAGAACGTATTTCATTCATTGTGATAAGAAATGCACTAGTTAGTCAATTTTTCGTTAAAAAAAACAACTAAAATACAAAACCAAACGTTCAAAAATGTTCATTCAGTTAAGTAAGTGTTCAAATGGTTGACCACCAGCTTCCATACAAAAGTACAAATTTTGTTCAAAACGAGCTCTGACATTCTAGAGTATTTGTGGAGTTATTAGACGGCATTCTTCAACAATGCGTCGTCGTAATTCTTGCAGAGACTCCGGTTCTGTTGCAAAAATTCTACTGTTTAAATGGCCTCATAGAAAGAAGCCTAAATAAGTTAAATACGGTGATCTAGGGGGCCACTCAGTAGCACCTCTACGCCCAATCCATTGCTCTGGAAACTATCTGTTCAGAAACTCCCTAACACGCTGTGAAAAATGCGGAGGAGCTCCATCTTGTTGAAACACTAATTGATGTTTTTGATGGCGATCACCATTTTCAACAATGCCAATTAGTAGAGGGTAAATGATATCTTCTAGTAACTCCAAATACGTTTCGCCACTCAAATTGCCATAAAAAAATTTGTGTGGAGTTTGAGTGTGGACTTTGTGAAAATTTCTTGGATTATTATCTGCCCAATAACGACAATTATGACGATTGACTGTAGAGTTTAATAAAAACTTACACTCACCTGAAAAACAGATATTGAACAGAAAATTCCAGTTATCAGCTATTCGTGCAGTCATAACTTCACAAAGCTCCAGCCGCCGATCAAAATCATATTCATTCAATTGTTGTACTACATGAATTTTATACGGGTGAAATTTATGATGCTTAAATATTCCCTGAATAGTTCTTCTTTTGATGTTTGAAACAGTGGCCAATTTTCTCGTGCTCAAAGTTGGGTCTGCTGTAATTTGTACTAAAACTTCAATCTCAGTAGTCTTATTTCTAACCGGAAATTCACGTTCAGCATCCCGTTTTTTGTTGGCTACTGAACCACTTTGTCGAAACTTTGCAACTAACTCCAAAATGTATTTTATGTTAACATGTCTATTCGGATGTCGTTCATTAAACAAATTTGCGGTAGGGTTGGCACAGTCATCGTTTTTGAAAAAAAGGGCAATTATTTCAACTCTTTCTTCTACAGAATACACCATTGTGAAATTAATTTTCGGTAGTACTATCAAGTATCAAGCCGGACGATAAACTGAAATAATAAACCGCACTTCTCTCTATCCGATAAGAAATGTTCTGATAGTCATTTTTTTGTTTCCAAACCAACAAAACATTGACTATCAGCACATTTCTTATCGGAGTGAGTGAAATGCGTTTTTGCATCTTCAACTTTGAATAATTTTTATAGAAGTTGATAAAACATCCAAAAAAATTTGTGTGCTGAATTTAGAAAAGAAAGAGCTTTCAAACGATGTAACACTCAAACCATGTTCCCTATTTAAAATATAAGTGTTGTTATCACCACGCTTAAGAGGTTGATGGGACAAAGTTGAGTTTTATGTCGAAACATGTCCCCCTCAATATTAAAATTGACGTGTTTCAGCGTTTCTTAAAAAAAATTATCTGGACGCAAATCGGTCTGTTTCGTTTTCAATGCGTCATCCTATATATATATATATATATATATATATATATATATATATATATATATATATATATATATATATATATATCCACACGATAACTCAAACAGTTATTAACCGATAGCAATCAAACCGGGCAAGAATCGTATTTTTATTAATGGCTTGGATGAGTTCGTTTGCTAAGAAAATCGGACAAGATTTTAAGGGAAATTTTTGAGTTTTCTTTCCAAAAAATTTTTTCTCCGAAAATTACAAAGCTATTTTTATGAAACCTCGTTAGTGTGTTGCGTTGTGAAAGGCCTTGCTACATCCCAAAATTCAACTCTCACAGTTTATAGAAAATTTAGTTATTCAAATTTGAGACATTTAATGAAAATTCACTACCTGCGCCCTGAACCTTTTTATATTGAATTTTCAAAAATTTTTAAGCTTGTTATAGTAACGCATACCTACATGAAATTAACAAAAAATAAAATTAAGCAGCAGCTAAACGGGCTGTGAATTTCTGACACGATTAAAACGAAATGATTTCTGTCATAAAAAAATTGCGAAGAATCAACGGAATGGATTGAGAGTTTGACGTATCTGGACTTCTAGATAAGTACACTTGGAGAACCCAAATCACACATTTTTTTAAAGAACTGACGATCATTTCACTAACAAAGTTAGCGTGATCAGAGTATGAAAAATTCTAACTACATTCTACTCCAACACCATCTATTTATATTGCTTCTTAGGTGAAGAGCTATACCGAGAGGAAGATTTAAATCGCACATTTTCTGCGTATTGTATCTTTATTGCTGGACAAGGTTATTGAACTTCCTTTATTACTTTACTTGACAGGTTTCGGATTGTTTATATGATTTAAAAACAGAGCGCAAACAGAGGACTGGCGATTAGTGGCGTGGTTCGATTCAAGAAACTTTTATTTCTTATTGCTCTAGAAATATAAATAAATATAAATAAAACATATAAATATTCTCATATGCATTTATTTATATTTCTAGAGTAATAAAAGAACAAAAGTTCCTTAAACCGAGCCTCGCCGCTGATCTCCAGTTCTCTGCTTGCACTCTATCCCTGAATCAGATAAACATTCAGAAACCTGTCAGGTAAAGTAATAAAGGAAGTTAAATAACCTCGTCCGGTAATAAAGATACAATCCACAGAAAATGTGCCTGTGGTTTAATTCCCCCTCGAGGTAACATTTTTACCTAAGAAGCAATATAAATAGATGGTATCACCGGCTTCGCTCTAATTAGAGCTCGTCAGTACGGTAAAATAATTGCAGCGAGAAAACACCTATAAAGTGATACGGCTATGGTAACCAACCTCACAGCACATAGTGAGATGTAAGACAGGGGTCGCCATCTCGTTGCAGAACCAAGTAGTATGTTGTCACGATAACTCTACATAACACAAAATGTTATAAAATAACATTGTCCCTATATTAGCGAAGAAATGGGCCAGGGCTGACAATTTACAAAATTGTTAGTTGGTTGTACATGTCTCTATTCTATAACATTTTGTGTTATTTGGAGCTGTCGTGAGTACGTACTACTTGGTGCCGCAAGAAGATGGTGTCTTGTCTTACATCTTACTATGTGCTGTGAGGTTGGCTACCATAGCCGTATTACTTTATAGGTGTTTTCTCGCTGCAATTAGTATACAGTACTGACGAGCTCTAATTAGAGCGAAACCGGTCTACGGTTCTGATTGTCGTGAGAATACATCTAGACTTACATAAATTGTCCCTGTATTAGGGAAGAAATGGGCCAGAGCTTAAAATTTACAAAATTGTTAGTTGGTTGTACATAGTCTCTATTTTATAACATTTTGTGTTATTTGGAGCTGCCGTGACAACATACTACTTAGGTTTTGTATAAAATTTTATAAATTTGGTATAAACATGGAAAGTAAATGAAGAATGATGATGGGAAAGTAACGATGGATGTGTAAAGATTAGTAGTAAATGAAGGCAATGATTGAAAATGTGAGATGGAAGAAAAAATGGTATAAAAAGTTTATTTAAAATGGTTTGTCAAAATTCGAAGTATGTCATATTTGGATAATGCAGTGTCAAGTATTTTTAGAATAAACTATTTAAATTATGTCACTATATACAACACAAGTCAAAATGGACTTACTGTATAGACGTATTGTGTAATTTCAGCCAATAAAGTATAAGTATTAAGTTCCGCAACGAGGTGGCGGCACGTGCTTCGTGTCTTACATCTCAGTTCGTGCTGGAAGGCCGGCTACCATAGCCATATTACTTTATGGGTATATTTTCGCTGCAATTAGTATGCCGCAGTAAGAAGCTTTAATTAGAGCGAAACCGGTATACGGTTCTAACTGTGGTGAGAATGCATCTAGCATTATATACTTTCTCTCTATATTAGGGTAGAAAGGGGTGAGGGCTAACAATTTCCCAAATTGTTAGTTGATTGTATAGCCGTATTACTTTATAGGTGTATTTTCGCTGCAATTTGTATGCCGTACTGACGAGCTCTAATTAGAGCGAAACCGGTCTACGGTTCTGATTATGGTGAGATGACATATCTCCTTACATGCAGTGTCCCTATATTAGGGAAGAAATGGGCCAGAGCTGACACTTTACAAAATGTTTAGTTGGTTGTACATGGTCTCTATTTTATAACATTTTGTGTTATTTGGATCTGTCGTGACAACATACTACTTGGTTCCGCAACGAGATGGCGACTCCTGTCTTACATGTCACTATGTGCTGTGAGGTTAGCTACCATAACCGTATTACTTTACAGGTGTTTTCTCACTGCAATTATCGTACTGACAATATAATTTTTTTTATTTCCTTAATCAAACACCATACCCCCCCTCCCTTCCACCATTTTCCATCGAATTACAATCAAACACAGAGTTGCCAGATTGGGCGATTTATCGCAAATTGGGCTATCTTTTATCTTTTGTTGCGTGTTTTTTTTTTTCAAAGAAACCGCCCAGTCGCAAATTGGGCTAGTTTTTTTTATATAAAAATCGCCAATTGGGCGATTTTGAAGAAACTAACTTTGTTGTAAGACTATCCAGTTTTAGGCAAGTTTTATTTATTCAGAAGCAATATAGACAAACATTCTGTTATCCATGACAAGCAATGACATTTCGACCAAAATGTTGTTTCTTTTATATTATATTAAAGGATATTTTATATGTTATATAGAAATAATATATTATTTTTGCAGTCTTATAACACTGTTGTTGAGTGTATGTTTTGATATTTTATAAATAAATTCTTGTTTTGGTTCTTTCTTCTTTTTAAATTTAATAACCAAAGGTAAACTGTTATGTGATCTTGATGCACTATAGACTTTTCCCCTTCTTTAACGTCGGTTTATTTTCGCGACTATGGCCAATTACCTGACTATCCTGGAAATTTTGCCAAGCCTTTCTGTATGGAGGGTAGGGATCTTTAACCTGCCCAACATTAGAAGGCACACGAGACCGACGACGCCTTTACGCCGTCAAATACATTGCCACAACCTCTCTGTTGATCTTAATTTTATAGTATGTACTGAAAAAGTGAAAAGAGAACCTTGGGAATCGAACCCAGTGCGCCTGGGTCCAGATACACACGTTCTCACCACTAGACCACCGATGCTCTATGCACTATAGACCGTTATATTAGAGCTTCTCGTCAATCTAAAAGAAAGCTTTAATAAAAGAAAATGAAATTCTCGCTGAAAAATCAGAGTTTGGACGATTTGACAAGTGACAGTTCTTACAGAACGTGCGCGATTTTGGGAGAGTTTGATCGATGTTTCATGGACGGAAAGTTGGCGATTTTGGGCGATCTCGTTCAGCCAAACGGCGATATTTACTTTTAAATACCTGGAAACCCTGATCAAACATGCAAAAAATTATTGATAGTTTTTATTGTTTTCGAGTTATTTAAATCTTTTTGCAAGTTTTCACATTTTTGGCGCATTTCAAAAATTATATGGCGTTTTTACCAATAGATAGCAGATCCCATTTATATTATGCCTTCAGAGATGCTTTTGTTTATACTATCTGTCGATTTTTGTACTTTTGCAAACATTTTTTCACATAGGTTATACTGGTAACCAAATTTGATGCCTATTTTCACTATAATAAAGACATATATATTATATTATTAAAATATTTCTATGATAATTCACTACCATAACGCACTTGCTACGTCCAGACTTTTGCGAATTAGAATCACTTTTTGCAGCTTTAATTTTTCAGGAAGGTTGCCTTGTATCATACACTAGTCACATATCCCACACAAACATCTAACTATGATACGATATATTTCATTTAACAATAAAACTATCATCACATTATATTACCAGATGACTGCTCATTTTTAAAATTTTTCACCATTTGCCTCGCTCACTCGGCTATATCCCTCCACCCATTCTTCCGGGCGCGCGCGCGCAATTGACCCGCCCGGCGCCGCGTGCTGCGTCTATGTGTGTAAAGTGTGTATGCCGATTGTTATATAGTAAGACATTTCACGTTTAAGTAGTTACAAATCCATCTTGGCTGACACCGACTCCAAAAATAACAATAATTTTACATTATATGATCCTAATAATTTGATTGTCTTTTAAACAGTCTACACATATATTTAAAACTTTCTGCTTAGGTGAACTCAAAATAAATATTTTGATAATTGTCTGTTAGTCATAGGTATGTGTGGAGTTAGAGGTTAAGTTTAAGTGGGTACCTACATTATTGCGTGGTAAATGCATTGATCGTACATTGAGTGGAAAAAATAAGTTGATTGTAAGTTGTAGACAGGAGAATATGCAATTATTTGTTACTTTTTAGTGCATTTTTTTTTAGAATATTTTTTTGTGAAGTCGGTTTTCCATTTTGTTAAAATTGTTGTTTTTGTTAAGTAGGATATTCATAGCCTCTTCACTGAATGATCAAGGCTACTAACTACGTTTATACCTCCACTTATAAAATGTTTATTAATTTGATTTTCATTATGTGTAGTTTTCAAATTTAGGCAGCCTCGTTTGCTTATTCTAATAAGCCTCTCCAAGTTATTTAGCTGATTGCGACATTGTTTATTTTAGTAGATATTTCCAAACACAAGGTCTTATGTCAAACAGTTCACGTAGACAAAAATCAAATTAAAGTAGATATAAACAAGAGAGAAGTTTTGTAAAGTTTAACCCAACTCAACTACAAGTGACATAATTTATTCAGTAAGCTAAAGAAAGTTTTCAATATCGACCAGTGTCACATAATGGTATCTAATTTTGCCGTAATAATAAAATTATTTTATGCATTCTCTGAAATATTATTGTTTTTAATTTTTTTTTATTTTTATAGAAAGAAAATCATGTATCAACTACTAAGGTCATTGACATATATAAATTATATAGAAAAACATTTTAGGTACAATGTAGGTACATTACTAATAGATGTGTTCCTGAACCAGTAAATTATACAATACAACGGTTACAGTTATATGTGTCTATATAGTTTGCTAGATTTTAAGAAGTTTATTAGTGAATTTTCGTAGAAAAAATTCACTAATGGGGAGATCCCGACTTTTGAATTTTAAAAAAGATTTTGCAAATGAGCGCGAACTAGGACCCCTAGAACCCATATCCGGGGTCAGTTTCAATTTTTATATGTTTATATATATATATATATATATATATATATATATATATATATATATATATATTTATACATTTATATATATATATATATATATATATATATATATATATATATATATATATATATATATATATATATATATATATATATATATATATATATATATATATATATATATGTATCACATCGATAACTCAAAAAATAATGGGCCGATTTTGATAAAATTAGGCATGTACCTTTCTTTTGTAAATGGCTTGGACAAGTTCGTTAGTCAGGAATATCGGACGAGGTTTTCCGGAAAAATTTTGAGTTTTCATTAGAAAAAAATTCTTATCTCAAAAAATAATGGGCCGATTTTAATAAAATTTGGATGTACCTTCCTTTTGTAAATGGCTTTGACAAGCTTGTTAGTCAGGAAAATCGAACGAGGTTTTCCGGGAAAATTTTGAGTTTTCATTCGAAATTTTCAAAGCATAATAGCCCGATTTTAATAGAATTTAGCATGTTCCGTCCTTTTGTAAATGGCTTTTATATGTTCGTTCATCAAAAAAATCGGACAAGGTTTTCCGAGATAATTTTGAATTTTCATTTGAAAAAATTTTTTTTCTTAAAAAATAAAAAATCTATGATAACCAAATTTGGTAGCTAGGTTTACGATATAAAAAGTAAACTATACACCAAAACTTAGATTTCTATGTTATAAGAAAAAAAAGTTATAATAAGATATTTTGTGCCAGATCATTTCTATGAAAATTCACTACCATAACGCACTTGCTGCGTCCAGGCTTTTATGTTTTCTGGTGCTGCTGTGGCTATGGTTACCATGGACATATTTTCGCCTAAAAACAACCTTCTTTGGAGTCCGTATTTAGTGCACTCTCTGTTTTTAATTAAAGTTTTTAATAAACGAGGGGTTTACAATTGTTATTGGGTTTGCAATTTTTAAATAAAAAAGAAATATGTAGGTGAGGATACAGTCGAAAGAGTATTTACCAAACAAATTGTTTCAAGGGAAATTTTATAAGAAATAATTATTAAAATGTAATGCCTCAAAACTGGAAAGCTTATTGCTATGACTTTTAGTCATTTGTTATTAGGTTATGACGTCATAAGAATGGTATCGTTAAAAATATGCGAAAGCTAATGCTTTTGTGTTTCTGATACCACGTATAGTATTTTTACGATAAGAGTGGAAAGGCGTCATGAAGAGAAGCAGTACAACATTGCCAAATTTCCAAATATTTTCTAGTATGTCTGTATTTTTAAGTCTGTGTTTTAAAAGCAAATGTTTTTAGTGGTTTATTTCAGATATTGGTAAAATTGTATTGATTTGACTTCCAAACATCATCATGCGCAATGAATTTGTCATATTTGAAGAAAGAAGAAGTATTTTCCTTGATTACATAGTTTTTAATCATTCTGTCATAAAATTAGGTTAAAGGATTATGAAACTAGAACATACAGAGTTTATATATGTTTTATTATTTTGGTATATGAATTTTTGCTACCCTTATAATGGTAGCCTGAGATATAACATCACTAAAGCTAACATAGCTCCGGCTAAGCTACAACGGTATATGCGGTGGCTTCTTACGTGATGAAGCAGTTATTCGGTTAATGATAAGTGCCACCTTGTCTGCTACAGAAAGAACAATGTGTCTTGGCAAGGAAATAACTCAGAGTTTAATTAGTGTATAAATGGATGTCTAATAAATCCGAATAAATTAAATTACTAAAATTAGGCCTAATCGAATTCCAAAATAATTAATGAATTTAAACAAAAAAGGAAAATATTCTGAAATATGACTGGGATCTCCCAAAACTAAGCACCTTATTAAATTATTTGGCAATCGAGATATCCAACCACTTGTCTTTTCATAAATCGACCACAAAATGAGCAACGAAAAGGTATAGGCAAATACCATGATACAAATAACGAGAGATATGATATTCAGACTACCTATTTTTAGACCTGTCACGCGCATGGTGTCAAGTGGTGAGTCCAATGCAACAATAATATACTGTCATGCAGTGGGGTTTGACGTTTCATCACAATCTCTTAACAAATTACGTATTTACTAATATTTAAGTGCATACGGTTGGAAGTAATAAAAATGAAAATATTTAATTTAGTGCTGCGATCTATATTATCTGAAAAAGACAATATAGACGTAACTTCAACCGCATTAAACTGACTTATAGAAACTTTTTGATTGAGCATGACTTTCTGTTAAGTGCGTAGTTGGACTGCTGTAACGTTACTCACCACGTAACGTCATGGGAGGGGGCGGGGCATATGCGCAATATCATATCTCTTCTAAGTCATTATATCATGGGCAAATACTATATAATGACAATACGGGACACTCCTATGCTTTAGCATTGGTGATATTTGTGACAAGTACACTAGCGCCACCTTGAGTAAAGTACTGACAACTGAGCGGGTAATTTGAATTGTATATTTACTTGCATATTCTTAATTTAGACAATTGGTTTATTATAGATGAATATAAAAACTTGTACATGACAAAACAGTTACAATTTTCTGATTATATAGTTATAAATAGAATTTGTATCAACAATCAGCTTGAAACCTAAATAAATTCAGCATGAATAATTCTGCAAATTTCTCTTACCCATAATCTTATTTCATCATAATTTAATGTACTACCTTAAAACCGTCGTTAAACTACTATGTCAAGGGTATGTGTAGGAATATACTGAAAGCTGTTTCTTTGGATATTAAGTTACAATCTGTACTTACCTATAAATAATTGTTCTAGGTATAAATGGTAGCACGGTATTCAATTTGCTATATATCTACATGAAAACTGTCTTATTAATCTAATATTTTAAAATATGTAACTGATATACTTAGTACATAATTAAAAAATTGTGCAGATGAAAGGTGAGACTAACTCTTACTTCAAGCGCCTCCGTGGCCGTGCGAGACAGTCGACTCAGACTTTCCAATACGGACTCGGGGGTCGACGGTTCGAGCCTCACCGGCGGCGGATGATTTTTCAAATTCACTGTCGTCGTTGAGATCGAGCTCAAGGTGGAGGGTAGGTTAGTTTAGATGAGCAAAAAGGGTCAGCAATAGCCTAATTGCCAGTAAGCATCTTACCTTTACCTGTTTTTTACTCTTACTTCCGTGAATAAATCTATTATAGGGCTGAATCTGCTATTTTTACATGTCTCTTTGAAAACTTGTCTTATGAAGATAATTAGAAGCCTTTATCAAGTAAAATAATTTTAAATGTGAAAAAATGTGAAAATTTATGCCATACTGAAATAAAACAGGACACAGAAGAAGATAGAAAAATCAGTTTTTTTTACCATTTATTATTAATGCAAAACTTTTTTGCTTTCATGTTTCTTTTTTTTTTTTGATGTACTGAAAGACAAGTTATGATTGAAGCCTTTCACCCATCCGTTTACGAAGTTTATCCATAAATAGGTACATGATGGCAAATATTACACAATAGATTATCTTTTGCGAACTGTACATATTGGCATAAAAGTGATTCTGAATTTGTCTTCTGCTTCAACAAATTAATTATGTTGGAAGTGACATTGAAATGTAAAATGCACCTTGTGTATTCAATACTATATCCAAATCAGTTTTGATAACAGTACCCTTTTCTTGTACCTATAATACAAAATTATCGTCAATCGATGTTATAGTTATTGTTTAATATTAATTATTAAGCGAATTTGTAAAAATCTTCGCTGGTAACAAAAGAAAACACAAAAAAATCATATTCACGTTTCGCCATCCTTTGGAAACCCATGAAATGTCTTTGATAGATTTACCACGTTATAATTCGAACAATTATAGATTGCACACATCCAATCACTAACATTTATTGTAAAAAACACAGCTCAAACTTAATTATACACAGTTAAACACCAGCAATTGCTAGTGTTACACGTTCTCGAACGACGTAACATCAGTACTATCCGCTAGGGGCGCTGATATTCTTGAAACACGAAATCAGCCGGGGTGTCCTGTATTGTCATTATATAGTATTTGGTATAGGTATTAGGTATATAGTCATAAAGTACTTGAACTACTTCAGTAGACTTCTTATTGATAGGTCAATTCATTGACAGTTAAAACCTACTCATGGCCAAAGTTTATAGATTAAAAAGATTGCATGGTCCTAACTCTCCACCTATCAGAAATGAAAGCGGGAATACGTCGCATGTATTCCCAATTTAAATCTAGTGAAATAATAGTGGATTGAATATTGAAATCAGGCGGCATTTTGATGTTCTTCTTTTCAAAGTTATGTTCTTTTTGAACTTATAACAAGATTAAGCATTTAATAATAAGTCAAAATTAAGAGTTTTTAAGATAGGAACAGAAGTATTAAAGTTTTAGGACAGTAATCTATTAAATTAATGGACTCAATCAATTGATTTATCTTGAAAAGGATTTAGAAAATTAATTAATATTTATAAAATTATAAATTCATAACGCCTCAAATTGGACACAATGTTTTTTCTAAGGCACAACCCCTAGGTTTTTAGTTGTTTATACAGTGTGTCCCAAACTGAATGAGAATGTATCGCTATCTCCGTTATTACTAAAGATAAGGAGATGATTAAATTATAAATGTTTTGTAGAATTTATGCTCGTTCCAAATATAACTTGCATTTTGCCCTGCTTTTCGTTTTCGAGTTATTTTGAAAAAACCAAAATTTGTCAATATTTTTTTCTTCAATATCTAAGTAGGCGTTGATCTGACATGTCTCAGACTTGCACATTATCGGGACACTTTTTACAGAGTAATCTTTTTGTGATATTCTCAACTTTCGATTGTTATTTGTTTTTTAGCTACAGGTATCAACGTTTGTTTTTATTATGGCAGCCATATTGGATTGTTTGCTCAAGTGATAGGCTGTGAAAAGAGATTTCCAATTATGTACAACATGCTTAAGAAATCTTGTAATTGCACTGACTATTTTGAGAAAAACCGTTTTGAGGATAGTAGGCTATGAAATCCAATACGAGAAAACAAAAAAAAGTGTTCAAAAAGCAGTAGGCCATGGAGTCTAACAATAGACTTCTACTTTAAACATAATTTTCCGTAATGATTCTCGATAAAAAAAGGAACTTTGAGCACACCAATGAATCGGCCCATTATTACAAATGATATTTTGCATTACAACATTATCCTAAAAATGGTTATAATTTAATTAAATAGGTAAACTTAGCAAATAACTAAATTTACTAACAGAACTCAATAAAAAGCAGATTAATGATTTCCGAAGAAGCCTTTGAAAACTGTTTTATTTTAAAATGTAAGTCAACTGAAAAAACAATAGAAGAAAGGCTGCTATGGATTTCGTCAGCGCAGATCAACTGCCGACTCCCTTTCCTTTGTCACCCATTCTTGGAGCAAGTCTATAGAACTACACGGTGAATCCCATATTGTCGCTCTAGACATATCCAAAGCATTCGACCAGGTCTAGCACGCAGCGTTGCTTAATAAACTTGCGGCCTATGGCCTACCATCAAAACTTTGTACCTGGACAGCAAATTTCCTCTCCAACTGGAGCATTTCTGTTGTCGTGGATGGCCATTCCGCTAAACTGTATCCAATTACTGCGGGAGTCCCTCAAGGTTCAGCTTTAGCCCCTACTTTGTTTCTTCTCCACATCAATGACCTCCTCATTATCACATCCAACCCAGTTCACAGTTACGCGGACGACAGCACCCTCCACTCAAATATACAATATTCTAAGCCTGTCTCTTTAGCTCAATTAGATGATGATCTCATGGAGGGTTCTGTCTCCGTGGATCTCCAAAAAATATTAGACTGGGGAAGTAGAAATCTTGTACAATTCAACTCCACCAAACCTCAGTCTTGTTTTCTATCTCATGAGAGATACACCAGCCCTAGGCCCATCACTATCAACAACCAAGTTATTTAAAGTAATAAGTCCTTTTCACTTGTTGGCATTTCTGTGGATCGAAATCTCAATTGGCACCAATATGTCACATCAATTGCAGAAGCGGCTGCTAAGAGATTAGGTTTCCTCTTCCGGGCTCGCAAATACTTTTCACCGGCTAATCTCTATACCTCATATACTTCACAAATAAGGCCAAGCCTCGAATATTGCTCCCAAATCTGGGGTGCCGATGCCGCTTCTAAACTCGCTATCTTGGACTCCATTCAGAAGAGAACTATACGCCTCATCGGCGACCCTACGCTCACCCAAAGGCTGCTATCCCTTGTCCACTGTCGTGCCGTTGGTAACCTCTCTCTCTCTCTCTCTGTCTCTCTTTTATAGATATCTGCACGGGCACTGTTCAGAGGAGCTTTCTTCCATAGTTCCTCCAACAGATTTACTAGGGGAACAGAGCGAATGCACCCGTTTTCTGTCCAGGTCAACAGACATGGAACATCTTGTTATGCCCGCTCTTTTGTCCCGAGGACTTCCAAGTTGTGGAACTCCTTGCCGGCACATGTTTTTCCTTCTCCTCCGAACCTCCAAACCTTCAAGTCCAGAATTAACAAGTTGCCTCTTTCCTCCTTGTCGACACCCACGGTACGGTAGTATTTAGGCTGTGGGCTTTTGTGGTGTGTTGTTGAAATAAAAAATATATATATTTAATATTGATGTACATCAGATAGACATTTTTTAGGTCTCATCTGTTATTTTTATTATATTTGTTTTCTTATAAAGAATCTTTATCAAACCACCATAACAAAGCAATGAGTTGTCAGAAATCGTATAAATAAGTTTAATTTGCTTCTGTCCGATGATGCTGTTAAGCAGCAAAATCTATTAAAGAATAGGAAACGAACACTTGTGAAGTCAGAGAAGTAGTCTCTCATCTATATTCAGTAATTTTTGTCAAAGGGTTTTGAAATGCTGTAAAATTAAAAACCTATACCCACATGTCTTTATCTTTTTTGTTGTGTACATGATAGAACAGGAAAATAATTCTATTCGTGTGTATTCAATAAAATACTTCAAACTGTTCAAAAACGGATTATAAAGTTATAATTTGTAAACTTCTCCAGTGGCGACGTCTGTAAAATTTAAATGTGATTTATTTTGGAGTGACGATAGTTTGAAGAGCCATAAAATTCTCAACTGCCGCCATGAAGTGTGTTCAGTAGTGTGGGATTATCGTTTCTTGATGATGCACTAAATCTATGTATCTTTATACCATCGGAAATTTTCTAAGCGTGCCAGAAACATCCTGATTTTTACGATAATAGAGGAGCTAATGAAAATCTAACGAGGTGTCGCTTAGGCATTGGCTCTGATAATCTAACCATATTTCATATAAAATATTAAAATACATACATACACATTTTCTAGTTTATCGTAAAGTTACTTCTAAAAGTCTCGGGTGACGTATTTAGTATACAAATAAACTGAAATAAAAGACTTGTGCCCAGTTTCACAAAGCTCGATTAAATATTTAACGGCCGGTTAGTTACTCAGGGCTTCAGACCACTAATCACAGCTTCAAAATGTTTGGTTGTTATGGCAAGAACCGGAATTATAGTCTGTGATTGGTCGTCTAAATCGCTGATTAACTAACCGGCTGTTAAATATTTAATCAAGCTTTGTGAAACTGGGCATTGATCTTCAAGGCAATATTTACCTTATTACCCTACGCTAATTAAAAATAATCGTACTTGGGTTGCTTTTTAGTGAATTTTCTTTTAAAAAAATCAGTTATGAGGAGATCTTTTGAACTTTGAAAAAATTCCTTCAAATTAGCACTAATTAGGCCCCCGAGAACACATATCCGGGGTCGGTTTCAATTTTTTTATGTTTATATATATATATATATATATATATATATATATATATATATATATATATATATATATATATATATATATATATATATATGTCTCACACCGATAACTCAAAAAATAATGGGCCGATCTTGATCAAATTTGGTGAGTACCTTCCTTTTGCAAGTGGCTTGGATAACTTCGTTAACCAGCGATATCTGCTCAGTTGAAATAGATTAAACAATGTTTTACACAGACGGATTCCCCTATCAGTGTCAGTTCTGAGCCAGCCGTAAATGTATGGAATTTAGACCACAAAATTATAATGCATATTTGTAAGAAAATAAATTCGGAACTCAGGAAGTGCGTTATGGTAGCGAGTTTTTATTGAATGCCTCAAATTTGAATAGCTCAATTTTCTATTAACCTATAAGGTTCGTTGGCCAGGAAACTAGTTTTTTCGGGAACATTTTAAGTTTATTTTCGAAATTTTTTTTTACATTTTCAAACAATAAGGTTATTTTGATGAAACATGGTACATTATTTTTACTATATATGTTATACTGGTAACCAAATTTGATGTCTGTTTTCTTTTAAAAAAACACATATTTGCTATTTAAAACATTTTTATGAAAATTCACTATCATAACGCATTTGCTGCGTCCAGGCTTTTTTCTAAATATATTAAACTATTTAAACTATCAAAAACAAACTGATATAGTTACTGCCTAAAATATAACTGAACTGATTTTAATGGTTTCGATAGTAAATGAGACAATTCCCCGTTAGAGGATCTTACCAGAACATGCTGATCTGGCTTCGCAGGGAATTCGCACTGCTGACGTTAGCTGCAAGGGTCGTTATAAATTCGTGGAATATGCTGATAGGAACTGCTGAAAGGTAATGTAACTTAATTCCTTCTAGGTAACTTATTGTGGGAAGCCGTTTCGAGTGTTAAACCACCAGCTTCAGGGAAAAATGCTCTTATCTTCAAACATAACTTCAAATTAGACAAAACGTTACCCATCCCCATAGTGTTTATTCTGAGACGTAAATAGTAAAGCGTAAACGTGCTTTTTTATCAGTTTTTCCAGATACTGATACTAAACGTATTATGAGCAAATTTTGAAAAGCAAGATCTATTAAAATATGTGAAAATATACAGATATCCAGTGAAATAAATAATCTTGAGGGTACTTGCGGTTAAACCGGAAGTATAGTCACAATAAAAAATTTATCTTCCGATATACTATGCGCCATTAGGTTATTAAAGTTAATTTGTTTGGTTTTATACTTTATCTCAATCGTATATAACAAGCCTTCATTTGGAAGATGGAAAGTGAAAAATAAAGCTTTCAAATTTTATATCTATTATAACAACACTTTGCAGTGTTTGATTTTTTATAAGAAATTGCAAACCATGCTTATATTTTTCTCAAAAGACTTATTAGTGAATTTTAGTAGAAAAATTCACTGATAAGGAGATCGCGACTTTTGAATATTTTTTTTCAAATAAGCGCGAACTAGGCCCTTAGAACCAACATCCGGGGCCAGTTTCAAATTATTATATATATATATATATATATATATATATATATATATATATATATATATATATATATATAGGGTGTTTTCGGGAACAGTAGCTTATCTTCAGAGCTACAGAGTTGGCTAAATGGACAAACTTGCTTAAATAACCTCCCAAACTGGATGGGAATGTATAGCTATCTCCGTTATTATTATTAGAGATAGGGAGACGGTCAAATTAGCAATGTTTTGTAGAATTCCATGCTCCTTCCAAATATGACTTGTACTCCCTGCCTGCCTCCTTTCGTTTTCGAGTTAATATGGAAAAAAAAACACAAAAAAATTATTTCTTTTATCTTCAGTATCTAAGTAGGCGTTGATCTGACATGTCTAAGACTTGCACATTATCAGGACGCTTCTTACAGAGTATTCTTTTTGTGCTATTCTCAACTTTGGATTTTCATTTGTTTTTGAGCTACACGTGTCAACGTTTGTTTTTATTATGGCAGCCATATTGGATTTTTGGCTCATGTAATAGCCTGTGAAAAGAGCTTTCTAATGATGTACAACATGCTTGAGAAATCTTGTAATTGCACTGACAATTTTGAGTAAAAACGTTTTGAAGATAGTAGGCTATAAAATCCAATACCAGAAAACAAATGACAAAAAAAGTGTTCAAAAAGCAGTAGGCCATGGAGTCTAACAATAGACTTCTAATTTTAAAAAAATTTCCGTAATTATTTGCGATAAAAAAATTAAGAACTTTGAGCACACCAATGAATCGGCCCATTATTACAAATAATATTTTACATTACAACATTATTCTAAAAAATTGCTATAATGTAATTAAATAGGTAACGCTAGTAAATAACTAAATTTACTAACATAACTCAATAAAAAGCGGTTTAATGATTTACGAAGACGCCTTTGAAAATTGTTTGATTTTTAAACGTAAGTCAACTGAAAAACAACAGAAAAAATGTTGCAATGGATATAACACTATCGCGACAATTAAGAATACTGCCATTCTCACTTATTTGAACAAGTTGAGGTATATTTAACACGTTGCTTAAAATTTTGTACTAAATAGTTTGTTTCCTGTTTATTTTAAATATTATTCAAGAATATGTTCAGTAATAAGGAATATTTTGACATGTTGGAATGGTATATTCGTTCTAGCAGAAAGACTGAGGCAGCTGCAAAGTCATATCAAAACAACTTCCAGAAAGACGACAACCAAACACCAAAATATTTCGCAGGATAGTGACCAATCTATTGAACGACGGTAGCTTCCACGCAAAGAAACTACCAATGTCTAGAAATGAAGCAAGAAATAATGCCGCCTTGCAGGTTTTAAACAAAAACCCTCCGCAATCTGTTCGGTTTTATGGTGAAAAATTGACGTTCCAAAAAGTACGGTACACCGTGTATTAAAACAAAGTAATTACCATCCACAAAAACCCACAATCGTACAACGCTTAAATGTTGACGATTACCCCAAGCGACTTCAATTATGCAAAGGACAATGTCAGAAAGATGAACATTTTCATTTGAAAATAATATGGACTGATGAATCCAGATTTACAAATTGTGATGTGTATAATCTCCATAATAGGCGTTATTGGGCAAATGAAAATCCCCATCTAAAACAAGAGAGACGATTGCAAGACAGATTTGGTATTAATGTTTGGTGCGACTTATTAGGTAAAAAATTGTTATTTTTATTTGTAGATTAGATAGTTAATTTAAAAAAATTTCAGGTAACTTCATTGTTGGCCCGTTCTTTTTTGACAATAATTTAACTGAGGAAAGGCACCTTAAACTATTGATAAATGATATCTTACCAACAATTAGAAGAGTTCATGATAATTTAGACGAGATTTGGTACCAAGAAGACGGTTATCCAGCTCACAATGCTAAGATCGTCAAAGAATTTTCATTGGTGTGCTCGAAGTCCTGGTATAACACCCATGGATTTTTATTTTTGGGGTACTCTAAAGAATGATGTGTATAAACTCGATCCACCACAAAATATCAATGAATTGCGAAACAGAACCACGAAAGCTATAAATCATATTAACCACAACACCCTCACCAGAGTTTGCAGACATGTTTCAAAAGGGTGTATAAAGTGCATTGAACAAAACGGTGGCCATATTGAACAATTTTCTATTTAGTGTATTTTTAAGTTTCTGTTTTATTATTTGTTGAGTTCCGTTTCTAATTGTGTTGTTTTGTGGAGTTTAAGTTTCTATTTGTTATTGCCGTGTTTCGTTATTGAACTGTTTCACTTAATATTACCTAGCATTATTACCTAATTAAGTATTGTAAATTAAATAACAATATTTTTTTATCGTGAATAATTACGGAAAATAATGTTAAAAGTAGAAGTCTATTGTTAGACTCCATGGCCTACTGCTTTTTAAACACTTTTTTTTTGTCATTTGTTTTCTGCTATTGGATTTCATAGCCTACTATCCTCAAAACGGGTTTTCTCAAAATTGTCAGTGAAATTAGTAGATTTCTCAAGCATGTTGTACATCATTGGAAAGCTCTTTTCACAAGCTATCACATGAACAAAAAATCGAATGTGGCTGACATAATAAAAACAAACGTTGATACCTGTAGCTCAAAAACAAATGACAATCCAAAGTTGAGAATAGCACAAAAAGCTTACTCTGTAAAAAGCGTCCTGATAATGTGCAAGTCTTAGACATGTCAGATCAACGCCTACTTAGATAATGAAGAAAAAAAAAGGAATCGACAAATTCTGTTTTTTTTTCAAAATAACTCGAAAACGAAAAGAGGCAGGGTAAAATACAAGTCATATTTGGAACGAGCATGAAATTCTACAAAACATTGCTAATTTAACCGTCTCCCTATCTCTAATAATAATAATAACGGAGATAGCAATACATTCTCATCCAGTTTGGGACACACTCTATAGGCTATACTTGTAACCAAATTTGATGACTTTTTCATTAGAAAAAACATTTGCATTTAAAAACTTTTTTATGAAAATTCATTACTATAACGCACTTGCTGCGCCCAGACTTTTCTATTATTCCGTCGATAATATATAAATATTTATCGTGCACAACCAAAGAGCAGCACCGCTTTATTCGCTGCTTCGCGTAGTCGGTTAACTATTATAGTCTATTTAGTAAATTTATATTCTAGAAGTTCGGAATTTAAATTGTCTTAAGGCATTTTATATGCTGCTCCGTTGTGGAATTGAAACAATAATTGATACGAATTGAGGCAGTAAGTTTTATCTAACATTTAGTCACACATTACAATGTGAAATATAGGTATGAAAAAAAGTACTTTATACGTTGTTGCTAAATTTATGTATATATTATGTAGTTTTAGACACGTCTATGGACTTAAATTATATTCAGCCCAGTGTTTATTTTCTTTTTAGTAGCGAATTACGTAAGAATCTTATGTGGACCGCGACTTTCGAATTTTAAAACAAATTTTTCAGAATAGCGCTAGCAGGGTCGCCTGGAACTCATATGCGACATCAGTTGCTGACAATATATATATATATATATATATATATATATATATATATATATATATATATATATATATATATATATATATATATATATATATATATATATATAAATTGAATATTATGAGTGTGTATAGTTTTGTTTGATGTGACAATTATAGTATATGAGGTCTTTTTGTGTATATTGTATTTTTATTTAGGTATTTTTATATTTTCTTATGTATTTATTTAAGTATTTTTAAAGACTATTACATTTTTAAATAAATGAAAATATGCAGTAATAACTTATTTATAGTTTTAAATATATATTAAGTTTTGAAAAATAAATATTTACCTGTTTCTTGTTGTTTATTTACCACAGCTATTTTAGAGATCTCTACAGGGAATATTTTATTATTGGATTCAGATGTGAACATTCTTACACTTTTCAGCACTAATGGTTCTGTTATTGAAACTGCTTTAATTGTGCTATATGATATGTTAGTCAATGGTAAAGATTTAGACGTAACTTAAGAAATTTAAAACTTTAAAAAATATTTAAATAAATATAATTGTTAATTATGAATAAAAATTGGACTACAAATTAATTTGTTTTCAGTTAGCAACTTAATCGGATCCTTTAAAAAAAAAATCTTAAAATCTCACAGTTTTATGGAGATTACAAATTAAATTATTACTCCATTTTTAAATGAAATGTTTAATTTGAACCTATTTTGTTTTGAAATTTTATGTAGATTTATTTATGTTTTCGTTTCCATGGGAGCGGCGCTTTTCTACGTTTTCGTAACTATGGTGATTAAAATCATAAAATGGAAGATATTAGTTATTAGAGCTTACGTGAATTTGCCACGTGGTGCTCTTTATTGGTGTTCTTTCGTTCTTACTTAAATTCGGTTTCACAGCGATATATTGGGAGAATTTGTTCTCAGTGTGACATTTCTACTCCAAGTTGACAGTTCATTATATTATGAAGGTTATTTCATATTTTAGTATAAAATGATATTCTACCTTGTTGTGAAAGTGTGGCGTCTGCTGGAATTTTCCACTATTTGCTATTTTCTGGTTTCACGAACTTATAGCCTTGTTTACACTTATTTAAAAGGTAAATCTTGGTAAATATCTTGCTTTTATACACTTTTCTGCTTTATTTGGTGTGTTTTGTAACTTTTTTTTCGATCTTTCTAATAACCTTCTCGCTGCTACTTTACTTCTTGCTTTAGGTTCTAGATTAACACTCCCGTTCCTCTCTTCTTTCGGATATTATCAGTTGCCTTGTTCTCACCAATCAATATTGACAATTAGCGTTTGAAATGTGCTTTAACCATATGATTTGCTTTATTTTCAGTTAAGTCCCAATCACAAGGCAGATTTTACAAATTGAGTCAAAAAACACTACTTCCTCTTAATTGTGTTAAGTAACAGACTGGATTAAACCTAGGTTAGTCAAATATATACTTGTAAGTTCAAATTTCTAACCTATACAATTTTATCCAAATGTAAAACTTATTTAACAGTATTATTAACAACTTATAACTAACAAATCATCTTAAGTTTATGAATTTGTAATTTGTCTAACTTGGTTTTAATTCTTTTTTACTTTAGAATTGTTTATATTGTTTTTGTCTTAGGCCACTTCACTTTATATTTATGCAGTTCATCATCCTATCTACTTTAATTGTCCGTTATAGGTGTAACACAAATTTTTATGACTCATCAGCTAACTTTAAACGTCTTATCATTCCTTTCACTAGCAAATACATATAGTTAGTTATTTAAATTTCAAATTCTGTTGGACAATTGACTGGTATTTACCACTGACTGAATGTATCTGTGATAAAAATATGGATTGGACATTTTCAGGTATTTTTTATTATTATATACCAGGGGTTATGTATGCAATTATATATATATATATATATATATATATATATATATATATATATATATATATATATATATATATATATATATATATATACATATATAGGATGGCGCATTGAAAACGAAACCGACCGATTTGCGTCCAGAGATTTTTTTTAAGAAACGCTGAAAGACGTCAATTTCAATATTGAGGGGGACATGTTTTGACATAAAACTCAACTTTGTCACATCAACCCCTTAAGGGTGGTGATAACTCTTATATTTTAAATAGGGAACATGGTTCCAGGGGTTACAAGATTTGAAAGCTATTTCTTTTCTGAAATCAGCAAACTAATTTTTTGGAAGTTTTATCAACTAGTTTAAAAATTATTCACAGTTGAACATGCAAAAACGCATTTCACTAATTCTGATCAGAAATGTGCTCATAGTCAATGTTTTGTTGGTTTGTAAACAAAAAATTGAACATCTCTTGTCGGAATGAGAGAAATTCGGTTTATTATTTCAGTTTATCGGTCGGTTTGGTACTTCATAGTACTATCGAAACTTAATTTTACAATGGTGTATTCTGTATAAGAAAGAGTTGAAATAACTACTCTTTTTTTCAAAAATGATGACTGTGCCAACCGTACCGCAAATTTGTTTAATGAACGACATCCGAACACACATGTTAACAGAAAATACATTTTGGAGTTAGTTGCAAAGTTTCGACAAAGTGGTTCAGTAGCCAACAAAAAACAGGATCCTGAACGTGAATTTCTGGTTAGAAATGAGGTTACTGAGATTGAAATTTTGGGACAAATTTCTGCAGACCCAACTTTGAGCACGAGAAAATTGGAAACTGTTTCAAACACCAAAAAAAAAGAACTATTCAGCGAAAATTGAACCAACATAAATTTCACCCGTATAAAATTCATCTTGTACAACAAATGAATGAAGATTATTTTGATCGGCGGCTGGAGTATTGTGAAGTTATGACTGTACGAAGAGCTGATAACGGGAACTTCCTGTTCAATATCTGCTTTTCAGACGAGTATACGTTTTTATTAAACTCTACAGTCAATCGTCATAATTGTCGTTATTGGGCAGATAATAATCCAAGAAAGTCCACACTCAAGCTCCACAGAAATTGAATGTCTGGACTGGCATTTTTGGAGACCCTTTGATCAGACTAAGTTTTCTTGATGGCAATTTGAGTGGCGAAACGTACTTGGAATTACTAGGAGCAATCGTTTACCTTCTACTAATTGACATTTTCGAAAATAATGATCGCTATCAAGAAAATCAATTAGTGTTTCAACAAGATGGAGCTCCTCCGCATTTTTCACAACGTGTTAGAGAGTTTTTGAACAGAGAGTTTCCAGGACAATGGGTTGGGCGTAGAGGTGCTATTGAGTGGGCCCCTAGATCACCGGATTTAACGCCTTTAGACTTCTTTCTATGGAGCAATTTAAAGAGTAGAATTTACGGAACATAACCGGAGTCTCTGGAAGAATTACGACCGTTTTAATTAATTTATTTCTCGTTTGCGTCTTTTCAGTTGGTTAGTTTCGTGTTCTTTATTAAAAAATTCCCTGTGATCTCTCGTGGTGTGTGGTTGAAATAAAAAATAATAAAAAAAGCAAGGGTTCGGCAAAATTTTCAGGATGGTGCAGTGAAACTGCTCCCTGGCGTCGGTGATGGGCCATAATTGCGGAAATAGACCGACATTAAAGAAACAAAAACACTCACAACGCCACTGTTTTATAGAAAGCGTATCGATATAAAAGATATATTATGCTATTATTCAAAAAGTTGCGATGACAATGTACATTTGCATTAAAGTTGTTCGAGCAGTGTATACATACTGGCGTTATTCCAATTCCAAAACTTACCACTTTCCAGTAATTGTTGTGACTCTCGAGGTTTGTCGGAAGTTTATATAATGCTAAGGTTTCCATAATGCTTTTAGTGTACGAATACATATTTTATTTTGTGTCCAGATCATTGAAAAATTGCATGTTTGACGTTTACTTATAAAGCAGGAAATACGCTTTGGTTATTTAATATGCGAGTAAACTGACGCTTCTAAGTTACTGACTAAGATGCAGGAGACCGAAAAATTTTGAGATATTAAAATTTAAAAAAATTATTAAAAGTTTTGCACCGAAAAAAGCTGAGACTGGCGTATTTAATAACCCAAGTATCCCGACAACTTGTGAAATGCAAATATGTATAATATGCTCTTTTATTTTGCTTATACTTACTTTTCGTCCAAAGTAATTTTTGTTGTGATGTAACTTCTTATTCACTTTTTTTATCAAATTTCCTATAAGCAATGGGTTGAAATGGAATCTAACCATAACTTTGTCATAAAAGAGATCCTAATCAACAAAATGTCAAGAAGAAACTTTTACCAATCACTAAACAGCCTTCATAACTGAGCTAAGAAAAATTTAAAAAAATAGTGGCGCACAGGTTTTTTTTTGTAAATTATTGCTGTGAAAGCACATACGCACGGCCCTGGTGTACACTTTTAAGCAGAAAATATGTACTAGTTCAAATAACTTTTTATCCTCAAATTTTATTGCTACACTCGTTTTCGAGAAATTTAGAATAAACCCAAAATAAATCTGTCGCTACGAAACACAGCAAGATCGGGCTTATAATGGTATGAAGAAATAATCTAATTTTTCAGTGTTGAACTTAAACGCGAACGATCGCACCTGTTTTTTGTAACACCATGTATATTTTTTAACAAAGAGCTTCATTTCCAATCTAACTTAACCAATGTCAATATTGGAGAGCCTTGATTACCGAGTTAATAGAATTGTGATTGCAGAATTTAAATTTGCTAGAAGGCAAGTTCTACGTATATTTGTCGCTTCTGAAAATGAGATGTGTTTAATTCCAGGGCGCATATAAATATCAGATTGAAGATATCATTACATCAAAAAGCTCTCGGTTTGCCTTCTCAAATTACAGCACCCAACTCTAATTTCCGGCTGGTATATGTTGCGGCTTATTTAAATACAAGTCTTTGACTTGCTAATCTAAGAGTGGATGCATAGTGTGGACATGTTTATAGAGAGGAAATTAATACAACGTGTTTTTTGAAACAATTCTCTCACACGGATCAAAAGTTTAATTTTCATTAGAATTTTGTCTGAGTGCCATAACAATAGTATTGTAAATTGAATCATAACTTCTACGAAGCTGTGATAATTTACTCTCTTCACAAAGACATTTCCATGGAATACATCTAGAGCACATAACTTGACCACAAAGGAAAATATTTGTATTCCTGTACCCATAAACTTTTAAAACGTTATATTTCTTGAATTTTATTGAAAAAATGTCAATTTTCACCAAATCACCCCTTATTTATTCCCTAACCCCCAAAGCGATCATACCCACAAACAATTCAAAGCGTTCCTTTGTCGGGTGCTAACTGGATACAAAATTTGAAGATGCTATCTCAATTCGTTCGAAAGTTATTGCGCCTATTAACAAACAGGCGTATATGCGCACGTACCGACAGAGCGACATATCTACAGACCGGCCGACTGACAGACCGACAGACAAAAACGTGCTAAATACTACTTATAATTGTATTCTACACGTAAATGACATTTCTAGCGTTGTAAACTTCTTATTTAACAATTCTGTTATCAGTTTGAGTTGTTTCTGTTTGAAGTTCCGATGATTAGATTTATATTTTAACTTTATTAGTAAATACCTTGGCGTCAGTGACGGCTTCTGTTGAGATACGTATCGTTTATACTCATTATACTATTATTTTCTGCGTGAGGTTATTCTTTGTTGCGAACACATGTTCAATAACAATGCCGACCATGCACTGTACTTTTAAAAGACTTTCACTCCAACTTATCACAAGTTTTAATATAATTTTGGAGAATAACACAATGGATGTTTAAAAAGCATGATGTTCGCTCTGCCCTCTTAAAACGTTCTCCGCTGGTATCGAAGGTGCCGGATGTCGTCATCATTGTTCTCTACCAATTCTGTTGCATTAATTTCAAATGTGCAAATTGTTATGTCACCTGATCCAATGAATGCTGTCTATTTACACATTAGTCAAAAACAATCACTTCCTTTGGAGTTCATGAATTTTTAAAACTACTGCTTGATAAAAACTGTTGAGTACAAACTGTGTTCATAAGTGCCAAGTTCAAAATTTATACCTCACTGTTTATATTATACCTAACCTAAAACATTATTTACACTTTCTTAAAATTACTTATTTAGTTCGTTTTTATATTCCTTAACACTTGCTACTGTCTTTGTTTACATATTGAAGCTAATAAGTACAATAAGTTTTGTTACAAATAAACATTTCATTGTGACTATCGAAAATACATAATTTTAAGTTTTCAATTAGGTTTTAATTTTCATTCTCAATATCAAACTACATTAAGCTTTTTATCATAGCAAAATATATACATACATATATATATATATATATATATATATATATATATATATATATATATATATATATATATATATATATATATATATATATATATATATATATATATATATATATATATATATATATATATATATATATATATATATATATATATATATGTATGTATGTATGTATGTGTGTGTGTGTGTGCAGAAAAGCCAGTTTCTGCATTTGTCAAGTTTAACTTGTGGTTGGTGCAGGGAATGACGTATTTTCAAAATTGTTCTTTCAATAATGAAAATAAATAAATTGTTTGTAATAGGTAATTAAATGCTAACATAGTTGTATCACCAGTCAACTATATAGTCATATTTGCAATAGGCATGGCTACAAAATGATAATGTTTTGTATCCCCCTACTATGTCGAAAATCATAACTATTGGACAATTGATAGTCCCTTTATTAATCTTATTTTTAAGGGGTAGATATCGATCCAATTCAATCTATAGCAGTTGGTAGTGGAATTTTTCTTTACGTAATAATAAAGGATTATTTTCACGCCCTAGGAGGTACCACCCCATACATCAAGGGGCCAGTGAAGTCCCAACGGACGTTTCCGGTTCTGGTGTATGAGTCGGTTTCCCTTATGAACAAAAATGATGATGACTCCTTCTTGCACAAAATATTCCGGAGGCAAAATACCCCTTTATTCGGATCTCCGGGAGAGGGGTGTACAGGGGGCGCCAACATCAAGATTAAACATATTCTTTTCGAATATGTGTGGCCTAAATTCTAACCTGAACTCCGTGCACCATTTCCTCCAGGCTAACAGGCCCCAACTCCTCTTCCTCACCGAAACCCAAATCAGTACCAAAACAGCCACTAATCACCTTAATTTCCCGGGGTATGAGCTCCTTGCTTCCTTTAGATTGCATGGAGGCGTGTGCGCATACGTCCGTAGCAATCTACCCTGCACCAGACTCCCCAATTTAGAAGCTGGAAGAAAAGACATACTATGGATAAAACTATCTCTCAGGGCTGCAACTAAATTCATCTGTTGCATTTACCGGTCACCTTCTGACAATAACTTTGTCCAGCTCTTTGACTACCTTTCTGAAAAAACCGACTATCTGATTTCTGAATATCCTTCCTCCGAGGTCACTATTCTTGGTGACTTCAATGTCCATAATAAGGAATTGCTACGATCTTCAAAAACCGATCCACAAGGGAGAGCAGCGGGGCCTTTGCAATCAGCAATTCTTTAGCCAATATGGTTCAGCAACCTACTTACTTTCCTCGTATCCCAACACACAGCTCAAATCCCTTGGATCTCCTTCTTACTACAAAACCTGAATGCTATAACATATCAGTCACTGCCCCCCTTGGTCGCTCAGACCACGGCATGGTCACTGCTTCTTGCGCAATGCAACCGGAGGTCACACAGTCATCACACCCACGTATCGTTTGGCACTACAACTCCGCAAACTGAGACGAAATGCGGGATTACTTTTCCTCATTTCAATGGGCGTCTGTCTGCTTCTCTCATCCTGACCCCTCTGATATCTCACAAAACGTCACAGAAATTATACAAGCCGGCATGGAATTATTTATTCCACGTACACACAAAACCTCTTCAGCCACTCAAAAGCCCTGGTTCTCTAAATCCTGTGACAAGGACAGACTTGAAAAGATCAAAGCTCACAAAACGCTTCTACACAATCCCAGTCAAGAAAATAGTCAAGCATTTAACGACGCAAGAAACCGCTATGTTCGCATTTTTTCTGAGGCAAAAAACTCGTTTAATAACCACATCAAAAACAAAGTCCTCTCAAGCTCCAACGGCAGCAAACCCTTCTGGACTCTTGCTAAATCTATTGGGAATAGTTTCTGCAAAAGCACGTTCCCACCTCTTGTCTCAGGGGCTGAAATTTTTTCTACCGCCCTGGGCAAGGCTGAACTTTTTGCTTCGTTGTTCGCCGGCAATTCTACTCTCAACCCACCACCGAATGTCCAACCGCCAACAGTCCCCAATGTCGCGCATAAAATGACGGATATCATTTTCAAAACTAAAAAGGTACGAAAGATACTCTCTTCTCTTAATACCAGGAAAGCCTCTGGCCTTGACGAGATCGTAGGAATTGTTCTCAAAAATTGCGCACCAGAACTTGCTCCTGTCCTGACTCGTCTGTTTCAGATATCTTACAATAAAGGCATATTCCCTAGTAACTGGAAAACTGCTCGAGTACAACCCATTCCCAAAAAAGGATCCAAAGCGCTTCCTAGCAGCTACAGGCCCAGTTCTCTCCTTTCAGTCGTCTCTAAAGTGATAGAAAAGTATATAAACACCGAATTACTAAAATTTCTTGAAAAACACAGTCTAATCCACGACAGGCAGTATGGATTCTGTCAGCGCAGATCGACTGCCGACCTCCTTTCCTTTGTCACCCATTCTTGGAACAAGTCTATGGAACTACACGGTGAATCTCAGATTGTTGCTCTAGACATATCCAAAGCATTCGAACAGTCTGGCACGCAGCGCTGCTTAATAAACTTCCGGCCTATGGCCTACCGCCAAAACTTTATACCTGGACAGCAAATTTCCTCTCCAACAGGAGCATTTCTGTTGTTGTGGATGGCTATTCCTCTAAACTGTATCCAATTAATGCAGGAGTTCCTCAAGGTTCAGCTTTAGCCCCTACTTTGTTTCTTCTCCACATCAATGACCCCCTCTCTAGCACATCCAACCCAGTTCACAGTTACGCGGACGACAGCACCCTCCACTCAAATATACAATATTCTACGCCTGTCTCTTTAGCCCAATTAGATGAGGATCGCAGACTCATGGAGGGTTCTGTCTCCGTGGATCCCCAAAAAATATTAGACTGGGGAAGTAGAAATCTTGTACAATTCAACCCCACCAAATCTCAGTCTTGCTTTTTTTCTCATAAGAGATACACCAGCCCTAGACCCATCACAATGAACAACCAAGTTATTCAAAGTAATGAGTCAATTTCTCTTGTTGGCATTTCTGTGGATCGAAAACTTAATTGGCACCAACATGTCACATCAATTGCAGAAGCGGCTGCTAAGAAATTAGGTTTTCTCTTTCGGGCTCGCAAATACTTTTCACCAGCTAATCTGTATACCTTATATACTTCACAAATAAAGCCAAACCTCGATTACTGCTCCCACATCTGGGGTGCAGCTGCCGCTTCTACACTCGTTATCCTGGACTCCGTTCAAAAGAGAGCTATACGTCTCATCGGTGACCCTACCCTCACCCAAAGGCTGCCATCCCTTGCCCACTGACGTGCCGTTGGTGACCTCTCTCTCTTTTATAGATATCTGCACGGGCACTGCTCAGAGGAGCTTTCTTTCATAATTCCTCCACATGCTGCCCCCAACAGATCTACCAGGGGAACAGAGCGAATGCACCCTTTTACTGACCAGGTCACCAGATAGACATCTTGTTATGCCCGCTCTTTTGTCCCGAGGATTTCCAAGTTGTGGAATTCCTTGCCGGTACATGTTTTTCCTTCTCCTCCAAACCTCCAAACCTTCAAGTCCAGAATTAACAAGTTGCCTCCTTCCTCCTTGTTAACACCCACGGTACGATAGTATTTAGGCCGTGAGCCCTCGTGGTGTGTAAAAAATATTTGCAGGCAAAACATTAGCAAAAGTCCATTACCGCGCATTATACAGTAAAATACATAAAACCGAACAGTGCACATGTCAACTAGACTGTGGCACATAGACCAGCTTAAAGATGTCCAATGTCCCAACGAATTTTTCAGAGTCCAGCATTGCTTAAGCGGTCCACCGTTATTATAACAGATAAAAAATATTTAAGGACAACGTGTCTCTGCGCTTTGTAATTGTTTTAGCACAAAAAAAAAAACAAGATGTAAAAAACAGTTTGAATATAAATCATATCCTAAGTGCCCAAATAATATTACAATTCTCTTCAACTGCTTTTAAAATAAGCAGCGTTGCATTCCAACATTAACCCGCGTGAAGCCGGATATGACAGCTAGTACTCCATAAACACATTTCTAGCAGCGGTAGATATGCTTCCTTACACTAAATCCGGTATCACCACAAGAGAAACTGGTTAAAATAAACAACTGGGAGTTTTGAATAAATACGTGATAATCCACGATTTACATGGCTTCTTTTATGTAAATGGAGTTTCTTAAGGTTAAACAGATAAAATATGTTTTCTAGGAAATTTCATCCAGAATAAACGACACTGTAAACTTGCAATGTTTGTTTAGGATGTGTCACACAAGGCGCTGGTTTCTTAAAAAATCCATATTATTTGAGCGAGAGGTGCAACTACAGTTTATAGGATAAGTATAAAAATTTCGGGACGCAGCAAGTGCGTTACAATAGTGACTTTTCATAAGAATTTTACACTAATAGTACGACATATTACTAAAACTAATATTTTACAGACGTCGAAGATCGAGTGTGGAGGTCCCAATACAAGGTCATTTGAAGAATTACTCTCTTTCTATTATCCCAGACAGCACAGACACATTCTGAGAATATACCAGGAATGTTTCAAAAGAATATTAAAAAAGCTCAGAACATTCTCACAAGGTACAATATATATTCATAGGACATTCTATGAACATGAGAATGGAACAGATTCTGTCATAGTAATAGGGTTCTTAGAATGTTATTTATAATGTTCTTGGCAGCTCCCAGTATGTTCTGAAAATGTTCCAGGAACAGTCAATGAATCTTCTCAATATGTTTATACATATACTCATGGGAGTATTGCGTTTTTTTTTAAAGATGTGTGTGTATTGTCTTCGTTCTTGGCTCCGGTCGTCAGACCATTCGCACATTAAAAAAAAAAAGATATACAGGGTGTTTCGCATAGGAACCGACACAGAGCAGGGGCATGTAGGGGAACCTAAAATATGATGATTTAACGCAACTTAACCTTATACTAAGGTGCATCCCTGGGAAGTTATAGGCCTTCAAAATGGGGTTTTTAATTTCGAAAAAAAAGTCAACATCTCAGTAATACTTCAACATAGAAAAACCAAATTTGGTACACGTTTTGGGTGTACCAAGAGCATTCATCTAGTGAGTAGAGTTTAAATGAAGCATTTAAAAGGATTGAATAGTGGTGATGCACCCATAAAATGTGACAGAAATTTTTAATCTATTGGTGGATCTAAAAAATTATTATTTTATTTTATGGGGAAGTAAGTTATAAAAAACTTTGCTCTTGTTATTTTTCAAAAAACTATTGTCGTTTTCAAGAAAAACCCGAATAACTAAAGACACTTATATTATCAATGTTACTTGAAATCCTCAAAAATTCAATAGGTGCCTATGATATTATCATGTTGAAGAATTTCTATAACGTATTCATAGCAATTTTTTTCTTTGTGTTGTTTGAGTTGTTTGTTTGCTAATAAAGAATACTTATTCACACTTTTTCCCTGATTGTCAATTTTGACCTATACAAAAGTTTATTGGCAAATATTTAATTTTCGTAAGATTGATAAAATATCTTTCTTTAATTATTAGTGTTATATATATATATATATATATATATATATATATATATATATATATATATATATATATATATATATATATATATATATATATATATATATTCAAACTGTCCTTGGATATGGGTTCTGGGGGCCTAATTCGCGCTCATGAGCACCATCGCTACCTCTTTATTACTTTATTAGTTACTTTTCTTAATGAAAATTCACTAATATATATACAGAGTGTTTTTGGTCTTATAATTTTATTATTAAGGGGTGGATAACATTTTTAAAGAATGTCATTATCGATAAAACGCCTTTAAAAATGAGGATAATAGAAGAGATAATTTTTTAAAATTTTGAATTTTCGTAGAAAAAATTGCCATTTCGAAGAACTGTGTTTATACATATCTATAATGATCCGATTTTAGTTATCTCTGGGAAGTACCGTCCTATTGTAGCTGGCTAGAACAAGTGCGTTAGCCAGGAAAATCAGACCATTTTGGTTTCCTTTCGGAAAACTTTTGAATCTTTGAAAGTAACAATGCTATGGCCACAAATTTTGTTAGACGACTGTTCACTAAAAACCTTTGCTAGACGCCACAATTCAGATCTCTAAGTTGAAAGAAAAAATATATAAGCATTGAAAATTTTCTTAGAGCCACTGGTGATCAGAGAAACGCACAAATCGAACATTTCTGTGTTTTTTACAAAAACTATTACACAGTGCAGACAAAAATTAAGTCTTCTTTAGGTATGTTTTAAGTGTAAAGATACCGGAAACGAACGCATAAATTCGTTTGAGCAAGAATCTGGCCGCTAAGGAAATATCTTCTTGTTTTCTATTATTTTATTTTATATTTAACTGAAATGTCAGATATGAATGTACATGGAACACCCTCTTCTGCTTCTAATGCGAAAAAATTGACGTTCACTGTAATTAATTTATTATTATTATTAAATTTGCATGCTGTTCTCCAATCCACCATTTTCGTGGACGGGCATTGCTGACAACTTGCAAAATGCAACTATAAGCGGCCATTCGGCAGTGTAGTTCAGATACCTTCCGACGTTTCTCTACTGGAAATAAGCAACTTTGGGCACAGTCAGTTCGTGGAAATATTTTTTCACGTAATTTTAATAGAAAACAATTTTTAACGGAATTTCGTTTCATTTTCTTGTTTTTTTTTTTGTAAAAATACTTTTATGTTAATTATTATTATTTATTACTAATTTTCGAAAATGTTTTGCTGTTTGTTTGGATCTCCCATAAACAAATATTTTTAATGACTTTTTGTGAAAAAATTGCAATACATTTGTCGAAGTGGCGGTTATTTGTATCGAATTTCAACAAAGTATAATTTGTTTGCCATACTTTCGTAGAGATTTTTTAGCAAATTTCCGTAAACAAGGTTTTTGTAAAAGTTCTGAGAAACATTTTTAGTGAACCTTCATGGAAACAAATTTTAATCTTGTCCTCTTTTTGTCGCCTAAAGGCAAAAATGACTTCTCATGTTTCAATTTTTTTAAAGCTATAAACTCAGAATTTGGTATACACTAGTCTACAACCCTTTAGAATATTCTACTCTTTAGAATATTGTACTTGAATAACTTCATCTTCGAAGATGCAAGGATTTTCCGGAATTGCGTAAAATAATCCAGCAAAAACTGGTTCGTTCGGGCTGACTAACAAATGTATCTAAGCTATCGTCACATTTGTCTATGAGAATTAAGTTTAGGAACTTTGTTACTTCTATGGTAGTGTGTTGGTAACAGCGAACACTCTGGAACGATATTTCTAGAAGAAACCAGAAGTGACAGGTGTAGAATAGTGTAGAAGGTCTAGAATCTCTAGAGTGTATAAATAGACGAGCAGTGCGCAGAGTAAGTCAGTTCCGTATTGAGTAGTGTGGTGTAACAGAAGTGATTATAGAGTATTAGGCGAGTCAACAGTAAGTGTTGGTGCACAAGGAGCGATCATAGAAGGCGACAGTGGAATATAGTTTTATGGACATTTAACAATAGAGAAGAGAAATATTTTAGTTGACACTGGTGTTGGAAAATAGTTGGTAATAATAAATTAGTGGTTTGGAAAGCTGTGTTTTGTTAATCAACAAATCCAGAACCCCGTAGAACGTAACACTATTTACAAAATGGTAGGCACCTGCCAAATATATTAGTGTTCCTTCGTTAGTCCCTAGGATGAATTCATCGGCCAAACCAGGCAACCCGGTTTTTTCTAAACAAGTTTTTTTAGATGAATTTGTTTATCCGAAACAAATTGTTTTGTTATTGTCTGTGACTTAAAATATATTTGTTAAGAATCGCGATCAGCACGCGTTTGCTGCGTCCAGCAATTTGTTAATTATTAAACTACAAAATCGTTTCATTTTGCCTCTAAAAGAAAATAATTGCTTATAATAAACTAGTAGTTTGAAAAGCTGAACCCCGTAGAACGTAACAGCTGGTGTCAGAAGCGGGATTTTCAAGCTGCTAGTGGAAATATTTTCCAGAATATTCGCTGAACAACGTGAAAACTGTTAGAATCTCTGGAAGATCAGTGTCAGCAGTGATTCATAACTGAGTGTGTTCTTGAAACAGAATAAAGTGTGTATCAGCTTTAAGTACATCTATGCCTAAGACACGTAGCGCAACAGCCAATATGGACGCCCAGCTATTGGAAATTATTTAAAAAATGGACGAAGAAGCTAACTTAGCACGAAAAGAAGCCAGAAAAAGAGATGAAGGAGCAAGAAAAAGAGACGAAGAAGCGAAAGATAAAATGAGAAAAGGAGATTAAGAGACCAAAGAAGAAATGAGAAAAATAGATGAAGAGGTCAGAAGAAGAGACGAAGAAGCCAAAGAAGAAATGAGAAAAAGAGATGAAGAGGCCAGAAAAAGAGACGAAGAGATAAGAGAGGAACTGAGAAAAAGAGACGAAGAAGTCAAAGAGCAAATGAGAAAAAGAGATGAAGAGGCCAGAGAAAGAGATGAATAATCCAAAGAAGAAATGAGAAAAGGAGATGAAGAAGCCAGAACAAGAGATGACGAAACAAAGAAAATTCTGCAAGAACAAGCCAGCAGAATTGAGAATATTATTACTTCGTGTGTGGACGAACGTATGAAGCAGGTAAAAGACGACACCTTCCAACAGGTAGAAAGCAGAGGAAGGTGTATCACCGACGATGTACATGACAAGCTGACGAATATACAAGAGGAAGTGCATCAGAAAATACAATCACAAGAAAATACGTGCGAAACCCTAGCCAAAGGAAACATCAGGCTCAAAGATAGCCCGGTCGCAAGAATTAAGGTCCCCACATTTGATGGCTCAGTCCCGTAGGGTATTTATCTACGCCAGTTCGAAGCTGCTGCTACAGCAAATGGTTGGGGCGAGAGAGAGAAAGCGGCCTCGTTAATAGTAGCTCTCAGATGAGATGTCCTAGATGTGCTCCAAGGTATTCCCACGGAAGAACCGTTGGGTTTTGACAGCATTAAACATCAATTAGAGATGAGGTTTGGCGACCAGCATTTACAGCATCTGTATCGATTGCAGTTGAAAAATCGTTGTCAAAAATCGGGCGAAAGTCTCCAACATCTCCACGCCGACGTTGTCAGACTGACACGATTAGCCTACCCCATAGCTCCGATAGAGTTTTTAAACCAACTGTCGCTGCAAACCTTCATTGACGGCATAAGAGATACCGACACGCAACAGGCGCTGATGATGGCGAGACACAAAAACTTGAACGATGCTTTGGCACATTCCTTGGAGTTTGAAGCGGTAAAGCAAGCGTCAGAAAGTCATGTAAAAGTTGCAGTCTTCAAGTCCAAGAAGAAAATAAAAGAGATCCATCCAAGATCATGCAGCTACTAGAGACAATAGCAGAACAAATAAGGCCGACGTCTCATGGACACCCAATAAGAGCTCACCGTACAAATGCTTTGCGCTGCTGGAACTGCGGCAAGGTGGGACATATAAGGGGCGAATGTTGGGCTCTAAGATCACGCGCAAGGGAAAAAGTAAAGCTAAGGCCGGTAACCATTTCTTAGGTTAACGATTCTGACAGCGCTCTCATCGTAGAGAGAGAGCCAGACAGTGTGTACAGAGTAAATGCAGCCGGTGGTGATCGGATTAAGGTATTTGGCGAAACTGACGTCGAGCTGCAAATTAGGATATGGAAGGCAAAGCAGAGAGCCATAGTCGCCGCCATATCAGACCCGAATATAATTGGCTTGGTCATACTTCAGGGTCAGTGCGCTAAACTTGATCTTGGCACTAACATGCTGACTATCGGCGGTGAAGAAATAATTATGACGCCTGGCAGTAACCTGGTAGTGCGGAAAATCACCATAGAGGAAAATAGCAACGCCTGCCATGACAGTGCCATTCCAGTGAAGAGAGCTGTGAGAGGAAGAGACGTCCCAGTTACTCAGCCAGAAGCAAGTGGAGAAGAAAGTACGAGCGAAATACAAGACGAAGGGTGCAAAGACCACGTAAATGTGCAGCCAACCCAGAAAAAGGCCAGTAAACTTATTTGTTGGACCAGAGCCGATGTCTAAAGGATGAATAGGGCCCGGCGAGATATTTGTGCAAGTCGAAACATCAGAACAGCAGCCACTACACGCAAGAACCAGTACCATCTAAGAACTTCGCTTGAAGGAAGCCCCGACATATTGACGAGAAGGAAAACCATCCACTCTACTGTCGGAATGCATATTCGAATAGAAAGCGACCGCATGAAGACCCGTTATGACGTGCCACCTAATTCAGCTGATTTTAAAGAAGAAGGTCGGGTGTTGTTAAACAAGCCAGTACGATGCAATCGACGGTCACCTAAACTACAGAAATTATGGGAAGGTCCTAATAAGGTGGTCAAAAGGATCAATGACGTTGTCTATCGAATTCAGAGGAGCCCGAAGAGCAAGATGAAGGTGGTACATATGCACAGACTTACACCATACCAAGAAACGTCAGAATTTGACCGGGACGATCAAATATAAGAGGGGGGCAGTGTCACATTTGTCTATGAGAATCAAGTTTAGGAACTTTGTTACTTCTACGGTAGTGTGTTGGTAACAGCGAACACTCTGGAACGATATTTCTAGAAGAGACCAGAAGTGACAGGTGTAGAATAGTGTAGAAGATCTAGAATCTCTAGAGTGTATAAATAGACGAGCGGTGCGCAGAGTAAGTCAGTTCCGTATTCGGTAGTGTGGTGTAACAGAAGTGATCATAGAGTATTAGGCGAGTCAACAGTAAGTGTTGGTGCATAAGGAGCGATCATAGAAGGCGATAGTGGAAGATAGTTCTATGGACATTTAATAATAGAGAAGAAAAATATTTTAGTTGACACTGGTGTTGGAAAATAGTTGGTAATAATAAATTAGTGGTTTGGAAAGCTGTGTTTTGTTAATCAACAAATCCAGAACCCCGTAGAACGTAACACTATTTACAAAATGGTAGGCACCTGCCAAATATATTAGTGTTCCTTCGTTAGTCCCTAGGATGAATTCATCGGCCAAACCAGGCAACCCGGTTTTTTCTAAACAAGTTTTTTTAGATGAATTTGTTTATCCGAAACAAATTGTTTTGTTATTGTCTGTGACTTAAAATATATTTGTTAAGAATCGCGATCAGCACGCGTTTGCTGCGTCCAGCAATTTGTTAATTATTAAACTACAAAATCGTTTCATTTTGCCTCTAAAAGAATCTTACATAACAATAACGGTTGTGAGAAACATGTTAATAGCAGAACGATTAAACAATCCAGTGCAATTGGAACTGCGCCAGGCAATACATATATACTGTCCAAACCGAATGCTGGCATTTCTTCGGACAATGGTGGAAAAAATAATAAAAGAATTGGTGCTCAAAGTTAGATCTGTATCATTTGTATAATTTATCTTTTCATGGTCTGCTGACGATGACTTCAAAACGATTTATCGTCTAAAACTTGCTCTAAATATTAAAAGCTGCAATTAACTAAAAATTTCAAGCTGGTTATATCAAAATAAATAAAATAATTATGTGCCTGAAAATGACAATTTATTAATAAAACATTATTAATAATATATTACATACCTTGATGGAACTAACTCTCTTTCTGAAATAATTATCGGTGCTTATCACAGGTTCCAATCTTCACCTTGTGAACAACCGAAACATTTTCAATTTAAAAGTCGTTTAAACCCAAGGTTTATAGATTAGACAGGTTGTCTGGTAACTCCGAGAGGGGAGAGACGCGAGAGGAGGGTAATACGTCATGTGAAGTCTAAATGCCAAAAGTTAAAGTTTGGCTTTGGCGCTTTAAATAATATTTATTAGAAATTTAGGTAACTTTTAATGTGTTTTCTAAAAATTTGTCGAATACCATCAGTTACAGACATATTTTAATGTTTATTTTGTACGAATTAGCATTTAAATCGAAACTATTATCTTAAAGACTGTATTTTATTTTTTAATGTGTTTTGTTGTAATGTTGTAAATATAAGTGTACAGTGAATCAACCTTAGGACGAATTGGACGTTATTTAATCAAGAATTAGATCGGTAATTCATCATATAGGTAGATATGTGTTTAATTTCAAAAAATAAATTATACATACTTAAAAAAGAAGCCAATAGATAACTTAACCTAAATATGTTTTTAGATGCCCAGTTTCTAACGTATCAACGTGCAAAAATAATGCTAAAACTGCAAAGGAAAGTGAAGAGACACTTTCCTTCTTTTCTTTTCCTAAAAGGCCTAAGATGAGGATTTTGAAGATGAGTTGCGGGCTAGGATACTGAATACACATCCGACGCATCTAAAAAATCAGGTACAAAGTTTGTCTTTGTTGGTTTTGATTATTTATGTATTTTGTGTAAGAGTATGTAGTATCTACGTATTAATTGAAGTTTGCCTAAGACCTATTATACCTACTTGTAGTAATAAATTTATATTTTCAGCTGTTCCCTCATTAGATCTGTTGAACGGGCAAGAAAAACATAATGAGAGTGAAAGATCCAAGAGAATGATGCATAAAAATAGGAAAGCTATTGTGAAAAGTTTAATTAGCAGGAATGAAGAACCATCATTGAACATCACAGAATCAGCTAATTGAATTAAGCGTCAAGAGGAAAATTTGAGCATAGACTTGTCAGAAAGACCACCCCTTAGTAAAGGAACAGAGTATGATATCTTAAAAAGAAAATATCAAGAATTGCAAATAAACCTGTGTTTCAAGAAAAAAATAGATTACTATGAAAATCACTAAAAATTTAATGCAGCAACATATTTCTGATCTAGAAAAAGGGCTTGAAGAAGCTGGAATTAACGTTGAGGATACAGTGAAATAGCCTTTAGAGATCTTTTAACTTCTTATCAAATAGAAATTATATAATAGCACAATATAGTATTTTAATATCAAATATAAGATATATATTTTTTTGCTTACAAAGTGATTGCAAAAATTATAAAGCTACGATGTTATATGTGTACAAATAGATAGCTACATAAATATTATATACTAAAGTTATTTGCTTATTGTGCTAACCCAGTGTACTATTTTACTATGAGTTTTTTGCTTAGAAATTGTTTGTAAAAATTATAAACCTACGACGTTGTATGTGTACAAATAAGTACTTACCTAACTATTATGTGCTAAAATTATTTACTTATTATATATATAGTAGTCCAATGTATTATTATTTTACAATCCGTAACAAGATGTATGGTTTTTGGCTTTGAAATTGATTGTAAAAATTATAAACCTATTATTTTGTATGTATACAAATAAATACCTCCTTAAATATTATATACAAACATTATTTACTTATTGTGCTATCTCAGTGTACTATTTTACAACTCCAAAGATCTAGGAGTTTTGTGGTTGTAAAATGATTGCAAAAATTATAAACCTACTATTTTGTATGTGTAAAAATACATACCTACTTAAATATTATAAACTTAAAAAATTTACTTATTGTGAAAGTTGCATGTTATTAAATGAAGCTTATCAAGTAAAATAGGAAAACAATTAACAAAAAAGAAACCAAAAACCTAGATTGCAGTTCAGAAGACGAAAATTTTGTCCAATTTGGGGCATTATGAATTTATATTTCATAAATATTATTTAATTTTTAATCCTTTTCAAGATAAACCAATCAACGGAATCCATTACTTTGAAATAGAATAATATCCTAAAACTTCAATACTTTCTGTTACTATGTGAACAAAATCTTAATTTGAACTTATTATTAGATGTTTAATCTTGTAAAAGTTCAAAAAGAACATAACTTTGTCAAGACGGACATGTAAATGCCAGCTGGTTTCTATATTCAATGCACCATTAATCCACTATATTTAAATTCGGACTTCATGTGACTTATTCCCGCGTCACTTTCTGATTAGTCGAAAGTTACCAGACAACCTATCTAATCCATCAACCTTGGTTTAAACCTACTAATTTTTCTACTAGGTGGGGCAAAAGTAATGTCATAATGTGAAGGCGTTCTAATTTTGGCAAATATCGTCAAATGTCAATGTGCTTTGACATTTATGTTGGAGACTGATAGAGAATTTGTTGACAAGCATTGGAGCGATACGCGATACACACTTCAACAACGCGGAATTATTCCTACTGCTTATTTATCCAATATCCGGTCTGTTGTATTAACGAAGCTGAATCGCGTCGTCGTTTCTCTTCTTGTCCTGCACCATGTGCGCAAATAATTAAGGGTTTGGCTGAGCATCTCTAAACTGGGTCCTCTAGAGATGCCACAAAAAGTGGCCGGCCCCGTATTGATCGTTTCACCGAGAATATCGCCGCTGTGGATGAAGACGTCCGACAGAGTCCACTAACATCGACGAGACAACGATGCACACAAGTCAGTCAAGTGAGGTTAACTTACTCCCATGCTCTGTTAAACCTGGTACAAGAAGAGCATGATTCCGTATACAAAATCATAATGTGGGACGAGGCCAATTTTCGATTGGTTGGTTATGTGAATAGACAAAATTCGCGTTTCTGGTGCGCGCAAAATCGACATGAAAAAGTGATTGGCCCTTATTTTTTTAGGAGGCCGATGTACCACCATAACCGAAATTGGTGACGAAGAAATCTCTTTGCTGCCTACATGGATTATAAAAAGGCGCTTGACTCTGTTCCACACAAATGGCTCATAAGTGTGCTGAAGATGTATAAGATCGATACTTACATCCTGAGGTTCCTGGAACACACAATGTCTACCTGGAGAACAAAGATTCAGTTACGGCTACAAACGGCTGACAACATCGTAACCAACACGATACCAATTAGAAGAGGTATATTTCAAGGCGACTTGCTAAGCCCATTGTGGTTCTACCTCGCATTGAATCGACTATCAAACCGCCTGAACTTCATCAGATGTCCTCGGCTTTTCCAAGTTTCAATTTTGGGGATCAGCATGTGAGAAAGGTTGAAAAACGTCAAATGCCGCATGTGCGACAATATGGAGAAAGGCATGGACCACACCCTTGCAGGCTGCTCAGTGCTGGTTCCGGGGTCCTACCTGGATCGACACAACAGAGTTGGGAAGATCATACACCTAAAGCTGCGGAAGAAATACATGGGTCTTACAAATCATATTCCATATTACCAATATGATCCGCCAAACATCTGCGAAGATGAAGAAATCCGTCTTTATTTGAACAGGAAAATACAAACACATCAACCAATCCCAAACAACAACCCTGATCTCGTTCTGACGTTCAAAAAAGACAAAAAGATGTTTTTGGTAGACTTCGCGATATCACTTCCCGGTAATATGCAAAAAACATACACGGAGAAAATTAATAAATATTTACCACTGTGTGGTGAGATTCTCCAGATGTGGCATATGGATATAGTTATGGCAGTCCCCATTGTTGTCGGCGCACAGGGGAAATACCAAAAAGCCTGAAGAAGAGCCTTAAAGCACTGGGACAAGAATGAGAATTATACCTACTCATTCAAAAATCGGTTGTAATGGATGCTTGCCGTCTCTTCCGGGGGGTAATGGGTGACACCCATCTGAATTTTTAATACATAAACTCAAGCTGGCCATCTTGTCCTGGACTAATGTGTCATTGCTTTATGCTCACTTCTTGAAAGGAAGTGTGGACAACGAACAATAATCATAATAATAAAAAAATAATAGTAATAAGAATAAGAAGAACTCCGCCGTTACCGGTCTCAAGCCCGCGGGAGAATCGAGGAGGGAGTGGAGTAACAACCACGTTAAAAAACCAGGTTTGTCTGGACCCGCCGGTAGCTTCCTGCAAGGGCGCCTGCTAGGGTCACAGGTCTCTCTGGCCGGTGGGTATACTGCTTTTCGCAGTGTGTTACTCGTAGCCACGTAGACGGTACAGCTAGCGACGCCAGCTGTCCACTGTCCTATTTACCTTACCCTCTTCTTCATCCCTAAGAGCATCTAGAAACCTGGCAACTATGTTGGATCTTTTGAACAGAATAATTTTGCCATCGCACCTTCTAGAGATCAACACATTGGAGCACATGCATACACAGATTTACTGTGCAGCAACTTCAGCAATTAAGCCTTTGGCCATTAATATTCCTGGTCGAAGGTCCAATCACAGAGCATTGCGTCAAATAGTGTGCTCGTAGGAAAAAAGGTTGATAAGTAGAGTGGAAACACTTCGAAAAGAAATTGGGCAACCGACGTAATACGTTGGGGAGTACACACAAGAAAATTTCAGAAATGAGCAGAGGAAATAATGGGCCGAGTTCGACAACACTCAGCATACGATCCAATCAACCACACTGCACAATAATGTTTGGACACCTCAAAACAGAAGTTACGTACATGAGAACGGTTGAGAAAATATGAAGCGAGCAACAATAGTGAGTACAACAATACAATGCTTCAACACTCTGAAAGGACTTTCTACTGTCAGATTAATTCAGCTACGAATGCAGACACCGATACTTTTCCAAATAAGGGACAGATTGAAGAGTTCTGGAAAAGTGAACTAGCCACAACAGCCTCCTGCAATATTGGCGCCAGCTGGGTTAACGAAGAACACCGAGCTTGTCAGAGTTATGAACAGATGCATCATGAGCCGTTTATCACAGATGAAGTCTTCGAGGTTATTAAAGAACTTCATAATTGGAAGGCACCCGCGCCTGGTGGCATCCAAAACCTTTGGCTGAAGAAATTTGGGTGTACACGTCATCTATTGGCGGGGATAATAAATGATGTTATGCTTGATCCAAAAGAGATTCTATTGTGTTTCACACAAGGAGACACCAAAGGCCCAGCAGTATTCTGCAAACACACCCTAAGTTGATCACATCCTGCCTTAAGAAACGCATATATGCGCACTGCTACCGAAAAAACATAATTGCAAGCCAGCAAAAAGAGTATTCCAAAGGATATCTGGGATGCAAAGAACAACTAATAATTGATTCGGTTGTGTGCAATCAAGGCTACAATGGACGAAGAAATCTCTTTGCTGCCTACGTGAAGAAAGGCGTTTCATTTAGTTCCACATGAATGACTCATAATTGTGCTGAAGGATCGATACTTACATCCTGAGGTTCCTTGAACACACAATGTCCACCTGGACAACAAAGATTCAGTTAAAGGTAAAAACGGGTGACAACATCGTAACTAGCACGATACCAAGTAGCAGAGCTGTATTTCAATGCGACTCGCTAAGCCCATTGTGGTTCTGCCTCGCATTGAATCCACAATCAAACCGCCTGAACTCCAACAGATAAGGCTTCCGTATCAAAGCAAAGGCAGGGAGCAAATTATTCTAAATCACCTGCTGTACATGGATGATCATAAGCTGATGGCCTCCACAAGGAACCACCTGAAACAATTCCTAGAATTGGGGAAGGGTTTTCGAGATATATTGACATACAGTTTGGGTTCGACATATGTCGCACCTTATGTGTATTCAGAGGGAAAATACAAACAGGTGTAAATGAAATGCAGAACGGACAGCAAATTGCCTCGATGGATGTAAAGGAGTGTTATAAATACTTGGTAATACAGCAACCGAGGAAAATAAACCACTAGATAATGAAGAATTTGACAAATGTGTTTGCGAAACAAGTAAAGCAGGTGGTGCGATCACATTTCAACAGCAAGGACCTGACTAAATCTCTGAATACATATGCATGTTTTGCACTTAGTTACTCATTTGTAATTGTGAACTGGAGTAAAACAGACATCGAAAATCTACAAGGGAAGGTGCGAACACTCCTATCAAAATCCAAAAAGCATCAACCCGTTGTGTTATTGAGCGAGTAATGCTACCCAGACACCAAGGTGGAAGAGGAGTGTTGGATTGTGGTAAACAGTTAGACCAGCAGATAGTAAACCTGCGTACATATTTGCGCTTACGTTTAAACTACACCCTGCCATATGCGTGGCAGATCATTAAACAGCACTACAATTAAAAGAAAGTGAAATACAAAATCACTATCGGGCTGATCAGGACAAGGTGTAATCTTGGATGCAGAAGCCTCTCCGTAGGCGACATCTGAATGAGACCTCCCAGGCGCCCGTCGACAAATTGACGTCGAACTACTGGTTGGTGTCCGTGCAGATGTTTCCAGAGACAGAGGGGTTTTTGTTGGTCATACAAGATCAGGTCACCCCGACAAGAAATTACCTGAAGTATATAGTTGGGAATAACTCGATCCAAGATGACAAATGTAGATTTGGGTGTCAGTCATCAGAGGCAATCCGGCACGTCACTGGAGGGTGTGAAGCGTTTGCTGCAATAGAGTATAAAGAGAGGCACGACGCAGTTGCGAAAATACTTCGTCAAGAACTGGCTCTGAAACTGGGACTTTTAAATCTTAGTAAGGTGCCATACTCGTGATATACTCCTGAGCCCATTCTAGAGAACTCAGGATACAGGTAGTACTGGAATCGAACCGTGCGCACAGACTAACGAGTTGCCCACAACAGGCCAGATATAATAATGGTGGATAAGTCTTGCAACCAAGTGACGCTGATTGATGTGACCATTCCGAATACTAATAATCTGGAGATAAAGTACAACGGGAAGATCATTAGGTACAGAGACCTCGAGATACAAGTAAGGAGACATTGGAGGACAGAGAGTGTCCGAGTGATTTTAATGGTCATGTCCACAACTGGTGTGGTTCCTAGGAATCGTCTAGAGACCAGTTAGTGACTGGGTCTTGGAGACCACCTTTATAAGCTTATGCAGTAGGCGGTACTACTTGCAACTGCCCAAATTCCAGGGAAATGAGGATGTTGCGTGGTCGTTCATGGCACGATAACTTGGAAAGGGCTCCATCTGAGCTCAGTCCCTTTGGTGTCTGAGGGATAAGGCACTGTTCCCCTCTGAGGGAGTGTAAAAACCCTTCAGACTAAAGTCGGTAATAATAATAGTGATAGTAGCACATGCACAAACACATGCATACGCGTGTGCAGTAAACGCTCATAGAAAATACAGCACAGAACAAAACTTGTATCAAAAAATACTGAACGTACATTTAACTTTTAGGGACGCCAAATTCCACGCGTTATCTAGTTTTCTTTCTAAAGGTTCAAGCTGAGTATTTATATTAAAAAACTTTTAGTGATAGAAAAATCGTCCTGGAGCTGTTCAGCTGGACTAGAAGAAAATAAAAATAAGATGACAATTTGTTGTGTGAATTTCTCCACCTTCTCGAGAATATATTTATTCCATTGGAATTCTACCTCAATCACATGAGCATCATAACCGGGTATTTCGAATGTGGCAGTTATATAAAAGGCCAACGATATTTCACTCTCAACAGATACAAACGTGTTTAAGCTACGAGAATGCAAGACTCGAAATGCCAACTGAACAATTTCGATTTTATTCGGCACCATCAACAGTAGCAAGAAATGGGATAAGAGCTGTTCCTACTACTAATGCAGTTGCCCGCTAACAGCTAACACCTTCGGCTATTTGTTGGCAAACGAGACAAACACATTATTCAACACATTGCACATATCGAATGGGAAAAGCTGCGATCCAAGAACGGACTGGCCCTAACTGAATACTGAATACAAAATTAAAAAACTCGGGACGCAGCAAGTGCGTTATGGTAGTGAATTTTTATTAAATGTTTCAAATTTAAATAACTCAATTTTCTATAAACTTAGAGAGTTTAATTTTAACGCGTAGTAAGGTCTTTTCTAAGGCAACATATCCACAACATTTCATTAAAATAACTTTGTAATTTTCGGAGAAAAAAAAATTTTTCGAAAGAAAATTTAAAATTTGAACAACTCAGTTTTCTCCAAACTTAGAAAGTTGAATTTTGGTACGTAGTAAGACCTCTCCTAAAAAACATATTTGGTAAATTTCATTAAAACAGCTTTGTTACTTTAGGAGAAAAAATTTTTTTTCGAAAGAAAACTCAAAATTTTTCCGGAAAACCCCGTCCGATTTTTTGGCTAACAAACTCATCCAAGCCATTCATAAAAGAAAGGCACTTGCCAAGTTTCATCGAAATCGGTTAATTATTTTTTGAGTTATCAGACAGATATATATATATATATATATACTAAAACAGGATTGATAACACGGCATTTATGTACTATACAAGGAAAAGGTTTAAGGGCAAAGCCGCAAGGAGACAACCGCAAACACGTGTTTCAGGCTAATTAGCCATCATCAGTACGGTATAGCCAGGTGAAGATGGTAACACTCTGGATGAAGATGGAAAAATATACGGAGTCCCAACAGGCAACCAGTGCACAATTGCAGCAACATTTGGAAGACCCTCAATCCGAGGGAAAGAACCAAAAAAGCTACGGAGGCAAAGAAATCACCTGCGTGAACATCCGGAGCCCAGGAAGTTATATTAACTAAAACAGGATTGATAACACGGCATTTATGTACTACTGTTGGGACTCCGTATATTTTTCCATCTTCATCCAGAGTGTTACCATCTTCACCTGGCTATACCGTACTGATGATGGCTAATTAGCCTGAAACACGTGTTTGCGGTTGTCTCCTTGCGGCTTTGCCCTTAAACCTTTTCCTTATATACTCACCATCGATACCTCTCTAATAGTGAATTTTTTTAAAATAAAAATTCACTAATTATTCCTATTGTGCTTTCTCAATATTCTGTGTATTGCCCTGATAGATAAAGTCTAAACCTAAATCTTGAGACCTACTTCTTAACGAACTTTGTAGACATGCTTCAAAATATACAAGAACTATAATTTCATTCATTTCATTGTCTTCAATTTTGAAACGTTTAACAACGCGTTGTGTCAGTATTATTTCATGACTTGACGACTTACTTTTAATTCTGCTGAATTTTGTTCTATTCATTGGAGCCAAATAAAGGAATCTTTTGTTAAATGTTCGAACTGTTGTCTCAACTATTCTGTTATATTCACCATATATTGAAAACAAATTGAAAGCATCATCTGCAGAATAACAAACTAGCATGTAAAACACTGCCACTGCCTATCCTCTTATGTGATCCTGAAAATCGTCTCGTCGTTTCTACGATTTATGTGGTAAAAACTTCATGTTAAATTAAATGCTTCAAATTTGAATAATTAAATTTTCTATTAAACTTAGAGAGTTTATTTTTGGTGTGTAGTAAGATCTCCCTAACGCAAAATATGTACCAAATTTCATTAAAATAACGTAATTTTCGGAGAAAAAAAAATTTCTAAAGAAAACTTAAAATCTGAATCACTCAATTTTTTATAAACTTAGAAAGTTGAATTTCAGTACGTAGTAAGATCTCTTCCAAGGCAAAACATATAGTGAATTTCATTGAAACAGCTTTGTTACTTTCGGAGAAAAATTTTTTTCGAAAGAAAACTCAAAATTTTCCCGGAAAACCCCGTCCGATTTTTCTGGCTAACGAACTCATCCAAGCCATTAATAAAAGAAAGCCACTTGCCAAGTTTCATCGAAATCGGTTAATTATTTTTTGAGTTACCAGACGGATACATATATATATATATATATATATATATATATATATATATATATATATATATATATATATATATATATATATATATATATATAAACATATAAAAATTGAAACTGACCCCGGATATGGGTTCTAGGGGTCCTAGTTCGCGCTCATTTGCAAAAATTTTTGCAAAGTCTCACCATCGATACCTCTCTATTAGTGATTTTTTTAAAATAAAAGTCACTAAATTTGTATCCAACTCTATAAGTAAAATTATGATGGCCAAAAATAAATATGAATGTAAGAAGAATAGCATGCCTACATTTGTATTACAAATGTCACAAAACAAAATACTTATTTACATGTCACTTTGAAAGTAGATCTGTTTTTTACTGTTTAAACGTTTTTCGATCCCTTAAACTGAAATGGTTTTCGTCTCATTTAACGTTGTTTCATTAGGGCGTCACAGTAGATTTTAGAATCTAGAAATTATTCTATTTTATGTGAATCTTTCGTTGCATACCTAGAACAAGTTTTATTTTCCTTCAATTATAAATGACAATTTTAAGTAAATTCCTATATTTTCTGTGCCCAATGTGTTGAACGAATGCGAAATCGGAGAAGGAAATTTCATTTAAAGTTAAACGATGAAGAGAACTTTATTCGAGGCACTAGCGTTGTTTCCATTTTTTTTAATATTGATAACATTTATAGGTAAATTAGCAGATTAGCGTATTGTTCGTTTAAAAAATAATACTCAGAAACATGCTTAGAGCAACCCCTTTATTCATTAACCATCGGACAAATACTGTGATCTCAACTCCACAATACAGTTAAGAGACCCAAAGTAAATTTGAGGTTCTGTGCAAGGTAAACATGCTACAACGGAGCTAGAAATGCAAACTGTAAAAAACTCACCTTACAGAAGTCCATAGAAAGGATAAACTACTTACCAACACCGTTTCTCCATAAAAACTTCCACTTTGCCCAATTGAAAAAAAAACGCTAAATAATAAGCGTACTCTGATTCCTTAAAATTAAATAAATAACTGAAACTACTACCCAAGCCACACGTAAAGGATCCATTTTAAATAAATTTTCTGCAAATAATTTTATAAAATAGAGAACCTGAAGATTGTAGCCGAAACTTAAGGCTTTTTAACTTCTTACGACATTTATGCTGCATAGACGTTCAGGTAGCTTCTCTATCTAGAACATGTCAATTTTGACGTTTTGAATCGCGACTTTTTTGACGTTTTAAGAATAAAAACTTTAAAGTTTATAACTCTTTTTTATTTTAACGTAGATAACGATAATATTCTTATTCTTTCTTATTCTTTGATTTCCAAATTTAGAAACATATTATACAATAATTAATTATTTAACCTTAAAACAGAACTGTCAAATCATGATAAATAAACAAAACACGTAATGTTTCTTTGCTTTACAATTTTAGAAACATAACATACAAGTTGTTATATCTATTTCAATGACAATCGATTACTACTTAACCTCAGAACGAAACTGTCAAACCAAAATAAACAAAACACACTATCCCATCTGGTTGCTACTTCAAGTAGGTGATATAAAACTTCCTTATTTTCCCCTCTCACTTTCATATTAGGAACATTTTGCAAATCCGCGCATCTGAATACACCCGAAGACGATCATTAGGGTGGGATCGCCACAGTTCGGGTGTAAACGTTCGTTGCATATTAGGATGTTGTGGAGATCCCGCCTTAAGTATGTGCTGTGGTATATGTATCAATCTACGCGTGGTTACTACTCTGTCTTTGTATGGCATCATACTTCAACCACTTAAGTTGTTTCAATTAATGTAATTAAGATTTTATTTTTAATTTAGTAAAAATTCAAAATTTTACGAATCAAATTACTTAATTTTCCGAAAGTCTCACCATCGTTCTTCCCTATATTAGTGAATTTTCTCCCTTCTTCTATATAATGAAGAAAAGCGTGCATTTCGCATCCGAACAATTTAGGCCACGGTATCCTCCTACACTGTCAGGTTAAAGCCATTTTCGAAAAAACCACATACAACCTAAATACCCTAAAAAATCAGCAGGTAAATTAAGACCATGTTTCCCCCTATCCTCCCCACATTCTTACTAACGTTCACTCCCCTCTCGATTTTACCTAGATCTGATCTATTTCTCCATTCGGCGGCCCCTCTTTTTCCGCGAGTTATGGTTGCACCACCCGGTATACTACACACACCAAGGCTACTGTCAGCACATATGGGTACGTTGCGCTACACCGGCTTTTCCGTCGACTCAGCGTCCGGTTGAAGTGCAGCGACATTACCGAGGGGAAATTGATCAGCAATTAATAGTCTATAAATATATGTCGAACATTAATATTCAACAGTTAGTCTTTGCCATCCAGCCTTAATGGTATTAGATTACTCATATGTATTTTATTGTAATTTTTATATTATTTAAATTTTAATATATATATATCGTTGTACTGTAACTTCAAGTAAATAAATTTAACTTTATGAAGTTCAATTGAAGTACAACTCTAAGTGGCGCAGTCGGTAGGATGAGTTTAGTGCCCTTTTGACAAAATCGCAAAAGTCCGCACTTCGATTTTTATCGTTAAAAACTCAGAACCAGCTTCAAAGTCAACAAAGAACAGCATCGTCCAAGTTGATAAAAATAATTTAAGTAACTTTCAATTAAAAAAAACAGTGAGTGCGCGAGCGATCATAAGAGAAAATAAGGTTTGATACGGAACTTCTGCCTACGAAGTTGTCTGCCTTATTCGCTGTATCTTATGATGCTGAAGCAAAGAAGAACAGAAATCGTCTTCATCTTCACATTGGCGTAAGTGCTTTCATTGTTCCTTTGAATTCCTTGTCCTACCTTAATCTAAAATCGATTAAAGTTAGAAGCAAATATTACGGGAAATATTAATTCAAATTTTACCCAAATTTAAATTATTGATTAATAAATTAATGTCAGACTCTGAAACAGCGACAGTTGACAATTTTAATAATAAAGTAAACATAAATTTAGCACCTCCCAAACTTATAGTAACAGAGAAAAATACAATAAGCTCAAATAACAATCAAATTATGGCAAATCAATTACAAAATTATCACATTAATGCTATTCCCGCATACGATGGGGACCAGCATACTTTAGCTTTATTTATTTCAGCGTGTGAAAATTTTCTCACTTCATTTGTTGATAGAACAAATGATGACAATCCAAATAACCAATGGATGCTTAGAATAGTAATAAGTAAATTAGAAGGTAGAGCTAGAACATTGATAGGTAGTAGGGAAGATGCCACAAATTGGCCTAGTATTAAACAATTATTGCAACAATACTTCGGCGACCAGAGAGACGAAGACTGTTTAGCTAGGGACCTCTTGCTCTTAAAGCCAGACCCTAGAGAAACCCCATACCAATTCGGTATGAGAATACAAGACTCACGTAGTCTTTTAGCTTCAAAAGTAAGACTAACAACTGCAAACGAAGCATTTCGTTTAATTAAAAATGAATTTTACGATAAAGTGGCACTGAAAACCTATTTACATGGTTTGAGTGGTCAACTAGGGTTAGCAGTTAGGCTACAAAACCCGACTAATCTAGAACACGCTATGTCGCTTGTTCTGGAAGAAGAGAATTTTCAATATGGAGAAAAACAAATGAAATATCTCCACAATCAATCCACAAATTTTAAAAACTCAAATGTACCAAATAAACAACCTCAATACATACAGAATCAGCAAAATAATAGAAATAACGTTCCGCATTTTACGCACCCCCGACAATTCCATAACCAACCCACATACAGAAAGCCCTTAAATTTACGTAATCAGCCCCCACAACAGCTGACACAAAACGTATTCAGACCAAATCCAAATTTCAGACCAAACTATAGGCCAACACCTATGGAGGTATCTGCAAAAAATTCCTCGATACATACACGTCCCAATCCAAATTTTAGACAACATTTCCAGCCCGAACCTATGGAAACGTCATCTAGAAATTTCAATACTCATCCGAGAGGTCCTAACGGGCCTAACGCACAGTCATCACCTACCCAATTATACCATCAAGAGGTTCAACATGAATTTAAATCAGACAACCCTGTTTATGACGAATCTTATGAAAATTATCCTTCAGAAACACACTCTTATACAATTCCTGAAGATGACGCTCGTTACTTTGACGAAACGAATCATGAAACGTACGAAGAAGAAACTAGACCTGAAGCAGCTTTTGAAGAAACAGATAACATCGAACAAAATTTTATTCAGGTTATCGAACTAAACAAAAAAATATAGTACAGATAAATTCTGTAAACCACCCTAAATTGCCTTATATACTGGTCGAAATCAACCCCTCATTTCAAATGCGACTTATGCTTGACACCGGTTCGATGAAATCGCTGTTATGTGAAAATATTGCCCATAATTTTTATTCCAAATTTATAGAGCATGAAAAATTTCAAATTAAATCTGTTCACCAAACCAGTTTTCATAATGAAATTCTAAAAATTCCTCTACCAAGTATATTTAAAACAGGCAGAGCCAAATTTAAATTCTATGTATTTAACATCAATAATCAATATCATGGGTTAATTGGTACTGACCTTCTCAAACAACTGGGAGCTAAAATAGATTTTTATAATAGAAAATTGGTAACGAAGCATACATGCATTCCCTTGTATTTACCATGTGACGACGACATACATCGCGAATGTAACTCGAAACCACAAGAATTAAATAACATAATACTGCCTGCGAGATGTGAAACAATAGTCAAACTTCCTATAGACTGTAGTTCCAACATAGGCATAATAAATAATATAAAACTCGAGTCAGGCGTAATTATTCCTGCATCTATCGTGACAGTTTCAAATGGCCAGGCTATAACCTCTATAGTGAATAGTAATGAAAATCCCGTACAGCTGATTATACATAAAGCTATTTATGCAGAACCTGTTTCAACTAACGAATTAAATTCCATTCATCATAACAAAGATATCGACTTAGAAAACATAGATGGTACTGCTAATGAAATTGACAAATTACAAATTCAAAATTTAAACAGATTAAGACTTGATCACACTAATGACGAAGAACGAGACATGATAGAAAACTTATGTTACGAGTACAGAGACATATTTTATTGCGAAGGTGTCCCATTATCATTTTCTAATCAAGTTAAACATAGTATTAGGTTATCTAATCCTAACCCAGTATTTGTTAAGCCATATCGATTACCTGAAGCTCAAAAGCAAGAAGTCAAAAGACAAATTGACGACTTGTTAAGACAAAAAATTATTCAGCCATCTTCCAGCCCGTGGAATAGCCCTGTCCTGATTGTTAACAAAAAATCAGATGCCAGTGGCAAACAAAAATTTCGCATGGTCATAGACTATAGACGTCTTAATGAACAAACTATTGGTGATAAGTATCCCTTACCCAATATTTCGGAAATATTGGATAAATTAGGTCGTAGCCAGTATTATACCACTTTAGACTTAGCCTCAGGATATCATCAAATTGAAATGAATCCTGAAGATATGGAAAAAACTGCCTTCAGCTCTGAAGGGGGGCACTATATGTACAGGCGTATGCCATTCGGGTTGAAGGGAGCGCCTAGTACCTTTCAAAGGGCTATGGATAATATCCTTAGGGGTATTCAAAATGAAAAATGTTTTACCTACCTTGATGACATCATAATTTTCAGTACTTCTTTGCAAGAACACATAGAAAGGTTGACAAATGTATTCGAAAGGTTAAGAAAGGCTAATTTAAAAATACAGCTTGACAAGAGTGAATTTTTAAAAAAGGAAGTAGCCTACCTCGGGCACATTATCACGTCCGAAGGCGTGAAACCAAATCCTGATAAAGTAAAGGCTGTAAGAGAATTCCCCATACCTAAAACAAGAAAAGAGATCAAAGGATTTCTAGGTCTTGTAGGGTACTACCGAAAATTTATTAAAGACTTCGGTAAATTAACAAAACCATTGACTCGATGCTTAAAAAAAATGCAACTATAGTTCATGATAGTAGTTTTATAGAAGCTTTCGAAACATGCAAAAATATATTAATGAATGACCCCGTATTACAATACCCTGATTTCACAAAACCCTTTATACTCACTACGGATGCTTCCAATGTAGCACTTGGAGCTGTCCTTTCTCAAGGGTCAGTAGGTAATGATAAACCTATTAGTTATGCTTCTCGTACCCTCAATGAAACAGAGCAGAGATACTCCACCATTGAACGGGAACTTCTTTCTATTGTTTGGGCCACCAAATACTTCCGCCCCTATCTTTATGGTCGTAAGTTCTATATATATATATATATATATACTGACCACAGGCCTTTAGTATGGCTTATGCAACTAAAGGAACCCAATTCAAAATTAACACGTTGGCGTTTAAAACTCGAGGAATATGACTATGAAATAATTTATAAAAAAGGGTCTCTAAACTGCAACGCAGATTCCTTGTCCCGCATCCAAGTTAATGCTTTAGAGGATGCAGAAATTTCATCAATCGCTAATAATTTTGATGAGGACGAAAGACCTCTCCAAGATTTACAAAGGCAGCTCAACACCCCAAATTTTGATGACGTTGTGCAACCAACTGAACCCGAATATATTCCGCCAATGAGCCCTCCAGAACTCTCTTTTATTCCAGTAGAAATTCCTAGCACCTCAAGCAACACTATTCCACCTATAAGCCGAACAGACAAAACAACACTTGAACAAAATAACGACTTACGAGACAGTGATCATTCACAAGTAAATGTAGAACCAAAAATAGGTATTCAGATATCAGATGTTCCTATAGAAAAACAACTAAACCAATATTATATATCTCCCGTACATAATAATCCAAGACCAGTAAAACAACTAAAGGTTAACAATCAAAATAAATATTTGGTACAAATCCCGAGAAATGATAATCGACAAGCAATCATAAATTTTCTAAAGGAATATACTACAATAGGCAAAAGGTATTACTTTAATTTCGAAACAGAAAAATTATACCAAGATTTCTGTTCAGTGTATGTGGAAATATTTAACAACAATGCACCCATTATTATCAGTTGCCCCAAGCATCGTCTGCCCTTAGCCGACGATGAAGAGATTAACGAGGTAATTAGAAATTATCACGAGGGAAAAACTAACCATAGAGGTATAATAGAAACTATAAAACAAATATCCAACAAGTATTACTTTCAAAAAATGCGTGAAAAAATAACGGCTTATATTAATGAATGTGAAATTTGCAAGCGAGCCAAGTACGATAGAAATCCACCCAATATACCCTTAATGCTAACAGACACCCCTAGTAAACCCTTTCAGGTTATACATGCTGACACCTTTATAATAGAAAATCAAGTATTCTTAACAATCATTGATACTTTCTCAAAATTAGGGACAGCAATACCTATAAGTAGTAAGAATCCGGTAGAAACTGCTAATGCATTCATACAGTATTTTACGTACTATGGCACACCCGAACACATCATTATGGACAGTGGAACCGAATTTCGAACGGAAATCATCCAAAATCTTTTAGAGCTTCACAAAATTAAAATTCATTTTACTACACCTAAAAATCCAAATTCTAACGGTCCCATTGAAAGACTACACTCAACACTAATTGAAAACGTTCGAATATTACGACAAACGTACACTAAAGACCCCATAAAATATTTAATGAACTACGCCCTTCTGGCATACAACTCAACTATACATACATCTACAAATCACACCCCCTTAGAAATAACCTTTGGACACACCTCTAATAGGGATATTTTCGATATAAATGATCATGAAAAGCTATTACAAGATTATCTAATATCGCACAAAAATAAATTAAAAATATTATATGAAAAGGTGAAAGAATTAATAGAGAAAAATAAGCTTCGCTCCATTTCTAACGCTAATAATAGAACCAATGATACCGACTTATTTAGAGATCAAACACATGTATATACAAAAGTAGACAAACGAAACAAGAATAACCCTAAATTTGACGGCCCCTACGAGGTTGTAAGCATATCTGACAAAAATATAATGACTTTAAGAAAAAACAAAAAATTGTCTAAACGTCATTTACGAAATCTAAAACGACCTAATGTTTCAGGTCCATCTTCCTTATCCAAACCCAAGGACAAAGAATAACATTAGACAAGATCAATGACAACCCCGGACTATTATCAATTAACATGGGCAAAATGCAAAATTCCATTGACAAATGGACCATTATTCGAGTAATCCCTTTAACACCACTTCTCAATGGGTTTCGTTCCATAGATAAACAGTCCCAAGATATCCATGACATTATTCACAATTCCACACATTCTAATCTTTATCAAAACGAGATACAAAATTACCAAAATATCCTTTCCCATCAAATTGTGGAGACACAAAAAATATTTAACCAAATTATACCCTCTAATAATAATCGTAATAAAAGAGGACTAGTTAATGCTGTAGGTACAATCATAAAGACCTTAACAGGCAACATGGACGCAGACGATGCAGAACGTTATGATACGGCAATTTCTCAATTAACATCAAATCAAGACAAAATTAAAACAATAGTTGATAATCAAATCATGTTAACAGAACAGGCCATAGAAAAATTTGATAAAACCATATCCTCGGTCATTTTAAACCAAAACAAAATTGAGGAACGTTTGCAGTTGATCACTTTAGGTTTCGAACAGGAAAAAATTAATAACGAACACATAATGCGTCTGCAGATGGTGTATATACAATTGATTACAGAAATCATTAATATTAAAAGCATTTTAAGCACATTAGTTAACGCAATAACTTTTGCAAGATTAGAAACAATGCATCCATCCATATTAGAACCTGAAGACTTACTAATAGAACTTAAAAGAATTGAGAGTTTTGTAACCAATCTCCCCTATAAGCTTGATGCAAATAATGTAGCTTTATACGAGGAGGTGTCAATAATTAACTGTTACTACAAAAATTATACTTTAGTGTTTGCTATTGAAATTCCATTAGTAGAATCTAAACATTATAACTATTACCACCTTTATGCATTTCCTGTGAAACAAGGTCCTAGTCAAAATTATACCGTCATCATCCCTCAATCGAAATACCTAGCCCTTAACGATGAAAGCTATAACTTACAAAACACACTATGCCAAGAAGTCAGCCCTGGAGACTACTTATGCAGAGGTCAAACGATGAATCAGATCAGTAATAGCAGCCCTTGTGAAGTCCAATTGGTCAAGTTCACCACCAGATACGAAACTTGCGAACACCACCCAGTCAACATACAGCAGATGAAGAGCCAGAAGATAAGTGCAAACAAATGGATAATGGTATTCCCCCGTGAAAGTACAGCACACCAACGATGCCGTAGCCGACAAGAAACCACAAATCTAGAAGGAAGCTACTTGGTTCAAATCCCCGAAGGATGTCAAATGACAGTAAATAAGCAAATGTTCTCCCCATCTCACAATGAGATAGTATCTACCTACCACATCCAACTACCCAAGTTGAAGCTTACCAACTTTCAGCTACAAGAGGTAGTAAATACAGCCCCAATCAAATTAGAATCAATAGATCTGGATGAATTACAAAAAACAAAGCATCAACTACAACACCAACGGTCATTATTGAATGCAGTTCAACATCCGAAAGTAAGCCTGTCTACTAGCATCTGGACCATCCTGTTGTACGTGATTGTTGCCCTCATAGCAGTCTATGCTTTATGGAGACTAAGAAAACCAACCAAAGAACCAAGATCCAACACCAACCAACAACAACAAAGATGCCCCATGGAAGAAATCCCCCTGGAGAATATCACTTTGAAAATTTAGCTTCCCTAAATTTTCTATCTGGCCCCGGAGGAGTTATGGTTGCACCACCCGGTATACTACACACACCAAGGCTACTGTCAGCACATATGGGTACGTTGCGCTACACCGGCTTTTCCGTCGACTCAGCGTCCGGTTGAAGTGCAGCGACATTACCGAGGGGAAATTGATCAGCAATTAATAGTCTATAAATATATGTCGAACATTAATATTCAACAGTTAGTCTTTGCCATCCAGCCTTAATGGTATTAGATTACTCATATGTATTTTATTGTAATTTTTATATTATTTAAATTTTAATATATATATCGTTGTACTGTAACTTCAAGTAAATAAATTTAACTTTATGAAGTTCAATTGAAGTACAACTCTAAGTCGCGTTTCCTCATCCAGCTCAATTTCCGGGGCGCATTGTTTGAAATTCATGATTTCCTTATTCTTGGTAGACCTAGACCCTGAACGGGTAGGAACTTCCAAACCGTTTTCTCGAAAAAATTTCTCTAGCCGTCCTGCGATTTTTTATTTGGCAGTTTTCCAGCACAGGTCTTGCTGTTATCTGCTCGGGATTCTCGCACAAACATTTTCATTTTCCGGACCTTAGGTTAAACCTGCTAAAGTCACCCTTAAACAGTCCGTGGCCAGTGAACAGGCTTACCTTCCTGTGACTCCAGCTCTTGAGTTTCACGCCCACGCTCTCTGTGTACCTATATGTGGTCCTATTCTTCGTTTCCTCATTCCACACCTCGTAGGAGCATTATATTGGTTACCGGAGCCTCTACACTCAAATGACCCAAGGGGTCACTTCTGATGGCTTTTGCCCTCGTGTCGGCCTCTAAAATATTTTTGAACTGGTCGCTACCCCAGCGCAGATTTATTTGTGTTCCCGCGCGCTCCACTTTTGCACTTTTCTTTGGATTCTGTCGGCCGTTGCTTCCTCCTGGTGAGAATTTCCGACTCTGCTTTTGGTCAGTCGGTTTCTTTCACTCGAATGTCGAAAGGCCGGCTCCTGATGAGTTACGGGTAGTTTTTGTCTATGTTTGTGCATGCTCCGCCTGCACAAGTATCAAGATTTCAGGGTGCCGAGTTTGTCAACTGCGGTGTTAAAAATTTTTTTTTTTCGGAGAAACGTATCCTAACCTGTTCAAGCTATTTACAAAAGGAAGGTTCACATAGCATGTGACTTCTTTTGTCAATTACTTGGATGATTAAATATTAGCCAACCAAATCGTAGTGGTTAAAAACAAGTGGGTTGGCTGTTATTTGAAAATCAGTTATTATGATTTGAAATGTAATAATCAAAATTCACTACCATAACGTACTTGCTGCACCCAGACTGTTTTTTAGTAAATTTTCGTAGAAATGATTTACTAATGATGAGATTGCTAACAATATCAATAAACGCCGTTTCTGCACTCGGACTACTTTTAGTGAATTTTCGTAGGAAAGATTCTTCTTCTTCTTCTATTGCTTATCCATTAATGGATATTCGCGATCACATGTGCCCATTCTTCCCTATTTTTGATGTCTCTGAATAGGTCTCCTACAGTTTTCCATTGTCTCACGTTCCTGAGCCATGACATCCTCTTCCTGCCGACTCCTCTCTTCCCCTCGATCTTTCCTTCGTTTACTAATTGTAGGAATTGGCATCTTTCATTCCGTATTACGTGGCCCATATATGCTGTTTTTCTGCGCTTGATGGTGTTCAACAGTTCACGTTCTCTTATTACCGTTCTTAGGATCTCCCCGTTTGTTTTTCTGGCCGTCCATGTGACTTTTAGTATACGTCGGTATGTCCACATTTCGAAGGCTTCTAGTATATTCATGGTATTCACTTTTAGCGTCCAGCCCTCCACACCATTTAGTAACACTGACCACACGTAACATTCAGGAAAGATTCACTAATGAGGAAATCGCTAACAATGTGAGTCTAAAATTCAGACATCAAGAAATTTGTGGAGCAAATGTAGAAATTTATGCCTAAAACCTATCGGTCTACAAGGAAGATGTGCATATTGCCGATCAGAAAAGAATAGGCGTTGTTAGTTAGTTAGTTAAAATGGATTAGATGGCATCGAAAGCTCAAGCCCAATAGCCACAAAAGAATAGGAAAACAAGGCTTTATTGCCACAAACGCAAGAAGTCAGCCTGAAATATATAATTGGTATTTTCCAAGAATGGCTAGAAAATGCTTTCAACCTACCTTGATTTTATTATTGTGAATAAATTGTAGTTTTCTTAGTTAATCGTATTGGATCATTTTTAGTTTCTGTGTGTTTTTTGTATCGAAATTAATCAAATGAAATATGAAGAAAAAAAGGGTTGGTGATCAATCTTAAACTGGACTTAAAAAAAAGATCAAACCTAGTTCAGTATACTTTTTAGATCGATTTATTATGTTGTTGAAAGGTCCCTATGCGATATTTTCGAAAAGAAGGTTCCAATATTTTTACTTCTGGTAATTTAGGGACACCTTCTGACAAACCGGCGTGACTATTAGCGTCTTGAAATTTGGAGCGACTGCAGGAGAGTTAAAATTATCCTAGTCTGGACCTGTTTTGACAGCTGCTATATCATTTTCCAGGTAATAACAGTAAGAGAAATGTCTACTTTATTTTTATTACTTTTACGTAATTTGTCTGAAAAGGGTATTTTAAGTGGAAAATACTACACTGTACATTACACAGGTGTAAAGCACACAAAACGTGGATTGAATGAGCTTTAACAGAAAAATGATTTTAATTAATAGAATGCTATTCTCGGAATATCTTGGTGGGTGTAATTCTAAACGTAATTATGAATAATTAATTAAGATATAGAATACTTCAAAAGATTACATCACAGTTGAAATAACATCAAAGAGATTCAACACTGTATACCAAAAATTATCCTGGTCCTGAGATGCTATATACGGGGGTGTATTTATATATAGTTTACTGCTTCCATGTACAGGGTGATTCTCTTGACTTTTCCACCCCACTTTTTTTCGTTATTTTTTGAGTTAGAAAGGCATTTCAAAAAGGGGCATGTAGGGGATTTTATAAATTTTCTTACGATAATATATGTAAATATACAGCGTGTTTTTTTAAAAGTACACCCTTTTTTTAAATGTAACACCTTGTATATTTTTCGATTTTTCAAAACAACATTATTTTACGAGTTCAGTAATATACATGACATACATTTACATCATTCGTTAGGAAGATACAAGATGATAAAGTATTGAAATCTGTTTAATCTATTCAGACAGGTAGGTACTTTATTGGCATATAATAATACGATATGCCATGAAAAATATTTAACTTGAATTGTTTGACATTTCTGATAACGACACTGAGTATATGGTGTAAAATGCCTTTAAATAAAGAAGAACGTAGTAATATTCTCGAAATATAGAGGGTGGCCCATTGAAAACCAAACAGACCGATTTGCGTCCAGATAATATTTTTTTAAGAAACGCTGAAACATGTCAATTTTAATATTGAGGGGGACATGTTTTGACATAAAACTAAACTTTGTCACATCAACCTTTTAAGGCTGGTGATAACAACCCTTATATTTTAAATAGGGAACATGGGTCGAGTGGTACATCACTTGAAATCTCTTTCTTTTCTGAATTCAGCACACCATTTTTTTTGGAAGTTTTATCAACTCGTTAACAATTATTTACAGTTGGACTTGCAAGAACGTATTTCATTCATTGTGATAAGAAATGCACTAATTAGTCACTTTTTCGTTAAAAAAAAACTAAAAAACAAAACCAAACGTTCAAAAATGTTTATTCAGTTAAGTAAGTGGTTAAATTGTTGACTACCAGCTTCCATACAAAATTACAAATTTTGTTCAAAACGAGCTCTGACATTCTGGAGCATTTGTGGAGTTATTAGACGGCATTCTTCAACAACGCGTCGCCGTAATTCTTCAAAAGACTCCGGTTCTGTTGCGTAACTTCTACTCTTTAAATGGCCCCATAGAAAGAAGTCTAAAGGAGTTAAATCCGGTGATATAGTGGGCCACTCAGTAGCACCTCTACGCCCAATCAATTGCTCTGGAAACTCAAAAACTCCCTAACACGTTGTAAAAAATGCGGGGAGCTCCATCTTGTTGAAACACTAATTGATTTTCTTAATAGCGACCATCATTTTCAACAATCTCAATTAGTAGAGTGTAAACGATATTTTTTAGTAACTCCAAATACGTTTCGCCACTCAAATTGCCATCAAGAAAAATTGGTCCGATTAAACGGTCTCCAAAAATGCCAATTCAGACATTTAATTTCTGTGGTGTTTGAGTGTGGACTTCGTGAAAATTTCTTGGATTATTATCTGCTCAATAACGATAATTATGACGAGTGACTGTAGAGTTTAATAAAAACGTACACTCGTCTGAAAAACAGATATTGAACAGAAAGTTCCCGTTATCAGCTATTCGTGCAATCATAACTTCACAAAACTCTAGCCGCCGATCAAAATCATCTTCATTCAGTTGTTGTAAAAGATGAATTTTATACGGGTGAAATTTATGATGCTTCAATATTCGCTGGATAGTTCTTCTTTTGATGTTTGAAACAGTGGCCAATTTTCTCGTGCTCAAAGTTGTCCTAAAACTTCAATCTCAGTAGTCTCATTTCTAACCGGAAGTTTACGTTCTGGATCCCGTTTTTTGTCGACCACTGAACCACTTTATCGAAACTTTGCAACTAACTCCAAAATGTATTTTCTGTTAACATGTCTGTTCGGATGTCGTTCACTAAACAAATTTGCGGTACGGTTGGCGCAGTCATCGTTTTTGAAAAAAGATTAATTATTTTAACTCTTTCTTCTACAGAATACACTATTGTGAAATTAATTTTCGGTAGTACTATCAAGTATCAAACCGACCGATAAACTGAAATATTAAGCCGCATTTCTCTCGTTCCGATAAGAAATGTTGTGATAGTCAATTTTTGGTTTGCAAACCAACAAAACATTGGCTATCAGCACATTTCTTATTGGAATGAGTGAAATGCGTTTTTGCATCTTTAACTGTAAATAATTTTTAAACGAGTGTGATAAAAATTATAAAAAAAATAGTGTGCTGAATTCAGAAAAAAAGAGCTTTCAAATGATGTAACACTCGACCCATGTTCCCTATTTAAAATATAAGGGTTGTTATCACCACCCTTAAGAGGTTGATGTGACAAAGTTGAGTTGTATGTCAAAACATGTCCCCCTCAATATTAAAATTGACGTGTTTCAGCGTTTCTTAAAAAAAATTCTCTGGACGCAAATGGGTCTGTTTCGTTTTCAATGCGTCACCCTATATATTTCTAACAATGATAACGCATGTTCTGCTGTGCGTGATTATCGGAATAGATATCCTAATAGCCCTACTTCCGACAGGAAAACTTTCATCAACATTGCACACAAATTTCGACAAAGTTTTACTCTCGAACACAAGATACCAGTAAGAAATCAAGATCAAAATGAAGAATTGCAATTAAATATTCTATTATATTTTGAAGAACATCCTAGATTTTCTATTAGGGATGCTGCCAGAGATTTCAATGTTTCTTATGGTTTTTTCTAAATGCTGCCGAAGAGAAACAATGTTAAGCCATATAAAATCATGCTAGTCCAAACACTTTTCTTAAATGATACACTTCAAAAAGGCAATTATTATCAGATCATTATAAATAAACGAGAATGCCCTTATCTTCAACTATGTTTTCTGGTCTAATGAAGCGAGATTTACAACAGCAGGCATTTTAAGCAGAAAAAATAGTCATTTATGGCCACAAGAGGGTGCTCTTCTTATGGAAGAACTATTATTCCAGGACTGTAGAATGTATGGTGTGGTATACTGAATTCTCATATATAGTATTTTACATAACACGAAAGCCTGATAGGTAGAAGACACAAACATTTTTTGCAAAATCAAGTCGACGATTTTTTACTAAATCTTCCACTGAACCAACTGCAGCGTGTAATTTGGCAGCAAGATGGAGCTCCCTGTCATAATACAGAATAAGTGACAGAGTATATTAATGACAACTTTGCCGAATGGATAGGTAGGCAGGGCACCATCTTATGGTCCCCTCGTAGCCCAGACTTGAGTCCATTAGATTTTTTTCTGTAGGGTTACCTAAAGAATCCAGTATACAAAAACAGAGTACAAAACGTAAATGAACTAAAAAAAAGAATAATTGATGAAATCACATAAATTAATGATACTCTGGAAATACTTCTTAATGTTATGAGAAGTATTAGAAAGAGGTACGAGACCTGCATTCAACAGAACTGTCGCCAGATAGAAAATTTGTGAATTGAATAAGGACTATTTTTTGTTACAATTATGTTATTCCAGTTATGTTATGTGAATTTTTTGCTACTGTTTCTTGTTCATTAATCTGTAAGCAGCTAATAATAAAATTGGTGTATACTCGTTATTAGATGGTACTTACTTTATATATTCAAATACAAATATCTCAGAAAATATGGAAAATACTTAGGGTTATATTATTAAAAAACTAGAACGAAACTCCACGGTCAAACTTATAAGAAAATATAGGTTGCTAGTTCATAAGTTATGGGAGTTATAAATATTTTTCATAAAACTGTGGTCCAACCAAAATAATTTTTCAAATCGTTCGTCTTCAATACTTGTTCGTAATTCTTCCTTATTTTTCTTTCTTGCACTTTCTTAATTTTTACAACACCCTGATCAGGTACGCATCTTTGTTTCTTCTTTAATTTTTTCTTTATGTTAATTGCTCTTCTATTTTCCATATCTTCCTTCATACTCTCCTTTTTCTAAACGTTCACCTACTTCCCTTTTGGGTTGTTCTACTCTTTTTTATATACTTTAAGTTTTCCATTTTCTTGGATACGCTCTTTTGCTTCTCTTTGCTGTTTTATTCTTGTTGTTTCTTTGCTTATCTTTCTTGTTTTCCTTATATATATATCTTTTTCAATTTTTTCCTGTATAACCTTTTCTTCCTGGTTGAGTTCCTTTTTCTCTCTTCTTAACTTTCCTTCTTGATCTTCATCTTCCTTAAATTTTTCTTTTGCCTCCATCTAATTTGTTAACATGGCTATATCGACAAATATTGCGTGGTAAGAGTTCATTTGGGGAACAGTCCATCATACCGGGAGACTACGGTCGGCGTTTACCACTGAGCGAGAAGTTGCAGTTGTAGCACAAGTAGACCAGAACCCGGAGACGAGTTTGCGAAAAATATTATCTGCTGTAGGAATTAGTGCTCTTTGGAGGATCCTCCACGAGCAGAAGCTTTACCCATACGACATCTAATGACTGTGGGCTCTATATACACCATATAACAAACATGCTGCTTTTCAACTTACGCAATACGCATGTGTGCCGATAGAAATCCGCATTCCGCATGCTATTATGAAATACAGAATTCTAAGCGATAGGTTGCTAGGTCCGGTTTCACCAAAACAATTAACAGACGCTGCTTACCAAAGCTTTTGCAAAACAGACTGGATGATCTTTTAGAGGACATTTCATGATTTTGCCATTATTTCATCATCAAAAACAAATGTGGTTTCATCAGGATCCGGTGTTTTTTTTTTCGATTGCCGTTAGAGGCCGTGCACGCGGAAATTTCGGACAAAGATAGGTAGGAAGTTTGCGGACTTGTCGTGAGGCCTGCAAGATATCCAGATTTAGACTCCTTTGAGCTCATTTTTGTGAGGATATTTAAATAGATTTGTGTACGCCATGCCTGCTAATGGTTTCTAGGAGCTTCAATAAATAATTGGTCAAGGCTGCCACCCAATCATAGCCAATTTGGGGTTTTCAAAAGAGTTCAAAGTGTTTTGCAATGGAGATGTCCGGGCTGCCATCAAATGGAGTGAGGAAACTTTGAACATGTTATTTGACTTTTTGAATTTGCTGTTTACTCATCAATTACATAGTTTTTACATAATAAAACAGTGGGCTAAACATAAAATGTTTCGTATATCGGGAACCGTCAATTTATGGACCCATGTTCTTTAAGACTTTTCTGGATGTAGTGCCTCAAACTATCAAAGTTTGTCTCTTGTATTGCCAAGTTATCTTTCAAAATATCTGTATCTCAGAGGGCAGTGAAGTTACTTTGGAGAAAATTGGTACACTTTCTGCCTTTATTGAGACTCTAGGAAGCAGCAAAAAAATGTTTGATGAAATTAGGTTATTATAATGTTAATTACTTTTATTAAAATTTCCCTCCGCAAATTGGCAGCTGCTTCCGGAGTTTTAAGTATCTTTGTTTATCCGAACATAAATATATAGGATATCCTCAGGAACTGAATCTACTGAGAACATAAAATAATACCTCAGTAGCCCGTTTCTCAAGGACTGAAGCTATTTTAATCGTCACAAACGAACAAGCGAGATTGTTTTTTAATTAAAAGTTTCCTTAATCACTTTTACTTTATTTAATGTCTTAGGCAAATCTGTCATCGATTTTATTATTATGGACCATAAAAGCTTTGTTATTTGTTTGGATTTACCTTTCATCAACTTCTAAAATACATGGTTTTGTCAGGAGAGGATGTTTAATGAAAATTTCTTTATTTGCCGCTAAACCACGCATATTTGCTAATCCCACTCAGTTTTGCATATACCTGTATTTTGAGGGTTTATGATTGGCTAATTTTGTCAGCATGTGACATGAATGTACATACGAGCTCATAACCAATTGATTGCAACAAACCCGTGTGCTAAAAAATCGAGTACATTGGAGCGCTGGTATGATACTCATCCTCAGGGATGACGCGGGCTCAAATCCTAAGGCGTGTAAAGTTTTTTTTTAATCCTTGATTTTAATTAACGTTATCTGATCAGATCATGTAATTGCAATGACTTTTTAGCGAATTTTGATATAAAAAAATTCATTAACGAGATGAGAACTCTCCAGACTTTTAATTCAAATTTTAAGAGAAAATTCTGTTGTTTTTAGTGAATTTTCGTAGAAAAAATTCATTAATGAGGAGATCCCGACTTTTGAATTTTGGAAAAATTTTTGCAAATGAGCGCGAACTAGGACCCCTAGAACCCATATCCGGGGTCAGTTACAATTTTTATAGGTTTATATATATATATATATATATATATATATATATATATATATATATATATATATATATATATATATATATATATATATATATATATATATATATATATATCACACCGATAACTCCAAAAATAATGGGCCGATTTTGATATAATTTGGCACATACCTTCCTTTTGTAAATGGCTTGGACAAGTTCGTTAGTCAGGAAAATCGGACGAGGTTTTCCGAGAACATTTTGAGTTTTCATTCGAAAAAAATTTATATCTCCGGAATTAACAAAGGAAGGATAACTAAATTTGGTACACGGGTTCATATTATCATAGGTAAGCTACCTACCAAATTTAGCTCTGTAGTTTACAGGACAAAAAAGTTACAGGCTTTTAAAGAAAAATAAATTTGGGTTTTCCTCAAAACGTCAAAGTCGCGATTTAAAAAGTCAAAATTGGTAATATTTAGGCAATGAACCTGAAATTAATATGAGCTATGGAAAGAAAATGTCTCAAGAATAATGCTTTACAAAGCCTGAACTCTTAGTTTCAATCGTCATTGTCCTTCATTTTACTAAAATGTTCCCAGAAAATTCATTTAAAATAGACCCTTTCTCTGATGCTTTGGCAGTAGTGTTGGCTATAGAGTTTATCGTTTAATGGTTTATCATTTTCTTAAAAAATCATTAAAGCTCAATATATCCGTTATTATGCAAATTACGAAAAAAATGGTATATATTAATTAGAGGGTGTCTTGAGCTACATCTTAAACAATATTTCCATAATTACAGGTGGCTTGGTGGTTGGTGATTCAATTTTTTTTTTTTTTTATCGAACACGCCCTATGTCATTGCATTTTTGCATTTTCCATCGAAATATAATACATCTTTGTAAGAAAAGAAATTCTGGACGCAGCAAGTGCGTTATGGTAGCGAATTTTCATTAAGTGCTTCAAATTTGAATAGCTCAATTTGCTATTAACCTATAAGGTTGACCAGGACACCAGTTTTTTCGGGAACAATGTAAGTTTACTTTCGGAAATTTTTGTACATTTTCAAGCAATAAAGTTATTTTGATGAAACATGGCACATGGTTTCTACTATATAGATTAATGCCTGCTTTCTTAAAAAAATATGTTTGCTATTAAATTGTTTTTAATGAAAATTCACTACCATAACGCACTTGCTGCGTCCAGTAGTTTTTTACTAACTTAACTCGGTTAGACCATTCCATAGTTAATACAATGCTAGATAATTTTTCTGTGGTTTTACAAGGGTTTGTTTTCTTCTCTGTAACCGGTTTGGCTTTTAATAGCATCGTCAGGTAAAAGAATACTTTGTTTCTATATCCGTATTTAGATTAGATTGTATAAATTTTGATTTTTTTCGTTAGCAAATTTTCATGTCCAATATGTTTTTGTAATAGCAAGTTTTGTTACAATCGTTTAGCGGATTTGTTTGAACGAAAAATTTGTTTGTAATTTTCTTGGAAGAAAAGTTTGTTTAGAATTTTTCTGTAAAAGAATGTTGGACGAAGTTTTTATAGAATTTTTCTTTCACGAAATTTGTGAAAAAAGGATATTTTTATGAATTTTCTTGCAAGCAAACTGTTTACGTCAAAAATGTTTTATCGAATTCTTTACGCATAATTTTTTAGCCCATGTTTGTAGCAGTATTTTTCCAGTGAATTTTCATAGACAACATTTTTTAGCCAACTTGTGTTGATGATGAAAAATTATGAATTTTTTCAGAAGAAAAATTTGTCATCCTCTAATGACGCTAACTTTGTTAATGAAACGATCGTCAGGTCTTTAAATAGAAGTTTTGTTGTGATTTGCATTCTCCAAAGTGTATTTATTTGTGCGTATAATTTCATCTTCGCAGGTGTAGTTTTGTATAAATTGCTTAAAAATGTTCTTCGATTAGAAAAATAATCATCATACCTGATTTTTCGGAAAACCGTTACGTTTGTTTTCGAAAATGTATGTATTTTTTGAGCAGTAAAGTTATTTTGATTGAATATAGTTCACGGTCACTGTTATCTACAAAATTTGACTTCGTTCATTAAAAGAGAAACGTATTTGACATTAAAAAGGTTTTTAAGAAATATCGCTACCTTATCACACTTGCTGCAAAACTTTTTTTCATATTCTTGTATACAATTTTTCAATTTTGGCTGTTTGTTTGTTGTTTTTATTATTTATTTTTATCATCTTTATTTCTTAATCGGATATATGTTATTCTATAGACAACAAAGCTCACAATGAACCTAACTTTGTCTCTCATAGTAAATGGTATTTTATTAGAATCGAATTTTGAGCAAGTTTCTTAAGTAAAAAAATCTGTAGAACTTATTTGAAGAACTTAGATAAGCTAAATATTGGCAATGCAACGCAACGAAATGTACAAAAAGTTTGGAGCTGTATTAGTGAATTTTCGTAGAAAAAATTCACTAATGGGGAGATCCCGACTTTTAAATTTTGAAAAAATTTTTGCAAATGAGCGCGAACTAGGACCCCTAGAACCCATATCCGGGGTCAGTTTCAATTTTTATATGTTTATATATATATATATTTATATATATATATATTTATATATATATTTATATATATATTTATATATATATATATATATATATATATATATATATATATATATATATATATATATATATATATATATATATATATATATATATATATATATATATATATATATATGTATCACACCGATAACTCAAAAAATAATGGGCCGATTTTGATAAAATTTGGCATGTACGTTTCTTTTGTAAATAGCTTGGATAAGTTCGTTAGTCAGGAAAATCGGACTAGGTTTTCCGGGAAAATTTTGAGTTTTCATTCGAAAAAAATTCCTATCTCAAAAAGTAATAAGCCGATTTTAATAAAATTGGGAATGTACCTTCCTTTTGTAAATGGCCTTCATAGGTTTGTTAGCCAGGAAAATCGGACAAGGTTTTCCGGAAAAATTTTTAGTTTTCATCCAAAAAAAATTTTTATCTCAAAGAATAATGGGCCTATTTTGATAAAATTTGGCACGTACCTTCCTTTTGTGAATGTCTTTGATGAGTTCGTTAATCAGAAAAATCGGACGAGGTTTTCCGGAAAAATTTTGAGTTTTCATTTGAAAAATTTTTTTATCGTAAAAAATAAAAGCTCTATGATAACCAAATTTGGTAAGTAGGTTTACGATATAAAAAGTAAACTATACACCAAAACTTAGATTTCTATGTTACAAGATAAAAAAGTTATAATAAAATATTTTGTGCCAGATCATTTTTATGAAAATTCACTACCATAACGCACTTGCTGCGTCCAGAGTTTTTATATCTAAACTTGATCTGAGCTGCCACTTGACTTCAGTATTGGATTGCATTTTCCAATAAACTGATTCCTTTACTTCAAAAGATTTCAATTACACTATTAGGTGTCCAGAGCTCGGTGAGCACAAGTGACTTAGTGTCTAAAGATATCATAAGAATAGATGGAAGGAAACAAATAACTTTGAGATATTAAGAAAGTCCGATTCCCTGCTTATAAGATACGTTTTTTTTATTTTTATTTTTATTTTTCGCTGCCACGATTATGCTTAGTCACATCTCAACACATTTTTTATACAAGTAGGGGTTTCATTATTTACAAGTTAATATTTAAGTTTGCTTTGATAGCAAATGTTCGTAGAAAAAGTTAACTTATGGCGAGATACGACTTTCGAGAACTGTCTTTCGACGAGCGATAACTAAGGCCCCTAAAACTCACGTATAGCAAGTTTCGATTATATATACATGTCGGCTCCTATTTTGGAGCTGTTGTCATGAGGCTAGGGGAATGTAGACGTAATTCTAAGACCTGAATCAGCCTACACTTTAGAGCCATGGATAAGGGTAGGTTGGGTTGTTGATTAGGGCGCTTCAATGTTCCTACTGCCAAAACCTCACCGAAAATCGTCCCTAGAGACTCAGCGTGTTCAGCCCAAGACCTGAGAGAAATCCTATGACTTCCGTACCTAACGCGGGAAAGGCTGCCATGGGTTTCAATGTAATAAATAGTAGGTTCTAGGGTTGAAATGCGTCTAAAATTACTCGACGATTTGGCTCCCTTTTTTGAGCTATTTTCAAGAGTATGAAAGATGATGTCATGTTAGGTCAGGTAGTGATCGGGACCGAGCTCTGACTCAGGTCAAACATCCTTTTCGATAGTCTTGAAAATGGCTACAAAACGGGTGCGAAAACCTCGAGATTTAAATAATTACGGACCAAGTCAGCCCGAAAACCTAGCTATATATATATATATATATATATATATATATATATATATATATATATATATATATATATATATATATATATATATATATATATATATATATATATATATATATATATATATATATATATAACAGGATTATTTAGCGCGGGAATTTGTATGCTATACAAAAGGAAAAGGCTTAAGGCGTTAGGCCGCAAGGAGATAACCGCATACATGTCTTTCAAGCTCATTAGCTATCATCAGTACAGTATAGCCAGGTGAAGATGGGAACCAAAGTTGGATGAAGGAACAAAAACAAACGAAGTCACAACAAAACCAACGCACATTTGTAGCTTCATTCGGAGGACCTTCACTTCGATGGTGACAATCAAAATCGCTATGGAGGCAACATATATTACCTCTGTAAGCATTCGAAGTCCAGGAGTAATAGCAATAACAGGATTTTTTTAACGCGGCAATTTCTATACTATACAAAATGAGAAGGGTTAAGGGCGTTAACCTTCAAGACACCACCGCATACAGGTGTTTCAAGTTTATTAGTTATCTTCAGTATAGTATAGCCAGATAAAGATGGAACCAAAGCTGTACTAAGAAGCAAATACACACGTAGTCACAACAGGCAACCAGTGCACATTTGCAGCTTCATTCGGAGGAATCTCACATCGAGGGCAACAACCAAAATCGCCACGGAGGCAAAAGAAATCACGATCGTGAGTCTTCGAATCCCAGGAGTTAGGGAAATAACAGGATTTTTTAACGCAGCAATTTCTATATTTAACCCTTCTCCTTTTGTATAGTATAGAAAATGCCGCGAAATCCTGTTATTTGAAATTTACCACCTTCGTGAAACTTATGAATATTTGGTGAATATCCTAAGAAGAACCGACACAAATTAAAGACGTCCCAGGCAAATAATCTAGAGTATTTGTAATTCTATATCCTTATTTTATGGACTCTACTGTACAGAGTGATGATAAAGTTTGGAACATAATTCATAGATGCCTTATTTAATTTGTTCAAGAATAAAGCTCGGACAGGGCAATTTTATCTTTTCAATTGCCAACCTATGACGTAGATATTACATTCATGACGTACATATTGCTGAATGGTGACATCATCATTAGTTTTTTCAAATGACAGTCATTTTTTAAATCTTCTTCCATGGACCTGCTTACTACTTAAATGCTGATTAAAAAAAATGGTACCTGACGTAACAATTTTAATGATAATATAGCACTATTTACGTAAAAAACATGAAAAGCTGCGTTTAGTGGAAAAATATTGAACCAAAGAAAAAAAAAACAAAATTTAACGCAAGGGTTCAAATTGTTCTATACCTACCATATGGCATTGACCGATTCGGGTATAAACACTTTGCACAATGCGCTCAAAAATGTCAAGACTAACTGGCTCCACTTAAGAGCGAATTCTTTGCTGTAGCTCTTCGAAATTATTTGGTTTGTTGAAATAAATTTTCCATTTTAAATACCCCCACAAAAAATCCAAGGGAGACAAGTCTTGGGAATGCGGTGGCTACTCAATTGCTCCTCGACGCCCATCCATCTTTCAGGAAATGTGGCATCTAGATATTGACGTACGTCTACACCAAAGTGAAGAGGCGTAAACCAAATATCTTGATAGGGCACATCTGCCTCGAGATTATCTGGCAAAATTACTGCCAGAGCTTGCACTAGATCTAATCGGAATAAAAAATTATCTAACGTGCTGCTGTAGGATCTCCTTGAAAAAAATTAAGGCCGTATGAAACGCCGTCCGATTATTCCCATGCCTTGGGAGTCTTGAGTCCAACGAGAATCTTCCCGTGACCAGTATCTTGAGTTTTGACAATTTACTGTCCTATTCAAGCTAAAAGTAGCTTCATCAGTAAAGAGAATGCTGGGAACATTTGCATTTTCATCGCAGCGTAACATTAATTGTTCACAAAACTGTAAACAGGAGTCTAAATCATCATCGTTTAACCTATGTATAACTTGCACTTTGTAAGGATGATATGTTATTCTTTGGGGCTAGTTCCCCTGTAGAATGGTGAGGATTTTCTTCAGATTCAAGCAGTATAATAATCAATCTGACTTCTTCACTTATCGACGTCGACCCAAATCTTTTACGGACCTCGTTTCTGTGAATCTGGCAACCAATTTACTTACTGCAGATCTTGTATTTGGCGGTCTATCAGGATGCAGTTGCTTAAATAACTCGCATGCTTTCTGGTGATTTCTAAACCTCTCGCCATATCCAATCATAATTCATATCTCTATTCTTTCCATTTCTGATAAACATGCCATTTTTGTTAAATTCGAATTAGAATTGATTACTTTTGGCACTTTTACACATTCACCACTAAGACTACTAATTAAATAATAATGGGTAATAATTGAAATTATCTCATTTCTTAGGACCAGGTATACCTCGACGATATTCTGATTACCCTGATGCCTATACACAATGAAATATTATTTTTTCGATTGGCTTAAGGCTTAATCTCGGTGGTTCAGGGGCAAGAACGTGTGCCTCTGAACTGAAGGGTACTTAGCTCGATTCCAGGGTACTACTTTCACTGTTCAGTACAAACTGTAACATTAACATCAACCGAGGTTCTGGCATTGTATTTGAGCAAGTTGAGTGTCTACGTTCCGCCCTTCGGAGGGGGCGTAGAGCCGTCGGTCCCGTGTCCATGCGATGTTGGGCACGTTGAAGATGCCTACCCTGCTTATAAAGGCAGGGGTTCGGCAAAAATTCCAGGAGAGTGAGGTGAAACTGCTCGCTGGCGTCAGTGATTGGCCATAGTCGCGGAAATAGGTCGACGTTAAAGAAACAAGACACGCACGATTGGCTTAATAATTTCTTTAAATAGAGTTTGAAAAATGGATTTTCCCTTTAATAATTTCTTCTTCAATTGAGTGGTTCCAAATTAACACATCCTTTTGATCATAGATGTTCACAACTCTCTATTCTTTACTTTTTCTAATATGGCAGACTAGTGTAACGAATTTAAACCCCGCATATAAAATCTAAGCTTTTTTTAGAACACAATGACATGAAAATCCTTACTGCTTCTAGATAGGAGGTCTCCTTTAATAGAGCAGCTCTCTTTCTTTCATGAGCATACTCTTCTAGTTTTATTAATTATTACCATTTTAATTAGACAATTAACATTGGGACTATTTATTAATAAAAATATTAATCGTTAGCTATTGGAAGGATAAATAATTGAGTTATTTTGGACGGTACTATATGTAATTACTCTAATCTTTATTGCCATACCTTCCTTAGAATTGATTTATATTCTTGACGAAGTTAATAACCCTTCAATTTCTATTAAAACTGTAGTTAATCAATGGTACTGGTCATATGAATATTCAGAATTTTTAAATATTGAATCTGACCGTTACATAATTCCACTAAAAGAAATAAATTTATGAAATTTTCGTCTTCCTGATGTAGATCAAATATGGGCGCCCCCTGGCCGGATCCGGCCCTCCACCGGTTTTAATCCGGCTCGCGAGAGATTCAGAAAAATCAAATACCGATATCAATTCAAATCTATAAATAATAGTATTAAGCGTACGCAGTGGAACGCCACAGATCGAGTCAGAAATAGTCGTTAGAAAAAGACAAACAGATAAATATTCGGGATGCCGCCCGATGCGCTTGAAGCACTCGCGTACGATCGAGAGTATTCTAGTTGCTTATTGTGGGTAATATATAAACCGTTCAGCGCGCGTGTCATCTCAGTACTTCGTAACAATAGGCGCACGATATCGATCCTAAAGTATCGATACTCGATACTACCAGACATATCTAAGACTGGTATCGATACCTTGTAAATATCGCAATGAAAACATCGATACCCGATACTAATAAATGACAAATCACATTTCTTGTTGTTGTTGGTTAGGTTATGTAAAAAGAATCTTATTTTACGTTTTCAAATGAAATATATGAGGATCAGAATAAGCTATATTTTTGTTATATTTAATATAAAACAGAACCACATTACTGAAAACTAAATGAGAAACGTTAGTTTATAACTGCACTTTTGGGCTTCCGTTTGTCAAATTACCCCAAATTTTCTTGTACTGCCAGTATTTATTTGCATAAAGGAAAGCCAGTTTAAAAGCTCGAAAACCACTTAAATCTTAGAGTAGGCAATTGATTCACCATACAAGTCCACAGTAAATATAAAAATATAGTCTAAAAGTTTTTCTACACCAAAATTTTTTAAAGGTCATCGTTTCTGCAAAGAAAACCTAAGACAGCAGGCGACAAAAAAATGGCGGCAAATTGCGAAATGAAAAGAAAATACCCAAAACATCGACAACCGACGATTATACGGCCGACGAGAAATGAAAATCGACAACGAACGACGATAAAAATAATAATATTAATATTTCAAATTTACAGTTAGTTGCCAATGACATATCTCTGAAGGTTAGAAAGGCATATATACACGGTATCGATACTAACAAGGCATTGCTTAAAAAGGATCGATGCCAAAAGTACTAGGTATCGCTGCAAAAGTATCGATACTCTGATGGTATCGATGTATCATTCGTGTCCCTACTTAACTTAACGAGCAGGTGGTAGTGGAATTTTCCTTTACGTAATAGTAAAGGATTTTTTCACGCCCGAGGAGGTACCACCCCATACATCAAGGGGCCGGTGAAGTCCCAACGGACGTTTCCCGTTCTGGTGTATGAGTCGGTTTCCCTTATAAATAAAAATGATGATGGCTCCTCCTTGTACAAAATATTCCGGAGGCAAAATACCCCTCCATTCGGATCTCCGGGAGAGGGGTGTACATGGGGCGCCAACATCAAGATTTAACATATCCTTTTCGAATATATGTGGCCCAAAATTCTAACCTAAACACCGTCCACCATTTCCTCCAGGCTAACAGGCCCCAACTCCTCTTCCTCACCGAAACCCAAATCAGTGCCAAAACAGCCACTAATCACCTTAATTTCCCGGGGTATGAGCTCCTTACTTCATTTAGATTGCATGGAGGCGTGTGCGCATACGTCCGTAGCAATCTACCCTGCACCAGACTCCCCAATTTAGAAGCTGGAAGAAAAGACATACTATGGATAAAACTTTCTCTCAGCGCTGCAATTAAATTCATCTGTTGCATTTACCGGTCACCTTCTGACAACAACTTTGTCCAGCTCTTTGACTACCTTTCTGAAAAAACCGACTATCTGATATCTGAATATCATTCCTCCGAGGTCACTATTCTTGGTGACTTCAATGTCCATAATAAGGAATGGCTAGGATCTTCAAAAACCGATCCACAAGGGAGAGCAGCGGAGGCCTTTGCAGTCAGCAATTCTTTAGCCAATATGGTTCAGCAACCTACTTACTTTCCTCGTATCCCAACACACAGCTCAAATCCCTTGAATCTCCTTCTTACTACACAACCTGAATGCTATAAGATATCAGTCACCGCCCCACTTGGGCGCTCAGACCACGGCATGGTCACTGCTTCCTGCGCAATGCAACTCGAGGTCACACAGTCATCACACCCACGTATCGTTTGGCACTACAACTCCGCAAACTGGGACGAAATGCGGGATTACTTTTCCTCATTTCCATGGGCGTCTGTCTGCTTCTCTCATCCTGACCCCTCTGATATCTCACAAAACGTCACCGAAATTATCCAAGCTGGCATGGAATTATTTATCCCACGTACACAGAAAACCTCTTCAGCCACTCAAAAGCCCTGGTTCTCTAAATCCTGTGACAAGGCTAGACTTGAAAAGGTCAAAGCTCACAAAACGCTTCTACACAATCCCAGTCAAGAAAATCGCCAAGCATTTAACGACGCAAGAGACCGCTATGTCCGCTTTCTTTCTGAGGCAAAAAACTCGTTTAATAACCACATCAAAAACAAAGTCCTCTCAAGCTCCAACATCAGCAAACCCTTCTGGACTCTTGCTAAATCTATTGGGAATAATTTCTGCAAAAGCACGTTCCCACCTCTTGTCTCAGGGGATGAAATTGTTTCTACCGCCCTGGGCAAGGCTGAACTTTTTGCTTCGTTGTTCGCCGGCAATTCTACTCTCAACCCACCTCCAAATGTTCAACCACCAACAGTCCCCAATGTCGCGCATAAAATGACGGATATCATTTTCAAAACCAAAAAGGTACGAAAGATGCTCTCTTTTAATACCAGGAAAGCCTCTGGCCTTGATGAGATCCCATCAATTGTTCTCAAAAAATGCGCACCAGAGCTTGCTCCTGTCCTGACTCGTCTGTTTCAGATATCTTATAATAAAGGCATATTCCCTAGTAACTGGAAAACTGCTCGAGTACAACCCATCCCCAAGAAAGGATCCAAAGCGCTTCCCAGCAACTACAGGCCCATTTCTCTCCTTTCAGTCCTCTCTAAAGTGATGGAAAAGTATATAAACACCGAATTGCTAAAATTTCTTGAAAAACACAGTCCAATCAACGACAGGCAGTATGGATTCCGTCAGCGCAGATCGACTGCCGACCTCCTTTCCTTTGTCACCCATTCTTGGAACAAGTCTATGGAACAACACGGTGAATCCCAGATTGTTGCTCTAGACATATCCAAAACATTCGACCAGGTCTGGCACGCAGCGCTGCTTAATAAACTTCCGGCCTATGGCCTACCACCAAAACTCTGTATGTGGACAGAAAATTTCCTCTCCAACAGGAGCATATCCGTTGTTGTGGATGGCCATTCCTCTAAACTGTATCCAATTAATGCAGGAGTTCCTCAAGGTTCAGCTTTAGCCCCTACTTTGTTTCTTCTCCACATCAATGACCTCCTCTCGAGCACATCCAACCCAGTTCACAGCTACGCGGACGACAGCACCCTCCATTCAAATATACAATATTCTAAGCCTGTCCCTTTAGCCCAATTAGATGAGGATCGCAGACTCATGGAGGGTTCTGTCTCCATGGATCTCCAAAAAATATTAGACTGGGGAAGTAGAAATCTTGTACAACTCAACCCCACCAAAACTAAGTCTTGCTTTCTTTCTCACAAGAGATACACCAGCACTAGACCCATCACAATGAACAACCAAGTTATTCAAAGTAATGAGTCCTTTTCTCTTGTTGGCATTTCTGTGGATCGAAATCTTAATTGGCACCAACATGTCACATCAACTACAGAAGCGGCTGCTAAGAAATTAGGTTTCCTCTTCCGAGCTCGCAAATACTTTTCACCAGCTAATCTCTATACCTTATATACTTCAAAAATAAGGCCAAACCTTGAATACTGCTCCCACATCTGGGGTGCCGCTGCCGCTTCTACACTCGTTAACCTGGACTCCATCCAAAAGAGAGCTATACGTCTCATCGGTGACCCTACCCTCACCCAAAGGCTGCCATCCCTTGCTCACCGACGTGCCGTTGGTGACCTCTCTCTCTTTTATAGATATCTGCACGGGCACTGCTCAGAGGAGCTTTCCTCCATAGTTCCCCACCTGCCGCCCCCAACAGATCCACTAGGGGAACAGAGCGAATGCACCCTTTTACTGTCCAGGTCACCAGACATAGAACATCTTGTTATGCCCGCTCTTTTGTCCCGAGGACTTCCAAGTTCTGGAATTCCTTGCCGGCACATGTTTTTCCTTCTCCTCCGAACCTCCAAACCTTCAAGTCCAGAATTAACAAGCTGCCTCTTTCCTCCTTGTCAACACCCATGGTACGATAGTATTTAGGCTGTAAGCCCTCGTGGTGTGTTGTTGAAATTAAAAAAAAAAAAAAAAAACAACAGATAAAGTTCGCACCGCATATTCGCGTACGGTCGAGAGTACGACGCGGGAAATATTCAAGCAAATTCTATTAACATGTCTGGTTTAAAAAAAGCGGAAAGTGGGCACAGAATATCGTCAATTCCAAGACAAATGGACTGATTAATACTTTTTTATCTTTCACAATGGCAAAGCTATGTGTTTGTTGTGGAATGAAACAATCTCTGTTTTAAAAGACTACAGTATGAAGCGGCATTACTCCAGCAAGCATTTCGCTCAATATAATTTACTCACGGGCCAGTTAAGAAAGGGTAAAATTTAAAAAAACTCATTACCGATTTAGGGAAAGAGCAACAAAAATGTTCCAATCAAATATAGACAGTGTTGTTAAAGCTAGTTTTATAATTAGTTCCAAAATAGCGAAAACATCGAAGTCATTTTCTGAGGAACAGCTTGTTAAAGTGTGCCTAGTAGATGTTGCACAACTTTTGTGCCCAGAAAAGAAGAAAGAATTTGAGAAAGTAAGCTTATCGCGACGTACTATTGTTCGACGTATAGATATGATGGCTAGTGATATCAACAAAAAAACATTGGCCGATAGATTCGATGGTTTTCAAGCATTTTCGATTGCTTTGGATGAGAGTAGAGATTTATCTGACACAGGCCAGTTAGTTATTTTTATACGAGGTGTTGATGAAGAAGTTGCAGTGTAAGAGAAATTACTGGCTTTACAGCCGCTCCAAGGGACAACTACTGGAAAAGATATTGTTGTCGAGGTTCAAAGTACTTTTGAGCAATATAGTTCGCAGTGGTGTAAATTAGTTGGAGTGTGCACAGATGGTGCGCCTTCAATGGTCGGTTCACGACAAGGTTTTATCGGAATTCTGAAGGAAAGAGCAACCGCTGTGAATGTGCAAGAATGTTATTTAATAATTCTGCATTGCATTATTCACCAACAAAACTTGTGCTCTAAGTCCATCGATGTTATGGATGTGGTAGTAAATACCACTAATTTCATTAGATCCCGCGGTCTTAACCATCGCCAGTTTAAAGCATTTTTGGGTGAACTCTCTCCAGAACGCGATGATGTGAGATATTATGCGATGCAAGGTGGCTAAGCAAGGGTAAAAGAGTAAATAGATTTTATGACCTTGAAAAAGAAATATCTGATTTTATGGAAATGAAAGAGAAAACATTGCCGCAAATGTGTGATCCAACTTGGCTTTGTGACCTGGAATTCCTGGTAGACATCACAGGACACTTAAACGACCTGAACTTGAAGCTTCAAAAACAAGGGCAATTGATAAGTCAGCTGTTAAGTTATCTTAAAGCTTTTCAAAACAAAATTCGCTTGTGCGGAACACAAATGAGAAGTAAAAACTGTTTTCATTTCTTAACATTATCCACTCACGAAAACATTGAATACGGTCGCTATACTGAAGAACTGTAACTACTGTCAGAGCAATTCACTGATCGATTTTCCGATTTTAAGAATATGGACAGCACTTGTAATATTTTTGCAAATCCTTGTAAGTGTAATGTGGAAGATAATCCGTTTCATCTACAAATGGCGTCGGTCGAGCTTCAATAAGACTCGTATTTGAAGTTTTAATTTGGTGATGTTGAACTAAACGAATTTTACAGAACAAAGCTTCCGAATTAAAGTATCCACAGCTAAGAGTTTTCACACGAAAAAGAATTTGCACATTCGGAAGCACGTATAAATGTGAGCAGCTTCTTTCAATCGTGAAAAATAATAACAGATGTTAATTTGGAAAACACTTTCCGCCTATGTACTACTGATATTGACCTCAATATTTATCATCTTGTTTATCAGCTTTAAACTCAAGTATCTCATTAATTTTAATTTGATATTTCTATCTTTTTTTATTAAGATGCTTTTTATACTTTATAGGTTTGATTATGGTATTATAATTAATAAATAAAAAAATGTGTGAATTTTTGTTGCTTTTTTATTCACTACTACCTACTTATTTTTTTGCCTACGGCTCGCGACCTGATGAAGCTCCGAAATTAGGCCCTCAACTAAGCAAAAGTTGCCCATACCTAATGTAGATAATCGTATTATTGTCCCCTTTAAACCTCAACTTCGTATATTAATTTATTCTGCTGATGTAATCCACTCGTGAACAATCTCTAGGCTAGGTCTCAAAATTGATCTTACACTTGGACGCTTAAATCAAATTGGTTCACATCCAAACGAGCAGGACTTTTTTATGGAAAATGCGCAGAAATTTGTGGAGCAAATCATATATTTATACCAATTGTCGTAGAAAGAATTTGGAGAACATATTGTTATTCATTGATTTCCAAATCCATACTGCGATAAAAGTCCGATAACTAAATACTGATAACAGCAAATAATCAATAAATTATCACAACGAGTATTGTTAAAAATTGATTTTACTTTACTTTCGGTTCCACCCGTCAAATAGCTACATGACAACGTATCAAAAATCACAAAACCAAGTGTTCATTACTCTATAAAAGTGAAGGAAACCTTCATTATTCTAAAGAAAACCCGTCCTAGATAAAAACGGTGACAAAGTTTTCTTATTCCTTGGTAAATTAATCTTTTCATTTTTAAAAGTAAATAATGCAATTTTTTCAAAACGAGTTCTTATGTTCGTTACCATTTTAGTGAATTTTCTTTTAAAAAAAATCACTATTAGGGAGATCCCGACTTTTGAATTTTAAAAAAAATTCTACAAATAAGCGCTAATTAGGCCCCCCAGAACACATATCTGGGGTCAGTTTCAATATATATATATATATATATATATATATATATATATATATATATATATATATATATATATATATATATATATATATATATCTTCGGAATTAACAAATTAAGGGCAACCAAATTTGATACGCGAATTTATTTCCTTCTAGGTAAGTTACCTACCAAAATTTAGCTATGTAGGTCAAAAGAGAAAAAAGTTATAGGCATTTAAAGAAAAATAGATTGGGGTTTTCCTCATTACGTCAAAGTTGCGATTTAAAACGTCAAAATCGGCAACATTTAGGCACATAACTTGAATCTAATACGGGCTATGAAAATCAAATGTCTCAAGAAGGATGTTTTACAAACCCTGAAGTGTTAGTTTCAACCGTCATTGTCCTTCATTTTACTAAAATGTTTCCAAAAAATTCATTTCAAATAGACCCTTTCTCTGATGCTTGGAAGTAGTCTTAGCTATAGAGTTTATCGTTTAATGGTATATAATTTTTGTCGAATTTTCGTAAAAAATCAACAAAGCTCAATATATCCGTTATTATACAAGATATGAAAAAAATTTGTATATATTAATTATAGGGTGTCTTGCGCTACATCTTAAAAAAATATTTCTACCATCACAGGTTGGCCCATTAGTCGTTGGTGATACAAATTTTCTTTTTTGTTTTTAATCAAACACGCCTTATGTTATTGCATTCTCCATCGAAATATAATGCATGTTTGTAAGAAAAGAAATTCTGGATGCAGCAAGACCGTTATGGTAGCGAGTTTTGATCAAATGCTTCATATTTGAATAGCCTAATTTGCTAGTAGCCTATAAGGTTGACCAAGAAACGAGTTTTTCCGGGAACACTTTAAGTTTACTTTTGGAAATTTTTGTACATTTTCACACAATAAAGTTATTTTTATAAAACATGGCACATTGTTTTTACTATATAGGTTATACTGGTAACCAAAATTTATGCCCGCTTTCTTAAAAAGAAAACACACATATTTGCAATAAAAACATTTCTATGAAAATTCACTACCATAACGCACTTGCTGTGTCCAGAGTTTTAATCATTAAGCAGTTAATCAGGAAAAACAATTAAAAAATGTGGTGGTCATCAAAAAAAATTAGATGATGTCATCATTCGGAGACAAGTGACGTCATAAATGTAATTTTTACGTCATAAGTTGGCAATTGAAAAGATAAAATTAACCTGTCCGAGCTTTTCTCTTGAAAAAATTAAATAACGCGTTTATGAATTATGTTCCAAACTTTATCATCACACTGTATATCCCATTATTATTTAATCGACTCTACTGCATATGATTAACACAGTATCCTAACGAAGCCATCAGAATGAATTAAGAGCTGGAAGTCTGGATAATTATGAGAGCCTGATTATTTTGGCAAACGTAATATCCTGAAGAGGAGATAAAGGTTGAGTTTTAAGCGTTTTTTAATGCAGACTCATTACCAAATGGACTCTGTTGTAGATAATCTGAATTTATTATGCTGACCATGTTCTGAAAATAATTCAATCAGGAAAGTCACACTTGATGGAGGAATGCGGGTAATATGTTATCTTTGCTGACAAATTTTTTAACAGGTAACAAGCCCTCTGTTCGGTTGAGTGCCTCTCTATTGTCACCGCTTGAAATTTGCATTGAATATCGATTGCACGTTTTTGACCTTCAGCTTATGCTACTAGCAAAATGAAATTTTGCTTTGTTCATTGCACACCACATCTCTCTGCGGTTACTGTGATTTGAGATTGTAGATTTCAGGATAATAAGCCTACTTTACAATGACGCGAATCTTATATAAACGACCATGGGGTGTCTTTTTTGCTGGAATCACGATAAAAGCTTCAAATTATCAAAATACCTTTTACCAATTGACAGTTATATTAAACTGTCAACGCCAGCCAGGTCTAGGACTACTATATCGGGTGTTTTATCATTCCACAACACAGCACAGCACGAATACTTAATGTATAAATACAAAAATTTCGGGACGTAGCAAGTGAGTTATAGTAGCGAATTTTCATAAGAATTGTACACTATTTTTATACGGCATATTAGTAAAGTTAATACGTTAAAGATATACAGACCTTGAATATCGATTTTAGAGGTCCTAGTGCGCCCACATTTGAAGAATTCTTTCGAAAGTGTTACCATCGATATATCTCTATTATAAAATAAGTCTTAAGTTCTAACCCCTTTTGAGAAAAATGCCCAAAACTTAATTTTCTATGAAGATAAAGATTTAAATTTTGCTATATCTGTAGATAGTGTAAATCTCTTTAAAAGAAACTTATATTACAAATGTCATTAAAGTTGTACAAAAGATTCCCAGAAGGAAAGTTAATTCATATTTAGAAAAGTAAAGCATTTGCCAAATTATAAACGTAGCAGTTATTCTTCCTTATTTTTCTTCAGTATGATTTCGTTTTAGTCAACCTAATCAAACCTGTTTTTTTTTTCCAATATAAACAATAACAATACTATAATTTTAAGTCTAGATGTATTCTTGCCACAATTAGAACCGTAGACCGGTTTCGCTCTCATTAGAGCTCTTCAGTACGGCTTACCAATTGTAACGAAAATACACCTATAAAATAAAACGGCTATGGTAGCCAGCCTTCCAACACTAAGTGGGTGGTAGACACGAAGCACTGTGCCGCCACCTAGTTGCGGAACCAAGTAATATGTTGTCACGGCATCTCCAAATAACACAAAATGTTAAAAAATACAGACTGCGTACAACCAACTAAGAATTTAGAAAATTGTCAGCCCTGGCCCCTTTCTACCCTAATATAGGGACAAAGTATGTAAGGCCAGGTGCATTATCACCACAGTTAGAACCGTAGACCAGTTTCGCTCTAATTAGAGCTCGCAAGTACATACAAAACGTATGAAATCTGTACACTATTCTTTCTCAAAATGCCAAAATAAAACTTAAAAAATATACATTCATCAAACAGGATTCGATCGCGTAACATTCTGAATAGGAGGGAAGCACGGTAGCTCCTGCACTATCTAGGCATGCGTCAACAATTGTTTTACTTGCCTCATACCTTAGATCGGCTTCATTCCCGGGATAATATATTCAAAGTATACGTTTAATTAGATAATTAGTGGAATTACCATTGAAACACATCTCAAGACTGTTTCGGTCTTATATGACGTCTTATGTTTAAGTTTAACGATAAAAGAAATTATTTAAGAATCATTTTTATAGAGACTTGGCTTGATTTTGTTTACATTTCTAGTACCTATATTATACGACAGCATAATAGATCGATGCTGCGCTAAAACTGTATTCGAGGCCGCTCATAAAGCTACAAATATAGTGTCTTTTAATAATTGATTGAATCTCCCAGTTAAATAACAATTACTTGGCAAAATTTTAATTTCATGTCGTCTATCATTTTCCATAATTGCGGCCGAGATTTCACGATTGTTGGTGCGGCTAGTATGTATTATGCATGGTATATATTTAGTTTGGTCAGCGTTTATGTTTGGTTTATACCTATTGTATGAATCAATCTACGCGTGGCAGTTAACTACTCTGTCAGGCATTGAACTTTAACCACTAAGTCGTTTCAAACACATGTCTTTGGGATTTTATTTTTAATTTGGGAAAAATATTGTGTCCCAAATTACTTAAAATTCACAACATAGGTTTATCTATTCTAGTAACGTGTAAAGCCTCATTCCAGTTACTCTGATACTTACAAAAATATGGCATTTTCAAACAGTTTTCCATGATTTTCCACCGGACAAACTTGAGTATAACGGATGATTAATGAACTTGACCTCGGTTTTCGGCCAAACAAGATTTTTGCTAAGTTTGATTGAAATAAGTTATATATATATATATATATATATATATATATATATATATATATATATATATATATATATATATACATATATATATATATATATATATATATATATATATATATATATATATATATATATATATATATATATATATATATATATATATCATCTAAAGAAATTTTTCCGAAAGCATTTCATCGTGACACACTTGGAGACTATTTTTCTGGCGTAACTATTGGTTTTCTTTTCTGTAAATAAATAATATAGCCAGCGCGTAAGCTAACTGGAGCAAGTATCCCTTCTGAATTCTAGATGTTCTAGATGTTCTTCAAGATTTCTGTGACCGATTTCGCTGCTTGACAACATCCTCGGAATTGAGAAGGGCCACTTGCTCCAGTTAGCTTACGCGCTGGTTACGCCCTACATTTACAGAAAAGAAAACCAATAGTGAGACAAGTGAAATAGTCTCCAAATCTGTATCTAGTATGGAAGGGTTTCACCCAGTAAGGGCAACAACAATCAATGTTATAAATATGACATAAACTTATATAAAACATAATATATGTTAACTCGTGCTTGTGGAAATACAGAATTGCGAGAGTATAATTTGAGCGATACCTTCTAAATTGCTAATAATAAGTCCCGTTATTCTAGCAAAATTTAATAAAACTATTTTTTCGAATTCTCTAACTTAATTTTGTATTATTGTTTTCTAATTCTGCAAAGTATTATGTTAGAAGAGATTTGTTAATTAGGACTACGCAACCTCTCGATACGAAAAAGAAATGCCATCAAAACTGCGCGATATACGACCCCTAAAGCCCATACCTAGAGCAATATTTTACTGGCTTATTAATACGCATGGTTCGGCAAAATGGTAGAAACACACCATTTCTAGCCTCAATTTCAAGTGGACTAAAAATTTATTTATTTACTTTAATGATAATTTCTGTATATTTTGAAAACTATTTAATGACGCTTAGCCACTATTTTCAAGTTATGACCGTATAAATATATTTTTCTTTAAATTAAACACCATTTATTTTCTTGTCGGATAGATACATACATACATACATACATACATATATATATATATATATATATATATATATATATATATATATATATATATATATATATATATATATATATATATATATAGGGTGTCCCAATAATGTGTAATAGCTCTATATATCCCTTACCCTAAGAGGTAGCCGAAGAAACTTTTTACGAAATTTTCCTGTAATTATCTATGCTATATCATGAAAATATATTCAGCTTTGTGTAACTTCCGGTTACACCGGAAGCAGCTATTAACTTTGTTATTTTAAAGGAAATGTTATACTTTTTCTTATATTTTTGGGTATAGACAAAAAAATAAGTGTGACTTTGTGTAGCATTCCTTATAGCGTCTTTGATATTTGTGAAAATATTACGATTTTCTTTTTCTTTTTTAGCTCCGATTTATATTATTTCAATTGGTCAAACAACTTTGTTGTTTTCGGCAATGATTAAATTCATAAACTCTTCATATAAAATAAAATTATTAGTCGAAAAACAAACTATTCTCTCATTAACCTGAAATAAAAATAAATTGATTTGACATACGACGCTACATAAACCGCGCCATTTTACTATAAGAATGCAAATAGCACAACAAACCAATAGCAATTTAATTTCTGACCACCTGACCAAGAATCGTGCTCGTTAGTCATTTCAGAGTTCCAAATCTATAGATAAATCTCCCCAGACAAAATTCACAAAAAATGTTATAATTCTAAAAGTTTTATTCAACTCGTAGGGTTTTTATTTAGTTATTGGTTGGATCACAAACTTGAAACTTTTTAGCTGGAGATTTTACCATATAGCTTTTTGAATAAAAAATCAAATCTAGAAATAAATAATATTACCATTAATTCTCATAACGAGAAAAGTTTCCAAGTTTGTGTAATAACATTTTGATAATGAAAACTCTGGCTGTTTCAATTTACTAGGCAGATTTTCTAGCTTTCTAACATCTAAAGAAAATAAACTAAGACATTTTTTATGTCAACCACTCCCACGCATATTACACAACCCCTTAATATACTTTTAGGAGCGTGTGGTAGCTTTTGAATTTCTTTAATTCAGGATAACTTAAATTTGTGTTCAGAGAAACGCCTCAAAATTAACATGTCAGAAGATCTTTGAATGCTCTATATACGTGAAAAACTCCATTACACTTACTTTAATAATTAAAAAATAACGTTTTCAAAATGTTTTTGCACCGGGAAAACTTGAACATAAAGACTGATTAACGAACTCGACCTCGGTTTTCGCCCAGTCAAGATTTTTGTCAAGTTTGATTGAAATCAGTTTAGTATTTTTTGAGTTATCGCTCAGACACACATACATTTTACAATATATATATATATATATATATATATATATATATATATATATATATATATATATATATATATATATATATATATATATATATATATATATATATATATATATATATATATATATATATATATATATATATATATATATTTATATATATATATAAATGTAAAAAGTTTATTACCCGACCTTGGTTTTAGGTTCTAGCGACCCAAATTCGCGTTCATGTGAAGAAACTTATTTTTTCGAAAGTTTTTCATCGTGACCTCTCTATTAGCGAATTTTTCTTAATAAAAAATCGCAAAAAGTCCGGGGCATTGTATAATTAATAGCGTGTTAAACCACCCTATTAATTATACGATTATTAAAATAATCAAGTATGCATAAACTTATGTAATATTTTGCTGAGAAATCAATTTCTGTGAATGTAAAATTTAAAACTATTGTGATGTATTAAGAACAGACATATACTCTGTAAAACACGAATCTTTTCAAAGCTTCCCCGAAGCACTTCCAAGAGCATCGCATAAAATCAAACATTTTTAATAATCAATTTACAAAAGTACGAGGAGTGAAATATCAGCACAACTATTAAAGCAGTTTCGCAAGTTGAAGTTCAAAAAACTTAAACTTACCGTAACTTTACGAAATGAAAATCAAAGTTGAGGAAAGTAGAAATTAAACATCCCATAATCAAAGGGGTAACTTTGTCTAGAGTTGTCGACGTCTCATCGCGTTTCAACGATACGTATTTAAGGCTGTAACTTTCAGGACAATTTCTTTTCAGTTTTCATTTGTCCGTTCATCAGCGCGAACTGACGGTTATCCAAAGCTTGGAGTCAGATTTATCGCACGAAACGCGCACAAGTCCCGCGCAAATGTAACGCATGTTTCGGTGCATCCTCTTCGATACAACTATGCCTTTACCGGTCTCTAATTACCTCTTGTGCGGTTACACTATCAACTTACAAAGCTCTAATTACTTTATCGCCCATAACGTTACATTGGAACGGACTACTCATCTATGTTGCAATGATTCCGTTCTTTTCCTGCACCCCACGTTAAGGGAGATTATACTGGTTTTACTGTCATATGGATTAGAAGCCAGAGCAACGCAATATGAGACTGCAAGAAATGAAACAATTTAAATTCATTGTGCAAGAGATTTGATTTAATCACAGCTTTTGCAGTTTCCCACTAGTTCCTCTTACTTCTTTTAGTGCATTTTCTTTCAAAAAAAATCGCTAATGAGAAGATCCTGCATTTCAATTAAGAAAAAATTTCTTTAAATGACTGCGAACTAGGCCCCCTAGAACCCATATCCAGGGACAGTTTCAATTTTTATATGTTTCATATGGTTTTCCTGGAGAATTTTTTGTTTTCTTTCAAAAAAATTTATATCTCTGGAAATAACAAAGTAAGGACACTCAAATTTAGTAAGCTGGTTTAGGTTATAAAGTATATCCTATATACAAAAATTCAGGTATATATCTTAAAAGACAAAAAGGTTAGAGGTAAATTAATGTTTAATTAATTAATTCTGATTCAAGAAAGTTAAAATGTCAAAATTGATTGAGTACGTATGGGAGTGAAAAATGCTACAAGAAATGACTAACAAGCTCCTAGATATGTGTCTAAGTCGTTATTTTCCTTGATTTCGTTATAATATGAGCAAAAAATCTATTGTAAATCGAATTGGTCTTGTGTAAATTTTAAACATTGAACCAATGTAATAGCTGCTAGTAGACACATGTAGAGCATAGCTCAGTGGCCTATGTCCCTGTACATCGGATAATCAAATTCAATTGAATCCTGCATAACGAGTTCGAATCCTAGTAAGTCACTTTACTTTTTGCAATTTTTTTAGTCTCATTTCCCTTTGCTATTATCGAATCAGATTGTTGTTGTTCGGATGAAGTTTTTAACGAGTTTTTGTATAAAAAAATAATTAGACCAAGAGGAGATGAAAGTTTTAAGACTTAATTCAATTTGAATAGCATATCTACTTGTTCTTGCCCTAACTTAGTGAAACCGTTCGATATTTAATACAGTCGTAGACTTTTCCAGTGGATTTACAAGTGCTTGTTTTAGTGAATTTTCTTTAAAAAAAATTCACTAACGAGGAGACTCCGACTTTTGAATTTAGAAAAAATTTCTTCAAACGAACTAGGCCCCCTAGAACCCATATCCAGGTTAGTTTCAATTCAGCTTAAACCATCATTCCCTGCCCTTCATTTTAATAAAATATTTCGAGAAAATGCATTTCCAATAGACACTTTCTCTGATGTACTTCCAAAGCATCCTTTGTATTACCTAATAAAATTTTAACCCATTTTTTGTCTAAAAAGTTAGCTGCAAACCAGCTTTCTTAAAAATTCTCTCGAGGCCCCTCGTGAATTACGGTTCAAATGGTAAGTAGAAAAATTTTTGTCTGCTTTATATTTTGTGAATGTCCTGGATTTCGTAAACATTTTCTTTTTTGTGTCTATTTAACAATCTCTCCACTAATCAAACTAAATACTCGTCTTTATATTTATTTAGCTACGGTCCTAATGTACTACAATTTTCTGGTATATCTAATTTTACTTAAGAGAAGTTGTATTAATTTGTTTATTAAAAAATTCAAACCAGCCGTTTTTTGTGTGAAAGTATGATGTGAGTCATTCAGAATGCAACTGTGACAGTTTCCTTCCTATGGACATCGAATTCAAGAGAGTCATTATTTTTAATAACTAATATATCTAGAAAAGGTGGTATATTATTAATTTTTAAGTCGTGAGTGAATTTTTTTTAAATATTCTCTAATGAGGAGATAGCGACTTTTGAATTTTGAAAAAAATTCCTCAAACGAGAGCGAACTAGGCCCCCTAGGACATATATCCGGGGTCAGTTTCCTCGATATATATATATATATATATATATATATATATATATATATATATATATATATATATATATATATATATATAACTGAATTAAATGAAAAACTTGGAAAGAAGTGAGTACCCAGAGAGAACTCAGAAGGAACTGGGAAAGACTTTGATAATAATGTTCGACGGAAGGTATGTTTAGAATAGCGTTTCCACCACCAGAAAGTTGACGTAACGTCGTTATTTATAGATAATTCCCACAAATTAATGCTCGAAAAATAATTAGAAACGTTTAGGAATACATCTAAGGCTATTAACTGAAAAAAGAACGTAGCAAAATAAATATTTAATGCTTATCTGGCATTAGTCAGGCGGAAAATTAATGCAGATGTACCAAGCATATGATTATCGATGGAAAGGAGATCTAGAAAATAAAAGGTGCCGGCAACTTACTAAAATTGGGTTTCCTCAAAGGGATCAAATTAGATAGAATGCTACCCATGGAGGCAGTAGCGGCCAACATATGGAAAAACAATGGCGTCTTAATTTACTAACATTTATACCACTACGGTAACTCAAAAATAATAAACAGATTTTAATCATACTTGACATGTATGTACCTTTTATGAAATGCTTGGAAACGTTCGTTTTAAGGAAAATTTCACCAGTTTGTTTGTCATAATTTTTGATCCCGTTACAGACAGTTTTGGTATATCAGAAAATAACCAAGTTATCTGAAATTATGGGAAAGAATCATACAACTGCAAAACTTGACATGTATGTACCGTTTATGAAGTGCTTGGAAACGTTCGTTATCGAGGCACATTTTACCAGTTTGTTCGTCAAAATCTTAGATCTCGTTACGAACAGTTTCTGTATATCTGAAAATAACCAAGTTATCTGAAATTAGGGGAAGTGGAGGATCATACAGTTGCAAAACTTGACATGTATGTACGTTGTGTAAAGTGCTTGGAAACGTTCGTTATCCAGGCACATTTCACCAGTTTGTTCGTCAGAATTTTAGATCTCGTTACGAAGAGTTTCTATATATCTGAAAATGACTAAGTTATCTGAGATTATGGGAAAGAGAGAATCATACAACTGCAAAACTTGACATGTATGTACCGTTTATGAAGTGCTTGGAAACGCTCGTTATCCAGGCACATTTCACCAGTTTGTTCGTCATAATTTTAGATCTCGTTACGAACAGTTTCTTTATATCTGAAAATAACCAATTTATCTGAAATTAGGCGAAATGGAGGATCATACAGTTGCAAAACTTGACATGCATGTACCTTTTATGAAGTGCTTGGAAACTTTCGTTATCCAGTAAAATTTCACCAGTTTGTTCGTCATAATTTAAGATCTCGTTACGAACGGTTTCTGTATATCTGAAAAGGACTAAGTTATCTGAGATTAGAGGAAAGAAAGGATCATACAGCTACAAAACTTCACATGTATGTACTGTTTATGGGTACTTGGAAAAGCTCGTTATCCAGGCACATGTAACCAGTTTGTTCGTTATAATTTTATATCTCGTTACGAACAGTTTATGTATATCTGAAAATGACTAAGTTATCTGAGATTAGGGGAAAGGAAGGATCATACAGCTGCAAAACTTGACATGTAAGTATGAAGTGCTTGGAAACGTTTGTTATCCAGGCACATTTCACCAGTTTGTTCGTCATAATTTTAGATCTCGTTACGAACAGTTTCTGTATATCTGAAAATAACCAAGTTATCTGAAATTATGGGAAAGAGAGAATCATACAACTGCAAAACTTGACATGTATGTACCGTTTATGAAGTGCTTGGAAACGTTCGTTATCGAGGCACATTTTACCAGTTTGTTCGTCAAAATCTTAGATCTCGTTACGAACAGTTTCTGTATATCTGAAAATAACCAAGTTATCTGAAATTAGGGGAAGTGGAGGATCATACAGTTGCAAAACTTGACATGTATGTACGTTGTGTAAAGTGCTTGGAAACGTTCGTTATCCAGGCACATTTCACCAGTTTGTTCGTCAGAATTTTAGATCTCGTTACGAAGAGTTTCTATATATCTGAAAATGACTAAGTTATCTGAGATTATGGGAAAGAGAGAATCATACAACTGCAAAACTTGACATGTATGTACCGTTTATGAAGTGCTTGGAAACGCTCGTTATCCAGGCACATTTCACCAGTTTGTTCGTCATAATTTTAGATCTCGTTACGAACAGTTTCTGTATATCTGAAAATAACCAAGTTATCTGAAATTATGGGAAATAGAGAATCATACAACTGCAAAACTTGACATGTATGTACCGTTTATGAAGTGCTTGGAAACGTTCGTTATCGAGGCACATTTTACCAGTTTGTTCGTCAAAATCTTAGATCTCGTTACGAACAGTTTCTGTATATCTGAAAATAACCAAGTTATCTGAAATTAGGGGAAGTGGAGGATCATACAGTTGCAAAACTTGACATGTATGTACGTTGTGTAAAGTGCTTGGAAACGTTCGTTATCCAGGCACATTTCACCACTTTGTTCGTCAGAATTTTAGACCTCGTTACGAAGAGTTTCTATATATCTGAAAATGACTAAGTTATCTGAGATTATGGGAAAGAGAGAATCATACAACTGCAAAACTTGACATGTATGTACCGTTTATGAAGTGCTTGGAAACGCTCGTTATCCAGGCACATTTCACCAGTTTGTTCGTCATAATTTTAGATCTCGTTACGAACAGTTTCTTTATATCTGAAAATAACCAATTTATCTGAAATTAGGCGAAATGGAGGATCATACAGTTGCAAAACTTGACATGCATGTACCTTTTATGAAGTGCTTGGAAACTTTCGTTATCCAGTAAAATTTCACCAGTTTTTTCGTCATAATTTAAGATCTCGTTACGAACGGTTTCTGTATATCTGAAAAGGACTAAGTTATCTGAGATTAGAGGAAAGAAAGGATCATACAGCTACAAAACTTCACATGTATGTACCGTTTATGGGTACTTGGAAAAGCTCGTTATCCAGGCACATGTAACCAGTTTGTTCGTTATAATTTTATATCTCGTTACGAACAGTTTATGTATATCTGAAAATGACTAAGTTATCTGAGATTAGGGGAAAGGAAGGATCATACAGCTGCAAAACTTGACATGTAAGTATGAAGTGCTTGGAAACGTTTGTTATCCAGGCACATTTCACCAGTTTGTTCGTCATAATTTTAGATCTCGTTACGAACAGTTTCTGTATATCTGAAAATAACCAAGTTATCTGAAATTAGGGTAAATGGAGGATCATACAGCTGCAAAACTTGTCATGTATGTACCTTTTATGAAGTGCTTGGAAACGTTCGTTATCCAGGAACATTTCACTTGTTTTTTCGACATAATTTTAGATCTCGTTGCGAAGAGTCTCTGTATATCTGAAAATGACTACGTTATCTGAGATTGGGGAGAAGGAAGGACCATTCAGATACAAAGCTTGACATATATGTACCTGTTATAAAGTGCTTGAAAACGTTCGTTGTCCAGGACCATCTTACTAGTTTTTTTCGTCATAATTTTAAATCTCGTTAGGAACAGTTTTTGTGCACCTCAATATAACCAAGTTATCAGAAATTGGGGGAAAGGGGCAATCATTCAGCTACAAAATGTTTCTTTGTAAATTAAAATTTGGTTCAGAGAAAAACTAATATACTACTAAAGTACTACCTACAGATTAAAGCGCCTTCGTGGCCGTGTTGGAAAGTGGACTGAAACTTTCCAATTCGGACTCGGGAGACGACGGTTCGAGACTCACCGGCAACGGATGATTTTTAAAATCAGTTCTGACGTAGAGATCGACCTTAAGGTGGAGGGTAGGTTAGTTTAGATGAGCAAAAGGGTCAGCATTGGCCTAATTGCCAGTAAGCATCTTACCATTTTTACCTACAGATTATCATAATTTTTTCTTATTTCTAACAACACATTTTTTTTTTCTAATATCCAGTGTCCACCAAAAGATTTTATAACTTTTCAAAAGCTAATCGATGACTTTAACATGGAATAAATACTGTTATTTTATATGTTTTATTTTTAGTGAATTTTCTTTAAAAAAATTCACTAATGAGGAGATCCCGACTTTTGAATTTTGAAAAAATTTCTTCAAATGAGCGCTATTCAAGACACCTGGAACCCAAATCCGAGGTCGGTTTTAGACTTTATAAGTTATATATATATATATATATATATATATATATATATATATATATATATATATATATATATATATATATATATATATGTATATATATATATATATAATTATAAATATATATCTCCAGAATTAATAAAGTAAGGGCTACCAAATTACATACGCGCGTTTAAGTCGTTATAGGTAAGTCACCTACCAAAATTTAGCTCTGTAGATTAAAGGACAAAAACGTTACAGGCATTTAAAAAAAATGGGGTTTCCTCAAAACGTCATAGGCGCGATTTTAAACGTCAAAATTGCTAATATTTAGGCAATGAACCTGAAACTGATATGAGCTATGGAAGAAAAATGTCTCAAGAAGAATGTTTTACAAAGCTCGAAGTCTTAGTTTCAATCGTCATTGTCCTTCATTTTACTAAAATATTCCCAGAAAATTCATTTCAAATAGACCCTTTCTCTGATGATTTGGCAGTAGTGTTGGCTATAGAGTTCATCGGTTAATGGTATATCATTTTTGTCGAATTTTCGTAAAAAATCCGTATATATCCGTTATTATGCACGATACGAAAAAAAATTGTATACATTAATTATGGGGTGTCTTGAGCTACATTTAAAAAAATATATTTCTACAATTACAGGGTGGCCCATAAGTCGTTGGTGATTCAAGTTTTCTTTTTTAGCGATTTTCTTAAAAAAATTCACTAATGGGGAGATCCGTGTTTATATATATATCGTACCGATAACTCAAAAAATAATGGACCGATGTTGATAAAATTTGGTAATTACCTTCCTTTTGCAAGTGGCTTGGACAAGTTCGTTGTCCAGGAAAATCGGGCCAGGTTTTCGTGGAAAATTTTGTGTTTTCTTTGTTAAAAAATGTATATTTCCGGAAATAACAAAGTGGGGGTAACCAAATTTGGTACGCGTATTTCTATTATAAATAGTAAACCATGTACCAAAATTTAGGTCTCTAAGTTTAAGGACAAAAAGTAACGTGCAGCTAAAGAAGCAAATTTTGGAGTTTTCCTCAAAACGTCAAACTCGCAATTTAAAACGTCAAAATTGGCAATGTTTAGGCAAAGAACGTAAAACAAATACGGATTGTGAAAAGAAATATTGCAAGAAGAGTGTTCTGCGAACCCTTAAGTTTCAGATTCAACCGTCATTGACCTTCATTTTACTAAAATATTTACAGAAAATTCATTTCAAATAGACCCTTTCTCTGATGCTTTGGCTGTTGATGCTTTCGCTGTAGGTTTAGTGAAGTTTATGGTTGAACGGTCTATAATTTTTAGCTAATTTTCGTAGAACAAATTCGTTACTGCATTTTAGAATTTTTCATCGAAATATGATGCATGTTTGTAAGAAACACATCTGGACGCAGTAAGTAAGTTTTGGTAGCGAATTTTCATTAAATCCTTCAAATTTCAATAACTCAATTTGCTATTAACGTAAGTTTTGTTGTTTAGGAAACCAACATTTAACTTTATTTTCGGAAAATTTGTGTATAAACGCGGCAAGGGCGTTTTGGTAGCGAATTTTCATTAAATGTTTCAAATTTCAATAACTCAATTTGCTATTAACCTAAGGTTCCTTGGCTAGGAGACCAGTTTTCTCAGAAACATTTAAAGTTTATTTTCGGAACATTTTTGTACATTTTCAAATAATTATTTTGATAAAATATGGTACATTGTTCTTACTATATAGGTTAGTTATATCGGTAACCAAATTGATGCCTGCTCGCATTAGAGCGATATATTTGTAATTAAAAACATTTTTTTATGAAAATTCACTTCCATAACGCACTTGCTGCGTCTAGAGTTTTTAAGGTTTGATTACTTGGATCGGCAAACTAGTGATTAAATATACGAATGCAAAAATGATAAAGGAATAACTCGTGATATGTAGAAAACGAGAAACTAGAGTGATATCGTTTATTTGCACAATACTTTAGAAGTAACTGTTTGTAACTTATCTCGAAGTTACTGGACTTATTTCCTATCTTAAACAATTGCAATTTATGGCCAAGCACATACAAAAGATATTCTAGGCACTTATTTTCAGTCACACGATTTATTATTTAACTAATACCTGCCCTAGGCTAATGTGGTCGCCCTATACATTAGATTAGTAAACATGGATAGAAAATTATATGGATAAAGTTAAAACGTAGTTTGCAAATTTATTCTATTGCACCGAGAATAAAGATGAGGATAATATGTTTAAAGTTTTTATTGGACTGTTAGGAACTCATCACGTCAGAGACCAGGCAAACAAACGATCGAGTTACATGATCGAGCCTGACTCTACCTGTACTAGCAAGGAATGACAAAGAGCGATCTTTTGTTAGTTTTTAATTCTTCCTAGTAAATGGCTTTTCTTAATCAATAATTGACCCAGATATTGGAAATGCATTAGAACGTGCGTTTTCTATATTCAGAGATAAAGATCTCAATTAGTGTTTCAACTAACTGGCGAATTAAAATTATAAGTAGAGGGCAACGGATACAGCTGTGGGCCACTTAAGAGACACTGCAACTGATTTTATTTGAATACTATACACAACTCCAATTATATTTGATAAAACTTGAATCAGGGGCAGCTTGTCCATAAGTGCTGTGGTGTTGCAGAACAACCAAAAATTCAAACAATAGTATTCCTAATTGGATGAAACAATTAAAATCCTGATTTATTGTCAGGAAATAGATACGTTGTTGTTTAAAAGCTCGCGGTTCTCTGGCGTTGAAAATTTGAGCAGGCGATCTAGCGCTAGACGCCAGTCGCTGTCAGTCAATTGGATACTGAAGTAATGCAAGCGGTCAAGGATAGAGTTGCCATACGTCCTAGTTTTCCCGGACATGTCCTCTTTTTCAGGCTTGCGGCAGATGTCCGGGCTAGTTTTTTTGATTGTCCGGGATTGCGGACATGCCTGGGTTAGTTTTTTCGTTGGGTCACGTTTTGATATTTTGTTAGTTTGGTATTCCTCTATATGTCATTGATGCGATTCCTGCGAGAATACAAACGCCCGAGAGTCCAGGCATAGCGGCCATAAGAATACATGTAAAATTATCTATAATTATTGTCACGTGTCAAGTGGTGCGCTGCTTGCAACGCAGTGTGCCATAGACAAAATTACTTTATCTATGCAGTGTGATTGACCTGATTGTTCTATGAGTGTGCTTATGGCTGTTGGTTGATCGCTGGTCTCGCTGTGGGTACATGCAGGGTGCACGGGTTCACATTCACATGTGTAGATATGGTACACCCAACCTGACCTTGTTCTATATGTGTAGTACAGTTTAGTGTCTAGTGTGAATGAGTCCTAGACTTGAGATGAGTATGAGTCCTAGTTTTGTCCTCTTTTATCGAAATGGAGATGTCCCAGTTTGTCCTAGTTTTTAAATCTGCTTGTCCTAGCCTAAGCTTTTTTGGTCTGGGAACCCTAGTCAAGAAAGTCGCTGTCTAATATCGTTAATTCGCCAGCTAGATTACGAGCGGTTCGACCGGCACGGCTGGCCATCGGACGGCTTCGGAACCGCCGAATGTACGCTAGAAAGGAGCTGCATATTTCGCAGCTTCGCAGCCGTTGGCCTTTCATTTAACAAGAATGCATCTATATATGTATAGTGTATATCATATATTATATGCATGTTATCGTATTATTCGTAGAAGTTTCCTGTTTCTGATTCGTGTTGGAATAAAAGTTTTGTAAACTTAGTTACCAGTAACAATCAGTAAGATAACTAAACGTAGCTATACAGGATGTTCCTCAATGATATACGAATATACATTGTGTATTTTGTTTCTTTAACGTCGGCCTATTTCCACGACTATCGCCAATCACCGACGCCAGGGAGCAGTTATCTCACTATCCTGTAAATTTTGCCGAACCCCTGTCTTTCTGTAAAGAGGGTAGGGATCTTTATCGTGCCCAACATCGCATGGACACGGGACCGACGACTTAACGCCCCCTCCGAAGGACGGAACGCGCAGAGATTCAACTAGCTCAAATACAATGCCAGAACCTCAGTTGATGTTAACGTAACAGTTTGTACTGAAAAAGTGGAAGGAAAACCCTGGGATCGAACCCAGTACTCTTCGGTTCAGAGGCACACGTTCTTGCCCCTGAACCACCGAGGCTCTGAATATATATATATATATATATATATATATATATATATATATATATATATATATATATATATATATATATATATATATATATTAAAAATTAATGATAGTTTACTTTATAACCCATGATGCAAAAATGTTTTCTTCCGAAAATACGAGGTGTTAAAGTTTGCAGGAAAAAATGGAAATTAATTAATATTTTCTAAACCGCTTGAGATATGTCTGTGATATTCAGCACGGGAGATAATAAAAGTTTCTGGACGCAGCAAGTGCGTTCTGGTAGCGAATTTTCATCAGAATTGTACACTATTATTATACGGCATATTAGTAAAGTTAATACTTGCACATACCTTGAAGATCGAATTTAGAGGTCCTAGTACGCGCACATTTGAAGAATTCTTCAGAAACTGTTACCATCGATATCACTCTATTATCGAAAAAATCTTGAGATCTAACTCCTTTTGAGAAAAATTCACCAAACTCTTTTTTCTATTAAGCTAAAGAACTAAATTTAGCTACATCTGTAGATTGTGTAAGTCTCTTAAAATAAAACTTGTTTTAAAAATTTCATTGAAGTTATACATAAGATTTTCAGAAGGAAAGTTAATTCATATTTAGAAAAGTAAAGTACTTGCCAAATTATAAACGTAGCTGTTATTTTTCCTTATTAGTCGCCAGTATGATTTCGTTTTAGTCAACCTAATCAAACCGGTTTTTCAATATCAACAATAACAAAATTATAATTTCAGACTCAAAGATGACAAACTTATTTAGGCGTTTTAAATAAAAATGAGATCTTGTCTAAAACGTATGAAATCTGTGCACTATCGTTTCTCGAAATAACAAAAGAAAACATAAAAAAATACATTCATCGAGCTGGATTCGATCGCGTAACCTTCTGCTTAGGAGGCAAAGTGGTGGGGTAAAATGGTGGGAGTTTAATTTTTTAACTATGATTATAAGCTAATTTTTAACAAGTTAGGCTTCACACTATATATATATATATATATATATATATATATATATATATATATATATATATATATATATATATATATATATATATATATATAATATATATTTAATGAACCTCCGAAATGGGTTCCAAAGGCTCTAATTCGCATTAACTCAAAAAAATTCCAAAATTAGAAAGTCGTTATCTACTTCTCTTTTAACGAATTTTTTAAATGAAAATTGACTAAACCTGGAAGAAATTTAAATGCCTTAAAGTAATGATGTCCTTTTAAAAGTAGGTATTTGACAAGCACCAATTTTAAGCTAGTTCAAGCTTTTCATATTTCAGCAATATTCATTTTCTGTTACTTTTACGACAAACATGAAAATTCCCTTAAAGTTCCTGATAACTTTGCAGGATTAAAACTATCTATAATCTCATATCCGTAAAAGGCATAATAATAAATTTGAGGCCACTTGAAAGTTCGTCATTGTTGCTAGACTGTCGGTATTTAGGTCTAGGTTGGCTAAAGAGCTTGGAGACACGCTCTCTAAAGGAATGGAGACGTCCTCAGCTCAAAAGAACTCTTCAGATTGCATTCATCAGCGAATTTCAAATCCTTGTTCATTCATCATTTTCGCATTTAAATTTTCCTTTCGGAACACCGTGATTTTCCACGATACGAAACGAGTTTTTAATTGTACGGAAAATTATTGAATCGCAACTTAGATTTAAGGATACGTGATGAAAATATTATTCCTTAAATTCCGTTTAGGCTCTATTTGTTTTTAAGAAGCTTGTACAAACAAATTAGAACTTTTCTTGTTATACGAATCCTAATAGGGCATTCCACAGTAAATAAAAATAAATTTTTACACCATTGTTGTTCCTATTTTAATCACGTATACTTTCAGTTTGAAAATAAGCTTGAGTTCAAATTATAAACTGTTTATTTTCAGTAAATATGAATTGTAAGTTATATACTTTTTAACGAATCTACGAAAAAAAAAAACGTTAAGGAAATCGCATATTTCGAGTAAGCCTTCCTATGGGACCCATTCCGACAGAAAGTTTCCTCTCCAACGGGAGCATTTCTATTGTCGTGGATGGCCATTCCTCTAAACTGTATCCAATTAATGCAGGAGTCCCACAAAGTTCAACTTTAGCCCCTACTTTGTTTCTTCTCCACATCAATGACCTCCTCTCTAGCACATCCAACCTAGTTCACAGTTACTCGGACGACAGCACTCTCCACTCAAATATACAATATTCTAAGCTTGTCTCTTTACCCCAATTAGATGAGGATCGCAGACTCATGGAGGGTTCTGTCTCTGTGGATCTCCAAAAAATATTAGACTGGGGAAGTAAAAAATCTTGTACAATTAAACTCCACCAAGTCTCAGTCTTGCTTTCTATCTCATAAGAGATACACCAGCCCTAGACCCATCACAATGAACAACCAAGTTATTCAAAGTAATGAGTCCTTTTCACTTGTTGGCCTTTCTGTGGATCGAAATCTCAATTGGCACCAACATGTCACATTAATTGCAGAAGCGGCTGCTAAGAAATTAGGTTTACTCTTCCGGGCTCGCACATTCTTTTCACCAGCTAATCTCTATACCTTATATACTTCACAAATAAGGCCAAACCTCGAATACTGCTCCCACATTCTGGGGTGCCGCTGCCGCTTCTACACTCGCTATCCTGGACTCCATTCAGAAGAGAGCTATACGTCTCATCGGTTACCCTTTCCTCATTCAAAGGCTGCCATCCCTTGCTCACCAACCTCTCTCTCTCTTTTATAAATATCTGCACGGGCACTGCTCAGAGGAGCTTTCTTTCATAGATCCTCCACCTGCTGCCCCCAACAGATCTACCATGGGAACAGAGCGAATTCACCCTTTTACTGTCCAGGTCACCAGACATAGAAGATCTTGTTATGCCTGCTCTTTTGTCCCGAGGACTTCCAAGTTGTGGAAATCCTTGCCGGCACATGTTTTTCCTTCTCTTCCGAACCTCCAAACCTTAGTCCAGAATTAACAAGTTGCCTCTTTCCCCCTTGTCGACGCCCACGGTATGATAGTATTTAGGCTGTGAGCCCTCGTGGTGTGTTGTTGAAATAAAAAAAATAAAAAATCCGCGGTCAGTTTTAGACTTTTGAAGTTTAACTTAATTGATAGATTTTCATAAAATTTGACATACGTCTTCCGCTAGTAAATGACTTAAGGAAGATTTCCAACACATAGTCATTAAAAAATATCTGAACAGCTCCACTGGGGAATTACTGTTTGCTGAGCTACTTATGTTTTGACATTTAGGGATTTTTTTTGTGGCATGTCTTCATCCGTCCACGTTACGTTTACCACCTTCTTCGTTTTGTATCGCTTCATTCCTGTTATACAGTCTGAAAGCCACTAGAAGCACTTCACTTTTCCAGTTTTTATCATTTTCTAGAACATCACTCGCATTGGAAATTTGATTTTCCTCATCCTTCCTGTCAAGGTATTCAATATTACCTGATCCTCTTCTCCAGAATCTTCGTCAGAATCCCATCCATCATTAGCAGATTATAATAATATTATTTGGTGGTTCTGGCATCAAATCGGGGTTATCTGCATACTCAATCACTTCATCAAGAGAAACTCCCTGGTGTCTGTATCTATAAAGAACAGAAAATGCTACATAATTTATTTTCTTATAAAAATAGTGAATAATCCTACTGTTCCTTTGAAAGAACATTAATATTCACATGATAAAAACTAGACAATAGAGTGAGATGAAGTTCTAAATCACATGAGATACTGAATAATATACCATCTGTGACAGTTATGTGCTAAAATGCCACAGAAATATAGACAAGTATCAATAATACTTACGCCCACATGTTTACTGTTGTTTCGATGAAATAATACCTGCTGTAATGAAGCGTATATTTTCGGGACAGCTGTAGGTATCAAAAGCGACCATTCGAAAATAAATTTAATACAAATCATACTGATAAAAATATTCTCCGGAGTTAAAATACTTATTTTCCATTAATATTCTTAACAAACAGGCATTTCGAATTATCGCTTAAGAATAAAAACATTTCTGCACAAGATAAGGATAAGGTATCTACCACCGATTAGATTTTTCAGCCGGTGGCTGGAGATACAATAACGACTGAGGGCAGAAAGAGTTTTTTACTGGTAGCAGTAAGGTTGAAGATTTTATAGAACAAGTGCCGTGTTAGATAAATAGAGAATTCCGCCGTTTAATTGTAATTAGTTTTCGAGGTTAGGTACCGTCCGTCTAGTACTGTACACAGTAAGAATTGTACCGTTAGTTTATCCGAATAGGTAAGACATGTGTCAATTTTATGCTAGTTAGCTATAGCGAATTTTCATACTTTAAAGATAGCGAATTTTCATATATTTTATCTTAACATCGTATTCCTTCGGCGACGTCGAGATCGTGTGTTCGAGACAAGACCCCTCTCTCCCCGTATCCTAGTACTGCTGGCGTGTTGTAAGCCATTCGAAAAGTGATGCTGTAGTGACACAGACTTTTCAAGTGGATTACGCCCGTCCGTCCTGATTTCATCCTGGTTTAGACGCTGTTGTGACACAAAAAAGCTTAGATCAAATCAGTTCGCGGCAGTATCCCGTCTTAACCCCATCACACCGACTTCCTTTTTATTCTCGGCACCCACAGATGTCGAGGTATCTTGACTTTCACGACATCGATTTCGCCCGAGGATACGCTGCTTGGTCGATTATGCGACGCCCACCGTGATGGCCCATCTATTATCTGCATCTCTGGGTCGTAAACCGCGGTGCCCGGGATATTCGTGGCCGGATCCCTCGACTCAGGGTATGGAGGGTCAAACCGACGTCGGATCTTCCTCCGTACAAGTAATTGGCTAGTCTTGCCTCGTCCGTCCTCTAAGGTATATTATACAATATAGGGTAGTGTAGTAGACATTATCAGGATTTTGAATCTTGTTGATACTTTGTATATATGGTTTTCTAATAAACGTTGTAAATAGAATATCTAGTCTTTGTCACCCCTTAAATAAATCTGCTACATCTATATAGAATTCAGGTCAGGGAATTGTCGGGGTAGCGATTAAAGCCCGCCACCCCGGAGGTAACTACACGGCCTGTTACAGCAAAGGCTACCGCACCCTCTCCGCAGAGCTATCCAGGCACTCTGACTACAACCGTGGCCAGAGCCTTGTGACGAGGTCGCAGACCTCCTCGCAGGGAGTAAACCCTTTCAAAATCTGGCGCTTGGGACCGTTCCCGTAAAACCGTTGATCTGTTCCACTAAATAATTCACTCCATAAGTCAGGCCTCGTTACACTGCAATTATTTCACAGCTAAACTTTTTAAGTTATCCACAGGGGATAAGCTGCCCAAATGCAGATCACTCTACCTTATCTTATCAGCGCCATCAAGAAATAACGGTTATAAGCCCAAACAGAAAATTATTATTCAGATGTTCCTTATAAGGAACGGTAAGTTCACTTGGGCTAAGTCAGGGACTCAAAAATCGCAGGCATATCTGTTTATCTATAACAAAATCACAGTCATTTATAAAAATGTCCTGTTATTGGTTCTAGTGACATTGCTCAAATACCTTAAATTAATATTCGGAATTCGGCAATGTTAAATGCAACCCAGACCCCATTAGTTCAGTTGCGGTGACCAAATCGATTAAAAGGAAAAACAAACAAGTGATAATCATTTTTCATGCTGTTGACAGAAGGCCAATTAAAAGGGTTACTAAGCATTACACTGCAGTTTTTCTCTTCACATACAATCATATTTTTTATTATACCATCAAATAGTGACGTAAACAATCAAGAAACACCTGTAAGGTGTTTTATTACTCTGTTGTCCTTAGAACTTGTCACAATAAAAGAAACTTGTTGGTGGGAAAAATCATTTATACCAGGACCAACAAAAAAATATTTTAAGGTATCTGCAAAGATGATGTATGAATGTAGAAGAAGCAGGGCAGACGTACATAGATAAATATTGTTAGGAAATATCAAAGGATTTGTGATCTGCCCACCCCTTCATGAGAATAGCTTGACAGTTAGTTTTCTTTTTGAGCGTAGTTGGCGCATTTCCTCACCAAACTAATGTCTCCCCTGAACCGCTCTGTAACACCTTGGAACTATCTTTGCGACATATCCTCTCGAGTGCAGAGCTGACTTCTCTTCATCTCCTTTAACTTTTTGCCTGCTTTCCGCGTCCGCTTTGAAAGATTAGGGGTTCGGGCAATCTAGTTCGTTGTTTCCTTCTCTTCGCCAGTTCTTTTTAGCTCTCTTTTGTGGTCACAGTTTGTCGGGCGAAATCCATGGCCTTTTCCCATGAGCTCTTGTCTTTTAACATTATTGATATCAGATCGTCGATATTATATATCCCTGCAGAGTTAAGGGTGGTATTTTTGATCTCGCCGAACGTTTGACTCACAAAAATGCAATGTTCTGTCTGCCGTGTCCTCCTCACCACAGTATATACATTTGCATTCTTTTTTTATTTCAACAACACACCACGAAGGCTCATAGCCTAAATACTATCTTACCGTGGGTGTCGCCAAGGAGGAAAGAGGCAACTTGTTAATTCTGGACTTGAAGGTTTGGAGGTTCGGAGGAGAAGGAAGAACATGTGCCGGCAAGGAATTTCACAACTTGGAAGTCCTCGGGACAAAAGAGCGAGCATAACAAGATGTTCTATGTCTGGTGACCTGGACAGTAAAAGGGTACATTCGCTCTGTTGCCCTGGCGGCAGCAGGTGGAGGAACTATGGACCAAAGTTCCTCTGAGCAGTGCCCGTGTAGATATCTATAAAACAAGAGAGGTGACCAACGGCACGTCAGTGGGCAAGAGATGGCAGGCTTTGGGTGAGAATAGGGTTACCGATGAGACGTATAGCTCTCTTCTGAATGGAGTCCAGGATAGCGAGTGTAGAAGCGGCAGCGGCACCCCAGATGTGGGAGCAGTATTCGAGGTTTGGCCTTATTTGAAAGCATATAAGGTATATAGATTAGGTGGTGAAAAGTATTTGCGAGACCGGAAGAGGAAACATAATTTCTTAGCAGCCACTTCTGAAATTGATGTGACATGTTGGTGCCAATTGAGATTTTGATCCACATAAATGTCAACAAGTGAAAAGAACTCATTACTTTGAATAACTTGGTTGTTCATTGTGATGGGTTTAGAGCTGGTGTATCTCTTATGAGATAGAAAGCAAGACTGAGATTTGGTGGAGTTGAATTGTACAAGATTTCTACTTCCCAGTCTAGTATTTTTTGGAGATCCACAGAGACAGAACCCTCCATGAGTCTGCGATCCTCGTTTAATTGGGCTAAAGAGACAGGCTTAGAATATTGTATATTTGAGTGGAGGGTGCTGTCATCCGCGTAACTGTGAACTGGGTTGGATATGCTAGATAGGAGGTCATTGATGTAGAGAAGAAACAAAGTAGGGGCTGAAGCTAAACCTTGAGTGACTCTTGCATTAATTGGGTACAGTTTAGAGGAATGGCCATCCGCGACAACACAAATGTTCCGGTTGGAGACGAAATTTTTTTGTCTAGGTACAGAGTTTTGGTGGTAGGCCATAGGTCGGAAGTTTATTAAGCAGCGCTGCGTGCCGGACCTGGTCGCATGCTTTGGATATGTCTAGAGCGACAATCTGGGATCCACCGTGTAGTTCCATAGACTAGCTCCAAGAATGGGTGACAAAGGTAAGGATGTCGACAGTTGATCTGCGCTGACGGAATCCATACTGACTCTCGTGGATTAGACAGTGTTTTTCAAGAAATTTAAGTAATTCGGTGCTTATATACTTTTCCATCACTATAAGGATGACTGAAAGGAAAGAAATGGGCCTGTAGTTGCTAGGAAGCGCTTTGAATCCAGTTTTCCAGTTATCAGGGAATATACCTCTATTGTAAGATATCTGAAACAGACGAGTCCGAACAGGAGCAAGTTCTGGGGAACAGGCAATTATGTTTCGAAAACAGATAAGCTTGGAGAACAACGGAGCAAATGAAATTCAAATGTAAAGGGAAAAATAGCAAAAATAATTTTAAAAAAATAAAAATATTATTAGTAAAATATTTCTCACCATAGGTTCCAGACTACGGGTCGCCGGTATGGCTGCGGTGCAAAAATTCGGGGGTTTTGTGGACGGTGACTGTTATTTTATACTGGGGGGGGGGGACAACTGGGGTTATGACGTAATTATACTTTTACTGCGAAGGCTCTTAATTGAACAAGTGATTCAAACGGCGGAACAGAACTGATCCTACCAGCCAGGCGAAGCGCCTTTTATATTGGAAAATATATGCATCTCTTGCTACTTCTAGAAGCTTTGGTGTCTCTGTTCCCCCTATGGGCGGAATAAATTGAAATTTTTGTGAATTAACGAATTTTTAGTATTATTTATCAGCAGATAACATTCCAATTTTGATTGAATCTGGATGGGCCGGTGTTTTATGCAGCTTTTTATTTATATACAGGTGGTTAAAAATAGGTGTACGGCAGAATTCTTTGGAAGTAAATATTTACAGAATTTCATTAAAAAATGCAATTTTAGTTACACTATTGTTTCTGGACCAGGCTGTATATGTAACTGCGTTGCCCTGAAAGCGTTTTCACATACATTGTCGTAATTTAAGAACCATGTTGCGATAATTTAACAAACGCAAATTTTGGCACATTTTAAAGGTTTTTATTGTAAAGCGTGTTGCTAAGTACGACCGGATACACGTTGGGCATTACAACGAGAATTGCAGTTTGAAGTTTCACCAGTCATAAAACCAGACAAAGATATTTCAATAAAAATGTAATAGCTGAATAACTCTTTTTATACAGTGGAAATGAAAATCATGATGTAATAATTAAACAACATAATATGATAAACGTTTGACATGTGTTAAACGTGACGTCATGAGGAGAGATAAACCTAAAATAATAAACTAGTTTACTGTTTCTTCAACTTTACCTACACTTTAATTAATGAATTTTCAAATAAAAAAGTTCTTCACATTAGCCCCCGTGAACTTATATCCAGGTTCAGTTTTAATTTTTATGTATATATATATATATATATATATATATATATATATATATATATATATATATATATATATATATATATATATATATATATATATAAACGAGGGCGGATCAATAAGTCCGTGACTTTTTTAATTTCCCGCCTCTCCACAGGAAGGGCAACACTGCTCCTGTCAACAAGCATCTATCAGTTGGCTCCTGTCAAATTTTGGAGAAGCTGCGTTATTTAGTTTGTGTTAGATAGCCATTGAAAGGAGACTGTTAAAAAACATTTTTTCTTTACGTTAAACAACAAATTTATAAATTTTACAACCCCCCAATATGAAACAGTACAACACATTCAATTATATATATATATATATATATATATATATATATATATATATATATATATATATATATATATATATATATATATATATATATAGGCTGCTTCAAAAAACATGCACCATCGCTCGTGGGGCAATTCCTTACTAAAAAATAAGAAAAAAAGTTTCTGTGCACATGGGCCCGGAAACGCATAGTTTCCAATATACAGGGAGTTGAATTTTTTTTTTTAAATTTTTATAAATAATTTCAAAACCACTGGATTGATTTTAATGAAACTTGGAACTTGAAAGTGTATTATGAAAGTGCATATTTTCAAGTGAAAATCTGCTTACAACTGCGTCAGTGGCGTGCGTACGGGGTAACTGTAAAAATTCATTTGGGGAAAAATATGTGCGCCACTGTCTTTTTCCAATTTTGATACATCAGTTATGAAGCTTATTACATAAGCCACAAAAGCTGCCTCCTGGTATTTTTTCGTTCAGGGTATCCCCTAGGAGATATGATTAATTTTATAAAAAGGGGCAAAGTACCGATCAGTCGGCGTAATAATAATAATAATATATGTTTACTGCAACCATAAGAATATGAAAAACAAAACATACAGTAAACATTACAGCAATAAACGTGCAAATAACTAACCTACGTAAAATTTATTGGTGATAAACATTGAAATGAATATTACAAACATTGATAAAAAATGATAAATAAAAAATAAAAATAAAAAATGAAAAAAGTAATCGTAAAGACACCATGATTTTTCCAAACTCTTGTTTTTTTGTACATTACTCAATTGACTTTAATAACAAAGCTAAAGAAAATGTTGAAAGTGACCACCATTAGCGTCGTTACAATTATTTAACCTTCTGCGCAAAGATCTTCTTACTCTTCTGCAAATATTTTGATCTTCTCTAATGCTGTCAAATGCATATTCTATTCTTCCCAACAATTATTCTCGTGTATTTACTGATGTTTTATACACTATTTCTTTTAAATGACCCCACAAATAAAAAACGAGAGGATTCAGGTCCGGAGATCGAGGTGGCCATGACACCGGACCTCCACGACCAATCCATCGGTGACCGTATGTGTTGGCTAAATATGTTCTCACAACTGCTGCAAAATGTGCGGCGGCACCATCATGCTGGAACCACATTATACCGTTTCTCATAAAAAGCGGTAGTAACAACGGTAAATCATTTTGTAAAAAGTTTAAATATGATTCATGGTCGAGACGATTCGGTAGAACAACAGGACCAATTATGTGATTTTCAATAATAGCAGCCCAAATATTGATGGAAAATTGATACTGCGAATTTGCAACTCTTAGAGAGTGTGGGTTTTCATCGGCCCATGTATGTAAATTGTGAAAATTTACGATACCTTTTCGCGTAAATGACGCCTCATCAGTAAATAGTACACGTTTAGAAAAATGTTGGTCGTGCCTAAGTTTGTTTAAGAACCACTGACAAAACATTACCCTTGGTTGAAAGTCTCTAGGTAGAAGTTCATGGACACGTGTAAAATGATAAGGATATAAACTTTGATCCTTCAGAATTCTGTGAACTGATGATGCCGAAATATTACCCAGTTCGGTGGCAATAATTCTCGTACTTGTACTAGGATCACGTTCAACTTTATTTAATATTGCCTCTTCAACTCGTACAGTTCGGCGGTATCTTCTGCGTCCAGAGTCAGCTTTTAAAGGTTTTAAAGAACCAGTTTCTCTCAAATGTCTTACAATTCGTGGGAAAATATTTTTGTCAGGAATTCTTCTTTGCGGATAAGTTTCCTGATAAACTCGCACAGCTTGTCTAGCATATTGATTTGTTTGTCCATAAATTAACAACATATCAGTCAAATCCGCTGAAGTGTACTTAATGAAAACCATCTTGAGAGGAGGAAATAATATTAATGAGCAGCTCAGTATCAACAAATAACTAAAAACGAAAATACTGCACCGTATCAAAATTTAAAGAATAGCACGAAAACTCTTTTGACGGCTACAAAGCACTTCAAAATTGTAAAATTTAGAGAACTGTCAAAAATTATAGTTTCATGGCACTTTACGATTACTGTTTTCATTACTCCAACGAATCGGTATTTTGCCCCTTTTTATAAAATTAATCATATCTCCTAAGGGATACCCTGAACGAAAAAATACCAGGAGGTAGCTTTTGTGGCTTATGTAATAAGCTTCATAACTGATGTATCAAAATTGGAAAAAGACAGTGGCGCACATATTTTTTCACCAAATGAATTTTTACAGTTACCCCGTACGCACGCCACTGACGCAGTTGTAAGCAGATTTTTACTTGAAAATATGCACTTTCATAATACACTTTCAAGTTCCAAGTTTCATTAAAATCAATCCAGTGGTTTTCAAATTATTTATAAAAAATTTAAAAAAAAATTAAAATTCAACTCCCTGTATATTGGAAACTATGCGTTTCCGGGCCCATGTGCACAGGAACTTTTTTTCTTATTGTTTAGTAAGGAATTGCCCCACGAGCGATGGTGCATGTTTTTTGAAACAGTCTGTATATACAGGCTGGTCCACTTCGCGGAAAAAGCCCAGTTTGTCATATTAAACTCAGTTTTATCAAAAAAGTTTCAACTGAAAGTTGTTCCTATCAATCAGCTGCGTAACTCACAAATATTCTAATTTACACAGGGTGTTCATTTTCTCCGTGGTAGACCAAACTTACCTTTTTTTTAATAGAATACCCTGTATTTTATTTTATTTTTAAAAAGGTGGTATCACGACAAGCAACTTGATACCTCAGATGATGGGTCTAGGCCCAACCGTTTCAGAGTTATTCATTTGTTTATTAAAAATATTGGTCTAGTTTGGTGCGTAAATACTTCGATTCTGCACAATTTTTTGGCTGCATATTCACTGGAGTTAATTTTGCACACTCCTCACTATAACAAAATGTAACATGGTAATTCCTAATGTAACCTGCCTATACAGAGTGTTAACTTTCGCAAAACTTGAATTTTCTCAAAAATTTCAAATAGAACGCCTTATATATTAGAACGTTTTTAGATGCGAATTTGTCCTTGTCCTTTTCAGAAATACCACGTTTGATGACATTATTTTCAACGGTTTCAAAGATATTAAGGCTCAATTACGGAATTAACCATTGTTATATAAATTCAAGTAAATATTTAACGTTAATATGCAAACACCCTGTATTTTATATAATTTTCAAATACTTTACGTCATATCCTTAATTCATACTGCATAAAAAACTAAAATGTGGATGATGTAAAAGAGCAACATTTAATGCATATATTAACAAGGTTTAAATCAACAAGAACAGTACTAAATCGAAATTCACACAATAAACAGCAAATGTTCAAGTTGGAAGCCGTCATTATCGATACAAATTTGTAATCTCTGTCTTAAATTATTTTGCACCATCAACAATGTTGCTTCGCGTACAGAATAGAAAGCCTCTGAAATTCTTGCGCGCATGTACTCCTTGGGTGTTGGTGGAGTCACATACACTTTACCTTTAATGTCACCCCACAAAAAGAAATCTATTTTGGAAAGATCAGATCTTGCTGGCCAAGGGGTTGGTCTACCTCGACCTATCCATCGTTCTTCAAAATTATGGTTTAAAAATGCTCTAACAGCTCCTGTTGAATGTGGAGGCGCTCCATCGTGTTGATACCACATTTCACCTCGGAGTTGTAGAGGAATTTCTTCTAACAGCTCTGGTAGAGCATTATTCAAGAAATTTAGTTAACGCTCACCAGCGAGAGTCCCATCGAAAAAATACGGTCCGACTAAATACGGACCCAAAATTACAGCCCACACATTTATGGACCACCTATGCTGACGATCCACTGGCTACGAAAAATGTGGATTTATATCAGCATAATAATGCAAATTGTGCATGTTGATTCCTCCACAGTTTGAAAATTTTGCTTCATCTGTAAATAGCATTTTTGCAAGAAATCCTGGTTCCTGGTTGTCCTTCTGCAGAGCCCAAAAACAAAAATGCAATCTTTGCTGATCATCGCTTGCAGACAGCTCTTTAACGTTTCTAACATGGCAAGAGTGATATTTGTTTTCTTTAAAACATCTTTGGACAGAAGTTTTACTGATACTTAAAAACGAAGTTAATTGTCGCTGGCTGATATGGGATTTTCAATGACTGAGGCTATGATCTTTACAGACGTACCTTCATTTAGAACAGCTTTCTTTCTTACGAGAGCCCGATACCGTACACTGCCGTATGCATCAAAACGAGCTTTCACCAATCTAAATGTTTTCAACTGAGGTTGTTGTCGATTAGGGCATTTCTGCCTGAAGATTCTGTTTGCTAAGGAAACATTTTCATCACTTTCAGCAATCATGTACAGCATTGGCATAAGTTCTTTAGTAAAAAACATGCTGATATCAAGGAAAAAGCGGGTAACTAAAAACCTACCTATAAATAATTTTGTTAATTTTTCCATTGTCAAGTGGTGTTGTCAAAGCCGCGCTTTGATTTTGTGATAAGTTTCATAAACATTGGAAAATGATAAATTTTGTAATTAATGCTTTATATCTTTGAAACCGTTGAAAACAAGGTCATCAAACGTGGTATTGCTGAATAGGCCATGAAAATGCTCATCTAATAACGTTCTAATATACAGGGCTTTTCATTTGAAACTTTCGAGAAAATTTTAGTTTTGCGAAATTTAACACTCTGTATAGGCAGGTTACATTAAGAATTACCATGTAGCATTTTGTTATAGTGAGGAGTGTATAAAATTAACTCCAGTGAATATGCAGCCAACACATTGTGCAGAATCGAAGTATTTACGCACCAAGCTAGACCAATATTTTTAATAAACAAATGAATAATTCTGAAACGGTTGGTCCTAGACCCATCATGTGGCATATCAATTTGCTTGCGGCGATACCATATTTTTAGAAATGATATAAAATACAGGGTGTTCTATTTAAAAAAATGTAAGTTTGGTCTGCCACGGAGAAAATGAACGCCCTGTGTAAATTAAAATATTTTTGATTTACGCAGCTGACTGATAGGAACAACTTTCAGTTGAAAGTTTTTTGATAAAACTGAGTTTAATATGGAAAACTGGGCTTTTTCCGCGAAGCGGACCAACCTGTATATATATATATATATATATATATATATATATATATATATATATATATATATATATATATATATATATATATATAATCAAACGGACCTTGGTTTCGGGGTCTAGGGACCCAAATTCACGCTCATTTGGAAAATGTTTGCAAAGTCTTACCACCGACACCTCTCTATTAGCGATTTGTTTTAAATAAAAATTCGCTAATAGAGTTGTGGATATAAGATATTTAGAATTCTTCATCCTCTGATGACACAAACTTGGTTACGGAAACGATCGTCAGGTTCTTTAAAATATGCTATAGTGATCTGGGTTCTCTAAGGGTGCTTATATACGGGGGCGGGTCAATACGTCCGTGAGTTTTTGAATGAAACACAGGCTTTTGGACAAAAAAATCTGTTTATTTCTCAACATAGTCTGTTTTGAGCTCTATACACTTCGTCCAACTTTTCTCCAATTTTTTTATCCCTTCCAAAAAATTAGCTTTGTCAGGGTCCTCAAAATAAGTATTTGTTTGTGAGATGATTTTATCATTGGAGTCAAATCTCTTTCCACCGAGCGATTGATTTAAGTTTGGAAACAAGAAATAGTCACTCGGGGCTAAATCTGGAAAATAGGGCAGATTAGGGAGCAACTCGTAGCTCAATTTATGCAATTTCGCCATGGAGACTATACGTGCATTTTCTTGGTGGAAAACATATTTTTCCTTGGGCAAATGCGGTCGTTTTTTCTTCAATCTACATTGAATCCGTCCAATAAGTTGGTATAATATTCGCCATTGATTGTTCTTCCCTTTTGAAGGTAATCAATGTGGATTATATCGCCTGCATAAAAAAACGGTCGCCATGGCTTTATTGGCTGAAAAACCCACCTTGGCCTTCTTCGGCGCCGATTTGCACGGAGAAACACACTGTTTTGACTGCTGCTTGGTTTCTGGTGTGTTGTGGTGAATCCATGTCTCGCCTACGGTTACGAAACGGCGCAAAGACTCGTCCCTATTGCGGTTCAACAACGCCAAACACTCCTTCAAAGCTGTCACACGATTGCGTTTGTGGCCGATTGTGAGCAAACGCGGCACCCATTTTGCGGATAGCTTTCTCATACCCAAGTGACCATGCAAAATCAACACCACTGAGCCGTGTGATATGTCTATGGCTTCCACAATCTTCCGCACTTTCAATCTCCGATCGGCCAACACCATATCGTGAATTTTTTAATTGTTTCGACCTCAACTGGGCGTCCAGAACGTTCGGCGTCATTTGTGCTTTTAAGGCCGCAACGAAATTCAGTAAACCACTTTTTTACCATTAAAATTGATGGTGCAGAGTCCCCATAGTATTTATCAAGCTTAGCCTTGGTTTATGTGATGGTTTTTTTTCGCAAAAGTAATGTTTTATGAGCACTCGAAATTCACTTTTTTCCATTTTCGTTATAACGCAAGAGGTTGTCTGCTCTCAATGGCTATCTAACACAAACTAAATAACGCAGCTTCTCCAAAATTTGACAGGAGTCAACTGATAGATGCTTGTTGACAGGAGCAGTGTTGCCCTTCCTGTGGAGAGGCGGGAAATTCAAAAAGTCACGGACTACCTCGTTTATATATATATATATATATATATATATATATATATATATATATATATATATATATATATATATATATATATATAGCTGCTAAGAAATTAGGTTTCCTCTTCCGGGCTTGCAAATACTTTTTACCAGCTAATCTCTATACCTTATATACTTCACAAGTGAGGCCAAACCTCGAATACTGCTCCCACATCTGGGGTGCCGCTGTCGCTTCTACACTCGCTATTCTGGACTCCATTTAGAATAGAGCTATACGGCTTATCGGTGACCCTAGCCTCACCCAAAGGCTGCCACCCCTTGCCCACCGACGTGCCGTTGGTGACCTCTCTCTCTCTCTCTTTTATAGATATCTGCACGGGCACTGCTCAGAGGAGTTTTCTTCCATAGTTCCTCCACCTGCTGCCCCCAACAGATCTACCAGGGGAATAGAGGGAATGCACCCTTTTACTGTCCAGGTCACCAGACATAGAACAAGACTCTCTTTATTCGTTCTTCTTTTAATCAGCTGACTAGTTTATTCCGCACTATATTTCTTTAAAATGTACATAAAGTTACTCATTGACAGTGAACACATGCCAATTAGTTAAAACGATCAGCAGTTGCTGTTACACTACGGACCTTTGTTTTGGAGCCTCGGTGCTTCGGTGGTAAGAACGTGTGCCTCTGAACCGAAGGGCACTGGGTTCGATCCCAGGGCTCTCATTTCACTTTTTCAGTACATACTGTAACATTAACATCAATCGAGGTTGTGGCATGGAAGTTGAGCAAGTTGAACGTCTGCACGTTCCACCTTTTTGAAGAGGAGTAAAATCGTCGGTCCCGTGTTCATGCAATGTTGGGCACGTTAGAGATCCCTACTCACCTTACAGAAAGGCAGGGGTTCGGCTAAATTTCCAGGAGAGTGGGGGGAAACTGCTCACTGGCGTCGGTGATTGGCCATAGTTGCGGAAATAGGCAGACGTTAAAGAGTTAAAGAAATAAAACGTATATATATATATATATATATATATATATATATATATATATATATATATATATATATATATATATATATTGTGTTTGGTAAATATGCATATATTATTAACTTTTTAAATAAGTTAAATTATGACGGCATAATAGAAGCAAATACAATAAATACGCATCTTTTAATATAATTCGTTTTATTTTCAAAGATGGTTTCAAGTATATCAAACGATTATTAATAAATAGATCTAGAATTTACACAAGTCAATTTAAATAATAATTACAAAGTTAAGCGGCGCAGGTGACGTCGACACAATCAAGCCAGGGATTCCAAGTATATTTGAAAAGTTTTGGATCATCCCCTTCAATGTCGAACTCTTGTTCTAGCTGCGGTACTAGTCCCTTTCTGTAGTCGACGAGGGCTCGCTTCATCCTACGCACAACGCTCGGGAAAAACTTTGCTAAATCGTTCTCCTCACATGGATCACTGGGAACGTCGTACAGGCAGACCGCTCCACCTGAAAAAAGCCAGTTGATATCTCAGAAACATGATGCTGCAATTTAGAGTTTTAGATTTGTAAAGTTCGCTTTTTATGTGGGAGAGCTTTTACTATCTCGAGATATATCGCTATACAGGTGACCTAATATCGTGGTTACATAAATATTTTCCTTGCATGTTTTATGTTCAGGGTTCAACACGTAACCACCCACTTAGCTCATTTATCTATCGCTGTACACAAAAGAGAATCTTAAAAAAGAATCACAAATATTTGAGTTTAGTGCACAATTCAGAAAAACAATTCGAAAAAAATCGTATCTAGATTTTTCTCGAAAATTCGGTTTTTTAAGTTTCCAAAAGCAACAAAAAATGTGACCCTTGATTTGAAATTTTCAAAAACTGATAAAAAAATTATCACCTATTAGAAAGAAAAATTAATAAATCGGTTATTTCTTTGATATCACTTTTGAGTTTGATATTGACGCAACTTTAGCTACGATAATATTAAATTGTAAAATAACGTGGGAACTTTACATTCAATTATATTTTAGTGAATTTACTTTTAAAAAATTCACCAATGAGGAGATTCCGACTTTTGAATTAAAAAAAATGTCTTCAAATGAGCACTAATTAGGCTCCCCAGAACACATATCCGGGGTCAGTTTCAATTTTTATCTGTTTATATATATATATATATATATATATATATATATATATATATATATATATATATATATATATATATATATATATATATATACATATATATATATATATATATATATATATATATATATATATATATATATATATATATATATATATATAGAGTCACACCGATAACTCAAAAAATAATGGGCTGATTTTGATTAAATTTGGAAGTGGCTTGGATAAGTTCTTTAGCCAGGAAAATTGGCCTAGGTTTTCCCGGAAAATTTTGTATTTTCTTTCGAAAAAAATTATATCTCCGGAATTAACAAAGTAAGGACAACCAAATTTGGTACGAGGGTTATCACAATTAGGTGAATTACCTACAGAAACTTAGCTCTGTAGCTCGAAAGACAAAAAAGTTATAAGCATTTAAAGAAAAATACATTGGGGTTTTTCTCAAAACGTAAAAATTTCGATTAAAAACGTTAAAATTGGCAACATTTAGGCAAAGAACTTTAATCTAATACGGGCTATGGAAATAAAATGTCTCAAGTAGAATGTTTTACAAGACTTGAAGTCTTGGTTTCAACAGTCATTGTCGTTTATTTTACTAAAATATTTCCAAAAAATTCATTTCAAATAGACCCCTTCTCTGATGCTTGGCAGTAGCCTTAGCTATAGAGTTTATCGTTTAATGGTATATAATTTTTGTCGAATTTTCGTAAAAAATCAATAAAGCTCAATATATCCGTCATTATACAAGATATGAAAAAAATGTATATATTAATTATAGGGTGTCTTGAGTTACATCTTAAAAAATTATTTCTACAATCACAGGCTGGCCCATAAGTCGTTGGTGATACAAATTTTCATTTTTTTTTAATCAAACACGCCTTATGTTATTGCATTTTTGCATTTTTCATCGAAATATAATGCATGTTTGTAAGAAAAGAAATTCTGGAAGCAGCAAGTGCGTTATGGTAGCGAATTTTGATCAAATGCTTCATATTTGAATAGCTCAATTTGCTATTAACCTATAAGGTTGATCAAGAAACGAGTTTTTTCGGGAACACTTTAAGTTTACTTTCGGAAATTTTTGTACGTTTTCTAACAATAAAATTATTTTGATGAAATATGGTACATTGTTTCCACTATATAGGTTATACTGGTAACCAAATTTGATGCCTGCTCTCTTAAAAAAAACACACACATTTGCTATTAGAAAGATTTTTATGAAAATTCACTACCATAACGCACTTGCTGCGTCCAGACTTTTTTCTACGAGGATATACAGATATGATGATAATAATCTACACAAGAAAAAAGGAATTGTAGAGCATTTGCTATAATGTACTTATTCGCTCAGCTCTGTCGGTTTACGTTTTAACTACTTTTATGGCTTGGTTTTATTTTTTCGAAATTTTAAGTTTAGCGTAAGTTATTGCATTTTACATTTGGACTTTTTATAAACAATATTTTACAAGGTGAAAAGATAATGAATTAACATCTCTAAAATAGAACGACGAGTCACTAGGCCTTCACCAATCACATAGCGCGAAGCAAATGATTATTGTGTTATAAGCTATGTCAATTTATGCGGTTTTTTAACAAATATTCCGGAGGATTAAAGAAAAAGGTGTTGCATAAAATATGTTTCACAAAATGTTATTTTTATGTCTTCGCAGTTTATTTTCTTCACTTAGTTAAAATGTTGGCAGAAAATTTATTTCAATTACATTATTTTTGCCAATTTGGTTAGGAGGATAGGGACAGTGATTGATTCTGTATGAGTCACCTGATGTAAAAACGTAAACGTCAAGCAAATAATTTGAAAAAAGAAACACGATTCTGAAACAAATACGGCTTCTGAAGTACGAAAGGTTGCGTGATGTGCTTGAAAAGATCATTTTATGCATAAATTGATACCTTATTTTAATTTGTCTAAAATGTTTGCGAAGAAAAATAAGTTCACGTAGAGAATTTTACCAACGCCACATGGAAACCTACAGTTTTTGTCAATTTCAAAGTCTGAACGCAGCAAGTGCGTTATGGTGGCAAAAAACTAATCGGTTTGAAGCAACCATTTTTGAACTTTTTCAAATAGTAAATAGGTGTTGAAAAAAAAATAGTTTTGATGCAGCAAGTGCTTCATGGTAGCGAACTCCAAGTTATAATCTTTACTTTTGATATATGGTGAAGTCTCTATAGAAGCAGCAAGAGTGCTAGATTTTATAATATATAGTAAAAACAATCTGCCATGTTTCATCAAAATAACTTTATTGTTTGAAAATGTACAAAAATTTCCAAAAGTAAAGCGTTTCCGAAAAAACTCGTTAACCTTATAGGTTAATTACAAATTTAGCTATTCAAATATGAAGCATATGATCAAAATTCGCTACCATAACGCACTTGCTGCGTCCAGAATTTCTTTTCTTACAAACATGCATTATATTTCCATGGAAAATGCAAAAATGCAATAACATAAGACGTGTTCGACTAAAAAAAAAAACAACATTTGTATTACCAACGACTTATGGGCCAGCCTGTGATTTTAGAAATATTTTTTTAAGATGTAGCTCAAGACACCCTATAATTAATGCATACAATTTTTTAGTATCTTGTATAATAACGGATATATTGAGCTTTATTGATTTTTTACGAAAATTCGACAAAAATTATATACCATTAAACGATAAACTTTATAGCTAAGGCTACTGCCAAGCATCAGAGAAAGGGTCTATTTGAAATGAATTTTATGGAAATATTTTAGTACAATGAAGGACAATGACGGTTGAAATTAGACTCCAGGGTCTGTAAAACATTCTTCTTGAGGCATTTTCATTCCATATCCCGTATTACATTCAAGTTATTTGCCTAAATGTTTCCAATTTTGACGTTTTAAATCGCAACTTTGACGTTTTGAGGAAAACCCCAATTTATTTTTCTTTAACTGCCTATAACTTTTTTCTCTTTTGACCTACAGGGCTAAATTTTTGTAGGTAATTCACATATAATTGTGTACCAAAATCGTTTGTGCTTACTTTGTTAATTCCGGAGACATAAATTTTTTTCGAAAGAAAATCCAAAATTTTCCGAAAAAACCAAGGGCGATTTTACTGTATAACGAATTTATCCGAGACACTTGCACAAGGAAGGTATTCACCAAGTTTAATCAAAATCGGCCCTTTATTTTTTGAGTTATCGGTGTGACACAATATATATATATATATATATATATATATATATATATATATATATATATATATATATATATATATATATATATATATATATATATATATATATATATATATATATATATATATATATATATATATATATATATATTTAAACATATCAAAATTGAAACTGAGCCTGGATATGTGTTCTAATTATTGCTCATTTGAAGAAATTTTTTTCAAAATTCGAAAGTCGGGATCTCTTCATTAGTGAATTTTTTCAAGAAAATTCACTAAAAATAACGTAATAAGTGCTTTGTGGATACAATTTTTTTTTCGCGTCTCATTCTTATAAAAATTTGCTGGGTCAGGGCTTGAACTATTTATTTTTTATCATATGTCAATGTTTTGGTAATATTATGTTAAAACTCAAAAAGTTAACACAATACTTGTCTTCAATCACTATTTAAACGGTTTTTTTAACTGCACTTGTTAGTATGTTGGCATATTTGCTTTGTCAAATCTTGTTAGATAAGTGTTATGAAACTGAGACAAAGTATTTAAAATGAAATTTACGTATAACTTATTCTAAATTTTTCTTTAAAATGTGTTCTCAGCTAAGGCTTATGAACTATTTTCGATTTATTCATATAAGTAGTTATTTATTATTGATTTTCGAGCGATGTCTGTAGAGTCCCAGAAACATGTTTAATTATAAGAGAAACGAGGTGTGCCAGCAAGTTCAGAATGTTGTAATAATTTAATAACCATCACAGGACTTGTGCAAGTCTCTTAATCAGAACTTTGATGTTAATAATTCAGAAGCATTGGATGTGTCTCACTGGAAACGGTGCTATCAATCGCAGAGATATTAATATGCAATTACCTTGTTCAAAAGCAATAATCAGAGCTTGCGATGAATCTGCGTTCAACAGTCTAATTAGTATAGTGGGTAGTCAATGGGGAGGGCCTTCCTGTATTGTTTTTGCTACAAGGTGTTTAATAGAAATTAAGAATCTCAATTTCAGCTATATTGTAACTCGAGTGCAAATACAAGAGATATACAACCAAACAAACAAAAAAATCAATCAATTTGAAAAATCCGATAAAGGTTACGAAATAATGTTTGCGTGGCAAAAAACAAGGTTAATTAGAGTCACCACTCTTAACATACTTTTAAAAGTCAATAACCATTACTAATAGAGACTGAAAGATAAACTCATCATCATGCGTTCGTGGCATTTGACGTGCCCCTTTCCACGGTGCAATACTTGCAATGGCTTGCGAAAATCTGGTCTACTTAGTCTCGAAAGAGACAACACATTCACTTTGACGCATTAGGTACTCAAATATTCCCAGTTAGACAGATAAGGTACTTGGGGGTATACCTGGATGACAGGTTAGCACTTGGTAAGCATAGATAACGTACCGCGGAAAAAGCCCAAACAAAAATGGGTGACCCGACAAGAATATTTCCAAATGTTGAGGGTCCAAGCGGCACAAAGAGAAAGCTACTGTTTATAGTTGTGCTGTCTGTTGCTCTTTATGGCTCGCAAGTGTGGCACTAGGCTACAAAAATACGAAGATACCGAGATAGCTCGTGGGTCTCCAAAGAAAAGGCCTGCTGAGAGTGGCAAGTGGATATCGGACGGTACCAGCCGCTGCCAAACAGGTTATCACGGGAATCCCGCCCATCAACCTGCTTGTTGAGGAGAGGCTACGATTGTACCACTTATAAAACGCTCACGTACCATCTGTAAAAAGACCTGAGAGGTAGAAGACACTGGAAAATGGTAAGAGATATGGAGTGAGCATAGAGACACCGTAGCATGGACGAAAACCATTATCTGTCGTTTGTGAGGTAAGAACATAGCAAGCTGGATTACCATCTGACCCAGTTCCCCACAGGGCACGGTACACTTGCCTATTATAGGAAGAAAATGCGGATAAGTGAAGAAGGGGTATGCACCTACTGTGGATCCATAGACATCGCAGGACACACAGTGTTTGTGTGTAATAGACGGTCTCAATGGAGACATCAATTGAAGGCTGAAATAAATAAAACCAATGCCATACAAATAATGTTAGAAAGCTCGAAAACCTGGAGTAGAGTATCCAGTTATATAAGGCAAGTCCTAGAAAAGAAGAGAATAGAAGAATAGAAAACTGACCACCCGGAATTCTTGATGCTATGTCACTAAAAGCGACCGTTCCGGGTCTACCATGGAGAAAAGAATAAGGGGGTTTTAGTCGCGTTAGATCCATAGCGAGTGTCGTCCATGAAGGATTTCTCCCTTCCTAAAAAAAACGTCGGGCTTTGCCTATACAGAGTGGAATAGCCAACTCTGGCACACAATCTTGTTCGAACAAACACACCAATTCCAGCGAATGTGATAAAATTCCCGGACGATGAAGCATCAGCACATTACCAAATCAATGTCCGGCATTCCTCGACTTAATATTTCCAAATCGTTGGATAAGAAGACTAGGATCGTTAAAATGGCCAGCTGATTAACCGATCTAGGCTATTATAATACTTCTTATGGGGATATATGGAAAGTATGGTATCCAAAACTTAACCACTTGATTTAACCGACTTCAAAAGGTTCGTTAGCCAGGAAAATCGTGTTTTTTCAGAATTATTTTAAGTTCATTTTCGGAAAAAAAAATAATTTTCAAACAATAAAGTGATTCTGATGATATATGGTACATTGTTTCTACTATATGGGTAGACAAATTTAAGGGCCGCGGTTATCTAAAAACACATATCATTTTCTATTAATTTTTATGAAAATTTACTACCATAACGCACTTGCTGCGTCCAGACTTTTTTGGATAATAAGTTTGTTAAAATACGAATCGCACTAGGCCTTCAAAACCTGATGAATTAAACTTACTTGCAGGATCACAGAAATTTTTCTTGGCTTTTTCGTTGACACATTTAACGTTTGCCATTTGTCTTATTGGTTCATATTCTATTTCAGTAACTGGAGTGTATGATATTTTCCTCATGCTTTTGCCTGCAGGGCTTTCATTTACTGCTGATGTATTATAAGGAATATCTTCAATATTTTCTAGACCTGAGTCTCCATAATATGAGTTATACAATCCATCCTGGCTTGTACCTAAAATAAAAGTTATGAAATATAAGTGCCTTACAAAAATTATTATTTCTAAACGTCATAACGTCTAACGTCTAACGTCTGGGTTTGACATGGTTAAAGGAAATTAACGGCTTTTACTACCAGAAAAACTGATTTATTCTCAAAACCCTACGCGTTTCAATACATTAACGTGCCATCTTCAGGGGTTTAGACAAATTTCCTGTCTCAATTACAGAAAGGTACTGTATGAAATGTAGTCAAAGTTTGGATTTTCATCTATTGTCCTCAGGTTACCAAACAGAAACTGCGTAAAACAGGAAGGCAGGAACATCACAAGACTTGAATAAACCAGAGGATGAAACCAAGAGACGCTAGTTTTTTTAGTTTAATTTTGTCAAACGAAAAAAAAATATATGCAAGGGAGGCCAACACATGGTCAACCATGGACGTCCCATGATAAGTTAGAATCCAGATAGATCCCCAAAAACTTTACAGACGTGCCCTGTCTTCTTTAACCTTTATCAGATTTCACATATAGGCTCAGATTTGGATGCACACCCACCGGAGAAAAATAAGCATTTCAGTCTTCCACGTGTTAAGAACCAGACCATTTCGCGAACACCAGGCTGACACCTGAGACACACACACATTAGCTGCAGCACCAAGCTCTTCAAAACTTTCCCCTGAGATTGCAGCAGTGGTGTCATCTGCGTACAAAGTTTAGTGGTATTGCTGGAGATCATAAGCAATATCGTTAAGGAAAATTGTTGCCCTGCGGCACGCCGCTCGACACGGCTGAAAATCCAGACATCGGACTTGGACCCACTATTTATGTAATCCAAGACTGTCAGGTAAGTGCTAAGCATATGGTACCTTTGTTTCTAATGTAGGTTATACTGGTAACCAAATTTGATGCCTGGTTTCAATAAAAAAGGCATATTTGCTATTAAAAACAATTTTATGAAAATTCACTTCCATAACGCACTTGCTGCGACCAGACTTTTTTAATATATTTAATAATCCACGTGTAGATAAGTCTTGGAGATTATTGTCAGGGTCACTGCTTGCTTAGCCTTAGGAACTATGTAGTTAAATTAATCATGTAACTCACATCCCCATTTAATAACCTTGTTGACATCCACTGTTGTTCGCATATCTCTACGAATCGTAATCATGTGCTGGCTTTAACGAGCTGACTTGTTGATTTGTGAGCAAATTGTATTTTTAATAAAAAAATCTATATTTTCCAGTACAAAAAAAGGATTAGATATTTAACACGGTATAAGAAATTGTGAGCTGGGGAATATTAATTAAAGAATATGGTGTAAATGATTTAAAGTTTCGATTTATTTAACCTATTCATGGTGACCGTAGAGTATCCATAAAAACTGACTGATACTCATAAGCTACGAGGGAAGTTTAAATCTAAATCTACGTTGAGATTAAAGGGAACACGCTCTGAAGGTGCTTGTGGACGGTAAAATTATTAAAATTTTTTACCTGTTATCTGTTAAGTTGTGATAAAATTCTGGTTAAAGCAGTCAAAATAATACAAATATTGGCAAGGAACAATTTGGATTCCGTAGCGAAGCCCTTTCCTGCATGAGGACACTATTACAAAAAATCTGTATATATATATATATATATATATATATATATATATATATATATATATATATATATATATATATGCTTTATTGACTTCGAAAAAGCATTCGACCAAGTGAAGCACACAAAACTTTTCCAATGTCTAAAAGCATATAACGTAGACTTCTATGATATGCGCCTTTTGATAAACCTATATTATAGTCAAACAGCTGTAGTTAGGCTAGATAACAGCGTTACAGGTGAAAGACCAATAAAAAGCGGCGTAAGACAGGGATGTGTTCCAACACCCCTGCTGTTCAACCTTTATTCAGAGAACATATTTCGGGAGGCTTTATATGGCAGGACAGAGAGAGTAAAGATATGTGGTGAAATTATAAACAACGTAAGATACGCAGATGACACTGCCATCATTGCGGAGAGCACGGAAGGCCTGCAAATACTGCTTGATAGAGTACATGAGGCTGGTCGAAGATGGGGCATCAATTAAAACATCAAAAAAAAATGATGATCGTAGGTCAAATAAACATAGAACCAATTCCGATTACAATTAACGGACACAACATTGAACTGGTACCACATTTCAAGTATTTGGGTAGCTGGCTAAACAATGATATAACATGCGACGAAGAGGTTAAAGCGATGATTGAAATGTCACGTAGGGCATTTAGCAAATGGAAACCAACTCTCACTGACAGAAACCTCACAGTTCAGACGCGGCTAAAAACACTCCGCTGTTACGTATGGAGCATTCTCTTGTACGGATGTGAGACATGGACGCTTAAAGTTGACACCATGAATAAAATAGAAGCGTTTGAGGTGTGGTGCTACCGGAGAACCCTCAAAATTCATTGTACTGCACATACCAGTAACGAAGAGGTACTCAGACAGCTGAATAAGAGTCGAGAACGTCTGAACACCATAAAAATAATAAAGGTTAGCTATTTCGGACACATAATACAAGGCCCCAAATATCACATCCCTCGCCTGATTATCCGGGGAAAGGTTGAGGGCAGACGATGGATAGGGCGCAAAAAGATATCATGGTTACGGAACATCGGAAATTGGACAGTACTGGGAGTGGAACAGCTATTCCGAGCAGCGAAAGATAAAGACCAATTCAATCAAATCGTCATGGAGATAGCCCACGCCTGAAGACAGGCACGGCACCGAAAGAAGAAGAAGAAGTCAAAATAAGTAAGTCTCAACAGTTCTAACTAACACCGAATTTAGAGAGACTATGTCATACATCTCAAAATGTTTCCTTACAAGGGTTACTTTGGATGTTCTCATTGTCGTTCGCATAGCGCACTGACAAGCTTTAATCACAACGAAACCGGTATGTGTGTGTAATGTTGGGCAGCATGCATCTGGGTTTAAATACATTGCTCTCTGTAATAGGACTATCGGGACAACATATAATAATAATAAATTTATTTGCAACTATTACAAGGAATGTAAACTATATACAGGGTGGTCCAACAGCGCGTTCAAGTTCAATATCTCCTTTTTTGTTCAATAATAAAAAATTGGAACACAAGCTGCGGCTACTAACTTTAGCTACAAACTAAAATTATTTTTGCCTCTACATATACATTTTACCTTCGACAATGACTGGGCTGACAAGTCCCATCGGATCGAAACATTGCGCGACGTTGACAGAATTTTGCGCTTGGTTGCGAGTCGGCTTGGGAATGTGGAGGGAACTGAAATTTGTAGTAAGTCGGAATTAGGAGTCCAGTTTTTGCCAATAGTTTTGCCAGTGGCTTCTGTTAAGTTCAAATCTAATGATTAAGTGGAATTTGGAATACTGTTTAAAATATATTTTTTTCTTGAAGCTGCACATTGTTAGTATTCCACTTGTGCAATTGGAAACCGTGTTTTCCTAATAACGCTTTTAGCTCAACATGTAGATTAAATAGTTCTGACTCTGAAGACGCTTCAGCTAATATGCCGTCCATGTATGTCTGGTTAGAAATAAAATGGTGAAAAAATACATCAGTAAGTTAATGTGCTTAGTTAGATGCATTTCAGTTCTTGATCAGAGCGTTTGCGCCAATGAATATTCTGTAGGCAATTTTGTTCGGGATTCCCTGAATTTGGCGGTATATTTTTTCAATGGCCGCCGTAATGACAAATTTGAATAATCGAAACCTACAAAGACTGTCAAAGAGTTTAGATTTTACTTGATATCGCTTTACAGTTGTGTCATTTAGCGATACTCCAGACGCAGATGGACAACTTACTTCGAAAACCACTCTCAATCGTATACTGGAACTGTTCTTTTTAATTACACATAAGTGGGGAATGAAATATTTGTTTTCTTTTAAGAAATTTAGCAGTTATAATGGAAGATACTTTGCGTGGCCTAAATTAACCGTCAATGAACGTAACAATCAGTTGAGGGAAGAGTACAAATACTCTTCCTCAACTGATCGTTGTTGGAAAACCGTTTTTCGAGAGAAAGAAATCGGTTTTTTGGGCAATAGAAAGGGAGTCACCTAGTTTTAAATGTTCCAAAGGTGTTTTCAATGGAATAACTACTTGGAATTGACCAATCCCAGGATTTTTTTGGTTGAAGAAAAAGCTTGTTCAGTCAGCTCATCGTCTGTCAAAGAATTTTGTTAGGAGGAATATCCCCCATTTCGCAGAATTTCATCAAGCTAATGTCTAACTCCGCATTAGAAACCCTTGAATGATTTGAGAGAGACACCATCAATGACCTTATGCTCGAAAACAAATTTTTGCGGAATATGACCTGCACTTACCCAACCCAAATGGGTGTTTTGTAAGACAGGAACATTTGATCCTAATTTTATTACTCTATCATCAAAAAGGTCGTAATATGTGTCTGAACCTTTTTTTATTTCAACAACACACCACGAGGGCTTATAGCCTAAATACTATCGTACCGTGGGTGTCGACAAGGAGGAAAGAGGCAACTTGTTAATTCTGGACTTGAAGATTTGGAGGTTCGGGGGAGAAGGAAAAACATGTGCCGGCAAGGAGTTCCACAACTTGGAAGTCCTCGGGACAAAAGAGCGGGCATAACAAGATGTTCTATGTCTGGTGACCTAGAAAGTAAAAGGGTGCATTCGCTCTGTTCCCCTGGTAGATCTGTTTGGGGCAGCAGGTGGAGGAACTCTGGAAGAAAGCTCATCTGAGCAGTGCCCATGCAGATATCTATAAAAGAGAGAGAGGTCACCAACGGCACGTCAGTCGGCAAGGGATGGCAGCCTTTGGGTAAGGGTAGGGTCACTGATGAGACGTATAGCTCTCTTTTGAATGGAGTCCAGGATAGAGAGTGTAGAAGCGGCAGCAGCACCCCAGATGTGGGAGCAGTATTCGAGGTTTGGTCTTATTTGTGAAGTATATAAAGTATAGAGATTAGCTGGTGAAAAATATTTGCGAGCCCGGAAGAGGAAACCTAATTTCTTAGCAGCCGCTTCTGCAATTGATGTGACATATTGGTGCCAATTGAGATTTCGATCCACAGAGATGCCAACAAGTGAAAAGGACTCATTACTTTGAATAACTTGGTTGTTTATTGTGATGGGTCTAGGGCTGGTGTATTTCTTATGAGAAAGAAAGCAAGACTGTGATTTGGTGGGGTTGAATTGTACAAGATTTCTACTTCCCCAGTCTACCTATCAAAATATCTATTTCCGCAGGATTATGGAACTCAGGTTTTGCAAGCTTGGGGTCTAGAGGAATTTTAAGGTTGCGGAAGTTTGAAGGTTATACATGGCAACACTGTACAAGAAACTTGAAGATTGTAATTTCCTTTTGTGAAGAAGAATGGCGATGTTTACCGTTCTCTTGGAACAAGAACTAGACTGCGAAATGGCTGATATTTTTATAATTCTTTCCTGGGTTTTTAATTGTATTCGGTCACCGAACCTTTGTGAAATAAACGATGTTTAACTACCGCTGTCTAGCACCACCCTTGCAGTAAGAGCAAAACCGTGGGCGGAAAATATGAATATTTGTGCCGTGGCTAAGACAATATGCGAATTTTGTTCGTACAATGCGCATGATACATGGGGAACATCTTGAGTAGGTTCTATAAGTTTTCGACGTTCTTCGACATTTTGAGAAATAGACGATGAGGCCGCGTGATTTGAGGAAGAAGAGCGATAGACAGGTCGTTTAAATTTTCAAATGTTCGATGATGTTATATTTGTATAAGTTTCTAATTTCACCAGCGGGTTTTAAATTATCGGTAGATTAAAACGTTTGCGAACGTTAATACAGTTAACAGTTTTAAGATAATAAAAAAATAAATGGGTACAGTTAAATATGTCCATAAGGTTAATGAGTAAGAAAATAACAGCAACACCTATTGTGCCCCATCTATCTGTTGAAAATTTGTCTCAACTCTTATTCATTAGGGTTCCATTCCAGTTAAAGGTTACATTTCAATGCATTTTAATGTTAAATAGTTAATGGTTAAAGTGAGATCGTAGAACGTTATTACCTCTATGATCACAGGGAACTAACGTATAATATAGACGGCAGCGGAAGGTAGCGGAAAAATGTGACCATAATCTAGAGAGAACAAGAAGTAACATTACAGGTTGTGTAAAGAAAGAATGTGTTAAGATCCTGAATGTTCTTCGGCTCTATATAAGAGAGCAGAAGCGCGTGAATTAGAGTCTTAGATTAGGTAAATACCTAATCTCAGGTTAGAGTAACTAATCTTCAATGAGACTCAGCAATTATAGAATGTTAAAGACGAATAGAGAACAGTTAACTGATAGTGAATAAGTAGTACTGTAGATTTGTTACTAGATATTTACAGCACGTGGTGTGTTTAATGTAAAGAATTGAGTTTGTGTTAATAAGTAAGTGATTTAAAAACTTGTATTTTGTAAGTCAACAAGTGAAGTATCCCACAAAACACAACACCATCTTCCAAACTACCATACCTTACTTACCAACAATTAATTTCCAATTATAAAACCTAAGCGCTGCATTTCTTGTTTTCTCGTCAATATTTATGAGAATATCATTTCTTGCTGAAGGTAGATCATACGCCAAGCTTGACCACTGGTCTATTCCATCTAAATCTGGATCAAGGAGACCTATGTCGCCTCCTGCAGCCGTAAATAATGTCGGCAGCCAGTCAGTAATGTGAATAAGATCATTCGCAACTTTAGCTGATTGCCCTAACAATGGACTGTATACGCAACATACTCCTCTGATGCCTCCCTCAAATAGAGTGTCTTTCATACCTCTCAGAGGAAAATTCGAACCCCAGTTTCTGTGCGTCCCTACAGTGGGAGCTCCGTTGTCTGACATAAAGACGATTATTGAATTCTGCAGCATTCCCTTGGTGTCGAGGGCTTCAACTATGGATCCCACGCTTTCGTCTAGTTTAGAAACCATCGCTAAAATGAAATATAGACATAAGCCTAAAAGAGTTCAAACACAGCAATTGCGTTATGGTAGATAGACATTAGACTAAAAGAGTTCGAAGACAGCAAGTGCGTTATGGTAGCGAGTTTTCGGTTAAATACGTTTCCATTAAAGTTGTTAGTTGAATAATTAATAATAGTGGAAGGAAAAAAATAGTAAAAAGTTTGTGGTAGAAACGTAAATATAAATATTTGTCGAAGAGCATGCATTTCATGATATTTCAGGTTATGTTGTTGGATCTTTCAGTCTGAAGCTAGATCTTGGGTATTCGCCATTTTCACACAAGCACTGTAACCATGCATTATACCGTAGATTGCTTCTCAGCATCCGGTCTTTTTGTATAGTACGAAACTGAACTTTATTTGTTCGGTGTCATTGAGTACCACAACCTAGAATATTCTTTTAGTGAATTTTCATTCAGAAAATTCACTGATAGAGAGGTCACAATGAAAAGCTTTTGAAAAAATTTCTTCAGATGAGAATTAGGGTCCCTAGAACCCAAAACCAAGGTCCGTTGAAATTTTTATATGTTTATATATATATATATATATATATATATATATATATATATATATATATATATATATATATATATATATATATATATATATATATAATATATAAAAATCTCGTGTCACAGTTTTAGTGTTTATACTCCTCCGAAACGGCTCGACCGATTTTGATGAAATTTTATACGTATATTTAGTAGGTCTGAGAATAGGTTTACAACTAATTTTTATATCCCTAAGTGTGAAGGGTGGCTCACCCCAAATTTTTTTTTATTTTTCGGACATTTTTTTTTGTTATTTTTTTATGGTGTGGCATTAAAAAATACATTCAGTTCTTAATTTTCACCCTCCTACCACCAACCGCTTCTTTTTAATAGCATTTTATAATTTTTAACCCCGGTAGATAGCTGATAAATTAACACTTGATCAACTATCCCCGCCAGGGGTCTACCGGTGTCACTTCTCACCCCATAAACAGCACGGAGTAGGGATGGGAGCGGTCTCCTGTCTCTTTTACAATAAGCTGTATCTCACTTCTTACACAGTTTTCGGGAAAATTTCGGCCATTATTATTGTTTGTACATCGATCTCAGTAGTGACGTTTACAATTATCATTTCATCATTTCCGTGTAATTCTCAGCTAAATTTATTATAAATTTGCAGTGCTGTAATTATTAATAATAATTATTAATATTAAGAATATTTCTACTGTATTATTCTAAAGGAAAAATATTGTGAAAAGTAGGTTAAATAATAAAAGATAAATAAACACATTAATACTATACTGTTTTTCATCATACGTTGACAAATATCATTTTACTATTTAAGTGTAATTCTCAAGTAAATTTATTATCAATCTGCAGGGCTATCATTATTCATTCCAATTTTATAAATAATTGATACGGAAGTGAGATACAGCTTATTGCAAGAGAGACGGGAGAACGCTCCCATCCCTACTTCGTGCTGTTTACGGGGTGAGAAGTGACACCGGTAGACCCCTGGCGGGGATAGTTGATCAAGTGTTAATTGATCAGCTATCGACCGGGGTTAAAAAATAGTTATAAACCTATTCTCAGACCTATAATAAATAAATTAAAAAACTTAGTATTTGGTGTGTTGCTATTTTCACATTCCGTCAACGTTCACAGCGTCCCATGCATCTTCCAGTCATATACCACATATGCACACACTTACAATAAATAAGATATATTTTCATACTCTAGAAATAATTCATATGGCAAAACAACGTTTGCCGGGTCAGCTAGTATATATATATATATATATATATATATATATATATATATATATATATATATATATATATATATATATATATATATATATATATATATATATATATATGACAACTGGCAAACGACATGGAATTAAAAATTTTCCAAGTGATTTTTATTGTACTGGGGGATTCAATTAATTTTTAAAATACACTATTATCGTAGCTTGATGAACGGCCCCAAATACAGTTTTAGCACAGTATAGATATATTATGCTGTGGCTTTAGATTAAAAGTGTAGCATAATATAGTAGAAATGTAAACAAAATCAAGTCAAGTCTTTATAAAAATGATGCTAAAATAGTTTGTTCTATCCTCAAACTTAAACATAAGACGTCACATAAGACGGAAACAGTCATTGCATGTGTTTCAATGGCAATTCTACTAATTCTGTGATTAATTGTTACGTATATTTTTAATATAATATCCCGGGCATAAAGTTGGTGCCTAGTATCAGATAAACAAAAAGTTAGTTAACGTATTCTTAGATAGCTCAGTGGTAGCGTTCTTGTCTTCTCCGCAGAAAGTTCCGTGATCGGTTCCAGCTCGATGATTGTATAGTTTTTTTTATTTTGGCATTTGGAGAAACAATAGTGCACAGATTTCATACTTTTGAACAAGATCTCATTTTTATCTAAAACGCCTGAATAACTTTGTCACTTTTGAGTCTCAAATTATTATATTTAAAAGACATTTTGTTATTGTTGATATTGAAAAAATCGGTTTACCGGTTGACTAAAACGAAATCATTCTGGCGATTAATAAGGAAAAATAACTGCCACGTTTATAATTTGGGAGATACTTTAGTTGTCTAAATATGAATTAAGTTTCCTTCTGGAAATCCTTTGTAACTTTCATGAAATTTATAACACAAGTTTCTTTTAAAGAGACTTACACTACCTATAGATATAGCAAAATTTAATTTTTTAGATTCATAGAAAATTGAGTCTCAGGAATTTTTCTCAAAGGGAGTTAGAACATAAGAATTTTTGATAATAGAGAGATATCGATGGTAACACGTTCGAAATAATTCCTCAAATGTGCGCGTATTAGGATCTATAAAATCTATCTTCAAGGTCTGTGTAAGTTTTAAGTATTAATTTTCGTAATATGCCGTATAAAAATAGTGTACAATTCTTACGAAAATTCACTACTATAATGCACTTGCTGCGTCCCGAAATTTGTATAAATTCAATATCTCCTAAACCAAATGAAATATTGTATTGTCATTCTGTAAAAGCTTATGCCTTTAAAAGATACATGCTGAATCATTATTTTTATTTCTCTAGTTTAAGCAGTCGTCTAGCCACGGGGGTGAAATTTTCTCTTTTGGTGCGGGTTCCGGGACACTGTGGCGTAGCAGGGAATGAAGCGGCGAATAATCTCACAAGGCTTGGTTCCCGGCGGCCGTTCTGTGGCCCGGAGCCTGCGATAGGCATAAGTAGGAAGACGGTCTCTGTCGCCTTAGACAGGTGGACTTAGGAAGTAATGGAGAGGCACTGGGGGTCGGTTGGTGGCTGCAGGCAGGCGAGGGACTTCGTGGAGGGGCCAGACAGAGATAAAGCTGTCTGGTTACTCTGTTGGAGTCTACCTACGCTTCGCCGCATCCTTGGGGTGCTGACAGGCCACTGCGCCCTTAGAAGACACCTCACATTGATAGGCGTAGAGAGGGATCCGATTTTCCAGGAGTACGACGAGGATGAAGAAACGTCCTAACACTACCTGTGTGAATGCGAGGCTTTTGGGAGTCTTCGAGCAGAATTGTTCGTATCGAGGACTCTGCAGAAGAATCAGGTAAGTACCGTTCAATTGAAGACCGTCACGGCCTTTATTTCGAGGTCGAGGCGGTTTGGCGACGGAACCGAGGAGGAGTAGAGCATGGTTGCTGGGGTTGGCAAAAAAATTGTCGCCCACTTGCTTGGCGTTGGCCTCCCCACCATTGCTACTACCCTTTTGGAATAAAAGAAGATAGGTACGCCAATGATATAATGTTTTTTTTTTTTTTTCCTAATCTGCGGTCAATATGCGAGTCCCCTTTGTAGTTTTTTTTCATAAAGTCAGTCCTTTTACAGATTTTTTTAATAGGATTTATTGCTTTCTCTGGAAAAAGACAAGTATGTAATTTTTACCCATGCATTTCAAATAAATAAATAAATCTGGGCCAGCCTGTATATTTATTAACGGATAACAGGTCACGTGTATCAGGTAAAATATTAATACCCAAACAAACTAAAGGTTCTATGAAAATACCGCCATGATCAATCAACAACGACGACTTTTTTGCGCAGATGACAGGAATATTGTTCCATACACAAATAAATATTTCGTCTCATGTATAGTCATATGTCGCGTCACACAATAACAAAACAAAAAAAAAAAATATTGTCAGTTTCTTTTATGGTACATGCCTACTCTCTTTACTAGAACAAAAGGGTTCGGCAAAATTTGCAGGACAAAGAGGTGAAACTGCTCTCTGTCGTTGGTGATTATTCATAGTCGCGAAAACATACCGCCGCGCCGTTAAAAAACAAAATACAATACCCCACAATAAAGCAAATAAAGGTTTCAGTTAAACATTTCAGTGAAAGGCACGTGACACGATACTCGTATCTTGGATTAAATTCTAATATTTATCGCCGAAATGGCTGGTTATAGGTCAAGATAAGAAAAACTCGGGACGCAGCAAGTGCGTTATGGTAGTGAATTTTTATTAAATGCTTCAAATTTAAATAACTCAATTTTCTATAAACTTAGAGAGTTTAATTTAAATACGTAGTAAGGTCTTTCCTAAGGCAAGATATCCACAAAATTTCATTAAAATAACTTTGTAATTTTCGCAGAAAAAAATTTTTCTCGAAAGAAAATTTAAAATTTGAATAACCCAATTTTCTCTTAACTTAGAAAGTTGAATTTTGGTACGTAGTAATATCTCCTGAGGCAACATATATACTAAAGTTCATTAAAACAGCTTTGTTACTTTCGGAGAAAAAAAAATTTTCCAAGGAAAACTCAAAATTTTCTCGGAAAACCCCGGCCGATTTTTCTGGCTAACGAAGTTATCCAAGCCATTAATAAAAGAAAGGCACTTGCCAAGTTTCATCGAAATCGGTTGATTATTTTTTGAGTTATCAGACGGATATATATATATATATATATATATATATATATATATATATATATATATATATATATATATATATATATATATATATATATATATATATATATATATATATATATATATATATATATATATATATATATATATATAACATATAAAAATTGAAACTGACCCCGGATATGGATTCAAGGGGTCCTAGTTCGCACTCATTTGAAAGAATTTTTGCAAAGTCTCACCATCGATACCTCTCTATTAGTGATTTTTTAAATAAAAATTCACCAATTGTATAGCACTAAGAATAAGCAAAGCCACATTGTTAACAGCAAAGACTGTAAAAGCGGCAATTCACAAGTAGATGACAATGTAAACCACGTAGTGTGTTTAGTTATTAGGAAGAAACTATTGACTATTAATTAACAATAGACTAAAAACGATTACAGCAAACTGTAATGATCATAATTTTATGTGGTAGCGATCTATCTTTATTGACGATTATGTGATATCGAAAGTAGCAGATGTAAATGAATTATAGCCATAAAAGTATTAATATTAAATTCTATGTTAGAATCAGTACCTCGTGAAAACAAATCTTTATTCAATGTCCTTGTCCTTATTGTCCTTATTAACTAACTAAATTATCTGTGCCCGCCTTTATACATATGTGCCATCTATTAGAATTTACCTTAAGCAATTTGAGATCAACAGTTTGAATATGAAAGAAAGCTGAGGAGGCTTAGGGTCAACGTCAGTGTCATATAAAATAAACAAGATATCCACAAAATTTCATTAAAACAACTTTGTAATTTCCGGAGAAAAAATTTTTTTCGAAAGAAAATTTAAAATTTGAATAACTTAATTTTATCTAAACTTAGACAGTTGAATTTTGGTACGCAGTACAATCTCTCATGAGGTAACATATATACTAAATTTCATTAAAACAGCTTTGTTACTTTCGGAGAAAAAAATTTTTTTCGAAAGAAAACTCAAAATTTTCCCGGAAAACCTCGTCCGATTTTTTTGACTAACGAACTCATCTAAGCCATTAATAAAGGAAAGGCACTTGCCAAGTTTCATCGAAATCGGTTAATTATTTTTTGAGTTAGCGGTTAGATATATATATATATATATATATATATATATATTATATATATATATATATATATATATATATATATATATATAGAAAAAAATTGAAACTGACCCCGGATATGGGTTCTAAGAATTTTTGCAAAGTCTCACCATGGATACCTCTCTATTAGTGAATTTTTTTAATAGAAATTCACTAAAAGAAATTTTTTTGTTTTGTTTTTGGTAATCAATTTATTTATTATTCATACTAGGTCTTAGAGATAAATGGACGCGGAATACTAAAACCTCATTTACATTTTATTCGTAACGGTGACAAACAGAAAGTAAAAAGTATTAGAGAATAATCCGACAATGTCAAATTTCCTCAGCAATAAGTGGTTGTTGTTCGAGTAAAGCAATGACCTCTTTAACGGATATATACAGGGTTGTCCAATAGGCGCGCGTCGGGCCATAGTTACTAAACTGGTGTACTTGAATAAAAAGTTGTCAATGAAACTTATAACGTGTAATCTTTGCTACAACCCAAAATTATTTTTAAGCATACAGGATGTACAGGCTGGCTCAAATTCGAGCCTCATCATTGGTTCCTCGGAAACTGTAAGAGATACAACATCGGTTAAATTATGGTAAAGTTGCGTAATTTGATGTTCAGCAAAATGCAGTTTAGAAAATTCCGAATTCGTCCGGTGATAATCGGAAAAAACCGAAAACTCATAAAATCTGTTTTATTTTTTTCTGGCGTTATTTGAAATGATATAACAAAATGAATTACACTTCACCAAGGTAACTCTTCCTTTCCTACAAGATGGCGTTTTTAAATTTGAAATTTGATGTTTCGTCTTTCAGAAACCATCATCAACTCCATTTTTTCAAATACGGCCCTGGATTTTTTATTTCATATTTTGTTACCTTTAGACTACCTCAAAACAATGCCTCATCACAACTTTTGAATTTCAAACGTTTTGATAACAAAAAATGACATTTTCAGTATTGCTTGAAAATATTTAATGCTTACTTAACTTTTAAAATGGACAAATTAAAAAACCTAAAGTAAATCCTCGAATAAGCCCCCTAGGACTTCAATGCATTTTCGCATACGTCTTCGCAGATTACTCGTAACAGACCGGTGGATTACTCTTTATCTTGCTCATAAAGTTGTGAATATTTGGCGCAACATGTTTATATCATTCGGAAAAGCATCATTGAATAAGCGATTTTTCAAGAGTCCCATAAAAATAATCCAGCGGGGACAAATCAGAACATCTGACAGGCCAGCGCCCCACTCCTTGGTTTCCAATCCATTGATTGGGAAATGTTTTATTAAGAAACTCGGTCACTGCCCTTCCATTATGGGGTCGTGCACCATCCTGTTGCCACCACAGCTGCCGCAGCATATTAAACGGTTCATCTTCAAGCGAATCAAATATATAATTAGGGATTAAATTAAGATACCGTTCAGTATTTAAGTTTCCATAATAAATAATTGGCCCTAAGATTTTGGTTCGATACATCCCAACCCAAACATTTAATGATGTTCGTCCCTGTCTTCGAACTTGCCGATTTTGGTACGAATTTTCTACTGCATAAAAATGCTCATTGTTTCTGTCAAAAGAGCCGCTTGTGGAAAAATAACATTCATCTGTCCAGATGATTTTATATAAAAAATCATCATCTTGTTGCATTTATCCATCAAGCCAATTGCAGAATTCAAGCCTTCTGTCCCTGTCTCCTGGTCTTAGTTCTTGGCGAACATGATGTTTATAGGGATGTATATGTTTTTTGAAAATCCTCTGAATTCGGCTTCTAGTCATATTCAGTTCTGAAGCAAATTGCCGTGTTGAACCACGAGGATTTTCCGTAACCTTTAACAAAACGTTTTGGTGACATATCTTTGACGTGTTATCGCAAAATATTATAGTAATAAAAGATTGCATAGCATTATTTTATAACGATACTTACAGCACTTAAAACAGCTTCTTCATCTTCAGCTTCCATTTGCTGGCCGTACGAATTTCTAGGTTACCAAAACTGCCAAAGAGACCTAAATTTCTGTCCAAATTGTTAAAATATGAATAATGGGGTTGTGGACGCTCGTGGTATTGCTCTAAATACCGTTCACATGAAATGTGCGAGTTTCTGTTATTACTATAATAAATCCGAATCATATCACGTTTCTCGAAATTGGAGAACACCACTTTTGCTCTCTTAATGTTTATCTTGAAAGTTAAACTGTTAAAAGTTCTATTGTCATATTATGACAAGCAAGCTTGATATTTCTGAATATCAAACCCGCGGAGATGAACGAACAGACATGTCATTGCATTGCATTGGATTGAACTTAAAATATTTGACTCATAGTAATAAATTCGGGTTAATCTCTACCTACCTAATTAAATTATATTATTGAACAAATATTTTGTTTCAAAAGCAGAGTCGTATTAAATATTTTCCAGAAAGAGGGAAAATATCATTTTTTTATCAAAACGTTTGAAATTCGAAAGTTGTAATGAGGCATTGTTTTGAGGTAGTCTAAAGGTAACAAAATATAACATGAAAAATCCAGGGCCGTATTTGAAAAAATGGAGTTGATAGTTTCTGAGTGACGAAACATCGGATTTCAAATTTCAAAATGCCATCTTGTGGGAGAGGAAATGTGACCTTGATAAAATATGATTCATTTTGTTATATCTTTTCAAATAACGCCAGAAAAACAGATTATATGAGTTTTCGGTTTTTTCCGATTATCACCGGAAGTATTCGGAATTTTCTAACTTTCTAAACTGCATTTTGCTGAGCATCAAATTACGCAACTTTGCCATAATTTAACTGACGTTGTATCTCTTACAGTTTCCGAAATACCAATGATGAGGCTCGAATTTGAGCCACCCTGTACAAAAAAAGAGTAATACCAAAAACTATATTCTTCTTAAATGGAATACAACAGTCATTTTTGTGGTAAATGAAGCATCTGTGGGTTCTATATTCAATTAAAAATTTGTAAGATTTTCAAATGCAGTGTTGCCGAGTTATTAATTTTCTTTAGAGCCACCCTGTACAAAAAACGAGTAATACCAAAAACTATATTCTTCTTAAATGGAATACTACAGTCCTTTTTGTGGTAAATGAAGCATCTGTAGTTTCTATATTCAATTAAAAATTTGTAATATTGTCAAATGCAGTGTTGCCGAGTTATTTATTTTTCTTTGAAAATTTCGTCAAAACATACTTTCTTCAGACAGTTATATCTCTGCCACTGTTCGTTAGTTACCCTGAAAAATTTACGTGCAATCTAATGTTGCCCTAGTTCATCCTGAAGTGTCTTTATATTTTCTCAAAATTTCTCTTCAAACATCACTACATTTCCCTTCATTTTAATTGAATTTCTTGAATACAACACCCTATATATTATTTGGCCGTTAGGAAGCTTAACGTGTGCTTTTTCAGAAAATACCATGTTTGCCGTATCTATCTCAATCTACTTTTGAGATATTAAGGTTTTTCCAAAAATTTACACAGAAAATGAGAAAAATCGTAGACGGCACGGTACAAGGAATCGAAGCAATTGCTACTCGTTGACATGATAATGTAACTAATTATTTATACAGCCCTATGACATTTGGTGGCATCTTGTGCATATTATCTTTTTTAATAAGGAGTATTTTGTAATACAAATGAAGTATACGATTCAGCAATCAATTTTTTTTATTTTTTTTAATATTATTGGCTGCGGCATCTCAGGCTATTAGCACATTCATTTCCCATCATTCTATATTTTTACAAATTTTTCAGACAAAGTCAACTTGGCTCGCCCAGGAATCGAACCCGGGACCTCTCGCTTAGCAGGCTGGCACCTAGCAACCTGCGCCACGAGGGCGTCTTACACAGCAATCAATTGAAATGATTTATATGTAACTAATTATTACATGTAACAAATTATTTGTATAATGTTGTGACATTTGGCGAAGTCTTGTGCATATTATCTTTTTTAATAAGAAGTATTTTGTAATAAAATTGAAGTGCACGTTTGAAGCATTAAATGCAATGATTTATGTCCTTGGAGAATGCTTAAATAATTGTCTTTTGGCATCCAGAGTGTGTGGTGAGAGATTTCCTGAAAGATGGCATCCAGATACAAGATCATTTCAAAGACTAATGAAGAGATTTGAGAGGACGGGAACGAGAATCATGAACGAATGAAGCCAGTGCTAAACGAAGAGAATGAGTTTAATGTTGGTGCACCTGTTGTGGAAGACCCACATAGAAGTACAACAGACATAAGTGATATGTTGATCTTAGGTCAAACTTCGGTAAAAAGAATGTTAAGTAAGAATAGATTCCATCCATATCGTGTGCAACTAACTCAAATACTTAATAAGCAAGACTTCAAAAATAGGATACATTTCTGCATTTCTGTAATTGGTATCTTGCTCGAATTGGAAAAGAGGAACGATTTTGGAATGATATATTGTTCACCGATGAGGCGACATTTCAAAACAATGGTCATGTAAACAGGCATAATGTACACTTCTAGGCTGATACCAATCCACATATTCGAGGAAGCAGCAACATAGGTGGAGTGTAAATGTATAGGGCGGAATAATTGGAGACCACATAATAGGGCCGCATTTTTTTTTATGAACACCTCAATGGAAATATTTTCAAAGTTTTTTAAACGAAGATCTTGATAATCTGGTGGAAAACATACCACTACAACTATTGAGAAGGATGTGGTTCCAGTTAGATGAGGCGCCTGCTCATTTCAGCATTGAAGTCCAAAATAATTTGGATGCAAAATTTTCAGGCCATTGGATCTGAAGAGGAGAACCTATTCCGTGGCCTCCAAGGTCATCAGATCTAACGAAACTGGATTTTTTCTTATGGGGATACATTAAAGATCTGGTCTACACAAGACCCCCAACAACAACATCAAACATGCGGGAAAGAATAAGAGAAGCCTTTTATTCAGTAACTCCCCTAATAAACACTTTCGTGGTGCAGGTTGCTAGGTGTCGGCCTGCTAAGCGAGAGGTTCCGGGTTCGATTCCCGGGTGGACCAGCGAGAAGTTGACCTCATCTGGAAAATTGGTAAAATCAATGAAGAATGGGCAATGAATGTGCTAATGGCCTGAGATGCCGCAGCCATTATGAATAACATTACATTAACTCCCCTAATGTTACCAAACCTAAATAAATCTTTAACAGGCAGGTTCATAATGTATCTACAACAAAATGGTAGATTGTTTGAACATCTGATGAAGTAGTTATTGTGTTTATGTTAATTACCTAAATTATGTTACGTGTAATAATTCTTTCTTCTAAATGATTTTATCATTATTTAAATAGGTATGATATAAATTTGCAATGCAAAAATAAATAACATTATTATGTCGAGTAGCAATTGCTTCGATTCCTTGTGCCGTGTCGCCTGTGATTTTTCTCATTTTGTGTGTAAATTTTTGGAAAAACCTTAATATCTCAAAAGTGGGTTGAGAAAGATACGGCAAACATGGCATTTTCTGAATCAGCACACTTTAAACTTTCTAACGGTAGAATAATACACCGGGTATTGTATTTAAGAAATTCAATTAAAATGAAGGTGAATGCAGGGATGTTTGAAGATATATTTTGAACAGCCTGTATGTACGAAACCAAATGTAAAGATAGTTCAGGAAGGACTAAGCCAATATTAGATTGCACGTAAAATTTTCAGGGAAACTAACGAACAGTGGCAGAGATAAAACAGTCTGAAGTAAGTATAATGTTTTTGACTAAATTTTTTTTTTAAATTAATAACTCGGCAACACTGCATGTTTTAGATGTTGTTTTGTAATAACTTTTATTACTATTAATACACCAGCTCACAATATTAATTAACATTTATTTAGACAAGTGTACAGCTACTTACATGTATATCATGTAGCTGTTTTCGATTAAATTTTTTCTTACTAATATTATTTTTATTAACAAATATATCCTTATTATAATTTGTATTTGTACCCTTATTATAATTTATATTTTTACACCCTATTGTGAAATGATTAGGCTTGTGACAATTTCTACAAATCCTACCATAGGCAGGACATTGTCTTTGGCCATGATTAGTACCACATTTAAAGCAATCATAATTATTATTATTTACAGTCTTATTAATTATCCTACCTCTTGTTTTACTTACGATAGCATCTACCTCAACAGTGTTTCTTAGTCCCTTGAGCTGATATTTACTTGTCTCTGTTGAACGACACTGTCTCTCAGCCTCTGCTAACGTTAAATTTGGAATGCGTAACAATCTGCCTTGGAGCTGCACATCTCTAATGCTACTTACAATTTTATCCCTTACCAGTGAGTCTAATAAGTTCTGGAAATTACAATTTTTTGCTAACATTTTAACATCTGTCAGAAAATGGTCAAATTCTTCATTCTCTTCTTGCTTTCTGACAAAAAACTTGAAACGATCGTAAGTTTCATTTCTCAACGGTCTGCAGTATTCTTTGAAAGCATTTAACACTACTTCATATTTCATTCTATCCTCTTCTGTTAATTCTAAAGTTTCATAAATATCCTGGGCCTCTTCCCCAGCTAGGTTTAAAAATATTGCAATCTTAGTGGGTTCATCTTTGGCACTAAACCCTGTTGCAGCCATGTAAATTTTAAAACTATTCATGAATTTATCGAAGTTTTGACTTGCATTGGGATCAAAATTTATATTTTTAGGTGGTTTGAACGCTGATGCCTCAATTTTTATCGGCGTTTTACGTTCACGTTATCACGTTACACACAAGGTCAACGTACCTTTACAGCAAATTCTCTTAATTGTGGAGCTACTTTGTGTGGATTCTTTACATAAAACCTGACACTATGTTTTAGATGTTGTTTTGTTCGTCATCTGTCATCTGCCGTGTGTCATGGAGGAACCACGTCTCTATGGCTCACCTCGTACAGATCAGGATGGTTACTAAAGCCGTATTCACATCTTAATGTAAAGTAAGTTTACACATATGTGACACTGCATTTGACAACCTTACAAATTCTTAGTTGAATATAGAACCTACAGAGACTTCATCTACCGTATAAAAAACTATAGCATTCGATTTAAGAAAAATATAGTTTTTGGTATTACTCCTTTTTTGTGCACTCTGTATGCTTAAAAATAATTTTTAAATGTAGCAAAGATCACACGTTATAAGTTTCATTGAGAAATTTTTTTCAAGTAGCACGGGTTAGTAACTATGGACCGACGCCCGGTTATTGGACCAGTCTGTATATGAAATTTTTTCTGCTGATAATTGTCGTAGTAAAGCAAAGTTTAATCCCTTTTAAATGTGCGTGTTTACAGATGTTTTTCTTCTTTTAATCCACACAGATTTTCTGCTTGACTGTGATAACGGCGGATGTGGATTAAGTCGGAGTAAAAGCCTCAATGTAGGCCATGGAAATCCACGGTTTGTTCCACACTAAATGTGACAACTGTTCTCTCCGTTCGCTATTGTATTCATTTTTCATTGTGACCTCACCGTTTTGTTTTCTTTGTTTTGGGAAAGTTAAATGATTCTATGCTTACAAGTTTATCATGTTTTTCCTACTATCCGTAACAGATAAGCAGGAAAACATCTTCCAGTTCACTTCGGTTGGGCTCTATATAAAAAGCTATTATTTATTTGGACAGATCATTTTAGAGTTTGATTGAATATAAGCAATACTGTATTACATTTGTCGTCTAGCAGCTTTTATTCCATCAGCTTAATCAATGGTTCAAACAAAAGAAAGACAAATTATATTGCTTTGTAGATTATTGAATGATCTTACGATGATAGCTACTTTACTATACAATGTGTGATATGATTATACGAGTTGGTTACACAATATGATCAGACTCAGGTTTCAAAAATATATCAGAACCGAAAGTACTCAAAGTTTAGTTCAGTTTACGAATCTCTGTTAAAAACTAAAGCAAGAATGTGTTTACTTTTAGTGAACTTTCATTCAGAAAAATTCGCTAATAGAGAGGTCTCGATGAAAAGCTTTTGAAAAAATTTCTTCTGATGAGCGCAAATATGGGTGCCTAGAACCCAAAACCAAGGTCCGTTAAAATTTTTATATGTTTATACATACATACATACATACATACACACACACATATATATATATATATATATATATATATATATATATATATATATATATATATATATATATATAGTGTGTACACGGATGGAGTGTGGGTAAGGTATAAGTGATAAAAAAATTTCGAATTAGATTATGATATTCTGGGAATCGCTCCTGCTTTGTCTTAAACAGAGATGTTGAGAAAATGAACAAAATCAATTAATATACAGGATGGTTTATAACTGATGTAATGAAATGTATTAAGAGTAAACTACCTCCCTTTATGAAGATACCGCAAAAAAGTTATTAACAAAAATTGTTTAGAATTAAAATTTATGACAGGCTCTCAATTTTCAAACAGATCAGCCTACTATGAATTTTTTTAGCTGCCACTTTCTTTAAATGACGTTCGACGGCTTCTGTGATTAGGTGTACTTTAAAAAATACTTCAAACTGTATTAAAAAAAGCCTTTACCATAATTAAACTTAGGGTAGATTTGCTTTCATCTCAACCAATAAAAAGTAAAGTAAACGCACAATTGGACATTCGAAGCAATAATTGGCGAGTTGCATGGCTACTTGAGCTCTGCCTTGTTATTCGTTTCCCGGGATACTACTTATTTGGAAAATTGAAACGACGATTTTATTTGTCACGAACGGCATTTAAAAATGTTAACAACAGAATAAAAAGTGTTTATTGTGCGGTGCTATGGTTTGGGTGACATTCTTAGCAGGGAGTGATAAGAAAATTCCTTGAACGTTGGCCAAATTATTCGGTTTTCGCTACTGGTGTAAAAAAAGCTGTTACAAAATGTATGCATACTGGGAGTGTTTTAAATGTTAAGAAGACAAAATCCAACCTAAATGAAGAAGATAATAGCTATGGATTCTGTTAGGCGTTTTCCGAAATTATCATTAAAAAGAAGGGCATTAGAATTGGCAATATTAGCAAATCGCATTTGCAACAAATGTATCGTACCAACAAGGTGAAACCTTTTAAAGCAAAACTTATACACACTTTGGAAGAAAATGACGAGTCAAAACGATTAGATTTTTGTTTATGGTACGGCGAGCAATATCTACAAAATCACAATTTTGGCAGAAGTATTCTTTTTTCGGACGAATCCACTTTCACCACTAATGGGGTGGTAAATTTCCAAAATGCACGGCATTGATCTATGGAGAATCCAAATTATAGAGTTGATTGCAGAAGACAATACCATAAAAAAGTAAATGTGTGGTGTACTGTTTCTTACACTGGGATAATTGGGCCATATTTTTTGAGCGGAATATGAACCAGTACAGTTATCTGGAAATGCTGGCAAATATTCTTCAAGACCATTTGCATAACATGTCACTAGAAGATAGACAAACAGCATACTTTCAGCATGACGGCCACCCAGCACATGCAACAGGAATCGTTCGAGAATGGTTAAATCGCGAATTTCCTGCGCGGTGGATTGGTTGATATGGGCCAATACCTTGGCCTCCCAGAAGTCCCGATCTTACCTTAATGGACTTTTATTTATGGGGCTATCTCAAACAGAAAGTCTACGCGGCTCCATTAAACAACGATCTTGATTTGTTGAAACTGATGTTGAGAGAGGCAATTGACGGTATTCCAATTCAACATATTCAAAATGCCTACAAAGCATTTACTAAACGGGCTGAGTTATGTATATCCGTTGGTGGCAGCACATTTGAATAATTTCTTTACTTTTCGTTGTTCGTTTTGATTTTTGTTGGCAATAAGCGTTTTATATTTTACTAATAAATTATTATTTAACATTGCATGATTACTTACTTTGCGTACCTGCGTTCAGAAAACCACAGGTAAAAAGCTCCATGTTGATAGGGAAAAATGTTAATAATTTACTTGAATATTCAAAGTAGGCTGATCTGGCTGAAAATTGAGAGCCTGTAATAAATTTTAATTATAAACAAGTTTTGTTAATAACTTTTTGCGGTATCATTATAAACGAAGGTAGTTTACTCCTAACACATTTAATTAAATCAGTTCTAAACCACCCTGTATATTAATTGATTTTGTTCATTTCCTCAACATCTTAGTTTAAGACAAATCAGGAGCGATTCCCAGAATATCATAATCCAATTCAAAAATGTTTTGTCACTTATACCTTACCCACACTCAATCCGTGGACACACTGTATATATATATATATATATATATATATATATATATATATATATATATATATATATATATATATATATATCCGAGCAATAACTCAAAAAATACTAAACTAATTTCAAACAAACTTGGCAAAAAGCTTGTTTGGGTGAAAACCGAGGTCGATTTCGTTAATCAGCCTTTTAATATAATATAATATATCCCGGGCATGGAGCCGGTTTCAAGTATCATGTAAACAAAACGTTAGTTAACGTATCCTTGGACAACTCAACGGTAGCGTGCGCAGAAGGTTGTGCGATCGATTCCAGCTCTATTTTTTTGTTTCATTTTGATATTTTGAGAAACAATAGTGCACAAATTTTATACGCTTTGAACAAGATCTCATTTTTGTTTAAAACGCCTCAATAACTTCGTCATCTTTGAGTCTGAAATTATAATTTTCAGAAGGCATTTTGTTATTGTTGATATTGAAAACAGCGGTTTGATTAGTTTGACTAAAAGGAAATCATTCTGGCTATTAATAAGGAAAAATAACTGCTACGTTTATAATTTGGCAGATACTTTACTTTTCTAAATATGAATTAAGTTTCCTTCTGGGAATCTTTTATAACTTTAATGAAATTTGTAAGACATGTTTCTTTTAAAGAGACTTACACTACCTATAGATATAGCAAAATTTAGTTTTTTAGCTTGATAGCAAATTGAGTTTTCAGCATTTTTCACAAAATGAGAACACAAGATTCTTTGATAATAGAGAGATATCGATGGTAACACTTTCGAAAGAGTTCCTTAAATGTGCGCGTACCTCTAAAATCGATCTACAAGGTCTGTGTAAGGCTTGATGCGTTCTCGCAACAATTAGAACCGTAGATCGGTTTCGCTCTCATTAGAGTTTTTCAGTATGGCATATTAATTGCAGCAAAAATGCACCCAAAGTAATACAGCTATAATATAGCCAGCCTTTCAACACTAAGTGAGTGGTTGACGTGCCGCCATCTAGTTGCGGAACCAACACTCACGTAGTGTTGAAAGGCTGTCTGTACTATAGCTGTATTACTTTAGGTGCATTTTTGCCGCAATTAGTATGCCGTACTGAAGAGCGGTTCTAATTGTCCCTATATTGGGGTAGAAATGGGCCAGGGCTGACAATTTTCTAAATTGTATACAGTCTCTATTTTTTTAACACTTTGTGTTATTTGGAGCTGGCGTGACAACATACTACTTGGTTCGGCAACTAAGTGGCGGCACGTCCACCACTCACTTAGTGCTGAAAGTCTGTGTAAGTTTAAAGCATTAATTTTAGTATGCCGTATGATAAAAGCGTACAATTCTTATGAAAATTCACTACTATAAAGCACTTGATGCGTCCCGAAATTTATATAAATCTATAGAAGCATGAATATACAACATTTTCTCACTTACCAGCGTAAGTTCTTCTGTTAGGGTCAATAATATGTTTAAATTTGTTTATTGTTTCTTGTGGAGCTTCCAACACTTTTCCTTCATTGGCCGCGTGAACACCTAAATGCGATAACATCAGAAACAATGGAGCGGTAACCTCGTGTTTTTGTATTAAATCAACAGCATGGTCAGTGAAGGCATCTGTAGCGTACTTTCCAACCACATCCCAAGCTGGTTCTTTATCCCTTCTCAAATCAAACCCGGAATAATTTTTTTCATCAAACTGCAAAAAAAAAAATTAAACATTTTGTTAACAGATAAATATATACTAGATACAGATATACATGGTTCTCCTTTGGCTTTACAAATGTTTGTTTCTTGTATTTAGCATGAAATGGTTTCACCAGATTAGAGCAACTACAGTTAGTGAGACAGATACGTATCAACAAATCTCATCAGTCATATAAAATGATAAAAGGTAAATGCTCTACATTGTGATGAACTCGGCAAAGCAGTGACCCGACGGGTAGGGTGACAATTCGTCCTTCGGGCGTGACCTAATTATTCCAATTTATATATGCTCGGGCGCCTTCTTTATTCCCTACTAAATAGGACGGAGTCAAATCCCCGTGAGACTTCTGCTAATGCCCTCATAGAACACCACAAATTACTGTTTCATAACAGCCTTGTCCTAGGGTAGCTGAGTGGAGAAGAAAAACTATAGCAAGAGGTCAAAAGTTATTATATCCCGTAGAGTTCTCGGAAGTAAAGTAGGCTTTAATTACCTACTCCCGAATAATGACTGTTTTCCTAGCTTACAAGGTTGGAAGCAAAAATATAATAGACAGGTAAATATCAATTAAGATATACATCCGCTAGTTGCAATCCGTCACAGGATTCTGGCTTAACCACACATGCACTAGTGCAACTATCTAATGGCAGTGCAGTGAAACGCAGTTTATTTAATAAAAACTTCTAATAATACTTAAAGTATCTACAAACGAAAGTTACAATAATAAAAATCCATAAATTACGAAAACTAAAAATTCGCTACAGTTCCTGCGATTAAAGGGAAACTATATCTCAGGTCAGATAACACTATCTCTGATAAGAGATTATTTCACATGGTAAACGATACAAATACGTTAATATTTAAAAATACAATAATATTTGACTAAAATATTATTAGTGGTTTTTACAAGAAATGAAGCGTGACATTAACATTAGCACAGCAATTGGTAAAGCATATGAAAGCAACGGCAAGCGAAAAGCGACATACGCATGCATCAAATGGGAAATTGCCCCCGATGTAAATATACCGCCTCAGTCGAAGGTACTATATTCCCCAGGGCTTTATTCCCGCGATTCCCTTCAGTCCTACTCTGCTATGTGGGTAAGTAAACGGCTTCCACTCTCATATGACTATAACCTCCTAACTAATGAAACCGGGTAAACTTGTCCCCCTATTTATGTCGATCACCCTGTATAATTAACGGCCCCGTCCAGCGGTTACGTACCATTCAGAGTAGCTCCATACTTCACTTAAGGACATCCGTCCCTCGGGCTAAACTAGGCTACCCAGTATAGCACCGGTTGGCAGACCCCCTAAATATCAACTATCCGTGCTCCCGTTCCCCTTATATGGGCAAGAAACGTGGCCAGCTGGTCACTTATTTAGACTGGGCACTCTATCTAATTAACCACCCCGTCTAGCGATTACAAACCATTCAGAGCAGCTCCATACTCCACCCAAGGACATCCTCGAGCCGAACATAGGCTACTCAGTATAGTACAGTATACTTTGCCAGACGCCCTAAATTCACTATATTACGGTACAATCATCTACAATATTTCAGCTTCCTTAAATGGGCAAACACGTGACCAGTTTTGTCACTCGTCCATACAGGACACACTGTATACACTTTTAATCCTAACCCGCTGTTATTATTATAAATAGAACAGCACCAATAAAACACTCCATTAACTATTTAACTTTCAATTCCAGTTCCTAAACTACCGGAGTAAAACTTACCTTCGCAAACTGCGAGCAGAATAACATAACACGATCGTTACAGACCCTCGTTCACTTTTCCTTTATAAAACTAACACGCTGCTATCAGTGCAAAGTAGATCAGCGAAACTACCCAGTTAACTATCTAAAAGTTTCCCACACAATATCAGAACGCCGACTAATAATTCTAATACAACCACCAGACCCCTTGTCTCGTACGCGAGCTGAAGGCATCTGTTCACCGCGTTCCGTCTCTCGGTCGCGAATCTTGTCATGCGCCTAGAGACGTACCTAAATGAATACAATTGCGAGTGACAGACCGGCGCTATTCCTTTCCTTCCACGATTCATGCTCCGCTCGTGGCGAATTTTCATATTTTGAAATGTTTCTAAAATGAGTCGAATTTATTCCCTTGTAAATATTCGTTATTTAAACCGCTTAAATGAATTGTGCGCTAATAAAATAACTTTAATAAATTCGGACTTCATTACAATATTATTAGAATAAATGGCAGATCAAAGAAAATTAACCAGTCTCAAAAATTAACAACCTTGTAGAGTTTTTATTGGAATTAAGTGCTTTATCGCTTCCATACCCCAAGTATAACGGATACTGATTAAATTTATTGCCGACTATACTGATGCCCAGTTTTGAGATTAAATATTTTGCAGACGGTTAGTTAATCAAGACTTCAGATGACCAATCACAAATTAAGAATCGGATTTTGCCATGACAACCAATTATTTTGAAACTGTGCTTGGTTGTATTAAGCTTGATTAACTAACCGGACGTTCAATGTTTTATCGAGCTTTATAAAACTGGTGATATATGTTTTCTAATAATAATTCAAATCACTAGAAGTTTGGTGGAAGCAGCAGGCAGTGCAGGGCGCAAGTAAATAAAGGCAAGAGCAAATACATGACAATTAGAAAGACTACAGAAACTAATAGTGGACTTTTTACAAGTAAAATGGGAGGGGGAGTATCCTGAAGAGATCGGAAATTACGTGTTTTTAGGTGTATTAATAATAGACAATAGATGTTATGAAGATGTATAAGTAGATAGGAAAAGTCAGCACATATGTAGGAGAACTTAATAGCTTCCTTAGATCGAAGAACGTCTAGCACACGGCGAAGCTTAGTGTATATAAGACTGTGATAAGACCAACATTTACATCTGGATGTGAACGTGGACAATGAACAAAAGACTGGAAGATAGAATAGCGATATGGGAGAGAAACATAGTACGCAGAATTTTCAGAGGCATGAAAATATATGTCATTTGGGAAAGGCGCACAAATACGGAAGTGTATCAAATTTATGTATTACCAATAAGTACACTTGGAGAACCCAAATCACCATAAGACATATTTCAGAGACCTTACGATCGTTTCGTTGACCATGTCAACATCTTCAGAGGAAGAAAAATTCTAAAAATAAACTACTAGCTACCGTGTATTTACATTGCGTCTAAGTAAACGAACTAGTCCGAAGTAAAATTGTCGTCGAAGACCCATCGTTTGTTTATTGTGTAGTAAAACTAGCAGGTCGAAGACCTGCTTTAATCTTATGGTCGACAAATTTATGAGCCCTTATCTAATATATAATAGGCTTAAAAGGAACGATACCGAGTTATTTAAGGAATCTGCACGTTCCCTTTCGATTTAGAAATTTACTATGTGGATATTAGAGAAAGCCGACAACCACATCTGGCGAGATAAACAAAATAACCTCTGCTCATCTTTTTTATATATAGAAAACTAAACTCGCGTGTTTGGATCACATTGTTAACTCTAACAAAGGAAAAATAATTCAACTAAAATCCTACATAAAAATATATTTATATTGATTTTAATTTTTCGTAAACAATATTTATATTGACTTCATAGATACACCGAAAACGAAAGGGTCTTTAAGTCGAGACAAGCGTAGAGATTAGTATATGTATAGACCGGCAGAGTTATTGGCAGTAATTTATTATTCTATCAGACAAATTAGGAGTGTTTAAGTGGTCAAATGCAAAGTGAAAATAAAGGGCTTGAAATTAAAGGTGCCGCATGATTCAATGAAGTTTTGTACTTAATCGACCTTGATATAAAAATAAAAAAAATGCTTTCTAATGAATCAAGCATAGTTTGATGTCTAACATTTTTGAAAAGTTTCAAATTTTCTTTGTCAATGTGGTGATTATTATCCCAGATAGGTTGTGCCACACACGATTTGTACGCCGTACCATATCGTAAATGTGCGAGATCTTCACGAAATCTGGTGGCTATGTTTCTCCTAGTTTAACCCACGTATTTAAGATTGCAATCTTTGTAACTAATCTCATAAATACCGGACATTTCGGTGACTTTGTCTTTATCTTTCGTATTACCCAACAAATTTTTTAAATTACTTTTCGTCGAAAAAGTCAAATGTAAATCAGCTTTCTTAAAAATGCTTTCCAAACCCTTTGTGATTCGTGGTGCATAAGGTAAACACACAATTGATTTCTCTATTTTATCTTTATTAAATGTCGTACATTCAGATATCATTTTCTTTCTGTGTTTGTTAACCAAGTTGTCTATTAAACCATCCGAGTAACCGTTATATGCAGTACCACTTGTATCCCAGGTAATTAAAGCAGGCAAACTATAGAGGCTGAGACATACAGAACGAATAAGTGAGGAGAGAATGTTACAGAATTGTGTTTGGTCAAATCCAGAAGGTAAAATGAAGAAGGACATGCCAAGAAAAAGGTGGCTTAACGCAGTTTAGCAGGACTTGCAAGAAAATGGGGTTCACATCTAGAAGATAAATGCAAGAGACAGGAAGCAGTGCAAATATATCACCAAGCTATGGGCCTAAATGGCATGTGAATGCTTATATCTATCTATACCGCCATATATTGTACTGACAATCCGTACAATATAGCAAGCTATTACTTATAACATACAAGTTATTATTATCATCATTACATTGATTGTTTTTGTCCTTACTTGGTAAAACTGGTCCATACTACATACAGACTTGGAGACTACTTCTCTGGCTTCACTGTTGGTTTTCCTTTTTTGTGAAGCCAGAGAAGTAGTCTCCAAGTCTGTATGTAGTATCATCATTACTTCTACAACTTCACCTATTTATTTACATATCAGAAAATCACTGTGGTAAAATATTTTGTTTTGGTAATATTTTAGCTAATCTAAAGACACTAAGTATTTATACTCACTTTCCATGTAGATACATAATCGTAGTAGCTGGTAAACTCGTTATAAAACCCAAAGAAGTGATCAAATCCTCTTGCAGTAGGGGTCTCATTCCATCTGGAGTATCCGAGATGCCATTTACCAATTAAATGTGTGGTATAACCTAAATCCTGCAAAATGAGATTACTTTATAAATATAGAAACCAATCACATGTTTTATCGCTGCTATAAATCCCCATATTTCATTACCCGATAAATAATAGAGTGTTATTCTAACGCATATGATAGAGGCAATATTATTTGGAGATATCTCACTAACATATCATAACAGATTATTTCATGTTACCCAGATTTACCAAAAGATGTTTATTTAAACCAGAAACATTTTTCAATGAGGCTCATTCTCAAAAAAAACTTTTTTGGTCGCTGAAGTTGAATATAATAAATCACCTATATTTATTAAGAGCGTATAATTCACATGCAATACTTAGGTCTACAAATTTAAACCTACTTACTCCTAAAAGAACCTACATATAAGGTTGACTAGAAAATGCCACAAATTGCGAAATCTAGCTCAACAAAACAAACATATATATATATATATATATATATATATATATATATATATATATATATATATATATATATATATATATATATATATATATATATATATATATATATATATGTCTGGTGGCCTGGACAGTAAAAGGGTGCATTCGCTCTGTTCCTCTGGTAGATCTGTTGGGGGCAACAGGTGGAGGTGGAGGAACTATAGAAGAAAGCTCCCCTGAGCAGTGCCCGTGCAGATATCTATAAAAGAGGGAGAGGTAACCAACGGCACGTCGTTGGGCAAGGGATGGCAGCTTTGGGTGAGGGTAGAGTCACCGATGAGACGTATAGCTCTCTTCTGAATGGAGTCCAGGATAGCGAGTGTAGAAGCGGCAGCATCACCCCAGATGTGGGAGCAGTATTCGAGGTTTGGTCTTATTTGCGAAGTATATAAAGTATACAGATTAGCTGGTGAAAAGTATTTGCGAGCTTGGAAGAGGAAGCCTAATTTCTTAGCAGCTGCTTCTGCGATTTATGTGACATGTTGGTGCCAATTGAGATTTCGATCCACAGAAATGCCAACAAGTGAAAATAACTCATTACTTTGAATAACTTGGTTGTTTATTATGATGGGTCTAGGGCTGGTGTATTTCTTATGAGAAAGAAAGCAAAACTGTGATTTGATTGGGCTGAATTGTACAAGATTTTTACTTCCCCAGTTTAATATTTTTTGGAGATCCACAGAGACAGAGTCTGCGATCCTCATCTAATTGGGCTGAAGATACAGGCTTAGAATATTGTATATTTGAGTGGAGGGTGCTGTCGTCCGCGTAACTGTAAACTGGGTTGGATGTGCTAGAGAGGAGGTCATTGATGTGGAGAATAAACAAAGTAAGGGCTATAGCTGAACCTTTAGCAACTTCTGCATTAATTTGATACGCTTTAGAGGAATGGCCATCCACGACAACAGAAATGCTCCGGTTGGAGAGGAAATTTGCTGCCCACGTACAGAGTTTTGGTGGTAGGCCTTAGGCCGGTAGTTTATTAAGCAGCGCTGCATGCCAGACCTGGTCGAATGCTTTGGATATATCTAGAACCACAATCTGGGATTTACCGTGTAGTTCCATAGACTTGTTCCAAGAATGGGTGACAAAGGAAAGGAGGTCGGCAGTTGATCTGCGCTGACGGAATCCATACTGCCTGTCGAGGATTAGACTGCGTTTTTCAAGAAATTTTAGTAATTTGGTGTTTATATACTTTTCCATTACTTTAGAGACGACTGAAAGGGGATAAATAGGCCTGTAGTTGCTAGGAAGCGCTTTGGATCCTTTCTTGGGGACGGGTTGTACTCGAGCAGTTTTTTCAGTTACTAGGGAATATGTCTCTATTGTAAAATGTCTGAAACAGACGAGTCAGGAGAGGAGCAAGTTCTGGTGCGCATTTTTTGAGAACAATTGGTGAGATCTCGTCAAGGCCAGATGCTTTCCTGGTATTAAGAGAAGAGAGCATCTTTCATACCTTTTTAGTTTTGAAAGTGATATCCGTCATTTTATGCGCGACATTGGGGCGTGTTGGCGGTTGAACATTTGGAGGTGGGTTGACAGTGTAATTGTCGGCAAACAACGAGGCAAAAAGTTCCACCTTGCCCAGGGCGGTAGAAACAATTTCATCCCCTAAGACCAGAGGTGGGAACGTGCTCTTGCAGAAATTATACCCAATAGATTTAGCAAGAGTCCAGAAGGGTTTGCTGCCGCTGGAGCTTAAGAGGAGTTTGTTTTTGATGTGGTCATTAAACGAGTTTTTTTTTGCCTAAGAAAGAATGCGAACATAGCGGTTTCTGGCGCCGGTAAATGCTTGACAGTTTTCTTGACTCGGATTGTGTAGAAGCTTTTTGTGAGCTTTGACCATTTTAAATCTGGCTTTGTCACAGGATTTAGAGAACCAGGGCTTTTGAGTGGCTGCAGAGGTTTTTTGCTTCCCATGCCAAGCTTGGAAAATTTCGGTGACGTTTTGTGAGATATCAGAGGGGTCAAGATGAGAGAAGCAGACAGACACCCATGAAAACGAGGAAAAGTAATCTTGCATTTCGTCCCAGTTCGCGGAGTTGTAGTACCAAACGATACGTGGGTGTGATGACTGTGTGACCTCGGGTTGCATTGCACAGGAAGCAGTGACCATGCCGTGGTCTGAGCGACCCAGGGGGCAGTGACTGATATCTTATAGCAGTCAGTATTTGTAGTTAGGAGGAGATCCAAGGGATTTGCGCTGTGTGTTGGGATGCGAGGAAAGTAAGTAGGTTGCTGAACCATATTGGCTAAAGAATTGCTGACTGCAAAGGCCTCCGCTGCTCTTCCTTGTGAATCGGTTTTTGAAGATCCTAGCCATTCCTCAGTATGGACATTAAAGTCACCAATAATAGTAACCTCGCAGCAAGGATATTCAGAAATCAGATGTTCGGTTTTTTCAGAAAGGCAGTCAAAGAGCTGGACAAAGTTGTTGTCAGAAGGTGACCGATAAATGCAACAGATGAATTTTGTTGCAGCTCTGAGAGAGAGAGTTTTATCCATAGTATGTCTTTTCTTCCAACTTCTAAATTGGGAAGTCTGGTGCAGGGTAGATTGCTACGGACGTACGCGCACACACCTCCATGCAATCTAAAGGAAGTAAGGAGCTCATACCCGGGAAATTAAAGTGATTAGTGACTGTTATGTCGCTGATTTGAGTTTCCGTGAGGAAGAGGAGTTGGGGCCTATTAGCTTGGAGTAAATGGTTGACGGAGTTCAGGTTAGAATGTAGGCCACATATATTTGAGAAGGGTATGTTAAATCGTGATGCTGGCGCCCCCTGTACACCCATCTCGCTAAGATCCAAATGGAGGGGTATTTTACCTCCGGAATATTTTGTACAAGGAGAAGCTATCATCATTTTTGCTTATAAGGGAAACCGACTCATATACCAGAACCGGAAACGTCCGTTGGGACTTTACCGGCCCCTTGATGTAAGTGGTGGTACTTCCTTGGGCATGAAAAAAATCCTTTATAACCACGTAAAGGAAAATTCCACTACCACCTACCATATTGCAAGTATACCACACCAGTCAACTATTAAAGAGCTGACCAACTCTAATTTTAATCTTAGGCGTCGTGATCATGTATCGGGCAGAATTAAGGAGCTGAAATGGCTGTCGATGGAAAATAGGTGGAAGTTACATGTGTGCAGTTTTCTCACTAAGCTGCTTCATAATCATTGTAGTTCAAAATCACTAAGGGCTCGATTCATTCCTAGATCATCAACACACGCTGCTAACACCAGACACAGGGAAAAATTTAGTTTACCACGTTACCTGCACGGCTATGTTTCATAGATCATTCACATATAATGCTACAAAATTGTTAAATAATTTGCGTGACACATTTAAAGTATACAATATTAACAAGTTTAAATACAAATTGAAAGAATATTTGTTTTCTGGACAGTGACAACTTGTGATGCATGGTACCTCATTTTCCCTTTGATTTCTGTGTTTGTTTATCAGGTTATTGTGTGTTAGTTTATAAGGTAGTGTGCTGGATTTGTGGGAGTGTGATGCAGGTCTATGCATGTGCATTTTTTTTCTCATTGTTGGAATGGTTGAACTTTTAATAACGATTTTTATAACCATCTGTATTTCTGGTTGTTGGTTGAGTAGAGTAGCAATTTGCTAGACTTCGCCAACGTGCAATGCTTAATTTTGTCATAATTTATGTACGATATAGCTTATTAATAAAGCCATGTTATTATTACTATTATTATTATTATTATTATTATTATTATTATTATTATTATTATTATTATTATTATTATTATTATTATTATTATTATTATTATTATTATTATTATTATTGTTGTTGTTGTCAGAGAGCACTATTAAATTGCTTGTTGAGGCAGAAGATATAGTTAAGCAAAACTAGAGATCTTATCTACTGACAGAAGAGTACTAGTAAAAAATTGCTTATAAAAATACAAATAAAACGCAAAGTTTTATAGACCCCAGTTTTACCTTAGAGATATTTTTGGGTATGTTTAATTTATTTGACATATTATATGAAAGCTTTAATGATTGATTGTTACTTTAAAACTGTTCTTTGCTTAACCACCTTGTCTTAGAACTTTAATTTTAAATAATAAATTTAACATAAAAATAATCATTATTATAACGTTAACAATCGAACATCTTAGTTTTAGCTCCACAGTCTCATAGTAGTAGCTAGGTAAGGAAAACTTGTAGTTATAAAGACAAACTTACAATGATTTTCTACTATTTCAAAAGCATCTGCACAAAATGTTTTTCCACACCTTGTATATCATATGTAATGATACAATAGAGTTCGGAAATGCTCACCTTCAAGTACTGTGGCAACAACTTGACTTGCGGTAATGCCCTCTTATCTGCAGCGCTCATCGACGGCCCATGCATTCCTGAAATCATTAAGATGAGGACATTTCATCAGATCAGTAGGTTAAATCGATTAAGCGATTATTGTGTTTGCCTACCCATTCGCATCGGGTACTTCCCCGTTAGTAAAGCAGCTCTAGATGGGGTGCCAACCGACTGTACGTAGTGACTGTTGAGGATGACACCATTATAAGCTAAAGCATCTATGTTTGGTGTTGGAATCTGATTGCTTCCGTGAAAGCTTACGTCATTCCATCCCTGAAATCAAATGAGCTTTTTACCATTTAAGAAAGATTTATCGTAGTAAGTTAAAAACTATTTTCATATCAGCCACCTCGTCATTTTAATAGTCATAACACATTTTAAAATCTATGGTAATTAAAACAACGTTTATGTGAGTGGTAATAATATTATTTAATATATTTTATACAATATCAGTTAGCAACAACTGTGGCAACCTATCAAGAGTAAAAACCAGTTTTATTTAAACTGAAGGGTGTGAATCTTTTACGTGCTTAAACATCGTATGGTGTACGACACCGATTGCAAAGCGCTTGTTTTTGAACGGTACAGCGTACAAACTTTTCACTTGCTTAGACACAATGGCACAAACTAGAAATATGTCACTTTGTCGCCTCAATTGCTATATTAAATTAACGAGCGTTGTCGTTGATCACAGGACGACTTAAAAGTTCCGGGAACTTGAAGGTAGCAAACGACAGACGGCTTGTCTATCTTAAGTTACTGAAATCCTATAAAAAAGTTGCAGCCTCTTTAACTACACATAATAGTTTTGGAACTTCTTGGTGTATATTCTTGAGGCAGTCACGTTTCCGCTACTTGAAGTAGTGGATGTTACTATTTGTGGCTACTATCTAATAGTAGTTACTTTTCAAATTAACTATCAAAAATTTTTCACCCTACAGTCTCATAAAGAATGAATGTTCCATCAGAACAGCATGCGATGAGATATTCAGCAAGTCTGGTAGACTGTGTAATGTGTGTGATCCAATCTTAATGACATACGTCAATAAAAACTCACTTGATCAATAAACAAAACATTACAGACAAGGGTAAAGTAACCAGCGACAATGAACCATCTAGGATTTGGGGCCACGAAGGAGAGACAGAGTTCTGTCAAGGTCTACCGGCTGTCTAGGGCAACCCTGAGCAGCCCTACAATATCCTGACCGGCTTGTTCCTAAGCAGCAACAATCCATGCGTCTTCACTTGGGCCCACATGAAACATCACCTGGGAACAAAGTTAAGTACCTGGCTCATCTGTCTTTCTTTCATTTAGTTCATTTTAAAATCTCATAATAACTTGCAGGCAAAAAAAGCCAGCACAAGACAGACAAGGTAGTGACAAGTCTGTGATACTGGCAGTTGCGTTTCGCCATGTCGTCGCTACGTGAAAGCGACGATGTTGGCACGTAGCCGGTTAAGTTTCCGATATCACGCGGTAACGTTGCAACCATTTCCAATTTTGGTGGTTGCTCCGTGATAGGAGCGTTCCTATAACGGATCACTCACTGGCCACAAAATTCTTAGAAGTTATCACGATAGTCGCTACCACATTCTAGCGACCAACTGTGCTAGTTGTGATATCCATAAGAAATGTCAAATATTTCTGCAACATGTTTCAGCCTAACATATCGATATTCTAACCCTAATTCATAGACAGAATCAATGTTTCTCGAGTGGTCACATAAATTGTTTTTTTTTTCTTTAACGTCGGCATATTTCCGCGACTATGCCAAGCACCCACGCCAGGTAAAAGTTTCACCTCATTATGCTGGATTTTTCCCCAACCCCTGCCTTTATATAGGGAGAGTGAGGATATTTAACGTGCCCAACATCGTATAAACACGGGATCGACAAAGGGCGGAACGTGCAAACATTTAATTTGCTAAAATACGATGCCACAACCTCGGTTAATGTTAATGTCACAGTATGTACTGAAAAAGCGATGGAAGAACCCTAAGTTCGAACCCAGTTCCATTCGGTTCAGAGGCACCCGTTCTTGCCCCTGGACCACCGAAAGGCTAAATTGGTCTTCCATAGCCGAGCTCACCTTTAACATTAATTCGCCCTTTTAGTGAATTTTCTTTAAAAAAAATCACTAATGAGGAGATCCCGACTTTTGAATTTTGAAAAAATTTCTTCAAATGAGCGCTAATTAGGCCCCCCAGAACACATATCCGGGGTCAGTTTCAATTTTTATATGTTTATGTATATATATATATATATATATATATATATATATATATATATATATATATATATATATATATATATATATATATATATATATATATATATATATATATATATATATATATATGTATCACACCGATAACTCAAAAAATTATGGGCCGATTTTGATTAAATTTGGTAAGTACCTTCCTTTTACAAATGGCTTGGATAAGTTCGTTAGCTAGGAAAATCGGCCCAGGTTTTCCCGGAAAATTTTGAGTTTTCTTTCGAAAAAAAATCTAAAAAATTTATATCTCCAAAATTAACAAAGTAAGGGCAACCAAATTTGGTACGTTTTGGTTTATATCATTATACGTAAGCTACCTACCAAAATTTAGCTCTCTAGATCAAAAGACAAAAAAGTTATGGGCATTTAAATAAAAATTTATTGGGATTTTCCTCAAAATGTCAAAGTTGCGATTTAAAACGTCAAAAATTGGCAACATTTAGGCAAAGAACTTGAATCTAGTACGGGCTATGGAAAGAAAATGTCTCAAGAAGAATGTTTTACAAACCCGGAAGTCTTAGTTTCAATCGTCATTGTCCTTCATTTTACTAAAATATTTCCAGAAAATTCATTTAAAATAGACCCTTTCTCTGATGCTTGGCAGTAGCCTTAGCTATAGAGTTTATCGTTTAATGGTATATAATTTTTGTCGAATTTTCGTAAAAATCTATAAAGTTCAATATATCCGTTATTATACAAGATATAATTTTTTTTATATATATTAATTATAGGGTGTCTTGAGCTACATCTTAAAAAAATATTTCTACAATCATAGGGTGGCCCATAAGTCGTTGGTGATACAAACACGCCTTATGTTATTGCATTTTTGCATTTTCCATCGAAATATAATGCATGTTTGTAAGAAAAGAAATTCTGGATGCAGCTAGTGCCTTATGGTAGCGAATTTTGATCAAATGCTTCATATTTGAATAGCCCAATTTGCTGTTAACCTATAAGGTTGACCAAGAAACTAGTTTTTGCGGGAACACTTTAAGTTTACTTTTGGAAATTTTTGTACATTTTCACACAATAAAGTTATTTTTATGAAACATAGCACATTGTTTTTACTATATAGGTTATACTGGTAACCAAAATTGATGCCTGCTTTCTTAAATAAAAAGAAAACAGACATATTTGCAATAAAAATATATATTTAAGAAAATTCGCTACCATAACGCACTTGCTGTGTCCCGAGTTTTTTTAAATTTCGCAACACAGTTTTTATTAGCAGTATATCTTAGTCATCTACCATATCAGCAAAATACTTTTAAAAATATTTTTACCTATCCAACTGTTTTTCAGACACGCTGCGTTTGAAAACGTTTTCGTCACTATTTAACTTTTGAATATCAAACTTCGAAAGCTTATTTATGAGTGATTGTAATTCACATAAACTAAATTTAATTTTCGGTATTGGAAAGTTTCAAGGCAGGCTAGATATCAATTCATATACCCTCGTATGCTACTGAAAATATATATGTATCAAGGAAATGTGTGGTTTATTTTTATTTAGTCGATTATGGGAGGGTCCTTCATTGTGTAAAGCATAGAGAGATAATAAATTCTGTTCACAGTTGGGGACCTGGAAGATAAAAACCTCGCCATCATTAAAAATTTATATTAGGGAAAAATAGCATGTGTTCATATTGGCGACAGACGAGCGAAGAGGAAAACCTGTACGCTAGTGATGTGCCCATTTACTTCTTCCACTAAAGTTTCACTCACAAGATATCTTCAATTGCACTAATCTATTTAACAAAAAAATTAAACTAGCCATTTTCTTGGTAGATAGATTAGTGCCATTTCTTGAAGTGAAAGTAGATATAGCAAAGTATTAGAGGTAATTAAGAACATGACTAAATATAACAAATAATCGGTTGGTTTAGTGGAGAAATTCGTTAGTAGGCACAAAACAAAGAAAATGTTAAAGAAGATAAAGTATACAAAAAGTTGACCTGCTTTCCATTTGAAACGCGAAGCACGAGGGGTCTCGAAAGCGTTTGTAAGAGAATTCATTGCAGCTAACTTTTTCTACAAATTATTATTCAAAGAAATTTGTTGGGTAATCCAAAAGATAGGGCTAAAGCCGCTGAAACGTAAGGTATCTGTGACATAAGTTGTAAATAGCCATTGAAACCAGATTTATAGACATCTGGCACATCTGACCCAACTAGGAATTTTATATTTTATTATAGTTGTGAAAATGTTTTCGGCAAACAGTTTATAAAATTATCTCACTCCCTGAATTTTTTACAATGTGTTTATAAAACAGCTATAAATCCAAAATTAGCACTATTTTATAAAATACTTCAGTATCCGTAAATATTTATAAAGCCCTTTGTAAACATTACGAAACAATTTTATCAACATTACTGCGACTCTAAAAAAATGTCAACACTGACCAAGGTTTATAGATTAGACAGGTTGTCTGGTAACTCGGAGACGGGAGAAACGCGAGAGGAGGGTAATACGTCATGTGAAGTCTAAATGCCAAAAGTTTAAGTTTGGCTTTGGTGCCTTAAATAATATTTATTAGAAATTTAGGTAACTTTTAATGTGTTTGCTAAAAATTTGTCGAAAACGATCAGTTACAGACATATTTTAACGTTTATTTTGTACGAAATAGCAGTTAAATGGAAACTATTATCTTAAAGAGTGTATATTATTTTTTAAGGTGTTTTGTTGTAATGTTGTAAACATAAGTGTACAAAATTAACCTAAAGACGAATTGGATGTTATTTAATCAAGAATTAAATCGGCAATTCATCATAATGGTAGATATGTGTTTAATTTCAAAAAATAAATTATACATACTTAAAAAAGAAGCCAATAGATAACCTAAATATCCTTTTAGATGTCCAGTGGAACAATTTGTAATATATCAACGTGTAAAAATAATACTAAAACAGCAAAGAGAAGTGGAGAGACACGTTCCTTCTTTTCTTTTCCTAAAGGGTCCAATATTCAAAAAGAATGGGTAGAAAAATGTTATCGCAAAGGTGTCTGGAATGTTCCAAAAAAAAATTGCAGTAAGCATTTTAAACCTGAGGATTTTGAAGATAAGTTGCAGGCTAAGATGATAAATACACAACCGACGCATCTAAAAAAAATCAGGTACAAATCTAATCCATAAACCTTGAACACTGACAACATAATAGTAATTTACGTTACAAGTCCGGAAAATACTGTTTTTTTGGACGAGTCGACAAAATTCTATGACGAGCCGTAGGCGAGTCCTGGAAGTCTGCGAGTCCAAAAAAACTGTTTTCGGACGTGTTGCGTACACTATTTTTTCGGCAACCGTGTAGAATAACAAATCAATGACACATTTCTTTATTATATTTCTTTGTAGAACAAAATTTCGAACATTTTAATTCTTATTTGTATTAAATATTGAAATTCGAACAGAATATAGGTACTAACAGAAACATTCTAATTCTTATTTATATTAATATTTATATTAAAATTCGAGCAATTGCTAATATTGAAAGGATTTAATTTGTTTGAAATGCTTGGTATATTTAAATGCCTTTTGTAGTCAGAACAAGAAGGTAAAGTTTCCGTTTCATATTGATTGTTTTCATCTGATAATTTTTGAATGGTATTGGCAATTTTAATTTTGTTTGTTAGTGAATTATCTATATATCCTTCAGCGACATTGGTAGACTTCCAGCCACCGTGTCTCTTCAAATTTGTGATGTTTCCACCATTATCAGCAAATATTGTCGCTGAAGTTCGACGCATGCTATGGCCTGTGTAATTTTTAGGATTGGGTAAATTTAAAAATTCTGCAATTCTTAATCCGAGATTCCCAAAACTGTGGATACCAACGGACTGAATCGAACATTTTCCTTTTTTGTAATTCACGAATAATCTGTTATGTGGAGTATGGGATGGCCGTAAAGATAAATATTGCCTATACAACAGTAGGTTTTCTTGTCCAATTACAACAAAAGTTCTCTCAATATGTGTTTTAGAATCTGGTATTTTCACAAGCAACATGTCTTCTTTGTCGTTTATTAGATCAATTGACATTTTTGTTAGTTCTTTCCGTCTACACGAACCGGCTGACCCAACAATTGTTGCTACCTGAAAATGAAGCGAATTAAGTTGATACTTTTATATCCTACAATCGTAATATTTTGTTAAAATTACCTTTAGCATTAGATATGTTTCATTATCTGCTTCTCTAATGAATTTGATTTGCTCGCTGCTGAAGACTTCTGATTTCTTTGCTTTATAACCAACATTTTTCCTTTTAAGAAATGCGATTACCTTTGGGAAAGTGGCTATGTTTACATTTTTCTTCACTAAAATGGTACTTTTCAACATAGAGTACATGCTCCACAGGGTAGAGGATTTGACAGTTTCAGATTTTTGCGCCAAGTAAGCTAAAATTACATCCTCTGTAATAGTTTTGCATTTCTTCATATCCATCCATCTCATGGACTTTGATTTTTCAGGCAATAATTGTGCTGTAGCAGCAGCTGCTGTATTGGAAATTTCGTAAGGCACATTTTCAAACTCACCATCGCTGTTACTTTCCATAGTTTATTGCGACAATTGCGACCAAAAACCATGCAAAGTTTCGAAAATTAAAATGTCAACTAATTTCATTTCAGATAGCTGTCAGTCGTTATTTCGTTGCTATGGTAATGTTCAACTGTATTTCTCAAAATCATACCTATCAAGATTTTCATATTCACAATGACAACAACGTTGTGATTCTTCCCGGCCTAGTCCGGGAAGTACGTACTTCCCGTACTAGGCCGGAGAAATGCTACTTTCTCAAAGAAAAAGCGTTCGGGAAGTGGGTACTAAATAAACTGCCCGTTGGCTAATATTTTTTCTAAATTCTATATCTTTGTCAAATTCCAGGGTAAAACTACAATCTACAATGGTCTCTAAATTACCCAATTACCTTAGCTGGCGCAGCTGGGATACATTCTGTTGATTCCTTCTTTTGATTAAAGCGATGTGTTATTTTTCAGTGCCAACACCAATTATGTTTTTATTAAACATCATATCTTTGTAACACATCGTTGATCTTTTTTGAAAAGCATCACTTTAATTTTTTTCGTTTTCCGTATATCGGACATTTTTAATTATTTTTTAAAATTGCAAATCGAAGACAAAATTTTTATTCATGTTAGTTGCTTTAACCAAAATTCTTTATTTTATTAAATTATTTGCAGAGAACTAATTTAAAATAGACCCTTTATGTGATGCTTTGGTAGCAGTTTCAATTATTTACTTAATTCTAATAACGAATCAGCTTACGCTTATTATTTAGCGTTTTTTTTTAATTGGGCAAAGTAGAAGTTTTTTATGGAGAAACGGTGTTGGTAAGTAGTTTCTCCTTTCTATGGACTTCTGTAAGGTGAGTTTTTTACAGTTTGCATTTCTAGCTCCGTTGTAGCATGTTTACCTTGCACAGAACATCAAATTTACTTTAGGTCCTTAACTGTATTGTGGAGTTGAGATCACAACATTCGTCCGATGGTTAATGCATAAACGGGTTCCTCTAAGCATGTTTCTGTTTTTTTGTTTTTTCTCAAAAACGAGCAATGCGCTAATCTGCTAATTTACCTGTAAATGTTATTAATATTTAAAAAAAAATGGAAACAACGCTCGTGCCTCGTATAAAGTTCTCTTCGTCATTTTAACTTTAATTTCCTTCTCCCGTTTCGCATCTGTTCAACACATTGGGCACAGAAAATATAGGAATTTACTTAAAATTGTCATTTATAATTGAAGGAAAATAAAACTTGTTCTGGGTATGCAACGAAAAATTCACACAAAATAGAATAATTCCTAGATCCTAAAACCTACTGCGACGCTATAATGAAACCAAGTTAAATGAGACGAAAACCATTTCAAGTTAAGGGATCGAAAAATGTTCAAACAGTAAAATAAGCTTCCGTACTCAAAAAAAAAACAAGATTCTTATAAGGCGTAATACAATAGTGCATAATATTCCACGGCAACAGTACATGTCATATTCAACTGACATTATTTTGATAAATGTCAGATCTACTTTCAAAGTCAAGATCTATAAATATGTTTTATAAATCTTGTTTCAAAGTGACATGTAAATAAGTATTTTGTTTTCTCACATTTGTAATACAAATGTAGGCATGCTCTTCTTCTTATATTTATATATTTATTTTTGGCCATCACAATTTTACTCATAGAGTTGGATACAATTTTAGCGACTTTTGAATTTTGAAAAGATTTCTTCAAATCAGCGCGATCTAGTCCCCATAGAACCAATATGCGGGTAAGTTTCAGTTTTTATCTGTTTTCATATATACAGGGTGACGCATTTCTCTGGTAAAGCTCAATATATCGATTATTATACAAGATATGAGAAAAAATTTGTATATGTTAATTATACGATGTCTGGAGCTGCATCTTATAAAATTATTTTTACAATCGCAGGTGGCCCATAAGTCGCTGGTGATGCAATTTTTTTCCTAATCGAACATGCCCTTTATTATTGCAATTTTTGCATTTTCCATCGAAAGATAATGCATCTTTGTAAGAAAATAAATTCGGGACTCAGCAAGTGCGTTATGGTAGCGAGTTTTCATCAAATGTTTTTTCGATAGCTTAATTTACTATTAACCTAAGGTTCGTTGGCCAGGAAATCAGTTTCTTAAGCATATTTTAAGTTCATTTTCGGAAGATTTTTGTACATTTTCAAACAGTAAAGTTATTTTGATGAAATATGGTACATTGTTTCTTCTATATAGGTTATACTGGTAACCAAATTTGATGCAAGCTTTCTTAATATATATATATATATATATATATATATATATATATATATATATATATATATATATATATATATATATATATATATATACAGGGTCGCTGATAAGTCTGGAAACGGTCGATTATCCGGGAAAATATACAAGGTGTCGAAAAAAGTTTTATACAAAAGTTTTTGGGTTCTTCAATGTCTACTAGGCGGTGATAATTTCATTTATACAGGGTTGGTCATACAGGCGTGGCACACCAATATTAATTTTTTTTAATGGAACACCCTATATATTATTCGATATTTCAATCCTTCTCTTAATTTTGAGCAACATTTATCAGAAGCATGATGTACATAAACTCAATCGTTTCCGGGTAAAAAAATAAATAAAAATAAACGCTATTGTTTTTAAAATCTATTGGATGAAGAACAAAAATAAATGAAAAGTAGAATATCTCTTGAAAACAATCTGTGAGTGTGAAAAGAACCGGTTGCGATGTTTTTAACATTGTTTGGAATCCTATTTTATAAGATGTTCAAAGTGTTCTCCATTGACCTCCTGACAATAATGAATTCGCTTAACAAAACATTGCACTGCATTTACAAGAGCGTTTTGAGGAATGTTATTAATTTCATGCACAATCCTTGCTTGCAACTCTTCAATATTCTGTGGTCTATTTTGGTAAATTAAATTTTTTACATGACCCCCACAAAAAAAAGTCAAGCGGCGTCATGTCGGGAGACCTAGCTGGCCATTCAATAGTTCCCCTGCGCCATATCCATCTGCCAGGAAAGGTTTGATTCAGATATTCCCGTACCTCAATTCCAAAATGAGGGGGTGCCCCATCCTGCTGAAACCATATTTCTTCCGCTGGTAGATTTGGGTCGTTATTGTTCGGAAATAATCGACTAACGTCTGGAACAATTGATTCTTGCAAAAGTGTCAAATATCGAGCAGAGTTCAAATTACCGTGTATAAAATAAGGTCCTATGATATGTCCACCAATAATAGCACACCAAACATTTACTTTTTGCGGTCTTTGGGTGTGAATTTGTTCCATCCAATGTGGGTTTTCGTCTGACCAGTACCTACAGTTGTGTCGGTTGACTTGTCCATTCAAACAAAATGTAGATTCGTCGGAAAACAAAATGTGGTTGGCAAAGTTAAAATTTTGGCGTAACTTCTCCATAATAAGTTCACAGAACTCGATTCTGCGATCAAAATCGTCTTCACTCAGTTCTTGCAATAAATGAATTTTATATGGACGGAACTTTTCCCGCTTCGTAATCTTTTGAATTGAATATCGACTCATATTGTGATTTAAAGCCAATTGCTGTGCCGAAGTTTTCGGATTTTCCACCACATCCAATATTACATTCAAAGAATTTTCTTCATTTGTAACGGTTACTGGCCTTCCAGTTCTAGGTTTATCCTTGATACCGCCAGTTTCGTGAAAACGATGCAAAGTTTTCGAAACTGTGGATTTGGAGATCGATTCCCGCTCAGGATGCAACTCATTGAACATAATCACCACTTGAGCAAAACTTCGTGTTCTATCACCGTACCCTATCATCGTTAAAATTTCGATACGTTCGGTTTCACTTAAACTTGCCATTTTGCACAAAAACTGTTGACACTAAATTACTAATGTTTCAAAACTGTTGACACTGAATGAATGTTTGACATTCGTTGTCCTGGAAACATTTTAAAACAAAATAATAATACTGCGTTTCTTATGGGCATCTTATCTTATCTTGGGATTCCAAACAATGTTAAAAACATCGCAACCGGTTCTTTTCACACTCACAGATTGTTTTCAAGAGATATTCTACTTTTCATTTATTTTTGTTCTTCATCCAATAGATTTTAAAAACAGTAGCGTTTATTTTTATTTATTTTTTTACCCGGAAACGATTGAGTTTAGGTACATTATGCTTCTCATAAATGTTGCTCAAAATTAAGAGAAGGATTGAAATATCGAATAATATATAGGGTGTTCTATTAAAAAAAAAAATATTGGTGTGCCACGCCTGTATGACCAACCCTGTATAAATAAAATTATCACCGCCTAGTAGACATTGAAGAACCCAAAAACTTTTGTATAAAACTTTTTTCGACACCTTGTATATTTTCCCGGATAATCGACCGTTTCCAGACTTATCAGCGACCCTATATATATATATATATATATATATATATATATATATATATATATATATATATATATATATATATATATATATATCCTATTAAAAACATTTTTATGAAAATTCACTACCATAACGCCCTTGCTGCGTCCAGACTTTTTTTTACATACACAGTTATTACAACAACAAAAATATCACTATTATTCGTGTTAACTTTATAAAGCAAGCAAGCAGTTCTTATACAATCAAGTTTACCTAAACAGCTCCCTCGTAGTACTTTATTTTATAGAACCTCAGTGGTTCAGGGGTAAAAACGTGTGCCACTGAACCTAAGGGTACTGGGTTCGATCCCAGGGTACTCCTTTCACTTTTTCAGTACAAACTGTAAAATTAACATCAACCGAGGTTCTGGCATTGTATTTGAGCAAGTTGAATGTCTGCACGTTCCGCCCTTCGGAGGGGGCGTAAAGCCGTGGGTCCCGTGTCCATGCGATGTTGGGCACGTTAAAGATCCCTACCCTCCTTACAGAAAGGCAGGGGTTCCGCAAAATTTCCAGGATAGTGAGGTGAAACTGCGCCCTGGCGTCGGTGATTGGCCATAGTCGCGGAAATAGGCCGACGTAAAAGAAACAAAAACACACACACATACTTTAATTTATTTTATTAATAAATCTGGAAGCTAACGCACGATAAATTATGTTCATTTCTTGGATCTGGAGGTCTTATCAAAAATAATGGGTCTTAGCCTTGTGCAATTAAATATTTATTTAACTAATCATGTTGTAAAGTCTGCAGAACCTATTTTTTATGTGCTAAGCATTTTCTTAAATAGTTTACTATACATCGGCAACACTGTATTTTCCACATTATTCATAAACCTTATGGATAGACATAACTCTGGTTAGTTATAACGTCATGGCGTATGGATATGAAGTTGTAGTTTCTGGATTATCTGTGGTAGCTTCAGAAATGTAAATCATACAAGCAATGTCGACTTGTTATAGCAGATTTTAGATGCATATTGCTGTATCGTAGACTCATGTTTGATATAATGCTGTCTCGGAGGTATTGCAAAACTTAATACTGCTTTGAATTCTAGAAATCCCTACGAGAGATGTGATTTTCACAACAAGAAAACATTCAGAAATATAAGTGAGTAATCGATGAATAGACGATTATTTCTGTTTTAAGGGTTGTTGATTTAGACACCGCCTATTCTTTTATCTATTTACAAGCACTGATTTTTTTTTCTTTAATGTCGGCCTATTTCCGCGACTATGGCAAATCACCGACGTCAGGGAACAGTTTCACCTCACTATCCTGGGAATTTTACCGAACCCCAACCTATCTGTAAGGAGGGTAGGGATCTTTAACGTGCCCAACATTGCATGAACACGGGACCGACGGCTTTACGCCCACTCCGAAGTGCGGAACGTGTAGGCATTCAACTTGCTAAAATACAATGCCAGAATCTCGGTTGATGTTAATGTTACAGTTCGTATTGAAAAAGTGAAAGGAGTACGCTGGGATCGAACCCAGTACCCTTCGGTTCATAGGCACACGTTCTTACCCTTGAACCACCGAGGTTCTAAGCACTGATTAAAATACTCAAATACAAACAACAGGATAGAGAAGTGACGGCTGACGGTGTAATAATTTTAAAAAAGTCAGTGTTGCACTCTCAACGCGGTCAAATCAAGTTAATTTTAATACAGCTTTACCTTGTAATTTTTTGTAGACTGCTAGCTAATACACATTCCTTTTTTTTTCATAAAAGGTTTTTAATGGTGCTGTATTTAACTAAACGATTTTTGTTTTTTTATATATTTCGGTTAGAGCTAAAATGGCCAGTAGCTTTGTTATTTTGAAAAGAACATTTTATATATTTTTACTTTTCAGTGAATTTTCTTTAAAAAAAATTCACTAATGAGGAGATCCCGCCTTTTAATATATATATATATATATATATATATATATATATATATATATATATATATATATATATATATATATATATATATATATATATATATATATATATATATATATATATATATATATATAGTTATCACACTGATAACTCAAAAAATAATGGGTCGATTTTGATCAAATTTGGTGAGTGCCTTCCTTTTAAAAGTGGCTTTGATACGTTCGTTATCCAGAAAAATCGGACCATGTTTTCCCGAAAATTTTTGTGTTTTCTTTTGAAAAAAAATATATTTCCGGAAATAACAAATTAAGGGCAACCAAATTCGGTACGCGGATTTATATCATTATAGGTAAATGAGGTAAATTTATCTCTGTTGCGATTTAAAACGTCAAAATTTAGGCAAAAAACCTGAAACTAATACGAGTTATGGAAAGAAAATCTCTCAAGAAGAATGTTTTACAAAGCCTGAGGTCTTAGCTTCAACCGACATTGTCCTTCATTTTACTATAATATTTCCAGAAAATTCATTCCAAATAGACCCTTTCTCTAATGCTTTGGCAGTAGTCTTAGCTATAGAGTGTATCGTTTAGTGGTATATAATTTTTGTCGAATTTTCGTAAAAAATCAATAAAGCTCATTATATCCGTTATTATACAAGACATGAAAAAAATATGAATACATTAATTATAGGGTGTCTTAAGCTACACCTTAAAAAATACTTCTACAATCACAGGGTAGCTCATTAGTCGTTGGTGATACAAATTTTCTTTTTTTTTTAATCGAAAACGCCTTATATTATTGCATTTTTGCATTTTCCATCGAAATATAATCCATGTTTGTAAGAAAAGAAATTCGGAACGCAGCATGTGCGTCATGGTAGCGAATTTTCATGAAATGCTTCAAATTTAAATAGCTCAATTTGCCATTAACCCATAAGGTTGACCAAGAAACCAGTTTTTTCGGGAACACTATGAGTTTACTTTCAGAAATTTTTTTACATTTTCAAAGAGTTATTTTTTTAAGTCTTTTATTTCATTTTACATTTATATGATCAGATCGTTGTTATTCCGATGAATTTTCTAGCGAACTTTTGTATAAAAAATAATTCACCGATAACTCAAAAGATGAACAGCCTATTTTGACCAAATTTGGTAAGTATCTATCTAAGTGGAGATTTGAACCTGTGATAATCACTGATAAGTACACTTGGAGAACCCAAATTACCACACATATTTTTAAAGACCCGACGATCGTTTGACAAACAAAGTTAGGGAGCGGCATCAAAGAAAAATTCTGAGTACCTTCCTTTTGCAAGTGTTTCGTTAGCAAAGAAAATTAGCTAATTTTTCTCCAAAAATTTTCTGTTTTCTTTAAAAAAATCTTTACATCTCCGGAAATAACAAAGTTATCGCAACGAAATATTGTACGTGGGTGTGCGTCTTAAAAAGTAAATTACGTACCAAAATTTAGATTTGTTGGTATGAAGACAAAAAAGTTATAGGCATTTAAAGAAAATTTGGGATTTACCTCTTAAAACGTCAAAGTTGCGATTTGAAATATCAAAATTGGCAACATTTAGGCAAAGAACCTGAAACGAATACGGGGTATGTAGAGTAAACCCTTAAGTTTCAGCTTCAACCGTGATTATCTTTTTACTAAAATATTTGCAGAACATTAATTTCATATAGACCCTTTCTCTGACGCTTTGGCAGTAGTTTCAATCATAGAGTTTATCGTTTAATGGTATATAACTTTTAGTAAATGTTTGTAGAAAAAAAATTGTTATTGATAAGAGCACCACTTTTGAAATTTGAAAAAAATTCTGGAAATGAGTGCGAACTAGGCTACTCAGAACCCATATCCGGGGTTAGTTCCAGTTTTTATCTGTTTTCACATATACTGGGTGACGCCTTTTCACGGTAAAGTTCAATATATGCGTTATTATACATGATACGAGAAAAAATTGTATTTGTTAAATACAGGCTGTCTAGAGCTGCATCCTATTTTGAAAAAATTTCTTCAAATGCGCGCTATTTGGGACCCCTGGAACCCAAATCCGAGGTCGGTTTCAGACTTTATATGTTTATATATATATATATATATATATATATATATATATATATATATATATATATTTATATATATATTTATGTGTCACACCGCTAACTCAAAAATAATGCGGCGATTTTGATAAAATTTGGTGAGTACCTTCCTTTTGCAAGTGGGTTAGATAATTTCCTTAGCTAGGAAAATCGGACTAGTTTTTCCCGGAAAATTTTGCGTTTTCTTTCGGAAAATTTTTATATCTCCGGAAATAACAAAGTTAGGGAAACCATATTGGGTGCGAGGGTTTATATCATAAAAAGAAAACCATGCACCAAAATTTGAATCTATACGTTAAAATAAAACAAAGTCTTATATTTTTATTTTTAAAACGTAAAAAAAGTCGCGATTCTAAACGTCAAAATTGACATGTTCTAGATAGAGAACTTACATGAACTGCTATGCAGCGTAAATGTCGTAAGAAGTTAAAAAGCCTTAAGTTTCAGCTACAATGTTCATTGTTCTTTATTTTATTAAATTATTTGCAGAAAATTAATTTAAAATAGGTCCTCTATGTGATGCTTTGGTAGCAGTTTCAGTTATTTATTTAATTTTGAGGAATCAGATTTCGATTATTATTTAAAGTTTTTTTTTCTTCAATTGTGCAATGTGGAAGTTTTTGTGGAGAAACGGTGTTGGTAACTAGTTTCTCCTTTCTATGGACTTCTGCAAGGTGAGTTTTTTACAGTTTGCATTTCTAGCTCCGTTGTAGCATGTTTACCTTGCGCAGAACCTCAAATTTACTTTAGGTCTCTTAACTGTATTGGGGAGTTGAGACCACAGCATTTGTCCGATGGTTAAAGCATAAAGGGGTTCCTCTAAGCATGTTTCAGAATTTTTTTTTTCAAAAAACGAACAATACGCTAATCTGCTAATTTACCTATAAATGTTATTAATATTTAAAAAAATGGAAAGAGCGCTCGTGCCTCGAATAAAATTATCTTCGTCATTTTAACTTTAAATGATATTTCCTTATCCAGTTTCGCATCCGTTCAACACATTAAGCACAGAAAATACAGGAATTTACTTAAAATTATATATTATAATTGAAGGAAAATACAATTTGTTTTAGGTGTGCAACGAAAAAATTCACACAAAATAGAATAATTTCTAGATTCTAAAACCTGCTGTGACGCTATAATGAAACAACGTTAAATGAACATTTTCCATCGCAATATAATGCATGTTTGTAAGAAAAGAAACTCAAGACGTAGCAAGTGCGTTATGGTAGCGAATATTTATTATATGTTTCAAATTGCAATAATTCACTTTGCTATTAACTTAACGTTCGTTGGCTAGGAACCAGTTTTTTTTCGGGAACATTTTGATTTATTTTCCAATTTTTTTTTTACATTTTCAAGCAATAAAGTTATTTTCATAAAATATGATGCATTGTTTCTACTATATGGGTTGAAACTTCCCAATTCGGTCTCGGGGGACGACGGTTCGAGACTCACCGGCAGCGGATGATTTTTCAAATCACTTCTGTCGTTGAGATCGGGCTTAAGGTGGAGGGTAGGTTAGTTTAGATGAGCAAAAAGGGTCAGCATTGGCCTAATTGTCAGTAAGCATCTTACCTTTCTTTCTTTTCACGCCTGCATTCTTTAAAAGAAAAGGCATGTTTGCTACTAAAAACATTTGTATGAAAATTCACTACCATAATGCACTTGCTGCGTCAATACTTTTATTATATATTTCCGTTAACATGCACTGCTAAAGAGTATATTCTAATTAAAATTATTTAAAAGATTCTTATTAAAAATGACGTAATAATACTCCACTGGAACGTTTTTATACTGTTTGGTAGGTAATGTTGCAAAACATCTCCTTTAAATATTACCTTTGGAATTTCCTAATCTCTATTCGTCACTTATGTTTATAACATTCATTCACATCATTATAGTGAAAACAAAAGCTATATTTAATAAGCCAGTGGTCTTGAATTACAGCAGATTACGGTTGATGTTATTGCCACGGAAATTTTTGCAAGAGATGTATTATACAAAGTTAAGAAAAGGAAAGAGATAACCAATGAACATTGTATGATGTGTGTATGAAAAAGTCGAATTACCTCCAGCCAGTTTACAATTTAAACCTAAGAAGGTAAACATGAGCAAAAGAAAACAACAACAATTTACTTATTGTTGTAATAAAAAAGCCGTTACCGTCATCACAGTCTAAAGCGGATGTCGCCTAGTCATCGTAAGCCTAACTCTCTGTCGTTGTTTCATTCCATAGAGAGCCCTTGCTGACTCAGATAACTTGAAAAAATCAGTAAGTAAATATTTCTAAGCAAACGGCATATACAATAATGAAAATTATTTACAGTTGAAGATGCAAAACCGCATTTCACTCATTCCGATACGAAATGTGCTGATAGTCAATGTTTTGTTGGTTTGTAAACAAAAAATTGACTATTAGAAGGTGGTTCAGTGGCCAACAAAAAACGGGATCCTGAACGTGAATTTCCGGTTATAAATGACACTACTGAGATTGAAGTTTTAGGACAAATTACTGCAGACCCAACTTTGGGCAAGAGAAAATTGGCCACTGTTTCAAACATCAAAAGAAGAACTATTCATCGAATATTGAAGCATCATAAATTTCATCCGTATAAAATTAATCTTTTACAACAACTGAATGAAGATGATTTTCATCGGCGGCTGGAGTTTTCTGAAGTTATGACTGCACGAAAGCTGATAACGGGAACTTTCTGTTCAATATCGATTTTTTAGGAGAGTGTACGTTTTTATTAAACTCCACAGTCAATCGTCATAATTGTCGTTATTGGGCAGATAAGAATCCAAGAAATTCTTACGTAGTCCACACTCAAACTCCACAGAAATTGAATGTCTGGACTGGCATTTTTGGAGACCGTTTAATCGGACCAATTTTTCTTGATCGCAATTTGAGTGGCGAAACGTATTTTGAGTTACTAGTAGATATCGTTTACCCTGTACTAATTGACATTGTTGAAAATGATTATCGCTATCAAGAAAATCAATTAGTGTTTCAACAAGATGGAGCTCCTCCGCATTTTTCAACAGAGTTTCCAGAGCAATGGATTGGGTGTAGAGGTGCTATTGAGCGGCTCTCTAGATCACCGGATTTAACTCCTTTAGACTTCTTTCTATGGGGCCACTTAAAGAGTAGAATTTACGCAACAGAACCGGAGTTTCTGGAAGAATTACGGCGACGCATTGTTGAATAATGCCGTCTAATAACTCCACAAATGCTCCAGAATATCAGAGCTCGTTTTGCACAAAATTTGTACTTTTGTATGGAAGCTGGTGGTCGACAATTTGAACACTTACTTAACTGAATAAACATTTTTGAACGTTTGGTTTTGTTTTTTAGTTTTTTTTAACGAAAAATGGACTAATTAGTGCATTGATAATCACAATGAATGAAACACGTTTTTGCAACTCCAACTATGAATAATTTTTAACGAGTTGATAAAACTTCCAAAAAAATTAGTATTCTGAATTCAGAAAAGAAAGAGCTTTCAAATTTAACACTCCACCTATGTTCTCTATTTAAAATATAAGGGTTGTTATCACCACCCTCATGGGGTTGATGTGACAAAGTTGAGTTTTATGTCAAAACATGTCCCCCTCAATATTAAAATTGACGTGTTTCAGCGTATCCTAAAAAAAAATTATCTGGACGCAAATCGGTCTGTTTCGTTTTCAATGCGCCACCCTGTATATAAATCTGTTTATTAGATATACAGGCGCTCATTGTAAACTTTACTATAATCGGCCACTTTGTTACTTTTGAAGCTATACCTAAATTTGTAAAAATGGAAGGAGATTTTTTTTGAGATACTTCTAAAAAGTCTGGACGCAGTAAGTGCGTTATGGAAGTGAATTTTCTTTAAAATGTTTTTAATAGCAAATATGTCTCTTTAATGCAAGCAGGAATCAATTTGGTCACCGGTATAACCTATATAGAAGGAACAATGTACCATTTTTTTCCAACATAACTTGTTTGAAAATGTACAAAAAATTTCCGAAAAGAAACCTAAAAGGTTTCCGAGAAAACTCATTTCCTAGCTGATGAACCTTAGGTTGATAGGAGATTGCGTTATTGAATTTTGAAGCGTTTAATGAAAATTTGCTACTAAAACGCACTTACTGCGTCTCGATTTTTTTTTTACAAACATGCATCATATTTCGATGAAAAATGGAAAAATGCAATAAGGAATGTTCCAAAAAAATGTAGGTATCACTAACGGCTTATGGGCCACCTGTCGTTGTCAAAATAATTTTATAAGATGCAGCTCAAAACACCCTATAGGTAATATATAAAATGTTTTCTCGTATCTTACATATTAACAATTGTATTGAGTTTTACCGTAGAAATGCGTCACCCTGTATATATGTAAACAGAAAGTGAACCCGGATATGGATTCTAGGGGGTCTAGTTTGCGCTCATTTGAAGAAATATTTTTAGATGCCTAGATGGCTTAGTGGCGTCGCGCTTGCTTCATAAGCAGAAGGTTACGCAATCGATTTCAGCTCGATGAATGTATGTTTTTTTATGTTTTATTTTGACATTTGGAAAAACAAGAGCGTTTAGATGTCATACGTTTCGAACAAGATCTCATTTTTGTTGAAAACTCCTAAATAAGTTGGTCACCTTTGAGTCAGAAATTATAATTTTGTTATTGTTGATATTGTAAAAAATCGTTTTAATTAGGTTGACTAAAACCAAATCATACTGACGATTAATAAGGAAAAATAACTGCTACGTGTATAATTTGGCAGATACTTTACTTTCCTAAATATGAATTAAGTTTTCTGCTGAAACTCTTCTGTATAACTTTAATATGAAATTTGTGATACAAGTTTTTTACTCAAGACTTACGTTAATTTTCAGATATGGCAAAATTTAGTTCTTCAGCTTCATATAAAATTGAGTGTTGGGCATTTTTCTCAGAAGAAGTTAAACGCAAGATTATTTTAATAATAGAGAGATATCGATGGTAACACTTTCGAAAGGATTCTCTAATGTGCGCGTAGTAGAACCATTAAAATCGATCTTCAAGGTCTGTGTAAGTTTAAAGTATTAACTTCACTAATATGACGTATAATTATAGTGTACAATTCTTATGAAAATTCTCTACTAAAACGCACTTGCTGTGTCCCGAAATTTTTATTATCCTTGAAGTCACTAAAATATACAGCCCTTCTATATGCGTATATTGAATAATAAATATGTATTGAAAAAATAAAACATCTGAAACGTGACCAGGGCATTATCAAGTACACAACCACAGCAGATTCACAGAGGGAATGGCCATTATATATTTTTTAAATCGTTTCAAAGATCATAAAAGCCTATCCAGAAACAAAATTTTTATAATATATAAAATAGATACACATGAATCTTCCAACTGTTTATAGGAAACAAACTAGGTATCTATAGGATCTCATTTATAACGGCAAAAACTTTCCTACATATCATTAATCTTAAGTCGCTGATAAATTGGTCCATACAAAAACAAAACTTATGCTAATGATATTGAATATTCTCTTTTGTCCCATTGGCAAATCATAGTTGTGTGAAAATTTTTAAGAAGAATATTTTATGTATTCATCTATTAAATAAAAGATCTTAGAGATCTTGGTTTACAATAAAGGATATCTTAACAAAAAATCTAATCTGCAGTGTAATATGGCTCTCTCTAAAAATATCTGTAAAAAACCTCTTACTTTCTGACACTCAACTTTTATCTGATGTTCAAACATATATCGGAATTTCGTATTATCAAAACAGAAAATATATATGACTTTTTGTATGTAACATGTACAATTTATTTCAACAAATGTATAACTTTTCTTATTATTATTGTCTTTGTTTTTTCTTTACATGTACATAATATCTGGATTTTTGTTTACCCAAAACAAAGAGCACGCACTGCGAAAAATCACGTGTTATAAGGAAGCCAGAACACTCAGGTAACCGGCCGGGGTAGGAGTCGCACACTATCAGTGATATCCTACGACCGCCGTCCATGACCAAACGTATTCGGTAATGTTTATTTATGACATCGGATTCTTTTGCAACCAATGGGGGATGATTTTTAGTCGGCGCTCAAAAATTTGCGGACAACGTTAGCAGTGCCCAGCACAGCAGCCTTCTGCATTGTACGCGTATGTGTTTCCTGTAGTTGCAATCTCTTCGCAGCATCTTGCCATTCTTTTGGAAACACTTCATTTGCGCACACCACTATTGGAACTATATCATCTTCTCGAAGCCTGTACAATTCTTTCAACTCAGCAGGCAACGGTTGGTAGTTCCTCTTCTTCTCAGCAACTTTTGGTACAGTGTTGTAATCCATGGGGACCACAGCATAAATTATTATCACTTTCTTCGCTAGCTTATCAAATGCGACATTATCAGGTCTTTTGGGCTCCACCGACCTACCAAGAATGATCTCTTTGTTCCACAGAATCCGTGCTCGTTCGTTAATAATTACCTGCTCAGGCTCGCACTTATAATACGGTTTTTCGACCTCTGTAAGTTCGTATCTCTTCTCTGTTGCTTGGTGAATCACTTTGGCAACATTATTATATCTTTGGAGATATCCAGTCCCAGCTAGTGACGAACATCCACTGCAAATCTACTGGATTGACTCATTGATAGTCTTACATAAACGGCACCTACTATCGATCTGCTGGTCCGAGCGATAACTCAAAAAATACTAAACTGATTTCAATCAGATTTGACAAAAATCTTACTTGGGCGAAAACCGAGGTCGAGTTCGTTAATCAGCCTTTATGCTCAAGTTTCTCTGTTGGAAAATCAGGGAAAACTTTTTGAAAATGCTATATTTTTGTAAGTATCGGCGTAACTAGAATGAGACTTTACATGTGGCTACAAATAGTGCAAATAAACCTCTATTGTGAATTTAAAAAAATCTGGTACATAATGTTTAGATTATTCCAAATTACAAATAAAATTCCAAAGACATGCGTTGAGATGACTTAGTGGTTAAATATTATTTCGGAACGTCATAACATCTGGGTTTGACATCATTAAGGAAAAATTAAAAGGCTTTCACTACCAGACAACTGTTTTTATTCTTAACCCTACGCTTTTTATAACCCTACGCCCATTATTGAACCATCCTCAGGAGTTTAGACCTAGAAGGTAAAAAATGGTTGTCAGAAACTATGTTTCTGGTAGGTCTACCATGCAAGTGACTAACATGCAACTACAGAAAGATACAAGGTCCAGCAAAACTAAGTGTCAAAATTCAAAATAGCCCTAACGGCCATGCAAGATTTAGTGGTTAAAGTCTAATGCCTGTCAGACAGAGTAGTTAACTGCCACGCATAGATTGAGTCATACAACAGGTATAAACCATACATTAACGGTAACCATACTAAATATATACAAGACATAAAACATACTACCCGAACCAACAATCGTGAAATCCCGACCGGAGTTATGGAAAATAACGGACGACAATATATTAAAAATTTTCCAAGTGATTGTTATTTAACTGGAGGATTTAATTTACTATATTATGCTGTTGCATAATATAGTAAAAATGTAAACAAAATGAAGTCAAGTCTATAAAAATGATTCTAGAATGGTTTCTTCTATCTTTAAACTTAAACATAAGACGTCATATAAGACCGAAACAATTCTTGAATGTGTTTCAGTGGTAATTCTACTAATTTTGTAATTAATCGTTACGTATACTTTTAATCTACGTACTACCCCGGACATAAAGCCCGTGTTAAGTATTATGTAGACAACGTTAGTTGACGTATTAGCAGATAGCGCATTGGAAGCGTGCTGGACCAATACGCAGAAGATTGGATGATCGGTTCAAGCTTGGATGAATGTATGTTTTTTTTTATGTTTTATTTTGACATTTGGATAAATAATAGTGGACAGATTTCATACGTTTTGAACAAGATCTCATTTTTGTTTAAAAATCCTGAACAAGTTTGTCACCTTTGAGTCTCAAATTATAATTTGCGGCAGACATTTCGTTATTGTTGATATTCAAAAAACCGGTTTAATTAGGTTGACTAAAACGAAATCATACTGGCGATTAATAAGAAAAGATAACTGATACGTTTATAATTTGGCAGATACTTTACTTTTAGTGAATTTTCTAAAAAATAAATCACTAATGAGGAGATCCCGACTTTTGAATTAAAAAAAAATGACTTCAAATGAGCGCTAATTGATTAAATTTGGTAAATACTGTTATTTGGCAAATGGCTTGGGTAAGTTCGTTATCCAGGAAAAACGGCGCAGGATTTTCCCGGAACATTTTGTGTTTTCTTTCGAAAAAAAATTATATCTAATAAGGGCATCCAAATTTGGCACGCAAGTTTATATCCTTATATGTAAGTTATCTACCAAAATTTAGCGCTGTAGGTCGAAAGACAAAAGAGCTACAGGTATTTAAAAAAAATGGGGTTTTCCTCAAAACGTCAAAGTCGCGATTTAAAACGTCAAAATTGGCAATATTTAGGCAAACAACTTGAATCTAATAAGGGCTATAGAAATAAAATGTCTCAAGAAGAATGTTTTACAAACCCTGAAGTCTTAGTTTCAACCGTCATTGTCCTTCATTTTATTAAAATATTTCTAGAAAATTCATTTCAAATAGACCTCTTCTCTGATGCTTGGCAGTAGCCTTAGCTATAGAGTTTATCGTTTAATGGTATATAATCTTTGTAGAATTTTCGTAAAAAATCAATAAAGCTCAATATATCCGTTATTATACAAGATATGAAAAAAGTTGTATATATTAATTATAGGTTGTCTTGGGCTACATCTTAAAAAATGTTTCTACAATCACAGACTGGCCCATAAGTCGTTGGTGATACAAATTTTCTTTTTTTTTTCAATCAAACACGCCTTATTTTATTGCATTTTTCATCGAAATATAATGCATGTTTGTAAGAAAAGAAATTCTGGACGCAGCAAGTGCGTTATGGTAGCGAATTTTGATCAAATGGTTCATATTTGAAGAGATCAATTTGCTATTAACCTATAAGGTTGACCAAGAAACCAGTTTTTTGGAAACACTTTAAGTTTACTTTCGGAAATTTTTGTACATTTTCAAACAATAAAGTTATTTTGATAAAACATGATACATTGTTTTTACTATATATGTTATACTGGTAACCAAATTTAATGCCTGCGTTCTGAAAAAAACACACATATTTACTATTAAAAACATTTTTATATACCCGGAAATAACAAGTAAGGAGTAATGGCAACCAAATTTGGTCCGGGTGTTGGTATTAAAAAAAGTTCACCATGTACCAAAATATAGGTCTGTCAGTTAAAAGACAAAAATTCGGGACGCAGCAAGTGCGTTATGGTAGCGAATTTTCATTAAATGCTTTAAAGTTGAATAGCTTAATTTGCTGTTAATCTATAAGGTTGAGCAAGAAATCAGTTTTTTCGGGAACACTTTAAGTTTACTTGCGGAAATGTTTGTACATTTTCAAACAATAAGGTTGGTTTGATGAAACATGGCACATTGTTTCTACTAAATAGATTATACTGGTAACCAAATTTGATGCCTGCTTTAAAAAAAACACACATAATTGCTATTAAAAAACATTTTTATAAAAATTCACTACCATAATGCACTTGCTGCGTCCAAGCTTGTTCTAAATATGAATTAAGTTTCCTTCTGTAAATCTTTTGTATAACTATAATGAAATTTGTAATACAAGTTTTTTTAAAGAGACTTACACTATCTACAGATAGAGCATAATTTACCTCTTAAGCTTCATAGAAAATTGGGTTTCGCGCATTTTTCTCAAACGGAGTTAGATCACAAGTTCTTTTTGATAATGGAGAGATATCGATGGCAACACCTTCGAAAGAATTCTTCGAATGTGCGCGTACTATTGCCTCTAAAATCGATCTTCAAGGTCTGTGTAAGTTTAAAGTATTAACTTTACTTATTAGCCGTATATATAGTGTACAATTCTTATGAAAATTCGCTACTATAACACGCTTGCTGCGTCCCGAATTTTTTTAAAGTCTCCTTTTCACCACCAGTGTTTAACGGGATACAGGCAATCCCTGTTTCTGGTGAGTATGGTTTTGTTTAAGACATTTATTGCCTTTTTTTAGCAAATTAACAGCGGACTTACCAGGTCATCCGCCACAATTAGTATAATGTTCGGTTGATCTGCCGTTAGAGTACTTTTACACAAGAAACACAACACAAACACACAAACTAACGTAACTTCAGTCTTACTCATGTTGGTTTAGGATCGCGTGTTCAGTCAAGGCAGCGAAGATTGCCGCGAAACCACTAAAACCGTGAACAAAATATATTTATAATTTATACACTTATCAGATGACCATTGAGTTCCCACAAGAGGACTTCCACGGTCACCTTGTTTAACATATCCAACTGTCTATGAAGTTCGTTGATCAACCACTTCTTTATGTTGTTTAATTCCGATAAACAAGTTTTTAATTGTTTGAAAACGGATCTTACCAATATGGATGATCTAATATATTTTCTGCTTGATTTACATTTTAGTAAATTTTCTTAAATATATATATATATATATAGGGTGGCGCATTGAAAACGAAACAGACCGATTTGCGTCCAGAGAATTTTTTTTTAAAACGCTGAAATAAGTCAATTTTAATATTGAGGGGGGGAATGTTTTGACATAAAACTCAACTTTGTCACATCAACCCCTTAAGGGTAGTGATAACAACCCTTATATTTTAAATAGGGAACATGGGTCGAGTCATTTGAAAGCTCTTTCTTTTCTGAATTTAGCACGCTATTTTTTTTAAGTTTTAGTAACTCGTTTAAAAATTATTCACAGTTGAAGATGCAAAAACGCTTTTCACTCATTCCGATAATAAATGTGCTGATAGTCAATGTTTTGTTGGTTTGTAAACAAAAAATTGACTATCAGAACATTTCTTATCGGAATGAGAGAAATGCGGTTTATTATTTCAGTTTATCGGTCGGTTTGATACTTGATAGTACTACCGAATATTAATTTCACAATGGTGTATTCTGTAGAAGAAAGAGTTGAAATAATTACCCTTTTTTTTTCACAAACGATGACTGTGCCAACCGTACCGCAAATTTGTTTAATGAACGACATCCGAACATACATGTTAACAGAAAATACATTTTGGAATTAGTTGCAAAGTTTCGACAAAGTGGTTCAGTAGCCAACAAAAAACGAGATCCTGAACGTGAATTTTCGGTTAGAAATGAGACTACTGAGATTGAAGTTTTAAGACAAATTGTTGCAGACCCAACTTTGAGCACGAGAAAATTGGCCACTGTTTCAAACATCAAAAGAAGAACTATTCAGCGAAAATTGAAGCATAATAAATTTCACCCGTATAAAATTCTTCTTGTACAACAACTGAATGAAGATGATTTTGATCGGCCGCTGGAGTTTTGTGAAGTTATGACTGCACGAATAGCTGATAACGGAAACTTTCTGTTCAATATCTGTTTTTCAGACGAGTGTACAATTTTATTAAACTCTACAGTCAATCGTCATAATTGTCGTTATTGGGCAGATAATAATCCAAGAAGTCCACACTCAAACTCCACAGAAATTAAATGTCTGGACTGGCATTTTTGGAGACCGTTTAATCGGACCAATTTTTCTTGATGGCAATTTGAGTGGCGAAACGTATTTGGAGTTACTAGAAGATATCGTTTACCCTATACTAATTGACATTGTTGAAAATGATGATCGCTATCAAGAAAATCAATTAGTGTTTCAACAAGATGGAGCTCCCCCGCATTTTTCACAACGTTTTAGAGAGTTTTTGAACAGAGAGTTTCCAGAGCAATGGATTGGGCGTAAAGGGGCTATTGCATGGCCCGATAGATCACCGGAATTAACTCTTTTAGACTTCTTTCTATGGGGCCATTTAAAGAGTAGAATTTTCGCAACAGAACCGGAGGCTCTGGAAAAATTACGACAACGCATTGTTAAAGAATGCCGTCTAATAACTCCACAAATGCTCCAGAATGTCAGAGCTCGTTTTGAACAAAATTTGTACTTTTGTATGGAAGCTGGTGGTCAACAATTTGAATACATACTTAACTGAATAAACATTTTTGAACGTTTGGCTTTGTTTTTTAGTTTTTTTTAACGAAAAATTTACTAATTTGTGCATTTCTTATCACAATGAATGAAATACGTTCTTGCAACTCCAACTGTGAATAATTTTTAAACGAGTTACTAAAACTTCCAAAAAATTTTTTGTGCTGAATTCAGAAAAGAAAGAGCTTTCAAATGATGTAACACTCGACCCATGTTCCCTATTTAAAATATAAGGGTTGTTATCACCACCCTTATGGGGTTGATGTAACAAAGTTGAGTTTTATGTCAAAACATGTCCCCCTCAATATTAAAAGTGACGTCTTTCAGCGTTTCTTAAAAAAAATTCTCTAGGCGCAAATTGGTCTGTTTCGTTTTCAATGCGCCACTATATATATATATATATATATATATATATATATATATATATATATATATATATATATATATATATATATATATATATATATATATATATATATATATATATACAGGGTGGACTTTTTTGATCTTTAGTACAGGGATCTCGTTAACTACTGCAGTTAGAGAGACGGTTAAATGGGGAAAGTAGTGCAGTTTTATGAGAGTAATTCAGAACTGTTTTGGTCTCCATGAAAAATGTCACGGATTGCTAGATATTTTGAAAAAAACTGATATTTGCAGATTTCTTCAAATGCATTTATTTGCGTTAGTATTGGGTTTACTGAAAGTGCGTAAGGGAAAAAGTTGTAGATAAATATATTCTAAATAAAGCAAAAATATGCAAATTTTAAAAAGATCTGTAACTATATATTTATGACATAAATTTCTGTTTTTTTTTAAATAGAAACCGTTGTTGGCTGTGACTTCACTAAAGATGTCTTTTTTCCTCTTTACACTGATATGAAACACGATATGATTATTCTAAGAAATAAAAATTTTACAGTGGTTTTCTTTTTTTTAAATAACATTGGTTACCATGGAAACGATTGTTTATTTCAAATAACGAAAACCTGAATCTAAGTTTTCGCACATAGTTTAGATAACATTTCTGATTAGATATTTAACATAATAATTATCAAAATAAAATTTTTAAACTAAAATAGAAACTATAACAAAAGTTCAGAGAAAATGTTCAAAAAGTTCTCGATTATTATTGAGACAGCAAATACTCCGACGCAAAACTTAATTTGTCGCTTTTTTATAGAACCTCTATTGATATTGGCAAAATTGTCTAGGACGGCTTCTCTAAGTACGTTCACTGTAAAATAAGACCCTCGGTACACCTTATTTCTTACAGTTCTTTTTTTTTTAATTTTAACAACGCACCACGAGGGCTTACAGCCTAAATACTATCGTACCGTGGGTGTTGACAAGGAGGAAAGAGGCAGCTTGTTAATTCTGGATGAAGGTTCGGAGGAGAAGGAAAAACATGTGCCGGCAAGGAATTCCACAACTTGGAAGTCCTCGGGACAAAAGAGCGGGCATAACAAGATGTTCTATGTCCGGTGACCTGGACAGTAAAAGGGTGCATTCGCTCTGTTCCCCTGGTGGATCTCTTGTTCCCCATTGAAAAAAGTCTGAAATTGACAGATCAGGAGATCGAGGTGGCCATGTAACTGGTGCATTTCTTGAGACCCGGGAGTTGGGAAATTTTTGGTCTAAGAAGTTCCGAACTTGTAGCTGGTTATGGGGCGGCGCTCCATCATGCTGAAACCACTGTAGTGATGCTCGAGTTGCCAAATTTACATTATCTAGAATATCTTTAACGTCATTCTGGGGAAACTAAAGATAGTGGTCACCGGTTAATGTACCTTAAAAAATATACAGACGAAGAATTTTTGAATCCATGACACCACATCAGGCATTAAACCCAAATTTTATTTATGGTCTTCGTTGTTCAACATAATGCGGATTTTCTTGCATTCAGAGATGCTCATTATGTGTGTTAAGCATACGGCATGTGTATCGAATCTCGTCCGTCCAAAGTATTTTAGATAGAAACTGTAGGTCGTCTTCACACATATTTCAAATCCAGGTGCGAAATTCAATTCGCTTAGGGGGATCATCATTGTGCAATGTTTGCGATGTTGATATTTTATAAGAATGATATTTGTACATTTTTAGTACCCTAACAGCAGTACGTTGAGATTTACTGGCTTCTGCTACGATCTTCCTAGTTGAAGTTGAAGAATTTTGAGTCACACTGGCCAATATGTTTATTTGTTCAACTTCACTAATGGTATTTATCATGTCTCTTATCTCTAGTAAAGTAACCACATGCCCCTAAATTATCATAAAGCCTTTTAAATGTGGGCAAAATGGGCTGGCAACGATCAAAATATTGCTCTTTAGCACGCACTATATTTTTATTACTTAAAACGTAACACTCAAACATATCCCGTTTCCCTTGATTCGAAAAATTCATAATTAATTAACTAAAAACGTCTCTACCAAAATAAGACTTTTTACAAAGAAAACGTCGTAGTCATATTTGCAAGTGTCGAACAATTACTTCCATAGTTACCTGTTAGATTTGACATAAAAAATGAAGATCGACTGCCTTTTAAAAAAGCCGACCTAGATTGTTTTGCTATTAGTGGTAGAAGTTTCAATAAATAAAAGACGGATTCGATTTTGCAAAAGAAAATTAGTTGTATTTGTAATAATCAACGATTTTTAGACATATTCTTTACATGTTTGTCAAACTTTTTACAAGTTTGATTTAAAAATTTTATTTTGTTAATTATTATGTTAAATCTTTAATTATAAATGTTATGTGAACTATGTGCGAGAACTTATAATCAGGTTTTCGCTATTTGAAACAAACAACCGTTTTCGTGGTAACCAATGTTATTTTTTTGAAAAAAAAAGGAAACCACTGTAAAATTTTAATTTCTTAGAATAATCATATCGCGTTTTATATCAATGTAAAGAAAAAAAAACCTCTTTAACGAAGCCACAGCCAACTATGATTTCCATTTTAAAAAACATATGTTTATGTCATAACTCAAAAGTTACAGATCTTTTTAAAATTTGCATACCTTAGCTTTATTTAGAACATATTTATCTACTACTAATTTTTCTTTTACACATTTGCAGTAAACCCAATACTAACGCAGCTAAATGAAGCTAAAGAAGTAGGCAAATATCAATTTTTTCAAAATATCTAGTAATCCGTGTCTTTTTTTATGGAAACAAAAACAGTTCTGAATTACACTCATAAAACTGCACTACTTTCCCCATTCAACCGTCTCTCTAACTGCAGTAGTTTACGAGATCTCTGTACTTAACATTGAAAAAACTCACCCTCTATATATATATATATATATATATATATATATATATATATATATATATATATATATATATATATATATATATATATATATATATATATATATATCCAGGGATTTTAATTATTAAGCAACGGTGTCTTGTGATGAACTAAATAGCTCCCACTAAAGTGATTTATTGTACAACCCTTGTGGTACAAATATTTAAGCAAGAAACTTGATGAGGTCCAGCAACTGCTGCAGGTAATTACAACCTATATTTTCTGAGTTATTTCATTCATCATTTGTTTAAATATGCCAATTTTTAAACTCGTCTTTCTTTTCCAGATAACGAATTTGCAAGTAAGAATATAAGAAATATACTGATTGAGATAAGGCTTCCAACACAAGGCAAGTTGGATATATTTAAGCAAACATAATATATCTTGTTCTTTATCTGAGAGGGAGGGATATGTTATTGCAGAGAACGAGATGGGCAGTTATGTCCACTCATATATGTTCCATTTTGTTTATTTTATGCATGCTGCCCTGCAGTGCATTTCCTTCCGAAAATTACCGTCACAAATTTTAGTTGAGACATCCTGTATGTGTTTTTATTAGTGAATTTTTATTTAAAAATTCACCAATAGAGAAGTATCGATGGTGAGACTTTGCAAAAAAATTTTCAAATGAGCGCAAACTAGGACCCCTAGAACCCATATGCGAAGTCAGTTTCAATTTTTATAGGTTATATATATATATATATATATATATATATATATATATATATATATATATATATATATATATATATATATATATATATATATATATATATATATATATATATATATATATATATATATATATATATATATATATATATATATATATATATATATATCCAACCGCTAGCTCAAAAAATAACTAACCGATTTCGATGAAACTTGGCAAGTGCCTTTCTTTTATTAATGACTTGGACGAATTCGTTAGCCAAGAAAATATAACAAGGTTTTCCGGGAAAATTTTTAGTTTTCTTTGGAGAAAAATATTTTTCTCCAAAAATTACAAATCTATTTTAATGAAATTTGGTGCATATATAGCCTCAGTGAAAACCCTACCACACACCAAAACTCAACTTTCTGAGTTTATACAAAATTGAGTTATTTAAATTTTAAATTTTCTTTCAAAAAATTTTTTTTTTTCTAAAATTACAAAGATATTTTAATAAATATTAGTGAATATGTTGCCTTGAGAAAGACCTTGCCACGTTCCAAAATTCAACTCTCTTAGTTTACATAAAATTGAGTTATTCAAATTTGAAAGATTTAATAAAAAATCACTACCATAACGCACTTGCTGCGTCTAGCACTTTTAGTGAATTTTCTTAAAAAAAATTCACTAATGAGGAGATCCCGACTTTCGAATTTTGAAAAAATTTCTTCAAATGAGCGCTAATTAGGACCCCTGGAACCCAAATCCGAGGTCGGTTTCAGACTTTATATGTTTATATATATATATATATATATATATATATATATATATATATATATATATATATATATATATATATATATATATGTATATATATATATATATATATATATATATATATATATATATATATATATATATATATATATATATATATATATATATATATATATATAATATATATATATATTTATATATTTATGTGTCACACCTATAACTAAAAAAATAATGGACCGATTTTGACAAAACTTGGTGAATACCTTCCTTTCACAAGTGGCTTGGATAAGTTCGTTAGCCAGGAAAATTCGCCGAGGTTTTCCCGGAAAATTTTGTGTTTTCCTTCGAAAAAAAATCGAAAAAATTATTATTATTTCTCCGGAATTAACAAAGTAAGGGCAACCAAATTTCACACGCGGGTTTATATCATTATGGGTAAAATACCTACTAAAATTTAGCTCTGTAGGTTAAAGGACAAAAAAGTTACAGGCATTTAAAGAACAATAAATTTGGGTTTTCCTTAAAACGTCAAAATCGCGATTTTAAACGTCAAAATTGGTGAGTACCTTCCTTTCGCAAGTGGCTTGAATAAGTTCGTTATCCAGGAAAATCCGCCGAGGTTTTCCCGGAAAATTTTATGTTTTCTTTCGAAAAAAAAATATATCTCCAAAATTAACAAAGTAAGGGCAACCAAATTTCATACGCGGGTTTATATCATTATAGGCAAGTTACCTACCAAAATTTAGCTCCGTAGGTTAAAGGACAAAAAAGTTACAGGCATTCAAAGAAAAATACATTTGGCTTTTCCTCAAAACGTCAAAATCGCGATTTTAAACGTCAAAATTGGTAATATTTAGGCAATGAACCTGACACTAATATGAGCTATGGAAGGAAAATGTCTCAAGAATAATGTTTTACAAAGCCTGAAGTCTTAGTTTCAATCGTCATTGTCCTTCATTTTACTAAAATATTCCCAGAAAATTCATTTCAAATAGACCCTTTCTCTGATGTTTTGCCTGTCGGTTTAGTTAAGTTGATGCTTTCGCTGTAGGTTTAGTGAAGTTTATGGTTTAACGGTCTATAATTTTTAGCTAATTTTCGTAGAACAAATTCGTTACTGCATTTTAGCATATTTTATCGAAATATGATGCATGTTTGTAAGAAAAAATTTGGACACAGTAAGTGCGTTTTGGTAGCAAATTTTCATTAAGTCCTCCAAATTTCAATAACTCATTTGCTATTAACGTAAGTTTTGTTGGTTAGGAAACCAACATTTAACTGTATTTTCGGAAATTTTTTGTATGAACGCAGCAAGGGCGTTTTGGTTGCGAATTTTCATTAAATGTTTCAAATTTCAATAACTCATTTTGCTATTAACCTTAGGTTCATTGGCTAGGAGACCAGTTTTCTCAGAAACATTTAAAGTTTATTTTCCGAAAAGTTTTGTACATTTTCAAATAATTATTTTGATAAAATATGATACACTGTTCCTACTATATAGGTTATACCGGTAACCAAATTGATGCCTGCTCGCATTAGAGCGATATATTTGTAATTAAAAACATTTTTATGAAAATTCACTTCCATAACGCACTTGCTGCGTCCAGAGTTTATATATATATATTTATATATATATATATATATATATATATATATATATATATATATATATATATATATATATATATATATATATATATATATATATATATATATATATGTATCACACCGATAACTCAAAAAATAATGGGCCGATTTTGATTAAATTTGGTGAATTAATTCCGTTTGCAAATGGCTTGGATAAGTTCGTTAGCCAGGAAAATCGGTCCAGGTTTTCCCGGAAAATTTTGTGTTTTCTTTTGAAAAAAAATTATATCTCCGGAATTAACAAAGTAAGGGCAACCAAATTTCATATGCGGATTTATATCATTATAGGCAAGTTACCTACCAAAATTTAGCTCCGTAGGTTAAAGGATAAAAAAGTTACAGGCATTCAAAGAAAAATAAATTTGGATTTTCCTCAAAACGTCATAATTGCGATTTTAAACGTCAAAATTGGTGAGTACATTCCTTTCGCAGGTCGCTTGGATATTTTTGTTAGCCAGGAAAATCCGCCGAGGTTTTCCCGGAAAAATTTGTGTTTTCTTTCGCAAAATATTTATATCTCCAAAATTAACAAAGTAAGGACAACCAAATTTGGTAAGCTGGTTTATATCGTTATAGGTGTGCCACCTACCAAAATTTAGCTCTGTAGGTCAAAAGACAAAAAAGTTATGGGCATTTAAAGAAAAATAAATTGGGGGTTTCCTCAAAACGTCAAAGTGACAATTGAAAACGTCAAAATTCGCAACATTTAGGCAAATAACTTGAATCTAATACGGGCTATGGAAAGAAAATGTCTCAAGAAGAATGTTTTACATACACCGAACTCTTAGTTTCAACCGTCATTGTCCTTCATTTTACTAAAATATTTCCAGAAAATTCATTTCTAATAGACCCTTTCTCTGATGCTTGGCAGTAGCCTTAGCTATAGGGTTTATTGTTTAATGGTATATAATTTTTGTCGAATTTTCGTAAAAAATCAATAAAGCTCAATATATTCGTTATTATACAAGATATGAAAAAATATTGTATACATTAATTATACGGTGTTTTGAGCTACATCTTAAAAAATTATTGCGACAATCACAGGGTGGCCCATAAGTCGTTGGTGATACAAATAAAAATTTTTTGTCGAAAACGCCTTATTTTTTTGGATTTTCCATCGAAATATAATGCATGTTTGTAAGTTAAGAAATTCTGGAGGCAGCAAGTGCGTTGTGGTTGCGAATTTTGATTAAATGCTTCATATTTGAAAAGCTCAATTTGCTATTAACCTATAAGGTTGACCAAGAAACGGATTTTTTCAGTAACACTTTTGGTTTACTTTTGGAAATTTCTGTACGTTTTCAAACAATCAAGGTATTTTGATGAAACATGGCACATTGTTTTTACTATATATGTTATACTGGTAATCAAATTTGATGCCTGCTTTTTCTATATAGGTTATACTGGTAACCAAAATTGATGTCTGCTTTCTTAAAAAGAAAACACACATATTTGCGATAAAAACATTTTTATGAAAATTCACTACCATAACGCACTTGCTGCGTCCCGAGATTTTTTAGCTTAGTCTTGGTTGCATATATTATTTGCCTCAGTTTTAAGTAGGCAAATAATCAATAAGCTTTACAACCAAATAGATGCATTCTTAATTCCAAGGTAACTCCATCCGATTTTTTTAATTAATGAGATACGCCACTTATGTGCTTATAAAAGCAGCTGCTGTTGCAACAGAAAACTTACCAAATTAGAAAAGAATTGTGGAAACCTGCGTCAAATATTTTCAGTTCAAATGCATTCCTCATTATCTGATTTTCATGCGTGTGCTACATGTTACTTATTGTTTAGAGTGCTATCTCTATGTAAAATCTTTTTATATACAACGTTGTTACAAAACTAAAAGTAACTAATTTTAATTAATAAAGATGCAAGTTACATAGATGATAAATTAGTTGCTGACAACCTAACGTATAATTATAATTAAAACATTTTTACCCATGCCTTCCCTTCAAAATCAAGTAATGTGTTATTTGCATATGTTCATAAATTAACGACAATTATTACAACTTATTTACAGTCACTAATCTAGATAGCTATGTCTAATGTAAATGTTGCTAAATTATTTTGTTTTCCAGCGGAAATAATTACAAGAAAGAATTTATAGGTAGTTTGAGATGTCTCTAAAAAAACTCAGACAGATGTTCTTTATTTTATACAATAAGAATATTAAATGTTGATTAAACAACTAATTGTTATTTTTTTAAAATATTTCCGCTCTGGTCAAATCATCCTGTAATAAAAATTAACAAGGACGTGATTGCTGACTAAGTAGACTACACCAATGGTTTAAAACTTTATATAGGGTGGCGCATTTAAAACGAAACAGATCGATTTGCGTCCACAGAAATGTTTTTTTTAAGAAACGCTGAAACACGTCAATTTTAATCAGTTGGGCATGTTTTGACATAAAACTCAACTTTGTCACATCAACCCCTTAAGGGTGGTGATAACAACCCTTATATTTTAAATAAAGAACATGAGTCGAGTGTTACATCATTTGAAAGCTCTTTCTTTTCTGAATTCAGCACACTATTTTTTTTTGAAGTTTTATTAACTCGTTTAAGAATTATTCACAGTTGAAGATGCAAAAACGCATTTCACTCATTCCGATAAGAAATGTGCTGATAGTCAATGTTTTGTTGGTTTGTAAACAAAAAATTTACTATCAGAATATTTCTTATCGGAATGAGAGAGAGAGAGAGAGAGGGGTTTATTATTTCAGTTTATCGGTCGGTTTGATACTTGATAGTACTACCGAAAATTAATTTCACAATGGTGTATTCTGTAGAAGAAAGAGTTGAAATAATTACTCTTTTTTTTTTCAAAAACAATGACTGTGCCAACCATACCGCAAATTAGTTTAATGAACGACATCCGAACAGACATGTCAACAGGAAATACATTTTGGAGTTAGTTGCAAAGTCTTGACAAAATGGTTCAGTAGCCAACAAAAAACGGGATCCTGAACGTGAATTTTCGGTTAGAAATGAGACTACTGAGATTGAAGATTTAGGACAAATTGCTGCAGACCCAAGATTGAGAACGAGACAATTGGCCACTGTTTCAAACATCAAAAGAAGAACTATTCAGCGAATGTTGAAGCATCATAAATTTCACCCGTATAAAATTCATCTTGTACAACAACTAAATGAAGATGATTTTGATCGGCGGCTGGAGTTTTGTGAAGTTATGACTGCACAAATAGGTGATAACTGGAACTTTCTGTTCGATATCAGTTTTTCAGACCAGTGTACGTTTTTATTAAACTCTACAGACAATCGTCATAATTGTTGTTATTGGGCAGATAATAATCCAAGAAATTTTCACGAGGTCCACACTCAAACTCCACATAAACTGAATGTCTGGACTGGCATTTTTGGAGACCGTTTAATCGTACCAATTTTATTGATGGCAATTTTAGTGGCGAAACGTATTTGTAGTTACTAGAAGATATCGTTTACCCTCTACTAATTGACATTGTTGAAAATGATGATCGCTATCAAGAAAATCAATTACTGTTTCAACAATATAGAGCTCCTCCGCATTTTTCACAACGTGTTAGTGAGTTTTTGAACAAAGAGTTTCCGGAGCAATGGATCGGGCGTAGAGGTGCTATTGAGTGGCCCCCTAGATTACCGGATTTAACTCCTTTAGACTTATTTCTATGGGTCCATTTAAAGAGTAGAATTTTCGCAACAGAACCGGAGTCTCTGGAAGAATTAGGACGACGCATTGTTGAAGAATGCCGTCTAATAACTTCACAAATGCTCCAGAATTTCAGAGCTCTTTTTGAACAAAATTTGTACTTTTGTATGGAAGCTGGTGGTACTTAACTGAATAAACTTTTTTGAATGTTTGGTTTTGTTTTTTAGTTTTTTTTTAACGAAAAATTTACTAATTAGTACATTTATTATCACAATGAATGAAATACGTTCTTGCAACTCCAATTGTCAATAATTTTCAAACGAGTTGATTGAGCTTCCAAAAAAATTAGTGTACTTAATTCAGAAAAGAAAGAGCTTTCAAATGAACATGAAAAAAATACGGGTTATGTTCAGAAAGTGTCGCAAGAAGAGTGTTCTGAAAACCCATAAGTTTCAGCTTCAACCGTCATTGTCCTTCGTTTTCCAAAAATGTTTCTTGAACATTTATTTTAAATAAGCACTTTCTCTAATCCTTTGGCAGTAGTTTTAGTTAAGTTTAAAAATTTGTAATGAGGAGACTGCGACTTCTGAATTTCAAAAATATTTCTTTAAATGAGTGCAAACTAGACCCGAGAATCCATATTCGGGTTTAGTTTCACTTTTTATCTGTTTACATATATACAGGGTGACGCATTTCTACGGTAAAGCTTAATATAAATGTTATTATACAAGATACGAGAAAAAATTGTTTACGTTAATTATAGGGTGTCTTGAGCTACGTCTTATAAAATTATTTTGACAACCACAGGATGGCACATAAGTCGTTGGTGATACCTACATTTCTTTCCGAACATTCCTTATATTATTGCATTTTTGCATTTTTTATCGAAATATGATGCATGTTTATAAGAAAAAAATCGAGACGCAGTAAGTGCGTTTTGGTAGCGAATGTTCATTAAATGCTTCAAATTTCAATAACCCTATTTGCTATTAACCTAAGGTTCGTTGGTTAGGAAATTAGTTCTCTGAAACACTTTGAGTTTATTTTCAGCAAATTTTTGTTCATTTTCAAACAATACGTTTCTTTTTGATAAAATGTGGTATATCTTTTCTACTATATAGGTTATACCGGTAACCAAATTGATGCCTGCTTGCATTAAAGAGACATATATGCCATTTAAATGTAGACGAAGCGACTATTTCTCCGCCTTCACAAATGTTCTTTTTTCTCTGTAACCGGTTTTGTTGCTTGACGATGCTGTCAGGCAGCGAAACTAACTACAGAGAGAAAGGAGAATTTTTGAAGCCAGAGTAATAGTCCCTACGTCTGTATTTAGTATGGAACGGTTTCACCAAGTAAGAGCAACAAGAATTAAGTAAGACTAGATGCATTCTCGCAACAATTAGAACCGTAGACCGGTTTCGCTCTCATTAGAGCTCTTCAGTACGGCATACTAATTGCAGCAAAAATGCACCAAAAATAACACGGCTATCGTATAGCCAGTCTTAAAACACTAAGTGAGTGGCGAACGTGTCGCCACTCACTTAGTGTTTTAAGACTGGCTATACGATAGCCGTGTTATTTTTGGTGCATTTTTGCTGCAATTAGTATGCGGTACTGAAGAGCTCTAATGAGAGCGAAACCGGTCTACGGTTCTAATTGTTGCGAGAATGCATCTAGTCTTACATACTTTGTCCCTATATTGGGGTAGAAATGGGCCAGGGCTAACAATTTTTTAAATTGTTAGTTAGTTGTATACCGTCTCTATTTTTAATACTCTGTGTTATTTGGAGCGGGCGTGACAACATAGTACTTGGTTCCGAACTAGGTGGCGATACGTTCGCCACTCACTTAGTGCAACAAGAATTAATCAAAGTCACTTTTCAATTATAATATTTATTATTTATAATTCTAATTTACACTGTTTGTATTTTACACTTTTGTGTGTTGTGCGTTTTCTAAACATTTTTCTTTGAATTATTTTGATCTAAAAAAGATTTTTAGCTATTTTGGTTTTGAAACGTAGTAAAGCCAAAATTGCATTTAATGCAGTTACAAGTTTGTTACTATTTGTAAGATGTCCTGTATTATAATATATAACTAATAATAATAAAAAATAGTAATAATACTATATGCAACAATATGTTCTTTATATTAGGTGTTGAAGCTATTAGAAGTTTGACCGATATAGACGGCTACAATGTGTAGAAGCTTAGTTATGTTTCCAGCTTTCGTCAAGCAACCCGTATACAATACTTGTAGCTTCATTAAATAATTGTAACGGACGAGACACTTCATTCAAAACGTCCTTTATTTCCTTGAAAACCTTTAAAATGGCAATTAGCTAATTATAATTAGATATTGTTACATTGAAATATTGCAAAGAAGATAAAAATGACAAGATTTTCAAAGCTAATGTTTGGAACGATCACTGATAAAAGTAACGCTGTACCATCGCAGCAGGCGTCTTGAAACAAATGCTTCTAGCCAATTAGTCTATGCTAATCATGCAATTAACTAAATAATGTTCATGATAAATTATTTATCATCCATTATTCAGGAAAAAGAGTTAAACACAATAAAACTGTGTATTCATAAAACCAGAGATAGACGTTTCGGTTTCATACAAAAAATTAAACCGATCCTTAGAAACAAAGAGGTTGTTAAGGAGTCTTATAATGATAATTTATGACCTTGTTGTTGGTCTGTTCACCAATTTATTATGTCTTAACTGGCGGAAAGAAGGACTGGAATTATACAGGGTCAGACAAATTATAAAAATAAAAGCGTCGTGTGTCAACAACCGCTACCAAATTGTTATCAACTGTGTACGAAGATCAAAATCGCGGCATTGGCATTTTAAGCGCCACCTCTGTCTGTCTTCCTGTATGCCTACACTTTGCAAGTTCTACTCCAGTCTTGATCTGAGTTCCTCCATTGTGCAAGATACAGCATATTTATTCAGGGGTGTTTTTCTCTATTATTTTACATGACACTTACAACCTACGCTTTTGGAGTATTATGTAAGTTTGCTGACATTTGGGTGTAAGAAAAGAAATTGATAAATAAAATGCAATAAAGAAGGTTTTTCAACAACACACTACGAAGGCATATAGCATAAATACTATCATACCGTGGGTGTCGACAAGGAGGAAAGAGGCAACTTGTTAATTCTGGACTTGAAGGTTCGGAGGTTCGGAGGAGAAGGATAAACATGTGCCGGCAAGGAATTCCACAACTTGGAAGTCCTCGGGACAAAAGAGCGAGCATTACAAGATGTTCTATATCTAGTGGCCTCGACAGTAAAAGGGTGCATTCACAGGTGGAGGAACTATGGAAGAAAGCTCCTCTGAGCAGTGCCCGTGACCTATAAAAGAGAGAGAGATGTCACCAAAGGCACGTCGGTGGGCAAGGTATGGCAGCCTTTGGGTGAGTGTAGGGTCACCGATGAGCCATATTGCTCTCTTCTGAATGGAGTCCAGGATAGCGAGTGTAGATGCGGCAGCGGCAACTCAGATGTGGGAGCAGTATTCGAGGTTTCGCCTTATTTGTAAAGTATATAAGGTATAGAGATTAGCTGGTGTAACATATTTTCAAGCCCTAAAGGGAAAACCTAATTTCTTAGCAGCCGCTTCTGCAATTGCTGTGGCATGTTGGTGCCATTTGAGATTTGAGCCACAGAAATGCCAACAAGTGAAAAGGACTCATTACTTTGAAAAACTTGGTTGTTTATTGTGATGGGTCTAGTGCTGGTCTAGTCTGTGTGATAGAAAGCAAGACTGAGATTTGGTAGAGTTGAATTGTACAAGATTTCTACTTCCCCAGTCTAATATTTTTTGGAGATCCACGGAGACAGAACCCTCCATGAGTCTGCGTTCCTCATCTAATTGGGCCAAAGAGACAGGCTTAGAATATTGTATATTTGAGTGGAGGGTACTGTTGTCCGCGTAACTGTGAACTGGGTTGGATGTGCTAGAGAGGAGGTCATTGATGTGGAGAAGAAACAAAATAGGGGATAAAGCTAAACTTTGAGGGACTCCTGCGTTAATTGGATACAGTTTAGAGGAATGACCATCCACGACAACAGAAATGCTCCAGGTGGAGAAGAAATTTGCTACCCAGGTACAGAGTTTTGGTGGTAGGCCATAGGCCGGAAGTTTATTAAGCAGCGCTGCGTGCCAGACCTGGTCGAATGCTTTGGATATGTCTAGAGCGACAATCTGGAATTCACCGTGTAGTTCCATAGACTTGTTCCAAGGATAGGTGACAAAGGAAAAGAAGTCGGCAGTTAATCTGCGCTGACGGAATCCATACTGACTGTCGTGGATTAGACTGTGTTTTTCAAGAAATTTTAGTAATTCGGTGTTTATATACTTTTCCATCACTTTAGAGACGACTGAAAGGAGAGAACTAGGCCTGTAGTTGCTAGGAAGTGCTTTGGATCCTTTCTTGTGGACGGACTGTACTCGAGAAGTTTTCCAGTTACAAGGGAATACTCCTCTATTGCAAGATGTCTGAAACAGACGCGTCTGGACAGGAGCAAGTTCTGGTGCGCATTTTTTTGAGAACAATTGTTGGGATCTCGTCAAGGCCAGAGGCTTTCCTGGTATTAAGAGAAGAGAGCATCTTACGCACCTTTTTAGTTTTGAAAATCATTTTATGCGCGACATTGGGGACTGTTGGTGGTTGAACATTTGGAGGTGGGTTGAGAGTAGAACTGCCGGCGAACAAGGAGGCAAACAGTTCAGCCTTGCCAAGGGAAATAGAAATAATTTCATCCCCTGAAACAAGAGGTGCGAACGTGCTCTTGTAGAAATTATTCCCAATAGAATTAGCAAAAATCCAGAAGGGTTTGCTGCCGTTGGAGCTTGAGAGGATAACAATTAAATAATATAAATGTACTATAGAAAATACTTAAGTTTAAATTACATATACTGGGTGTCCCAGTTCTCCTGTTCCAACCGGATATCTCGGCTGGCTTTGTGGTTGTAGCTTTGAAATTTTGGATATCGCATACATGCTTGGAGATCTTAAAAACAACTCAAGAAGAAAATAACGGTACAAACAAAAAACAAATAGTTTAGCGACAGCTACTGATGAAGACAACGTTGTTGCCGAAATACGTATCTAGCGCATAACTCTCTGTTATTATTTTTATGGTTTTTGGGGTGATTCCGCTTTTTATTGCAGTTTCCAGTCACCATGTCCAACCTCAGTCTTTTATCCTTTTACAATGACGTATCATACGTCATATTTTAATTTTATAATGGCTTAAGTACCCAGACGGCATAGACACGTTCTGAGAATATACCAGGAATGTTTCGAAAGAAGATTGAAATATTATCATCTTAAAAACACAGTCTAATCCACAACAGGCTGTATGGATTCCGTCAGCGCAGATCAACTGCCGACCTCCTTTCCTTTGTCACCCATTCTTGGAACAAGTCTATGGAACTACACGGTGAATCCCAGATTGTCGCTCTAGACATATCCAAAGCATTCGACTTCCGGCCTATTGCCTACCATCAAAACTCTGTACCTGGACAGCAAATTTCCTCTCCAACCTGAGCATTTCTGTTGTCGTAGATGGCCATTCCTCTAAACTCTATCCAATTAATTTGGTTTTACAACATAACTTCAAATATTTTGGAAAAAAAATGGAATTATATAAATTGGTCTGTAGTTTTCCAATGACTCCCAATCTCCCTTTTGGAAAACTGGGATGACCTTAGGCAGTTTTAAGGCATTAGGAAATAAATTCCTAGATAAACAAATGTTAATCAACTTTGTGGGTGGGACTATTATAGCATACTTAATGCATTTTAAAATTTTCCTATTTATATTGAAACCATCCATGGAACAAGTGTTTTTTAATCCAGATATTATATCAAAGACTTCGACATATGTGACCTTTTTGAATGATTTTTTTGTTTGTCTAATCATCAGCTTTTATTTTAAACAAATAAAATTGATATGAATTTGAGCTTTTAGATACGATCCTCATCAAGTCTTATGCAGCATTCGAAAAATAAATGTTGAAATGGGCCGCGGTCAAATTTGGTGATGCCCGACTCAAACTCTTGTTACCTATAACTTTCCACATTGCCTTTTGAGGCTTTTTTGCCTTAGAAATAAAAGCAACGTTTGATTGTTTCTTTGAAAGTAATACTCGCTTCCTGTATCGTTTTTTGTGATCATTGATAACTTCTTTTAAAGACGGACTAGAATTAGGTTTGTAAACGTCCTGAAGGAAATGCAATAGTTCACGACCTTTTTTAGTTCATCGGTAAACCAATTGATTTTCTGATTTTTAGGTGACAATATTTTAGATTTTAGAGGAAAAACCTGAGATATGGCATCAACAATACGGCCGATAAAAGCGTCAAACAACACGCTTGCGTCCTCGGTGTCTTCACTGATAAAACTCCAGTCCATGTCCGCCATCAAAGAATTCAAATTTAGTACATCAGCTTCTGTTATAGGCCTGTAATTAATCCTTGTATTATCTACATCCATACCATCCTTTTTACTTACTCTTAATATTACACCCATGTGATCTGAAAGATATGTGTCGACGACACCAACATTTGCAGATTCTTTACCAAAATTGACAAAAATATTACCCAGACGGTCAATCTAGTTGAGTATTCACTTATTAATAAAAAGTCTTTTTTTTTCATTTGCATATAATGCAAATTCATTCACCTTGTTTATAAGACACTGTATGTTTAAGTGCAAAATGTTAAGAACGCTGCAATCAGTAGGAACTTTTGGAGAATTTACCGTCGAATTTGTTTCAATGTTATTTGTAAGAGCATTCCTTTTTTGAGTCCCTGGTCGAGGCTGATCGCTGAAAACTTCGCCTGAAAAAATATATCCTAACTATTGCTTCCTGTGACTAAACGGAGGGGTCATTAACGTGTGTAACAAACTGAAAAGGATATGTAATCCTAAAATAGGACGTTACTTTATTTATTCTCAGATCTTCAACGTTTAGTGCGATGTGTGGTAATATCTTTTTCAGATAATGCGTTAATTTCTCAGCTTTCATTTCACTGTGTAACCTACCATCATAAAAGTATGCTAAATTCGGGACTGTTTTGATATCTGTTTGCTTCGTATCAATTCCAATAACCGCTTCCTGATTTATCCGTCAACGAAAACCAAAATCACCTGATCGTTGTTTATTCTCATCTGACGTGGGTTGTATATAGATGAAAAACAATGTGTATTTACCGGTGAAGATGGCATTAATCGAAACAGCTAAAGGGAACTATTTTTCGATATAACTGACGTTATTAAGTTAAGGATGTAATTCATTTACAGTATAACTTAGCATTTTATATTATGTAATATAACTTGCATGTAAGTTGAGAGCAAACTGAAAATCTTGTGGCATATGTACAGATAAGTGGTGGTAAGCACCTTCATGGTAAAGGCACTGTGAACGTCCCCTAGTTCCAAAGACAGAGCAGCTCAATGGTATGTCAATTCATTTAGGCAACGTAACTTGTGTGGAAGTTGAAAGCAAACCCAAATCCTGGTAACATGTTTTAATGAGTGGTTGTAAGCACCTCCATGCTGAAGTCACTGTGATCATGTCATAATCCCAGAAAAACAGGAGCTGAGTCAAATTTCATTGCTCTGGGTAATATACCTTCTGTGGAAGTCGAAAGCAAAGCACAATCATTAGGGCTGCTGTGGAGAGAAGGAGTTGTGAGCGTCAACATTGTAGAGGCACTGCGGAAATGTATATTTTCGGTGTAACTGATGTAAGATGAAACAGTAGAAAATACATGTTTTAGAAGGATACAATAGAAAGAGAACCTGCAAGAACATAATGTGACATGTATGTAAGCAATAAGACTAATGAGAACATTTGAACGCACGTTATGTGAGAGAAAGCAGAAGTGATTATATGTAAACGGTCGTGTAAAAGGGAGTAAAAAAACGAAATTGATAGGTTATCAAACGACTGTCATTATAAAACAGTTGGCTTACCTTTTAGGTAACGTAACTTCTGTGGAAGTTGAAAGCAACCCCAAACAAGTTATAAAATCCTATATTGGACAAAAGACTGAATTCACACTCACTTACACTTAACACTTAAGAAAAACTTAAAAGCTATAATAATCCTCATGTCATTATGTCGTTGACTTGCTGCCATTATGCGTCTTGCACTTTCTGTCTGCAGCAGAATCATTGCGCAAATGCAGGGCGGAAAATTTTAAGGTTTTCGTTGTTATTTATATTCATGTTGGCGCAGGTATGCAAATCTTTTCTATTGATGCATTTTCCATTCATCATATCTACGGCTGTCTTAAGAGGATAGTTTTCATTCCGAACTGTAGAGATTGTGCAAATGTTTCATCTATATTTTGTCAATATATATCTATATTACCTACATATGAAATAAATAATATTATATTATATTTTTAATTTATAAAAATAGAAAGAAATACCTCCTTAAAATCATTTTTACCGCGATCAGAACATCTATATTCACCACAGGTCCCGTAACTTTCTTAGGGGTTGCTCCAAAGGAATTTTTCTTGTTTACATTGTTCTTTTTTATGCATTGAGGGTGATTGTAGGAATGCAGACGGGGAAACACAACCCCCGCGACGAAGCAGCGAACCAAGATTTTCAATTTACGTTCAAATTGTTATCTCATTTAATTTTTATTTTATTTTTCCATAAATGATTTTGAGGTTGCCTTGTTTGTCAGTAAACTGCAATATTTTATTCTTTTCAAAAATTATGGATACAGCAACCCTAAATAAGTGTTGGAAAGGCTAGCGAGTACATATGTTATGGTAGAAAATTTTCGTAAAAATATTTCAAATCCGATATCTCAATACATTTCCCATTAAGCTAGAATCTTTAATCTTGAACCATAGTAACACCTATGTAACCACACCATGTGTACTAACTTAAAGAAAAATAACATAATAAGGATAACTACAAATTTGTTTTAAAAAACCTCTCCTGTTGTTTATTGTTTGTAGAAACTGGATGGGCTGACTAAAACAAAACCATCCAAGAAATTAATAGGGAAAAATACCTGCTATATTTGTAATTTGACAGGTACATTCCCTTTGTAAATAATTAATTTTTTTCTGAAAAACTTTTGCAACTTTAATTAAATTTGTAACACAATTTTTTTAAAGACACTTGGGTATCATATCTAAGACCGGATTCTGATTTTTTAGCTCCATATAAAATATAAATTTTTTCAAATAATCGCTAACTGGGACTCTAAAACCAATCTCCAAGGTCCATTTAAATCTAAAGAATTAGTTTTAATAATATATCTTACTAATAGTGCACAATTCTTATGAAAAATCACTACTATAACGCACTTGCTGCGTCCCGAAATTTTTATATCCATGTCGTGGCGGTTGATGAAGAGGGTAAAATATACAAGAAATGTTTTTCTTGTTCTGTTCTGTACATGGTAATGTTACGAAAACACAGCCTAGTAGTATACAAATCGTACTTGCAATATCCTCTCACAATTTTTGCCTAACCTTGTTTGTAATACAAGAGTTTACACTGTTTTATGTTACAAGTAGTGCTGCGGGTCTGTGTAAAGTGTTGTCTATATTGCGGTATACTAATGTACCAGTTTGGTTTCAAAAGGAATTTAGCATAACTGAAAAACGCATTTTAAAGAGAGAAAATAATTAAAGGTTAAGACAATTATCTATATACAAATATTTTGTTTTCCGTTATTTGAAGTAAAAGTAAAAGTTATGGTCACGATATTAACCATCTCTTAGGTCTATTAGTTTGCTGTGTACATTGCAAATGATTTTTGGAAATATTTTAGCCTGACCTAATCGTGTAACTCTATAACAAAAAGCCACAGCTGCTAGAAAACTAAAAGCTTTTTTTAATGATTCTAACTTCCGGAGGTTAGCACAATGTTTCCCGAAGTTTATTAGTTTTTACCAACTTGCAGACCAGGTTAAATTCCGAGTGTGCATCTTCTTATGTTACAGGTAGTACTGCATCTCTGTATAATACGTTGTCTAATGGTAATAACAGTAGCAGCTTCGTTTTAACAGTACAGTATTTTTTTTTAATTATTAAGGTTTCATTCATTCATTCATTGTTCGGTTTTTCTGGCTGCGGTTTAGGTTAACCATTCGCACAATTACTGTCGTTCGATTTTTCTATGTCGCCGTTAATTAATATCTACCCTCATTGGGTGTAGCAAACTGTGTATGAGATCACTATACTTTACACATTACCCAACACCTACTTTAACAAACTTATTACCTACTACATATTTTACCATCTATTATTGCCATAACTATTAGTATTTTTTCCTTATCATTTTTATTGAGGGATATCAGACAGGGAACACACATCTTCATGCCCTGGGGCCTGTCAGAGCAACTTATCTACCACAACACAGAAGGGCCACGGTAAGTAAAGGTATTACACTAGGACAGACATTAGGTGACTTATATAACTATACATATAGTGATCTTAAATTAATTTGATTAGATTGTTTCCAACTCACACAAGCACCCACACGTACACACATCTGTACCCACTCCTCATACACACACCTACCCCTAAAACTAAATATTCACTACGTATATCTATATCTTTATTTTTAGATATTTGACATGGTTGGTGATTAATTTATATATTATAATGTTTTTGGATTCTAGTAGTTGCGGCAAATTAAATGGTATTTGTACACTTTTTAGCCCACAAACCTTGTCTACAAATGTTGTTATATACGCTGCGGATAAGCTGCAATTCAGCAGGGTGTGCTCTGGGTCACCCAATTCACCACATCCACAAAGCGGACTATCAGCTAACCTTAATTTAAATAGATGTTTTGGTACAAGGGCATGATTAAACCTAAGTCTACATATAATTTTAATTTCTTGCCTGCTAAGGTTGCTTTTGATGAACCATGGTTTTTTAGGTATTGTAGGTTGTATACTCCTATAATATGCCCCATTCGTATCTCTAATAAATTGATCATGCCATTCTTTTTGGTGCAGTGATGTCACATAGGAGTATACATCCTTGTAAAAATATTTGTAATCTAACATAACGCCGCTAGTCAATGCTTCTTTTGCCTGTTTGTCGGCAATCTCGTTACCTGCGATTCCACAGTGTCCCTTAACCCAAATCAAAGTTACTTTTTTATTTTGTTTATGTAAGGTATTAATCCTCCGTGTGTAAATCTCATGCAAATAGTTACACTGTGAAGTCACATTTAACTTGGCTAGCTTTTCAAGTGTACTTTTACTGTCTGTTACAATTACAAAGTTGGTATGGTCAATGGTCTTAGCAATATCTAATGCTTCTATTATAGCTATGAACTCTGCAGTGCATATAGGAAACAGTTCTTTTACTTGCATATTTTTACTAAGATCTTTTTGTGGGTCCCATATGGCCAATGCTACTTTCTTCTCTAACTTGGAGGCGTCTGTAAACAGGATGTAATTGTCTGGTACCATATTTTCCAAATCAAAATCAAATAGTCTGTTTCTCACTTCTATCGGAAATATTGAATAGTCTGTCAGAAATATAATGGGTGTGTCTGGAATTTTCTCTGGTAGTCTATAAATGCTGTTGTATTTGTCAACCCATATGTCATCTTGCAGCTTTATTAGTATATCTCTATATTCTTCTACCAATGCTGGAGCTTTCTTATTTTTCCAGTATGGGTGTGTAAGGTCTAGAACATTTAGATTGCATATCTTGTTAATGAGACTGCTTTGTTTGGCATGTATTTTCAATAAAAACCTGGTGGACAGCATCGACCTTCGAATGTTGATTGGCGATTCGGAACACTCGGCTAACAGGCTACAAATTGGTGTGCTGTTTAGGGCGCCTATGCAAGTTCTCAAGCATTTGTTCTGGACAACTTCGAGCTTTTTAAGATGAGTTTTTGCTGCTTGGTTATACAAAATGGATCCATAATCTATTATTGATCTGATGAACGATCTATATATCATTAATGCGATATCTGGATCTGCACCCCAGGCTTTGCCAGCTAGTACTCTTAATATGTTTATCCCCTTTTCGGTTCTTGCTATAATAGTGCTTATGTGATCTTTCCACAGGAGTTTTCTATCCAGAACTATGCCTAAAAATGTTACCGTGTTATGTACTGGTAGAATCTTATCGCCTAAAACAACACTGGATGTTGGATTAGCGTGTTTTTTGTTGAATACACATACTTTGCTTTTATAGGCTGATATACTTAGACCATTAGCTTCCGTCCAGTTATTCAAACTATTCATTGCATCATTAAGTTTACTGAAGCCTTCATTTACTTCGCATTTTTTGACATATAGACATATATCGTCTGCATATTGCAATACGTTTACTTCGTTGCCTATGATCTGGTCAATGGGGATTGTGTAAATTAAATAAAGTACTGGACTCAGTATACACCCTTGAGGTAAGCCTTTATTCAATAATCTTGGTCCTACCAGTTTGTCCTTTACTTGTAAGTAAATGATGCGGTTTTCATATAGGCGTACTATCCTATGAGCAAAACTACTGGGTATACCAATGCTGCACATTCTTTGGGTCAATATGTTTAAGCACACGTTGTCGTATGCACTCTCTATGTCTATGAAGGCGGCTGTTACAGACTTTTTGCTGGTAAAGGAAGTGTTAATGTCTGTTACTAAATGGGCGACACTTTCTTCCGTTGAATACCCTCTTCTAAAGCCTAGTTGCGTATTTGGAATCTTGTCATTTAATTCTAACCACCTCACTAATCGGTGTTTAATCATTCTTTCGAGTGTCTTAAGTACACAGGAAGCCAAGGATATTGTCCGGTACGAATTTAAGAGTTGTGGGTCTCGCCCGGCTTTCAAAAACGTAATCATTATGTGCGTTTTCCAGGATTGTGGTATATTACCACTCTTCCATATATCATTAATTATCTTAAGAAGGATATGCTTCTGTTCTAGTGGTAAGTTGCTTAGCATTGCATAGTGAATGTTGTCAAATCCTGGAGTCGATAATTTCTTATCTTGGACGGCCTTCTGTAATTCGTCAATGGTGAACTTTTTTGAGAGTGGGTGCCCTTCTGTGCTTGGTATTGTGTGTTGATCAATCTCTTGAAGCTGCGGTACCCAGGATGGTGCCAATTTATTTAGTAGCTCTTCTGCTATTGCTTCGGTAGTCAAAGTACTCCGGGGTGTTGATAACGTACTACTTATCTTCCTTATATGTGACCATACTTCTTTTATTGGGGTGTTTCTATTCAATTTTTGGCAAAAATCCCTCCAGGTAATTCTTTTGCTGTTTAGTATAGTTCTTTTAGTGATGGCCACTGATCTATTATATTGTTCATAATTGTCTTTCGTGGGATTGTTTTTATATCTTCTATATGCTGCCTTTTTATTAGATATTGCTAATTTACAATCTGAATTCCACCACACTTTTGAAAAGAACTGACCTGCAAATACCCTCTTCAGTGGTATCGATTTATTTGCGGCGCTTTCGATTTTTGAAATAAAATTATTATATTCAACATTTTCGATATCTTCGGTTTCCTCGGATATCACTAAAGAAAACAGTTGCCAGTCTGCCCTTCTCAAATTAAATTGACTTCGCCTTTGCATATTTGGAATGTGTTCCTTGTTATTATTGTAAGTGGTATTTGAGATACTACAATTTATTTTATACACAATAGCATAATGATCTGACCCTAATGTGTCTTCATTTACGCTCCACTCAAAATCCGCGGCTATGTCAGCCGAAACTATGGTCAAGTCAACGGCCGACATATTACTTGAGCCAGGACAGCGAACAAGTGTCTCTTCACCTGAATTTAGAAAAACCAAATGACTATCCTCTACCGCAGCCAAAAGATTATTTCCTTTGCTATCATTCCAGTTGCAACCCCAGGCAAAATTATGACTGTTAAAGTCCCCCCCTACAACGAATGGTTTTTCCAAACTGGAAAAGAAATCTTCCCACTCCTCTTTTGTTATGCTTAAATTGGGCTTAACATATAATGAATAAAAATTTATGCTTTTGCATTTATTTAACTTAATTTTTGCACCTATACACATAACTCCACCAATATTATGAAAATTTGATAATTCAGTAAAAAATAAACTATTTTTTATCAGGATGGCTACTCCACCCCATCCATCGTCTCTGTCTTTTCGGATTGTGTTAAACCCTTTTATTCTAAAATTTACATTATTTTTTAGCCACGTCTCGCATATCAATGCTACCGTTACGTCATAATCAAAAATAAATTTCTCAAATTCACCTTTATTTGAAACCACTGACCGTGCATTCCATTGCATTATAATGGGTGTGAATTTTGACTTAATATAAATTTAACCTTTTCCCTTAACTCTTCATATGAAAATGTTTTATTTTGATTATTTACCAAGTCTCTTAAACTATGTAACAAAACTGTGCATGAATTAAAATTAGAATCACTGCTATTACCTAACCTTTTCCTGGAGTATTGTGGAGAATAAGGATTCTGAATGGGTTTAGATGGAAGTGGTGGGAAATGTATAATTTGTCTATGCGCTTCTAACGTTGGACTTATACTTCCCTCTGGTGTGGAGACGGTTGCTCGTTTTCTTTTTATTTGTGTAAAATAGTGTCCGGTCTTGCTATCGCCACTGGTATTTGATGATCCTTGCACCGTTTTTAAAACGCCTGAATAACTAGACTCGTATTTCCTAATAGCTTCCTTGTATGAAACATTTTCTTTACCCATAATAATTTTTATATTTTTTTGTCTACTAAATTCTGGGCAAAGTTGTCGGTTTGTGGCTTCGTGTTCTCCTGTGCAAACAACACTTTTTGGCGGTTCCTGTGATGTGCAATTTTTGTTGTCATGTTCACCACCGCATCTCTTGCATCTCTCGCGACCCTTACATTGCGCGCTAATGTGACCGTATCTTAAGCATTTTAGACATTGTACAACTCGTTGTACATAAGGCTCTACATCAAATATTAATTTTTCTATAACTATCTGTGTAGGCAGTACTTTACCTTTGAATGACACTAATATTGTTTGTGTAGGAATAAAGTTCAACTTCCCGTCTTGAAACACTCTACGATTCATACGCCGAACGTCTAACACTTCTACAATGTTGCCATATCTTGGTTTAATAAGTTCTTTTAACTCTGTTTCTGAAATATCCACATCGACGTGTTTAATTATACCTTGCCTTCTTGCTAAATATTGGGGCATGTATGCTTCGTAATCCTTGTTGGATAGTTCCTTTGAATTTATTAATTTATTGGCGCTAGATGCGGTTGAAAATTCAATTTTTAATTTATTAATGCCTACACTAGCTATACAATTGATAGAGTCCTGTATATCTGGCTCGCAATTCCTAATTAACCTTGCTACTCCTATTCTATGCAACCGACCTACATTTCCGTTTTTATTTTGTACGTAGACTATGTATGGCCCTGTATCAGCTGTTCGATATAAATATTTTTGTTTTGGGAATAATTGATTATTTATATTTTGGTTTGTTTCTTCCGTGACCTTCTCTTTTTCTTGTGATAAGCCCGTGCTGCCAAGAGCTGATAAACCCGACTGCGATATTAATTGAGAGTTGTGGAAAGAATTTTGATTTAAAATTACTGGATTAATTAATAATTCTTCGCTTACCTGTTCCCTTCTAATATTATGTGGTAGTGTAATTTGTGTCTGTGTATTATGTGTAATCTGTGGATTTTTTAATAATAGGTTTCTATTTTGTGATTGTGTATTTGAGTGTATCTGTTCATTTTCTTCTCCTATTCCTGTTTTTTTTGTCACCGTATCGTCTTCTATGTCCATCCATGTGTCATGTTCTTTGGCCTTATCTGGTGGATCAACTTTAATGTCTTTATTAAGGCTCATAATACTTATTTGTTTTCACTAAGAACGCACTTAAAATTTTCACGCTACGATCAGACGTCCGAACACTTCTGAATCCGCCCGTGAACTCGCAAGGTTTCAATTATGTACAATTATCTAGTTGCGCATTATTAAAAAAATTGTATAACACTATTTTTTTTAAATTAAGTAATTTCTTCTTTCAATAGTGGTTTCTCGTATTTATGGCATATTCTGTCCAATTTAGTTGTATTCTATAAACGTATAAGTACCATTATGTAATACAATTTCTTAAATGCCACACTGAAAGCCTGTAGGATCAATAGTCTAGCCAAAGTTCAAGTTACTTCAGTGGAGTAACCCCGAATATTCATCATCGGAAACATTGTATTTGGCTATTAAATTTTCTGGCAACTCCAAGAACTGTATCTTTATTTATTTTATTTCTATGTTAATAAATTTTTAATTGTTTTATTACTATTTTATTTATGGATGTTAATTGCACTTGTTGATATTACCTGGGATGGTGATATTGAATCCATAGGTAAACACTTGATATACTTTATTATTTCACTAACTGAATAAACTATATGATACATTTAACTATAATACAATTACAACAGTACATGAGTACATAGCAGATAACTGACCGAGCCTAGAGAACGTGTGTTCACTGTAGCGGTTGGTAGAGAAGAGAGAGATCGCTCTGGTGTTTCTTCGTTGCTGTAGAGCTTGACAGCTGGCTGTCGCAGAACATAACGTAACGTTTAACTGTCAAGAGTATTTATGCAGAAACACAGAGTAGTGTTGACGGAAACACTGCGGTCGCAACCACCGCCACATTATTCACAAACATTTCTTTGCGTTTGTTATAAGTACATACTTAATCTGAATAAATGTGCAATACTGTGATTATTGACTTATTAAGTATCGGAACGTGAGTTTACAGGTGTGTGTAGCCACTGGAATGATGACAAAAGGGTGAGTGATTGAAGTTTAAATTCTAACATATATGGAGAGTTGGGTACGCTTATACGACGATATATACAAGGCCAGATATATGGGGGAAAATTAGTAAATTTTGAAGATAAATCAAATACTTCATAGCTTTGCATTTTCTTAATTTCTGTGTCATTCAAAAAATGTACACAGGGTGTTTTGCATAAGAAACGACACAGAGCAGGGGCATGTAGGTAAACCTAAAATATGGTGATTTAACCTAACTTACCCCTATACTACGATGCACCTCTGAAAAGTTGTAGGCCTTCAAAGTGGGATTTCAAATTCCGAAAAAAATTAATACCCAAACAGCGCAGACACATTCTGAGAATATACCAGGAATGTTTTGAAAGAATATTTAAATATCCCCAGAACATTTTCACAAGGTTATAGGTATCGTTACAATATATATATATATATATATATATATATATATATATATATATATATATATATATATATATATATATATATATATATATATATATATATATATATATATATATATATTCATAGGACATGCTATGAACATAAGAATGGAACAAATAAGGTTCGTAGAATGTTATTTATAATATTCTTAGGAGCTCCCAGTATCTTCTGAAAATGTTCCACGAACATTCAATGAATCGTCTCAAAATGTTTATACATATCGTCATGGCAAAATTGCGTTTTTTAAAAAGATATAGAGGGTGTTTCGCATAAGAAACGACAGAGAGCAGGGGCATGTAGATGAACCTAAAATTTAATGCAACTTACCCCTATACTAAGGTGCATCCCTAAGAGGTTATAGGCCTTCAAAGTGGGGTTTTAAATTTCGAAAAAAAATCAAGATCTCAGTAATACTTCAACATAGAAAAAGCAAATTTGGTACACGTTTTGGGTTACCAAGAGTATAATCGTTGGTGAGTAGAGTTCAATTGAAACATTTCATAGGGTTGAATAGTGGTGATGCACCCATAAAATGTGACAGAATGTTTTAACCTATTGACGGATCTAAAAAAATATTATTTCATTTTATGAGGAAGTAAATTATAAAACTTTTTTTTCTTGTTATTTTTAAAAAACGTCTCGTTTTCAAGAAAAACACGAATAACTAAGGATACATATATTATCAGTTACTTAAAATCACCAAAAATTCAATAGATGCCTGTGAAATTATCATGTTGAAGAATTTCTATAACTTATCGGTAGCAATTTTTTTTATTTTTGTTGTTTAAGTTGTCTGTTTTCTAATAAAATATACTTATTCACACTTTTTTCCTGATTATCAAATTTGACCTATACATAAGTTTATTGGCAAATATTTAATTTTCGATGATTTTTAGTAAGATTGATAAAATATGTTTCTTTACTTATTCGTGTTTTTCTTGAAAACAATAATGTTTTTTGAAAGTAACAGGAGTAACAAAGTCTTAGAGTTAAATTCCTCATAAAATTAAATGTTTTCTTAAATCTCCCAATCTGTTAACAAATTGTGACATTTTAAGGGTGCATCGCCCCTAATCAACGCTTTCAAAAACCTTTATTGAACTCTACTTACCATTGATTAATGCTCTTGGTACACTCAAAACGGGTACTAAATTTGATTTTTCTAAGTTAAAGTATTATAGAGATATTGATTTTTATCGAAATTTGAAACCCCACTTTGAAGGCCTATGAGTTCTTAGGGCTGTAACTTAATATAGGGGTAAGTTGCGTTAAATCACAATATTTTACGTTTACCAACATGCCCCTGTCCGGTGTCAGTTCTTATCCAAAACATCCTGTATACATTTTTTGAATGATAAAGAAATTAGGAAAATGCAAATATATGAAATATTGAATTTATCTTCAAAATTTACGGATATTCCACCATTTAACTGGAGTTTTATATATTTTCGTATAAGCAAGCCCAACAGGCTAGAATTTGAACTTCAATCACTCACCCTTGTTAGGTTACCATATTGCTCCAGTGGCTACACACACCTGTAAACTCAAATTCAGATACGTAATAAGTCAACAATTCGAGTATTGTACTTATAACAAATACAAAGAAATGTCTGAATAAAATATAAATAAGACAATTAAAATTTCAATAATATAAAAATTAAATAAATAAAGATACAATTCTTGGAGTTGCCAGAAAATGTACTAGCCAAATACAAAATTTCCGAGATGAATAATCGCGGTTACCCCACTGAAGTAACTTGAAATTTGGCTAGACTATTGTACCTACAGGCTTTCAGTGTGGCATTAAAAGAATTGCATTACACAATAGTACTTACAGCTTTATAGAATACAACTAAATTGTACAGAACATGCCACAAAATCACACTCCCTTGTCACCAACAGCTTGGACATTCTGGTTGTAAAGGCATACTTTGGCAAAGTGATTCCGTATCTGATAAATTGCAAGCTTTATTGTTCATTCATCTTCCTACCATATGTTCAGGTCCTCATTTTCTGCACTTTATAGTGATACTTCTCACAGCATTAACTTCTTCCACAGGACTAAAAAGCCTGAGATGTTGCTTAGACAATTTTATAGATTTGCAGTATTCTTGCACTTTTCCAGTCCATCAGTCTATCCACATAAAACGGTGGTTGTGGTTTATATTAAATTACTTAGATACTATTAAAAATGACAATTTTTAATTATATATTATACAATGTAGGTGTACCTAATCAGTAAGATGATCCAGTCTCAAGCAAAATTGGCGAACCCATCGTCAGTGTCAACTACAGGAGATGCTTTAAAACTTTGTTTTTCACTGGGTGCGTTTTAGTTAACCTGACACCATATTTAAGTTTATTCTGTACTCTGGACCTATGTTTGCAAATACACACTGTTCTCCATGTTTATGTTACATTTTTATTTTTAATTAATTATGTCAGAATAAAACTAAGGTTTTATTCTGTTGTATAAGTACAATATTGATCACAGACCATTAATTTTGACATTAATTTTCATTTACGTCTAGCGGCCATCTTGCTATTTCCCATCTTCCCTTCTCGGCGGCATGGACATACGCTCTATTCCTAAAGAAGGGATTGCCTAAATATACAATATGTTTACCATAGACAGGTAACAGAATCAAACATGCGAAATAGTTATTATTTTAACTCTCACCACTATACCGCAATCATCATCTATCTTTTTCATTAAATTTTAAAGTTATATAATATTATAAGGACATCTCAAGCATATTCTAAGCGAATATTCGGAAAAATAATCTATTCAAATATTCTCAGTGTACCGATGCAGAATTTTCTTAAAATGTGATTGAATGAATGTACTCAGAATATTCAAGATTGAAGTTTGAAATTCCGTAAATGTTATTAGAACATTCCGAAACAAATATTCTGAAAAAAGAATTATCTCACATTGTTAAAAGATTCTGAGAATATATTGTGCTGTATGGGTATCTCCGTAATACTTTAACTTAGGAAAATCAAATTTGATACACATTCTGAGTATACCAAGAGCGTTAATCGATGGTAAGTAGAGCAATTGAGGCATTTTCAAGGGTTGAATAGGTTGAACCTCACTTTAATTGCCTATATCTTCTCAGGGGTGGAACTTATAATATAGGGGTAAGTTGAGTTAAATTACCATTTACACTAGCTTTAGTAAATTCCAAAAATTTGTGGCAATTTAGCATTTGCACTTTAAAATTTCAACTCTTCAGGTTGAAAAATAAGAGAGATGCAGATGCCTAAATGTGACGTTTTTTAAGAAATTTTTGAAAAAAGTCGAATATCTCGAAAATGGTTGAGAAAAATATGTCAGTGAAACCTACCATAAAATTTAACGAGCAATCTAGATCGGGAATAAACAACACCATCTTCCATTTGAAATAAGAAATAACAAAGTTGACGTCTACTTCCGGTATAACGTCAATATTTTCAGTGAACTGGAAATTTTGAGAAAGCCACGTCCGTGAATTTTCAGAATCCAATTGTGAGCCGTACTCCAGAAACGGCTAATGGAAAGTCTACGTGGGACACCTGTATTATAATAATAGAAATCATATTTGTCAAAATTGTAAGTGAAATATTTTAACAAATTGAAATATCTACCATTCTTTGCTCAATTTCTGTGACTGATTGTTAAGATATTGCTAAAGCTTTTAAAAGAAAAAAGTTTTCTCCTATTTGTAAATGGCCGATTCCCAAGAGGCAATGGACTCTTGGGAATCTACTAATTATGCTTATGTTGTTCAACTATATAATACAGTAAAGTTAATCTTACATCTTTTTTTACGAACACCTGTGTTAAAAAGGAAAATCGGATTAGTTTTTCCGGGAAAAGTATTTTCAAAATTTTATAATGTTTCCTCTTAAAACGTCAAAATCGCGATTTGAAACGTCAAAATTTGCAATTTTCAGACAACGAATTTGAAACAAATACGGATTATGTAGAAGATATATCGTAATAAGTGTGTTTTACAAAGCCTTAAGCTTCAGCTTCAACCATTATTGCCCTTCATTTTGTTAAAATATTTTCAGAAAATCCATTTCAAATTGAAATAGATTCTCTTTCTGGTGCTTCGGCAGTAGTTTCAGCTATAGAGTTTATGGTTTACTAGTGTATATTTAGCAAATTTTCGTAGAAAAAAATCGCAATTTACCGAGACTTATGAATATTAAAAAGATTTCTTCAAATGAGCGCGAACTTGAACCCCTCAAATCCATATACGAGGTCAATTTCAGATTTTGTCTATTTACACATATACGGGGTGAAGCATTTCTAGAATTAAGCTCAATATATCCGTTATTATACAAGATATGAGAAAAAAGTGTCTACGTTGATTATAGGGTTTCTCGAGCTGCATCTTATAAACCTATCTTGACAGTCACAGGATGGCACATAAGTCGTTGGTGATACACATTTTCTTTTTTAATAGAACACCCGATTATGTTATTGCATTTTTGTGTTTTCCACCGAATTATGATGCATGTTTGTAAGAAAAAAAAATTATATCGTTAATCGTTTTTGTGTTAATTCAATTGTTTTGCAACTCTTCACGTTTTTGGCACATATCTCAAACACATATCACAAATTGTGATACAAATGACGCATTCAGAGAGCTTTTTGTTTGTATTACTCGTCGAAAAAATCGAGCTGCCGTATACAGGGACTCTCAAATAGTGGCTGAATTTTAAACGTTTTCGCAGAAACGTTTGAGTGTTTCCGTAGAAATTATTTTTTGTAAGATTTTTGTGATATGTTGGTAATTAATATTAAATGTTTGGTAAGTTATTGTAAAAAAAAAGTTGTTGAATTTTTGTGAAAAATGGAATTTAGTATAACATTACTCAAGGCAATTTCTATAAAAAAATGGTGATTTTTTGTAAAAGAAATTGTTGCAAATTTTCAATTTTGATCCTAACGCTGTTTGTAAATAATTGTATCTTGGCAGATGTGTAAATACTTTAAAGAGGTTCGTTGGCCAGGAAAATCGGACCAGTTTTTTCTGTAACTTTTGAAGTTTATTTTCAGAAAATATATATACTTTTTGAAAGAACGAAGCCATTTTAATGAAATATGGTACATTGTTAGTACTATATAGATTATACTGCCAACCAAATGTCGTTCTTTTAAAAGCACGACATATTTGTCATTAAAAACATTTTTACGAAAATTCGCTGCCATAACGCACTTGCTGCTCCAGACTTTTTTGTGATAAGGATGATTTTGTTTAACTTCCAACTAAAAAAGTGGTAAAAACATATTCTTTTCCACAGGTTGACTGTGACAAATGAAAGTAAATTATTGTTAAAAAAGAATACGCAAGCCAATGATTATAGAGAGACTTGCACTTTCGGCAACCAACAATTAAGATAAATTTAGTTTCGGCAGCAACAGTAGCTAATTATAATACAATGGAAATATTTTTGTATGTCACTATAAATAGATATACCCATATAGGTTTTTATATAAGAAATACCTGCTCATCACTTTATTCACCTATTATAATTTTTACTGTGACGTCTTTTTGTACGGATGTTAATAGTTACTTTTTGCTACTTAATTTATTGTGGTGATGGTTTCAGTTTCTTAGGATTCTATAATAATTTGTATAATTATTGTTTCATTAACGAAGCGTAAAAATTAGTAAACGCCTTTTATAGTTTACAACAAAATCAATGTCAAGTAAGAGGTCTGAGGAAAACTTAGACGCTATTGTCAGTCAGCCGTCCATCAATATATAGCGACCTTGAAAAAGCAATAATACTACATTGTATCATATACTTTTATTGTTTTGCATTTTTTTTTCTAGAAAGTTATAAAGCATGTGATTATTTACCGTTACTTGTGTTATCTGAACACCTAGACAGCCTGGAAGCTTAGGGAACCTCATCTACAAGCTGCATTAAAATCATATGATCAAACGCACTTATCTATGTGATCTTCGATCTTGATTATATGGAGGTCTCGTCTCGTAATAAAATATTGTGTATTGGGACTTTATTTACTTCGACGAGGCCTCCATCCTCCATATAATCATATGATCAAATATAAACTTCCCTAAGTGATGTTCGATCTTGAGTATATGGATGCCTAGTCGAAGTAAAAAGCCTGGACGCAGCAAGTGCGTTATTGTAGTGAATTTTCATAAAAATGATCTGGCACAAAATATTTTATCATAACTTTTTTTTCTTGTAACATAGAAATCTAAATTTTGGTGTATAGTTTACTTTTTATATCGTAAACCTACCTACCAAATTTGGTTATCATAGATTTTTTATTTTTTAAGATAAAAATTTTTTTCAAATGAAAACTCAAAGTTTTCCCGGAAAACCTCTTCAGATTTTTTTTAATAACGAACTTGTCAAAGCCATTTACAAAAGGAAGGTGCATGCCCAATTCTATCAAAATCGGCCCATTATTCTTTGAGAAAAAAAATTTTTTCGGATAAAAACTCAAAATTTTCCCGGAAAACCTCGTCCGATTTTCCTGACTAACAAACTTGTCAAAGCCATTTACAAATATAAGGTATATGCCAAATTTTATTAAAATCAGCGTATTACTTTTTGAGATAAGAATTTTTTTAGAATGAAAACTCAAAATTTTCCCGGAAAACCTCGACCTGACCTGACCTGACTAACGAACTTATATAAGCCATTTACAAAAGGAAGCTACATGCCAAATTTTATCAAAATCGGCCCATTATTTTTTGAGTTATCGGTGTGATACATATATATATATATATATATATATATATATATATATATATATATATATATATATATATATATATATATATATATATATATATATATATATATATATATATATATATAAACATATAAAAATTGAAACCGACCCCGGATATGGGTTCTAGGGGCCCTAGTTCGCGCTCATTTGCAAAAATTTTTTCAAAATTCAAAAGTCGGGATCTCCCCATTAGTGAATTTTTTCTACGAAAATTCACTAATAAAGTACCACTACACAATATTTTATTACGAGACGAGACCTCCATATAATTAGATTATGTACATACATTGTAAGAAATACGAAAAAGGAAGCTCACAAAATTAAAGCTATATGTATTTTCACCATAATTATAACCGCAGACCGGTTTCGCTCTACTTCTAGCTCATCAGTACGGCATACTAATTACAGCGAGAACACACCTATAAAGTAATACGGCTATGGTAGCCAGCCCTATAAAACATTGTGAGATGTACGACAGGGTCGCCATCTCGGTGCGAAACCAGGTAGCATTCAAGAATTCACACAGTCTCTATTTTATGGTAGTTTGTGTTATCTGGAGCTGTCGTGACAACATACTACCTGCTTCCGCACCGAGATGGAGGGCCTGTCGTACATCTCACAATGTTCTATGACGCTGGGTACCATAGCCGTATTACTTAATAGGTGTGTTCTCTCTGTAATTAGTATACCGTACTGATGAGCTCTGATTAGAGCGAAACCGGTCTGCGGTTATAATTGTGGTGAAAATACATATAGCCTTAATTTTGTAAGCTTATATAATTATGGTGAGAATACATCTAGCCTTACAAAAATGTTCCTATATTAGGAAAGACATGGGCTAAGGCTGAAAATTTATAAAATTGTCAGTTGCTTGTACACAGTCTCTATTTTATAACATTTTGTGTTATTTGGAGCTGCCGTGACAATACACTACCTGGTTTCGCAGCGAGATAGCGACCTTGCCGTATATATCACAAATATTCACATCCCATACAGCACAAGATATTCTCAGAATGTTCTCACAATATGAGAATATTCTTTTTTTAGAATATTTGTTTCGGAAGATTCTAATAACATTTATGGAATTACAAACTTCAATCTTGAATATTCTGATACATTCATTAAATCACATCCTAAGAAAATTCTTCATCAATATACTGAGAATATTTGAATAGATTATTATACCGAATATTCGCTCAGAATGTGCTTGAGATGTCCTTATAATATTATATAACTTTAAAATTTAATGAAAAAGATAGATGATGATTACGGTATAGTGGTGAGAATTATAATTGTAACTATTTTGCATGTTTGATTCTGTTACCTGTCTATGATAAACACATCCGAAATTGTATATTTAAGCAATCCATTCTTTAGGCATAGAGCGCATGTCCATGCCGCCGCGTAGGAAGATGGCAAGATGGCGGCTATACGTAAATAAAAAGTAATGTCAAAATGAATGGTCTGTAGTCAACGTTGTATAAGGTTATATTCTAACCTAATTAATTAAAAATGATAATGTGATGTGAAGACGGAGAACTGTGCAATTGCAAAGAACATAGATCCAGAGTACAGAAGCAACTAAAACATGGTGTGAGGTTATCAAGAACTAAGACGCACCTAGTAAAGAAACAAGTTTTAAAGCATCTCCTGTAATTCACACTCATGATAGGTTCGTCAATTTTGCTTGAGACTGGATCATCATACTAATTAGGTACACCTAGATTGTATAATATATAATTTAAAAATTGTGTTATATTCAAGTACCTAAGTCATGCAATATAAACCACCACAGTTTGATGTGGATGGACTGGAAAAGTCCAAGAATAATTGTCTTAAGCAAACATCTCAGGCATTTTATTCCTGTGGAAGAAGTTAATGCTGTAAGAAGTATCACTATACAGTGCAGAAAATGTGGACCTGGACATATGGTAGGAAGATGAATGTACAATAAAACTTGCAATTAATCAGATACGGAATCACTTTGCCAAAGTATGCGTTTACAACCAGAGTATCCATGCTGTTGGTGACAAACATTGGGCATTGGGATATTGAAATAGCTTTAGAAGTCAAAATCAAGTCCGCGGAAGCATAGCAGAAAGCAACCATACAAGCGAAGGGTCAAAAGGTCTGATCGATGACAGGTGTAGTTTTGTGTAAGTGCAAGTTAGTGTGATTTTGTGGCATGTTCTGCCCAATTTAGTTGTATTCTATAAAGGTGTAAGTACTATTGTGTAATGCAATTCCTTTAACGCCACACTGAAAGCTTGTGGGAGCAATAGTCTAGCCAAATTTCAAGTTACTTCAGGGGGGTAACCGTGATTTTTCATCTCGGAAACTTTGTATTTGGCTAGTACATTTTTTTCCCAAGAACTGTATCTTTATTTATTTAATTTTTATGTTATTGAAATTTTAATTGTTTTATTAATATTTTACTCAGACATTTCTTTGCATTCGTTATAAGTACATACTTAATCTGAATATACGTACAATACTCGAATTGTTGACTGATTACGTATCTGAACTTGAGTTTACAGGTGTGTGTAGCCACTGGAACAATATGGTAACCTAAATAAGGGTAAGTGATTGAAGTTCAAATTTTAGCCTCTCGGGCTTGCTTATACGAAAATATATAAAAGGCCAGTTAAATGGTGGAAAATCGGTAAATTTTGAAGAGAAATGCAATATTTCATATCTTTGCATTTTCTTTATTTCTGTATCATTCAAAAAATGTATACAGGCTGTTTGGCATAAGACTTGACACAGGGCAGGGGCATGTAGGTAAACGTAAAATATGGTGATTTAACGCAACTTACCCCTATATTAAGTTGCACCCCTGAGAAGTTACAAGCCTTCAGTGGGGTTTAAATTTCGAAAAAAAACCAGTGTCTCTGTAATACTTTAACTTAGAAAAGACAAGTTTAGTACCCGTTTTGAGTGTACCAAGAGCTTTAATCAATGGTAAGTAGAGTTCAATTAAGGCATTTGAAAGGGTTTATTAGGGGTGATGCACCCTTAAAATGTCACAAATTTTTAACAGATTGGTGAATTTAAGAACATATTTCATATAAAGAGGAATTTTACTCTAAAACTTTGTTACTCCTGTTATTTTCAAAAAACTTTGTTGTTTTCAAGAAAAACACGGATAAATAAAGAAACATATTTTATCAATCTTACTAAAAATCATCGAAAATTAAATATTTACCAATAAACTTATGTATAGGTCAAATTTGACAATCAGGAAAAAAGTGTGAATAAGTATAATTTATTAGAAAACAGACAACTCAAACAACAGAAATAAAAAAAAATGCTATCAACAAGTTATAGAAATTCTTCAACATGATAATTTCACAGACATCTATTGAATTTTTGATGATTTTAAGTAACATTGATAATATATGTGTTTTTAGTTATTCGGGTTTTTCTTGAAAACGAGAAACGTTTTTTTAAAAATAACATGAGTAAAAAAGTTTTATAATTTACTTCCCCATAAACCGAAATAACAATTTTTTAGATCTGCCAATAGGTTAAGAAATTCTGTCACATTTTATGGGTGCATCACCACTATTTAACCCTTTGAAATGCTTCGATTGTACTCTCCTCACCAACGAATAATGCTTTTGGTACACCCAAAACGTGTATCAAATTTGGTTTTTCTAAGTTGAAGTATTACTGAGATATTGATTTTTTTTCGAAATTTAAAACCCCACTTTGAAGGCCTATAACTTCTTAGCGATGCACCTTAGTATAGGAGTAAGTTGCGTTAAATCACCATATTTTAGGTTTCCCTACATGCCCCTGCTCTCTGTCGTTTCTTATAATAACACCCTGTATATCTTTTTTTTTAAACGCAATGTTCCCATGAGTATATGTATGAACATTTTGAGAGGATTCATTGAATGTTCGTGGAACATTTTCAGAAGATACTGGGAGCTCCTAAGAATATTATAAATAACATTCTAAGAACCTTATTAATATGACAGAATCTGTCCAATTCTCTTGTTCATAGAATGTTCTATGAATAACATTCCTGATATATTCTCAGAATGTGTATGTGCTGTCTGGGATGTTGGATGGGTAAAATAGTGGTAAAAGTCTTGTAAATGAGATTTTTTCATGAATATAAATAGTTTGTGTTTCTAAGAACTAGCAATTACGACAGAGATGTTGGTTGATCCTATATATTTATAAGGATATCGTCTTTCATGGGTGGTGTGCTGTATAATTTCACAAAGTAAATGGCGTGTTATTATCAATATTATCATCGACATAGCCTCAAGGACTTTCAAAGTTTCTCGAAGGGAATCATGCCCTCATTCCCGGTTTTTCGGATAGCACAATAATGGCCCCAGATGTGACTCTGTTCAGACGCCCATGTAGTACAAGATATTCTCAGAATGTTCTCACAATGTGAGAACATTCTTTTTTTCAGAATATATGTTTCGAAATGTTATAATAACATTAATGGAATTTCAAACTGCTTCTTGAATATTCTGAGTACATTCATTAAATCACATCCTAGAAAAATTCTTCATCAATATTTGAATAGATCATTATTCACAATATTAGCTCAGAATATACTCGATGTCCTTATAATATTATATAACTTTAAAATTTTGTGAAAAAGATGGTTGATGATTGAGGTATAAGTATAGTGGCAAGAATTAGAAGGCAAACTATTTTGTATGTTTGATTCTGTTACCTGTTCTGCGTGAAACACATCCGAAAATTGTATATTTAGGCAGAGAGCGCATGTCCATACCAAAGGGAAGATGGCCGATAAACGTAAATGTAAATTAATGTCAACTTGAATGATATTAAGTCATGCTGTATAAGGTTATATTGTAACATAATTAATCAAAAATAATAATGTGACGTGAACATGGAGAACACTGTGTAATTACAAACATAACATAGAGTACAGAAGCAACTAAAACATAATGTCAGGTTATCAAGAACTAAAAGGCACCCAGTAAAGAAACAAGTTTTGAAGCATTTCTTACAGTTGATGTTCTCGGTTGTTTTGATGAGGCTAAAGACAAATGTTACTAAGGAAACGTTAAAATTTTATAACTTCTATCGAAAACTAGACCATTTACTCTTTTGTAACATAACTTAAGAAGCAACCTGATAGTTATGGATGTATCTGTGTAATTATAAGAATCCATACACAGGTTGAACAATCAATGATAAATTAATTCTAGGCCTCTACGACACGCAAGTACAACAACGGGTTATTGGGGAAACTTATATTACGCTATCAAAAGTGCAAGAATACTGCAAACCTATAGAATTGTGTACGCAACAGATCAGGCTTTTTACTCAGGTAGAAGAAGTTAGTGCTGTAAGAAGTACGAGAAGAGCAGAAAATCTGGACCTGAACATATGGTAGGTAGATGAGCTGTGTACAATAGAACTTTCAATTTATCAGATCCACAGTTACTTTGCCAAAGTATGTTTTCACAACCAGAATATCCAAGCTGTTGGTGACAAAGTTCGGGATATGGAAATAGCTTTAGAAGTCAAAATCAAGTCCGTGGGAGCAGAGCAGAGAGCAGCCATGGGGATGGCCAATAGGTCTGCTGGATGACTTTCAGTTGTAGTTTATTCTAAGTGCAAGTGAGTGTGATTTTGTGGCATATTCTATCCAATTTAGTTGTATTCTATAAAGATATAAGTACTATTATGTAATGCAATTCCTTTAATACCACACTGAAAGCCTGTAGGATTAATAGTCTAGCCAAATTTCAAGTAACTTCAGTGGGGTAAACTCGAATATTCATCTCGAAAACTTTGTGTTTGGCTATTACATTTTCTGGCAACTCGACGAACTGGATCTATATTTATTTTATTTTTATATTAAAATTTTAATTGTTTTATTTATGTTTTATTCACAAACATTTATTGCATTTGTTATATTAATTAATCTGAATAAATGTGCAATACTCGAATTGTTAACTTATCAAGTATCTGAATGTGCTTACAAGTGTGTGTAGCCACTTGAAGGGAGCCTACATAAGGGTGAGTGATAAAAGTTCAAATTTTAACATACATGGCGAGTTGTGCTTGCTTATACGAAAATATATAGAAAGCCAGTTAAATGAAGGAAAATTAGTCAATTTTGAAGATAAATCAAATATTTCATAGCTTTGCATTTCCTTAATTTCTGTGTCATTCAAATAGTGTACACAGGGTGTTTCGCATAATAACCGACACAGAGCAGGGGCGTGTAGGTAAACCTAAAATATGGTGATTTCACGCAACTTACCCCTATACTAAGTTGCACAACTGAGAAGTTATAGGCCTTCAAAGTGGGGTTTTCAATTTCTAAAAACATCAATATCTGCGTAATACTTTAACTTAGCGAAATCAAATCTGGTACACATTCTGAGTATACCAAGAGCATTAATCGATATTAAGTAGAGTTTAATTGAGGCATTTGAAAGGCTTAATTAGGGGCGATGCAACCTTAAAATGTCATAATCTTGTAACATATTTTAACGGATTTAATAAATTATTATTTCATTTTAAGGAATTTAACTTTAAAACTTTTTTTACTCCTGTTGTTTTCAAAAAACCTTGTTGGTTTCAAGGAAAACACATACTATGATCAAAAGATGAATAATTATTTGAGAATCTGATGACGGTAACTTGGTTAGTAAAACGATCGTCAGGTTTTTAAAATGTGTTATGGTGATTTGGGTTCTCCAAGTGTGCGAAAATTCTATCTTTATAATAATTTTTTCCAAAATGACAACCTATAAAGATAAGAGTTTATAACGCAAAAAAGACAGGACCGTATAAAAAAAACTACATAAAAACCCTCTACCAAAAATGATTTCGAATGTTAAAAATAGTCTAAACGAATTGCCACAACCTTATAACAAGAGACTTAGGAAGGAAGCTACAAGTTGCAAATCTAAAAGTCCCCAAAAGTATTGTCTCCCAAAAAACCATAAACCGGCAAAATAAATGAGACCTATTATTGTTTCAGCTATAGATTCTCCGACATAAAATTTAGCGAAGTGGTTGACAAATGATTTTTTAAGCTTGCCCTACAAATAAAATTTCCAGTAACAAATTTGACCCGAATTTATTAATAAAATTCACTTAAATTTATTAACGAAATTTAAAATGATCAGTTGGTTAAAGGTGAGGCTTTCATTTCATTTGATGTAACTTCACTGTTACCTAGCGTTCCCATGAAGCAAACGTTAACGCAATTAGAAGAGTTGTTAAAATTGAATAACCTAAACGAAGAGGTCTGCAAAGAATATTCAACATTAACAAATTTTTCTATACACAAAATATTTTTCAAATCAGTAATGAGTTTTTTTAAGACAATGGCAATGGGTAATCCCCTAACTCCATTTATTGCGGACTTTTCCATGAGTAGATTTGAAACAGATTTTAAAATTGAAAGTGCGTATTTTTCTAGCGTATGCTTCTGTTATGCGGATGATATTTTTACAGTGTTTAACACAAACATTTGCAAAATAGACAATTTTATTGCCAAATTGTACAATAAATTTGATTCTATAAAATTTACCCACGAAGTATAAGTCAATAATAAGCTACCCTTTCTAGATGTACTAGTTATTAAAAATAGACACCGTAGAGTTTTATGTCTATAAGAAGGAAACCACCACTCTAAGTTACATTCCGAATGACTTACATCATACGTACGCCGAAAAAATGGCCAGTCTGAAGTTTTTAGTAACGAGGTTAATTAATTTTCCTTTAAAAATGGATATACCAAAGAATTAGGATATATTAAGAACGTAACCAAATATAACGGGGACATTGCTCGTCTAGTGGAGAAATTAATTAACAAACAGAAAACAAAGAAAATGTTAGCGGAATCAACGCGACTTTTAAAAGAGAGAAAACCGAAAAAAGTTTATTTGCTTACCATTTGAACCACGAATCAGGAGGGGTCTAGATAGGATTTTTTTAAAAGACAATTGGCAAGTAACAGTTTTGACAAAAAATACTTTAAAAAACTTGTTAGGTTACCCAAAAGACAAAGATATTACGGCTAAAATGACGGGAATTTAAGAAATAAGTTGTAAAGACTATGATCTTAAATACGTCGGACAAACAAAAAGGTCTATTGAAGTTTGATTTAATGAACATTTAGCACAATTAAGGTACAGTACCATAGATAATTCTTCCGTTGCCCGGCATACTTTGGATAATAATCACCACGTAGATAAGGATAATCTAAAATTGATTCAAAATGTTATTCAACCGGGACAGCTAAGCGCTTTCGAAAGTATATATATATATATATATATATATATATATATATATATATATATATATATATATATATATATATATATATATATATATATATATATATATATATATATAGCTAAATATAGTAATAATAAAAAGTATATGAACTTCGCACCACCGCCTATGGTAAGTCGGTTGATAGATCACTTAACGAGAAAGACAGGCAGACGCACGTCCGATAGATAATAAAACAATTAAGATATTTCCGCCAAACGAAATATGTTAATTTTTGTGTTGTTGGACCACCCTGTATCGTTATGAACCGACTACCAGCGCAAGAAGATAAGCAGAGCTGTAAATGTAACATATTTAGAGTTATTCATCCTCCGATGACGCTAACTTGGTTAGTGAAACGATCGTCAGGTAATTTTTTAATGTGTCTTGGTGATTTTGGTTCTCCAAGTGTACTTATCAGTGTTCATCACAAGTTCCAAACTTCACTGAGTACCTGAAACCTTTACAATTAAACAATTAATACTTTAATTATTTTTATGTCATACTAGTTCATTATTGTGTTTTTATTGCTTAGTTACCAACTACATAATTGTGTACTTTATGCCCAAGGGCCATAAAGTGTACTTTATGGCCCGCGTGGGCATAACTTACACTTTATAGCCCGCGTGCACATAAAGACAAATAAATTTTGTTTAACTTATTTATTAATTAAGGTACTTAATGAAAGGCTTCATCCAGACAGCAAGATTTATTGAAAAGGAGCCCTACGCGTTTCGGCTACCTAGTAGCCATCCTCAGGGGAAAATCTAAAAATGTAATAAAAAGGTCTGTAGAAAACATTGTTTTCTGGTAGGCAATTGTGCCGGTTTAAGCACAATGATATTAATTTAAACTTTACATACATCATCAAGGCTAAAAATCTACAGTCAAGCAGTAAAATAGGTTAAAAAAGCAACATTACATGCTAAATACAAAGCAAAAAATAAAAACTACAGGCTAAAATTAAACAAGCTATGCAAGTCACACTACAGTCAAAAAACATGCAGTCAAAACAGGCCAAAGGCTATCATTAACAGACAGAATAAAAGCTGAAAGAGCCAAAAAAGCCGGCTAATTAGTGCAACAGCAAAAAGTCAAATTGAATCAACAAATCGAAAAGCAGTGGAGTAAACTGACAAAGCAAACATAACAGGAGACTACACAGTTAAGCAGAATCCCCATGAGAACTCATAAGGATATTGAAAAATATATATATTTAATAACCTTTATTATTCAAATTACAAATAATGGAATAGAAGCAATATGTAAATATTTAATTAACATTATTTAGTAGAATTAACATAAAATTGTCAGTTCTAAAAAGATCCGGTGATAGTTAAGTTGCCTTCAGCAAACGGTGATTGAGGTTTCATTGTTTGGGTATGACTAGTATGACATAAAAGTTTGTATGCACCAGTGGCGATTTCACATAGTGAGCTAGGTGTGCGCCGCACACCCTAAAATATAATTAAAATGTGCACAGTTAAATATGTTTTATTTATTTTTCCCTTAGTCTTAATACACTACATATTTTATGACAATCGATTTAATTTACTTATTTGATTTCATAAATAGTCGGTTAATAGTGATTTGGAATGAAGTAGGTACCACGTCTTCTAACATATTCAGAGAATATGAATAGGTCAATAGCAACGGGGAATGAATTCGGGTTAGGTGCGCGTTAATATTTCCGAACAACTTCAGTACAGTCCCCCACCCATGTGTTTAAAATAGTGAGCAAAAACATTGATTTTAACACTGCAGTGAGCGGTAAAAATACCGCTCAAGACAAATGAATGGAACGCCTGTCTAACCAACGTTGTGATAGCATTATTTACAAACATTACGACTGCGCTTGCAGAGACCACAGTATTCTAGAATCAAAGACTATAATACATTTTAGTGAATTTTCGCAGAACAATTTCACTAATGGGGAGATCTCGACTATTGAATTTTGAAAAATTGTTTACAAATGAGCGCGAACTAGGACTCCTAGAACCCATATCCGGGGTCACTTTATATGATATATATATATATATATATATATATATATATATATATATATATATATATATATATATATATATATATATTCTGTTAAAAAAGATGTAGAATTAAATTTGAGTCAAGTTTATAAATACAGAAATTTTTGATTAAAATGAAAAAATTGATTTCAAGTACCATCCATATTTCTAGAAATTGTAATGGTGCATAATGAGGTGAGGTAATTTTGGAGATTAGAAATCAGATGACAGAACTTTAGAACAATTGACATTTAGATTAAAATGTAGTCAAAATTGCATCATTTGCAGCCACAAGTTTAGACTTATTTGTAAGATGCTTTGTACTATTCATATAACAATAAACTATATATATATATATATATATATATATATATATATATATATATATATATATATATATATATATATATATATATATATATATATATATATATATATATATATATATATATATATATACATACATAGGTATCACACCGATAACTCAATATATAATCGGCCGATTTGATAAAATTTGGCATGTACATTCCTTCTGTAAATGGCTTGGATAAGTTCCTTAGTCAGGAAAATCGGACGAGGTTTTCCAGAAAAATTTTGAGTTTTCATACGAAAAAAATTTGTATCTCAAAAATAAAAAAGATAAGATAACCAAATTTGGTAGGTAGGTTTACGATATAAAAAGTAAACTATACACCAAAATTTAGATTTCTATGTTACAAAAAAAAAACAGTTATAATAAAATATTTTGTGCCAGATCATTTCTATGAAAATTCCCTACTATAACGCACTTGCTGCATCCAGGCTTTTTACACATTTTATTATTTAGTACCATATTAACATTGAACTACTTTTAATGTTTTCAGTTTTCACCCCGTTCCGGACAGTGCTAACGCTAACACAAATTTGTGTGAAGAGAAGAGCTTGATAATAATTCCATGTTCTTTTCGTGTTTTAAAAATTTAAGTGACTTTTTAATTTGTTAGTGTTGCAGTGGGAAATAAATTTATTTACCTACGTATTATTCCCATATAGGTACAATATATATATATATATATATATATATATATATATATATATATATATATATATATATATATATATATATATATATATATATATATATATATATATATATATATATATATATATATATATATATATATATATATATATATATATTTACTAAAAAAATTATGGGAAAGTCATCAGTTGCAAAATAAAACTCTGTATTAAAAGCCGAGCTTTCGGAAAGGTTTATTCCATTCTCAAGGCTACAACATGGAAAGGAAAAAATTTTTACAATTTACTTAGGAAAAATATAAAAGTTTAAAATACTTACATCTAACGTGAGTTTTACTATAACTAATTATGAAAAAACAAACATGAAAAAAACGGTTTTTTTAAATTTGAGTGAAATCGAAAAGTGCCAAACTGACATATGAAGCCAACAATTATCTATTTGAATTTGTTTTTTGTTTTTGTCTATGAAATATAAATAGGGGTAGTGATTTCTAAAATTATTATCTTTCTTTAAGTTTATTAAATTGTCGTTAAAAGTAATTTCAAATTCTTCTAAACACATTCTTTTATTACTTAAGGTTTCATAGTGTAAAATAGAAACATCACTAAAATTTATATTATATATATATATATATATATATATATATATATATATATATATATATATATATATATATATATATATATATATATATATATATATATATACATATACATATATAAATATGTACATTTAGTGTTATTAATTTTTAAAACCACCACTAACAGCAACTCGTTACCCACACCCGAACATTTTGGTCAGAAGACGCCACTGGTATGCACCGGTGGTATAAATAGAGGTGTATGCCCTCGAGCGACTTACAAACCCTCGGGCCGGAGGCCCTCGGGTTAGTAAAATCGTCGCTCTCGGGGCATAAACATCTATTTATACCCTTGGTACATAAATAACTATTATGTCATACTAGTTCATTATTGTGTTTTTATTGCTTAGTTACCAACTACATAATGGTGAACTTTATGCCCACGGGCCATAACGTGTACTTTATGGCCCACGCGAGCGAAACGTACACTTTTTTGTTTGACTTCTTTAATAACCTTTATTAATGAAATTACAGATAATGGAATAAAAGTAATATGCAAATATTTAATTAACATTATTTAGTCGAATTAACATAAAATTGACAGTTCTGTAAAGATCCGGTGATAGTTAGGTTGCTTCAGCAAACGGTGATTCATGTTTCATTGTTTGGGTATGACTAGTATTACATAAATTTTTGTATGCATCGCTGCTATAAATAGAGGTGTATGCCCTCGAGGGACTTACAAACCCTCGGGCCGGAGGCCCTCGGATTTGTAAAATCGTCAATTTTTGTATGCATCGCTGGTATAAATAGAGGTGTATGCCCTCGAGGGACTTACAAACACTCGGGCCGGAGGCCCTCGGACTTGTAAAATCGTCGCTCTCGGGCATAAGCATCTATTTATACCCTTGGTACATAAATAACTATTAGTGAATTTTCTTAAAAAAATTCACTAATGAGGAGATCTCAACTTTTGAATTTTGAAAAAATGTCTTCAAATAAGCGCTAATTAGGCCCCCCAGAACACATATCCGGGGTCAGTTTGAATTTTTATATGTTTATATATATATATATATATATATATATATATATATATATATATATATATATATATATATATATATATATATATATATATATATATATATATATATATATATATATATATATATATATATATATATATATATATATATATATATATATATATATATATATATATATATATATATATATATATATATATATATATATATTTATATATATATGTATCACACCGATAACTCAAAAAATAATGGGCCGATTTTGATTAAATTTGGTGAATAAATTCCTTTTGCAAATCGCTTGAATAAGTTCGTTAGCCAGGAAAATCTGCTCAGGTTTTCCCGGAAAATTTTGTGTTTCCTTTCGAAAAAAATTTATATCTCCCGAATTAACAAAGTAAGGGCAACCAAATTTGGTACACTGGTTTATGTCCTTATATGTAAGTTACCTACCAAAATTTAGCTCTGTATGTCAAAAGACAAAAAAGTTATAGGCATTTAAAGAAAAATAAATTGGGGTTTTCCTCAAAACGTCAAAGTTGCGTAAAACGTCAAAATCGGCAACATTTTGGCAAATAACTTGAAACTAATACGGGCTATGGAAATCAAATGTCTCAAGAAGGATCTTTTACAAACACTGAAGTCTTAGTTTCAACCGTCATTGTCCTTCATTTTACTAAAATGTTGCCAGAAAATTCATTTGAAACAGACGCTTTCCCTGATGCTTGGCAGTAGCCTTAGCTGTAGAGTTTATCGTTTAATGGTATATAATTTTTGTCGAATTTTCGTAAAAAATCAATAAAGCTCAATATACCCGTTATTATACAAGATTTGAAAAAAAATTGTATATATTAATTATAGGGTGTCTTGAGCTACATCTTAAAAAAATATTTCTACAATCACAGGATGGCCCATAAGTCATTGGTGATACAAATTTTCTTTTTTTTTTTAATCAAACACGCCTTATGTTATTGCATTTTCCATCGAAATATAATGCATGCTTGTAAGAAAAGAAATTCTGGATGCAGCAAGTGCGTTATGGTAGCGAACTTTGATCAAATGCTTCATATTTGAATAGCCCAATTTGCTATTAACCTATAAGGTTGACCATGAAACGAGTTTTTCCATGAACACTTTAAGTCTACTTTTGGAAATCTTGGTACATTTTCACACAATAAAGTTTTTTTTATGAAACATGGCACATTGCTTTTACTATATAGGTTATACTTGTAACCAAAATTGATGCCTGCTTTCTTAAAAAGAAAACACACATATTTGCAATAAAAACATTTTTATGAAAATTCACTACCATAACGCACTTGCTGCGTCCAGAGTTTTTATTTTTCATCATAATCTAATTAATAATGCCAACGCCTGTCAACCGTAGGCTTGGCAACCATAAAGACAGGCAGGCAACGGCACAAGGCACTGATGATAAACTAACAATAAACATACCATATCCAACAGTATTAATATTTTAAACAAGCCATAATTAGGTAAATGCAATTTAGATATGCTTTTAAGTAAATAGCTTTTTAATATAAACCTAGTTGAATTAAAATTATACCTGACAATCTCTATGCGATGTCTGTAAATCTGAGTTCATTGTTCTGAAATCGTAGATTACCTTGACATATGTATGTGATAACACTAATAAAACACGTTTAAGTAGGAAATAAAATCTAATATAATAAAGTCAAAGATAACATAAGCTGCGACATTCGCCAACTGAAACATGCAAAACATGTAAATGGAATGTAAAAATGGTTCGGAATTGAAAAGAACAAGTATCTCATTGAATGCTTATATAGTCTAACTCGTTTTCATTTGAATATGTTAGGTGCAAAAACACCATGTATATAATCATTAAATCTAAGATTAGACATAAGCGAATTGAAAAAATTATGATTAAATTCTGAAAAAATCTGTCTACAGAGCTTATAAATTAATGAAATCAAAAAACAAACATTTCAAGCGACCACCAATACAGCTTTCATCAAGACCGATCAACGAATAATATACTTACATACGTCGCTCTTCTTTGGAGTCATAGTCTTGAAAAATCTAGAGAGATAATAATAAAAATAAACATTCATTATATAATAATAAAATTAATTTACAAATAAAATAGTAGATAAAAAGGAAACTTAATTCCCTAAATATTTAAAGACACACCCACGCACGCAGTGAATCACACATACACAAATATATATATATATATATATATATATATATATATATATATATATATATATATATATGTATCCGTCTGATAACTCAAAAAATAATTAACCGACATGAGTGAAACTCGGCAAGTGCCTTTCTTTTATTAATGGCTTGGATGAGCTCGTTAGCCAGGAAGATCGGACGGGGTTTTTCGGAAAAATTTTGAGTTTCCTTTCAAAAAAAAAATTTTCTCCGAAAATAACAAAGATGTTTTAATATAATTTACAATATATGTTGCCTTTGGAGATAACTTACTAACTACCAAAATTCGACTTTCTAAGTCTATAGAAAATGAGTTATTCAAATTTTAAATTTTCTTTCGAAAATTTTTTTTTCTCTAAAAATCACCAAGTTATTTTAATGAAATTTGGTGTATATCTTTCCCTAGGAAAGACCTTACTACGTACCAAAACTAAACTTTCCAAGTTTATAGAAAACTGAGTTATTCAAATTTGAAGCATTTAATAAAGATTCACTACCATAACGCACTTTCTGCGTCCAGAGTTCATTTTATTTTATGTGTTAGTTTATAATTTTTGTAGGTTTATTAATGATTAAATAAAGTTTATTAATAAAACGTATATTATGTTTATAGAAGTTGTTTTAGTGAATTTTCTTAAAAAAATTCACTAATGAGGAGATCCCGAGTTTTGAATTTTGAAAAAATTTCTTCAAATGAGCGCTAATTAGGCCCCATTGAACACATATCCGGGGTCAGTTTCGATTTATATATATATATATATATATATATATATATATATATATATATATATATATATATATATATATATATATATCACACCGATCACTCAAAAAATAATAGTTCGATTTTCACAAAATTTGGTGAATACCTTTCTTTTGTAAGTGTCTTGGATAAGTTCGTTATCCAGGAAAATCGGCCGAGGTTTTCCCAGCAAATTTTGTGTTTTCTTTGGAAAAAAATCATATCTCCGTAAATAACAAAGTAATGTAAACCAAATTTGGTACATTGTTTTATATCGCTATGGCTAAATTACGTACCAAAATTTAGCGCGGTAGGTCGAAAGATAAAAAAGTTATGGGCATTTAAAGAAAAATAAATTGGGGTTTACCTTAAAACGTCAAAGTGACAATTTAAAACGTCAAAATTCGCAACATTTAGGCAAAGAACTTGAATCTAATACGGGCTATGGAAAGAAAATGTCTCAAGAAGAATGTTTTACAAACCCTGAAGTCTTAGTTTTAACCGTCATTGTCCTTCATTTTACTAAATTGTTTCCAGAAAATTCATTTCAAATAGACCCTTTCTCTGATGCTTGGCAGTAGTCTTAGCTATAGAGTTTATCGTTTAATGGTATATAACTTTTGTCGAATTTTCGTAAAAAATCAATAAAGCTCAATTTATCCGTTATTCTACAAGATATGAAAAAAATGTATACATTAATTATAGTCTTGAGCTACATCTCAAATATTTCTACAATCACAGGCTGGCCCATTAGTCGTTGGTGATACAAATATTATTTTTTTTGTCGAAAACGCCTTATGTTTTTGCATTTTCCATCGAAATATAATGCATGTTTGCAAATAAAGAAATTATGGACGCAGAAAGTGCGTTATGGTTGCGAATTTTGATTAAAGGCTTCATATTTGAAAAGCTCAATTTGCTATTAACCTATAAGGTTGACCAAGAAACGGATTTTTTCGGTTACACTTTAAGTTTACTTTCGGAAATTTTTGTATGTTTTAAAACAATAAAGCTATTTTGAGAAAACATGGCACATTGTTTTTACTATATATGTTATACTGGTAATAAAATTTGTTGCCTGCTTTCTGAAAAAAAACACACATATTTGCTATTAAACACATTTTTATGAAAATTCACTGCCATAACGCACTTGCTGCGTCCCGAACTTTTATTTTTCTCGAGAAGTTTTATTGTACTTTCGTTGTTGTTTAATGTTGGAGTTAATAAATTTGAAACATGTTCGGGTATCATTGATGTGTGTGTGTGTGCTTTTCTTCTGTGTTGTTTAAGGTAAGTATATCCGTTTTATGTTTTTATGTAGCACTCTGTATTTCAGAAAACCTAAAGATTAAAGAAATATACCTCTTGTATTAAAAAGTCTGGACGCAGCAGATGCGTTATAAAAGTGCATTTTCATAAAAATGTTTTGGTAGCAAATATGTCTCTTTAATGCAAGCAGGCATCAATTTGGTCACCGGTATAATCTATATCGTAGAAAAAATGTGCCATACTTTATCAAAATAACTTCTTTAAAAATGTACAAAAATGTTCCTAAAACAAACTTTAAATGTTTCCGAGAAAACTCGTTTCCTAGCCGACGAACCTTAGGTTAATAGCAAATAGAGTTATTGAATTTTGAAACATTTAATGAAAATTCTCTACAAAAACGCACTTACTGCGTCTCGATTTTTTTTTACAAACATGCATCATATTTCGATGAGAAATGCTAAAAATTCAATGAGGAATGTTCAAAAAAATTGTAGGTATCACCAACGACTTATGGGTCACCGTCTGATTGCCAAAATAATTTTATAAGATGCAGCTCAAGACACCCTATAAGTAACGTAGACGATTTGTTTTCGTATCTTGCATAATAACAATTATATTGAGCTTTACCGTATAAAAATCCGTCACTCTGTATATATGTAAACAGAATGTAAACCCGGATATGGATTGTAGGGGGCCTAGTTTGGGCTCACTTGAAGAACTCTTTTTAGAATTCCGCGGTCTCCTCTTTGACGAATTTTTTCTACGAAAATTAGATAAAAATTATAGATCGCTAAACCAGAAACTGAACTAAAACTACTGCCAAAGCATCAGAGAAAGTGTCTATTTGAAATGAATTTTCTGCAAATATTTTATTAAAATTAAGGGCATTGATTGTTGAAGCTGAAACTTAAGGGTTTGCAGAACACTCTTTATATAATCCGTATTTCTTTCATGTTCTTTGTCTAAATGTTTCCAGTTTTGACGTTTTAAATCGCGACTTTTACGTTTTGAGGAAAACCCCATTTTGTTTCTTTTAAATGCCTCTAACTTTTTTGTCTTTAAACTTACAGACATATATGTTTGTAAATGGTTTACCCTTTATATATATATATATATATATATATATATATATATATATATATATATATATATATATATATATATATATATAATTTGTAACTGACCCTGGATATGTGTTCCAAGGAGCCTAGTTCCGCTCGTTTGAAGAAATTTTTTCTAAATTCAAAAGTCGGGATCTCCTCATTATAGTGAATTTTTTTAAAGAATATTCACTAAAACAAGCACTTGTGAAGTCACGAGAAAAGTATACGACTGTATTACATATGGAACAGTTTCACTAAGTTAGGGCAAAAATTAACAACCAGATATGCTATTCAAATCGAATTAAGTCTTTAAACTTTCAGTTCCTCTTTATTAAATTATTTTTTATACAAAAACTGGATAAAAAATTCATCGGAATAACCACACTCTGATTAGATAACGGTAAAGTGAAATGAGACTAAAAAAATGATAAAAAGTAAAGTCACTAACTAGGATTAGAACACGTCATGTAGGAATCGATTATCCAGGGCTTAGCCCACTTGGCTACAATCGACATGTATGTACTAACAGGTATATCCCCTAGTACATGTTAATTGTTTAACGTCTTTACATTTTACACATTTGGCTTACAGTGGATTTTTTGCTCGTTTTTTTTAAAGAAATGAAGGGAGATAACGACACAGATCTAGGAGCTTGTTACACATTTTGTGTCGTATTTTTCAATCACATTTTTGTTTGCAGAAACTGATTCGATTGAGTGGACTAAAACGGATCATCCAACGGACTAATAAGGAAAAATACATGCCACGTTTATAATGTTGCAGGTACATTCGTTTTGTAAATAAAAATTAAATTTTCGGTAAATTTGCAGATTAGCACACGGAGGCTTTTTAGAAAAGAAAATTCAAAAAGATGCTTATATCTCCTTCTGGATGCACAAACCACAAGAAATATTGCTTGAAAAGAGCCCCCAAGAAAGTTACGGGACCAGGAGTGAATAGGGGTGCTGGGCGGGAAAGAAGATAAAAACTCTGGACGCAGCAAGTGCGTTATGGTAGTGAATTTTCATAAAAATGTTTTTATTGCAAATATGTGTATTTTCTTTTTAAGAAAGCAGGCATCAATTTTGGTTACCAGTATAACCTATATAGTAAAAACAATGTGCCATGTTTCATAAAAATAACTTTATTGTGTGAAAATGTACAAAAATTTCCATAAGTAAACTTAGTGTTCCCGAAAAAACTCGTTTCTTGGTCAACCTTATGGGTTAATAGCAAATTGGGCTATTCAAATATGAAGCATTTCATCAAAATTCGCTACCATAACGCACTTGCTGCATCCAGAATTTCTTTTCTTACAAACATGCATTATATTTCGATGGAAAATGCAAAAATGCAATAACATAAGGCGTGTTTGATTAAAAAAAAAAAGAACATTTGTATCACCAACGACTTATGGGCCAG